>CM069131.1:175686586-176286586 GCA_035221665.1 Okamejei kenojei | reverse complement strand
TTTACTGAGTTGTGTATATATATATATATTCTATGGTATATGGACACACTGATCTGATCTGTATTTATGACTACAATATCCTGTTGTGCTGTAGCAATGCAAGTATTTCATTGTCCTGTCTGGGACACATGACAATAAACTCTCTTGACTCTTGACACTGCCGACACACTGATGAGGATGGGTGCATGGTCACCCCGCCCACTGAGTCCGTGGGATTACCCCAGCCCCTGGATCTCTCATCCGAAGAACCCTTCAGTGTGCTTCTGTAACATCTTAACCAGCGCACTCATTCCTGAACGCTTTCATCATGGTTTTAAACCTCAAACTCAATGTGATGATCCCAACTTTTCTAGCCATCAGAGATTTGCTACCCCTTTCAATGGTTCTTTATCATCAGGTGTCCAGACATGCAGTGAAATCTTTATCCTCCTCCTTAAAACCCATGTACTGTATGGCCATAGTCTTTCACTGCTTTGTCTCTGTAAAAATGAATTCTCTACCCGAGTTGAAACCATGGCTGGCTCCGAGTTTCTTGATCACAGCCACTTGATACAATTCTATTGCCATCCCAAAGAAAAGCTTGTATTTAGATCAAGCTTCACAAGGTCCCTGGGTATCCCAGAGTATGTTTGTGAGCAATTAATACGTTTGAAGTGTAATTATTGTCTAACATGGCCAATTTCCACACAGCAACATGTAGCAATGCAGTGGGGACCTGATCATTTGTATTATAAAGGTTGGTGGGATTGAAAATGAAACAACATAAGAATTAGGAGCATGACTAGGCCATGTAACCCTTCAAAGTCCCTGTGCTGTATCTCAGGCCTTATCGACTTTCCTGACTGATCCGGTAATCCTCTAGTTCCCTTAAGTGCCTGAAAGCTTATTGATATTCTCCATCCTGCCATCTGGGAAGAGGTACAGGAGCATCAGCTGCAAAACCAGCAGGATGCTCCTCAGCTTCTTCCCGCAGGCTATAAGACTGATAAACGGACTTTGCCCCCTGCCAAAGTATCGCGCACCAACCACCAACCTGGACACACTGAAGCAGAGCCATTGTCGTGCCGCTGCCGATTGGAACTCATGATATATGTATTTTCATTTTGATTTCTATTTATTTTTTACCGCACACTGAATGGACACTGGTTGAGCAACGTTTTTTCGTTTCCTCTGGGTATGTAAGTACTCAGGAAAAATGATAATAAAGATATACAATACAATACAAATCTCAGACTTGCACATCTGCAGCCCTCTGAGATAGAGAATTACAATGATTACTTCACCTCTCTGTGGAAACCATTTTCTTTTCATATCATTTGTAAATGGCCAATCACTTATCCTGAGATGATGCCACACAGCCCGAGCCTCTCTGGAGACGGTCTTTCCATACCTATCCTATCAATCCCCCAGAAAATCAAGTAGGGCTTGAAGCAATCATCTTGTAGAGCTGCTGCGTTACAGCTGCAGAGACTCAGGTTTGATCCTTACCTCGGGTGCTCTCTTTTTGGAGTTTGCATGTTCTCTCGGTGACCCTGTGGATCTTACATAGAAACATAGAAAATAGGTGCAGAAGCAGGCCATTCGGCCCTTAGAGCCAGCACCGTCATTCATTGTGATCGTCCGCTATCAATGACCCGTGCCTGCCTTCTCCCCATATCCCTTGACTCCACTAGCCCCTAGAGCTCTGTCTAACTCTCTCTTAAATCCATCCAGTGACTTGGCCTCCACTGCCCTCTGTGGCAGGGAATTCCATAAATTCACAACTCTCTGGGTGAAAACGTTTTTTCTCACCTCGGTCTTAGATGACCTCCCCTTTATTCTAAGATAAAAGGTCTTCTCTGAGTGCTGAAACCCCCCACGTCCCAAGGACGTGCAGGTTTGTAGGTCCCCACCTGAAACACTACTTATCCATGTCGTAGGTTTGTAGGTTAATTTGCCCCCGTAAATTTCAGGTTAATTTGCCTCTGTAAATTGCCCCCAGTCTGCATGGAGAGGATGTGAAAGTGGGAATACATAGAACTCATGTAATTACATTGATTAATAGGGTGGCACAGCGGTAGAGTTGCTGCCTTACAGTGCCAGAGACCCGGGTTTGATCTTGACTGTGGGTGCTGTCTGCACGAAGTTTGTACATTCTCCCTGTGACCACGTAGGTTTTCTCCAGGTGCTCTGGTTTCCTCCCACACTACAAAGACGTACAGGTTTGCAGGTTAGTTGGCTTTGGTAAAAATAGTAAATTGTCCCTGGTGTGTTGGATAACGTACGGTGCGATCGCTGGTTGGCGCGGACTCGTTGCGCCTGTTTCTGCACTATATGACAAATTCTAATCTAAATGTAAACACGTGTGACCGGGTCGGCGTGTGCTCGGTGGGCCGAACGCTGTGTTTCCATGCTTTCTCTTTCAATTCAACCAATCAAAGTTGTATCAAGGGATGTTTCGTCTATTACCGTGGAGGCAGATTAGGCCACAGTTTTGTGTCTTATCTGAATGACAGTACATCCCACGGTCTTACACATCTTTCAATAAGATTAGTACGGGTGTCAGGGGTTATGGGGAGAAGGCAGGAGAATGGGGTTGAGAGGAAAAGACAGATCAGCCATGATTGCATGGCAGAGGTGACTCGATGGGGCCAATGGCCTAATTCTGCTTCTAGAACTTACGAATAAGGACCTGAAGCAGCCAGTTTAAAGGCAGGAGGACTATCATTGAGTCACAGCCAACATTTGGGATCTGCAGCACCAGGGAGACCAATCATCATGTCAGTTTCCCTCTTCCACTAATACTTCAGTGACGTACGATGTGCATTATTGTAATGGACGTTCTCTTTTTCAGGCTAGTTTTTGGCACACTTTACCCAGCGTATTCTTCTTACAAGGCTGTAAAAACAAAGAACGTCAAAGAATATGTAAGTATTGATATTTATTGTTGGTTCATGAGTAAATCTCATAACGGTTGTTAGCACTCCTCCAGTGGCATTGAAACTCTCGGAGAATCCTCCTCAGCTCTCGTAATGTTTCATCTTGGGATACTCGTCCTCAATACCCCCTCACCCACCATTTTCACCAATTTGAATCATAAGGTTGTACAGCACAGAATGAGGCCATTTATCCATTGTGCCTGTCAGTTTTGTAAACACAATCTAAGTATTCCCACACACTATCTTGTAGATTTCTTCTGTTTAGGTTTATATTCAACACCCTTTGGAAAGTTACCATTGAATCTACTTCGTGGATGAGGTAGCATCTATGGAGCGAAAGAATAGGTGACGTTTCGCGTCGAGACCCTTCTTCAGACTGATGTGTGGGTAGGGGGCATGAAGAAGAAAGGAACTCTCGCCCCATCTCCCCCCCCCCCCACCCCCACCGCCACATAAGTCTGAAGAAGGGTCTGGGCCCGCAACGTCACCGATTCCTTCGCTCCATAGATGCTGCCTCACCCGCTGCGTTTCTCCAGCATTTTTGTCTACCTTCGATTTTTCCAGCATCTGCAGTTCTTTCTTAAACATTGAATCTACTTCCATCACTTTCTCAGACAGCACATTCCCCTTGCTGCATTAAAAACGATCAAATGGGACTAGTTTAGATGGGCCATCTTCATCAGCATGGACGAGTTGGGCTGAAGGGCCTGTTTCCATGCTGCATGACTCTGGCTAATTGTCTCTTCACATCACTGAAATCCCTTTTCATTTGATTAAAATAGTTGGGAAATTGGATGAGGGGCGGGACACAAAGTATAGGTTGCCACTAAAGTTCGGTGGGTAAGAGGAAATACAAGATACATCAATGATTAGTAGTTTGACTGTGATAAGCTTGAGTAATGATAAATGGTAGGTGAAAAAAATAGAAAGCATGGGATGAACCTATTATTCCATCATTAATTGTTGGTTTTGTTCTCGTTGGTTTACAAGACCAGTGATTCAATGGCTGCTTGGATTACTTGGCATGGAGCTCAGTCATGCAGATTGGCAAGAAATGTGGAGGTTAGCTCATATCAAATACTCTAATTGGAAGTGAATACATTTTGTAAAAATCAGGGGGGGGGTTGAGAAGCATGGTGATTCATTCCATAGGATGAGTGGAAGCCTGGGATAGATCAGCCATGATCTGTAATAGAACAACCTAGATTTTTTCAGACGACCTTCGATAAGATGCCACACATACTAGCGTGGGTAGCGGGTTGGATGGGTGGCAGAAGGCAAAGAGTTGCAATAAAATGCTCTTCTTCAGGTTGGGTGGCAGTGATTCGTGGAGTTCCACAGGGGTCAGTGCTGGGGCCGCTTCTCTTCATGTTGTACATTAATGATTTGGATAAGGGGATTTGAGGCTTTGTGGCCAAGATGATGCTCAGATAGGTGGAGGGGCAGGCAGTGTAGAAGAAGCAAGGATTCTGCAGAGGATTTGGACAGGTTAGGAGATTGGGCAGAGAAGTGGCAGATGGAATTCAATATAGTAATGTGCGGAGTCGTACATTTTGGTAATAATAATAAAATAGATTATTTTCTAAATGTAGAGAGAATCCAGAAATCGGAGATGCAAAGGGACTTGGGAATGCTGGTGCAGGACTCCCATAAAGTTAATTTGCAAGTTGAATCAGTAGTAGAAACATAGAAATATAGGAAAAAAAAGGTGCAGGAGTAGGCCATTCAGGCCAATATGATCATGGCTGACCATCTAAAACCAGTACCCCATTCCTGCCTTTTCCCCATATCCCTTGATTCCTTTAGCCCTAAGAGCTAAATCTAACTCTCTTGAAAACATCCAGTGAATAAGCCTCCACTTCCTTCTGTGCTTAGATTTCGACTCAGCATTAGCTCCCGTACCACCAGACACTCAAACAGCTTTTCCCCCCCAGGCAACCAGGCTGCTGAACCAACCAGCCCTGAGACTCACCCGAACCGGACTCTGTCTATAATTTAATGTTCACTTTATAATTTAATGCATGCTCTTTATAATTTAATGTAAAATTTACTGTACGGAATCCTCCAGCACAAGATTTTCACACAGGATTGTACCATCTATGGAACTGGCATGACAATAAACCCCTTGAATCTTGAATCTTGATGATGCTGCCTGACCCACTGAGTTAATCCACCGCTTTGTATCTAGGCAAATTTCCAGCATTCGCAGTTCCTTGTTTCTCCATCCAACATAATCATGGCTTATCTATGTTGGTCACTACTCCTCTTCTGTGCCAGTTCCTAACAAACCTCAATAGCTTGATGTTCCGAATGTTTGTCTGTCTCTACTTTAAATATATCTGACAACTTGGCCTCTATTACCCTTGTAACACCCTCCTGCTCTGGGGACATTCCAGAGATTCACTACCCTCAGAGTAGAAACATCTGCTTGCCTCACTTTTATATGACGGGCCATTTATTTTGTAGCGATGTCCCCTTGTTTATGGCTCTCCCATTAGTGAAAGCATCTCAACATCTACTCTATCAAACCACCTTCTACTGGCCTACTCCTGCACCTATTGTCCATTGTCTAAGGATCTCACAATTGAATAAGGTTGACCCTCATTCTTTCAAACTCAAAGGAACACAGACACAAACTGCCCAGCCTCTCTTGATGAGACAATCCTCTCATCTCAGGAATTAGCTCGGAAAATCCCCTATGAACCACCTCCAATGCCACTATATAAGGTGACCAGAACTGTCTGCAGTATTCCAGGTGTAGGATGGAACTGCAGATGCTGGTTTACACCAAAGATAAGACACAAAATGCTGGAGTAACTTAGCGGGAGGGTCTCGACCCGAAACGTCGCCCATTCCTTCTCTCCAGACATGCTGCCTGTCCCGCTGAGATGCTCCAGCATTTTGTGTCTATCATGGTTGTATTCAAGGTACGGCTTCACCAACATCCTTTGCAGTTGCAACAGCATTTCCCTTTCTTGAACTCCAATGCAATAAAGGCCAACTTGCTGCATACCCATCTTTAGGTTTAGGTTTATTACAGTCTTGTGTACCGAGGTAGAGTGAAAAGCTTTGTTTTGCTTGCTGTACTAACAAGATCAGTTACACCATGCACATGGATAAGATCAGGTCAAACTCAAGAACAATGGATAGAGCAAAGGGGGGAGATGGAGAATGCAAACATAGTTCTCAGCATTGTAACGCACAGTGCTCCAGAACATCTCGAACCCTCTGAACCTCTGGGATAGCGGGCTGGTGGTGAAATCACAAGAGAAACAGAGGCGATTAGAAGCAAAGGCGCTAGAGTATAAACTGTCCTGCAACCCAAAACGGGACATTTTGATAATGTGAATTCAGTTCTCTTGCTGCTTTTCAATACTTGTATTGCAACGTGTTTTAAATATCCTTAGACTCTACGACTGTTATTTTATTGATTTCAGCGGGGTAGAAATTCATCCTCTGTGGTTATACCGTGTATATATATATATATATATATATAAAATGGAGTAACATTTAAGCTTAGATTTCGACTGCTCAATGTTCGATTAAATTGACTTCTAAGCTTTTTTATATTTTATTAGTATATGGCTCCACAAGCACTACAACAGAGCATTAATTCCAATGACCTTGATGGCTCTGTCTACAAGGATATTGCACACAATCGTTCTCTTGAATATGAATGATCTTTGAATATAGGCAAGCAAAGGGAAATTTAATTGAAGCTGCCATTATAATCTAAGTATAGGTCAGAATTGTGCATTTGGTATCTGTTTTATGTAGCAACCATAAACTCAGTAGAATAAAGTATCCGGTATTTGGTAAATGGATGGGAGGACGTAGTCTGCAGGCAAAGTGCAGCCTTATTTTATTTGTTACCCAGTGAAGTTAGTAAAATCTAAATCGAAGGTAGACAAAAATGCTGGAGAAACTCAGCGGGCGAGGCAGCATCTGTGGAGCAAAGGAATAGGTGACATTTCGGGTCGAGACCCTTCTTCAGATTTTATGATTTTATGATACCTTGTCGATCGGACATGTACCCCTGCAGAAATTCCAGTACGAAAGCTGGATACAGGTTGATTGTTCACCAACCTCCCCCGAAACGTCTCGACCCGAAACATCACCTATTTCCTTCGCTCCATAGATGCTGCCTCACCCGCTGAGTTTCTCCAGCATTTTTGTCTACCTTCGATTTTTCCAGCATCTGCAGTTCTTTCCTAAACAAAATCTAAATCATTGTCTATTTCTAATCAGTGGAAGTTTTGTTTGAAGTCTGGGTCTATTTTGTTGATAGAATGCCACATAAAAGGCTAGTGTGCGGTGTAAGAGATCATGGTATTGGGAGGTGTGTTCATATGGATTGAAGAATGGTTTTCACATGGAAGGCAGAGATTGGCATAAATTGATCTTTCTCAGACTGGGAGAATATAATTATTGGAGACGCAAGGCAGAGATTGATAGGTTCTTGATTAGTAAGGGTGTCTGGGGTTATGGGGAAAAGGCAGGAGAATAGGGCTGAGAGGGAAATGTAGATCAGTCATGATTGAATGGCAGAGTAGACTTGATGGTCCAAATAGCCAAATTCTGCTCCTATGACTTATGAACTTAGGAAACAGCAAATGCTGTAATCTTGAGCAAAAGACAAAGTGTCAAAAAGTTCATTGGGTCAGGCAGCCTCTGTGGAGGGAAAGGACAGGCAAACCTTTGTGTCATGATATAATAATACGTGGCCAGTGTTGTGCCTCACAGATAAATCCTTGTTTCCTTCATTTATTTACTTTCTATGTTAATGGCTTTGAGAAGGAGGAAAAGATTGCAACGTGTCAAAGTTTGCTGATGATGCAAAAATAGATGGGAGGGCATGTTTTGCTATAAGGATATTTGGATTATGCAACAGGATATATATATAGGTGATTGAGAGAGCAAAATGTTGCGTAGGAAAGTGAGGAAAGTGTGAGGTCTTGCATTTAGTATAAAAGATGCAAAACGCAGACTATTGTGTCAATGGAGAGGGACAAGGACCATTGGGTTGGCAGGCCTGGATCGCACACCGTGGAACCAGGAAACCCGCCCGGAGAGGGAGTCGCCGAGCCTGGTCCCCGTGGACCGGAGAACCAGAGAGGGTGATGGAGGGAGTCGGCGATAACGTACGCAAGGTCATAGAGTCAGTTAGAGGAACTGGGATCTTACCTTCCACGCCTTCAGGTTCTGCTACGGGAGGCACCCCCCGGGGCACAAAGGCTGAAGGTGGCCGGGCGGGGAGAAGAACGACAGTTCACTGGATGATCAGGATGGAGGCAACGGCTGCAAAGGGCCTTCGATGGCCAGTTGCCATTCAGACTTTGAAAATGGCGCCAAACCTGGCAACTCTTGTATATGTTCAGTGGATTATTACTATACACTTCCTACTTAATCTGGGATTGTGTTTATGTATAGTAATAATTTAGTGAACTGTATGGAAAAAAAAATTTCACTGTATCTCGGTACATGTGATAACAAATAACCATCAAAGCATTGAGCAAATAGGTGGAATACAGAGAGATTTAGGTGAGCTTCGGCACAATTCATGAAAAGTTGGCAGGCAGGTGCAGCAATTAATTAAGAGGACATATTGACATTTATTGCTAGGGGATAGAAATTTAAAAATGGAGAAGTGTTATTACAATTGCATTTGGTACAAATGAGGCCATCTGGAATACTGTGCACATTTTATGCCAAAGGTCAAACGCAGGCAGGTGGGACTAATGTAGATGGGGCATGTTGGCCAGTGTGGGCAAGATGGGCTGAAGGACCTGTTTCCACGCTGTAGGACTATGACTCTATGACTCTGGTGTAGTGAATCTCTGGAAATTATTTGGACCCTCTAGTTGCAGAGACGAGGATGTTGTAACTGTTTAAAGTGGAGGGTCGAGGGGTTGAAAGCTATGAGGATCATTCTGAATGGCAGGGTAGGTCTAAGGAGCCAGGTGGCCTACTCCTCTGAGTTGATAGTGTTCTGGTGAAATGTGGGGGTGTATTTCTGCAGTTAAAATACAGAGACCCTCCTTGTTCACCACATAAACGCAGCTGACTGCTCTCAGCACAAACCGAGGGGTGACGAGAACATGTGGACACTAGTTCAGTGTAAATGAAAGAAGTGAATTCAATCATTATGTCCAGCTTCTATGCCGGAGACAATCATTTTTATATAAATATTTTTTATCAGCATGTTTGAGCCACAGAACATCTGATTTATCAATATTCAAAATTAGTTTGGTGCACAATTTGTACATTACTGTCATGTCTTTATCCTGATGTAATTGAATCAAGTCATGCTTTGCTTTTGCTCTTCAAACCAGGTGAAATGGATGATGTACTGGATCATATTTGCACTGTTCACCACAGCAGAGACTTTCACAGACCTATTTCTTCCATGGTAAGACCCAGTCTTGTAGTAATTTCATTAATATCCCAGCATAGTTACTGAACTTAATGTCAACTCATGTGTTCATGGTAAAGTGCAGTTTATTCTTTCTCCAAATCAATTATTTTTCCTAAAAATCCTTTTATTTCCAATCCGCTGAATGTTTTAAGATACTGTATAACGGCATATCCAAATTACACTTAAATCCCTGTCCCACGGTAGGAGTTAATTCCAAGAGCCCTCCCGAGTTTGCCCTGATTCGAACTCGGAGATTTACGGTAATGGCCGCTCGTCGGTACTCGGGGCTCTCGTGGACATTTTTCAACCTGTTGAAAAATCTTCACGAGTCTTCCTGTGCTTACCTGCCGTTAGCGAGTCCTCCCGAGTACCTGCCGTTAGCGTTACGAGCTGGTGAGAGACGTCCCCGAGCTCCGACGTACCCGCTACGTCCACTCTCCGTGCTTACCACGAGTTTGATTTCTTTTTTAAACTCAGGAGAGCTCTTGAAATGCACTCGTACCGTGGGACAGGGCTATTAAAGGACGTTATACATGTGTAAAGTTGTAGTTGTAACAGATAGAATGGGTGGTGGGTGGTGCAGCAGTAGAGTTGCAGCCTCACAGTGTCAGAGACGCGGGTTCGTTCCTGACTATGAGTGCTGTCTGTGTGGAGTTTGCACATTCTCCACGTGACCAGATAGGTTTTCCCCCCCGAGTGCTCCGGTTTCCTCCAACACTCCAAAGGCGTACAAGTTTGTAGGTTAATTGGCTTCGGTAATAATTGTAAATTGTCCCGAGTGTGTAGGATAGTGCTAGTGTACGGGGAGATCGCTGGTCGGCGCGGACTCGGTGGGCCGAAGGGCCTGTTTCTGCGCTGTATCTCTAAACTAAAGATGACACGGTTTCAAACTGGAAGATATCTTCAGTGTTCTTACCCCAACTGAGATAAACAAAAGATTGACCTTTTCTGGTGGGAGCATGTACATTTTACACAGGCTCCACCTGTTGACGCGGTTTTCATTCCTTTCATTTAAATGTGGATAAATGTGAGGTTATCCACTTTGGTGGCAAAAACAGGAAGGTAGACTATTATTTGAATGGTGACCGATTAGGAAAAGGGGAGATGCAGCGAGACCTGGGTGTCATGGTACACCAGTCATTGAAAGTAGGCATGCAGGTGCAGCAGGCTGTGAAGAAAGCGAATGGTATGTTGGCATTCATAGCAAAAGGATTTAAGTACAAGAGCAGGGAGGTTCTACTGCAGTTGTACAGGGTCTTGGTGAGGCCACACCTGGAGTATTGCGTACAGTTTTGGTCTCCTAATCTGAGGAAAGACATTCTTGCCATAGAGGGAGTACAGAGAAGGTTCACCAGACTGATTCCTGGGATGGCACGACTTCCATATGAAGAAAGACTGGATAGACTCGGTTTGTACTCGCTGGAATTTAGAAGATTGAGGGGTGATCTCATAGAGACTTACAAAATTCTTAAGGGGTTGGACAGGCTAGATGCAGGAAGATTGTTCCGATGTTTGGGGAAGTCCAGGACAAGGGGGTCACAGTTTAAGGATAAGGGGGAAGTCTTTTAGGACCAAGATGAGAAAATCGTTTTTCACACAGAGAGTGGTGAATCTGTGGAATTCTCTGCCACAGAAGGTAGTTGAGGCCAGTTCGTTGGCCATATTTAAGAGGGAGTTGGATGTGGCCCTTGTGGCTGAAGGGATCAGAGGGTATGTAGAGAAGGCAGGTACAGGATATTGAGTTGGATGATCAGCCATGATCATATTGAATGGCGGTGCAGGCTCGAAGGGCCGAATGGCCTGCTCCTGCACCTAATTTCTATGTTTCTATGTTTAATAAGGTCCGTTCAGTTGTTTAAGCTGTGACCCTTTGTCAATGAAAAATACAGTACTGACATTCAGGAGACAAAGTGTCCCGCAGTACATATAGAATTTCCATTTGAGGAACAGAACATGCATCCAGACTGGTCAATGCCTGTGTTTATTCTCGCACCAACCTCACTCCCCCCTTCCCTCCTACAAAGTGCTCACCATTATTCAGCCACTGTGAAATAACTACACATTATGTTCTGTGGAATAAAATGGTCTGTTTGTTAACAGTGATGTGCCAGGAATACTCAAAGTAAAGGTAATGCCGTGTCCCCACCCCCCTCAACAACATTGGTTAGAACATTGGCACATTATTCTATTACTATGCTGCACTACCGGCTAAGATGGATTTAAGAGAGAGTTGGATAGAGCTCTAGGGGCTAGTGGAATCAAGGGATATGGGGAGAAGGCAGGCACGGGTTATTGATTGGGGACAATCAGCCATGATCACAATGAATGGCGGTGCTGGCTCGAAGGGCCGAATGGCCTCCTCCTGCACCTATTTCCTATCTTTCTATGTAGAGTATTTAAGTATCATGGATGCTTACACACACTGAGTCATTCTGATTGAACTGATGCTCCTTATAACCTAGTAAGGCACTGTCTAAAGAATGCAAAGTGCTGGAGTAACTCAGTGGATCAGGCAGCATCTCTGGAGAAAATGGATGGGCAATATTTCGGGTTGAGACCCCTTCTTCGGTCTCATCTCGGGTCAGGACCCTTTTTCAGACTGTCAATCTCTATCCACTGTTAAACCACCATGTCTTTTTCAAGGTTGTTTTAGTTTCAGTGCAGCTTAGTGTAGAACTACAGCCTGGAAACAGGCCCTTCAGCCCACCAAATCCATGCTGACCATTGATTACCCGTTCCCACTAGTTCTCTGTTATCCCATTTACTCATCCACTCCTTACACACTGCTGAGGCCAATTAACCTGCAAATCAGCACGTGTTTGGGATGTGGAAAGCATCCCAGACTGGAGCATCTGGAGCAAAAGCCCCATGCCAACAGGGAGAACGTGCAAACTCCACACAGAGTGCACCTGAGGTCAGGATCTAACACTGGTCTCTGGTGTTGTGAGGCAGCAGCTCTACCAGCTGTGCCACCTATTATATTGTCTTTTCTTGCTAAATAATACAAAGGTATAATTCCTGCATTTAGCCTCACACTGCTGATTATCGCAGGTTATGGAGATGTATTCCGGCAATTGGGTGACAAAAGTAGGTTAGAAATGGCCTCTGCTCTTAACGGTATTGTAGACATCTATGGCACAGGAAGAGGCCACGTGACACATCATGAACTCATCCCACTTCCCATCCTCCCTGGGGAACATGATAATGGCGTGAAGATTTACTGGATGTAGGACATCATTGTGAAATATATTTGGACAGCGCTATTCAGTACTTAGTGGGATGGGACTTCATTGTGAAGTAAAGTTGGACAGTGCCAGGAGTGGAGATCTCCTGATTATTGACACTTATTGGCAAAGTAATTTGAATGGGTTTTGGTTTTATGTGGGACCTTGAGACGTGAATTGGCCAAGATTGACTGGCAATTAATTCTAAAAGGGTTGACGGTGGATATACAATGGAAGACATTTAAAGACTGCATGGATGAACTACAAAAATTGTTTCATCCCAGTTTGGCAAAAGAATAAATCGGGGAAGGTAGTGCATCCGTGGATAACAAGGGAAATCAGGGATAGTATCAAAGCAAAGGATGATGCGTACAAAGTAGCCAGAAAAAGCAGCATACCAGAGGACTGGGAGAAATTCAGAGACCAGCAGAGGAGGACAAAGGGCTTGATTAGGAAAGGAAAAATAGATTATGAAAGAAAACTGGCAGGGAACATAAAAACTGACTGCAAAAGTTTTTATAGATATGTGAAGAGAAAGAGGTTAGTTAAAACAAATGTAGGTCCCTTGCAGTCAGAAACAGGTGATCATGGGGAACAAGGATATGGCGGACCAATTGAATAACTACTTTGGTTCCGTCTTCACTAAGGAAGACATAAATAATCTGCCTGAAATAGCAGGGGACTGTGGGTCAAAGGAGGAATTGAGTGAAATCCAGGTCAGTCGGGAAGTGGTGTTGGGTAAATTGAATAGATTAAAGGCCGATAAATCCCCAGGGCCAGATAGGCTGCATCCCAGAGTACTTAAGGAAGTAGCTCAGGAAATAGTGGATGCATTAGTGATAATCTTTCAAAACTCTTTAGATTCTGGAGTAGTTCCTGAGGATTGGCGGGTAGCAAATGTAACCCCTCTTTTTAAGAAGGGAGGGAGAGAGAAAACGGGGAATTTACAGACCAGTTAGTCTAACATCGGTAGTGGGGAAACTGCTAGAGTCAGTTATTAAAGATGGGATAGCAGCACATTTGGAAAGTGGTGAAATCATTGGACAAAGTCAGCATGGATTTACAAAAGGTAAATCATGTCTGACGAATCTTGTGGAATTTTTCGAGGATGTAACTAGTAGCGTGGATAAGGGAGAACCAGTGGATGTGGTATATCTGGACTTCCAGAAGGCTTTCGACAAGGTCCCACATAAGAGATTAGTATACAAACTTAAAGCATACGGTATTAGGGGTTCAGTATTGATGTGGATAGAGAACTGGCTGGCAAACAGGAAGCAAAGAGTAGGAGTAAACGGGTCCTTTTCACAATGGCAGGCAGTAACTAGTGGGGTACCGCAGGGCTCAGTGCTGGGACCCCAGCTATTTACAATATATATTAATGATCTGGATGAGGGAATTGAAGGCAATATCTCCAAGTTTGCGGATGACACTAAGCTGGGGGCAGTGTTCGCTGTGAGGAGGATGCTAGGAGACTGCAAGGTGACTTGGATAGGCTGGGTGAGTGGGCAAATGTTTGGCAGATGCAGTATAATGTGGATAAATGTGAGGTTATCCACTTTGGTGGCAAAAACAGGAAAGCAGACTATTATTTAAATGGTGGCCGATTAGGAAAAGGGGAGATGCAGCGAGACTGGGTGTCATGGTACACCAGTCATTGAAAGTAGGCATGCAGGTGCAGCAGGCAGTGAAAAAAGCGAATGGTATGTTAGCTTTCATAGCAAAAGGATTTGAGTACAGGAGCAGGGAGGTTCTACTTCAGTTGTACAGGGTCTTGGTGAGACCACACCTGGAGTATTGCGTACAGTTTTGGTCTCCAAATCTGAGGAAGGACATTATTGCCATAGAGGGAGTGCAGAGAAGGTTCACCAGACTGATTCCTGGGATGTCAGGACTGTCTTATGAAGAAAGACTGGATAGACTCGGTTTATACTCTCTGGAATTTAGGAGATTGAGAGGGGATCTTATAGAAAACTTACAAAATGCTTAAGGGGTTGGACAGGCTAGATGCAGGAAGATTGTTCCCGATGTTGGGGAAGTCCAGGACAAGGGGTCACAGCTTAAGGATAAGGGGGAAATCCTTTAAGACCGAGATGAGAAAGACTTTTTTCACACAGAGAGTGGTGAGTCTCTGGAACTCTCTGCCGCAGAGGGTAGTTGAGGCCAGTTCATTGGCTATATTTAAGAGTGAGTTGGATGTGGCCCTTGTGGCTAAGGGGATCAGAGGGTATGGAGGAAGGCAGGTACGGGATACTGAGTTGGATGATCAGCCATGATCATATTGAATGGCGGGTGCATGCTCGAAGGGCTGAATGGCCTACTCCTGCACCTAATTTCTATGTTTTATGGTTTGATGGCAGTGCTAAGTGGCAATAATCAATATGGTACTGTGGAGGGAACCTTTCTATACAGATGCATCTGTTGTACTTAATGAGAACATAAATATTATATTGATGGTGACCCCTGATGTGTCCTCAACTCTGCTCTGCATTTAGTAACTTTAACTTCCATCTCATGTTCATAAGTGATAGGTGCAAGATTTGGCCATTCGGCCCATCAAGTCTACTTTGCCATTCAATCGTGGCTGATCCACCTTCCCCTCTCAACTCCATCTCTTGCCTTCTCCCCGTAACCCATGGCTCCCATCTCAGCTCAACCCTATCATTTCCTTTAAACGAAAGGAAATTGAAATGGAAAACTAACTAATCAATCAGAGGAACATTAAGAATCAGATTTAAAAGCAGCTCCTGCCCATGTCCCGGAGATCCACTTTGTTCCCTGATTCACCTAATTGTTAATCAATACACACTCACTGTTAATGGAAGATGGTTAGGATGCAAGAAGGCTCTTAATTCCGTACACTTCAATTCACTTTGTAAAAGATGGATCCAAGTAATCCCATCACCCTGACCTTTCCACGAAACATGCAAAACCTTTCCCCTTTCGCCTATACCGTATTAAATTCCATTTTGAAAATCAGAGCTGGCGTTTCTGCTTCTACTGAACATTTTGAATTCTAACATAAAATAAATTCAGCTTTCATTCCTCCGATACTTTAGTTTACTTTAAAAATGCAAAGTGGGAACAGGCCCTTCGGCCCACCGGGTCCGTGCCGACCAGCGACCACCCCATCCTCGAACACTGTGCTGGTGCCATGATCACAGGGAATGGCAGTGGGGGCTCGAAGGGCCGAATGGCTTACTCCTGCACCGATTGTCTATTGCTCCATCCAAAACATTAGTGACAATTTACAATTTTAACTGAAGCCAATTAATCCAAAAACCTGCCCGTTTATGCAGCGTGGAGGGGAAACGGAGCACCGGGAGAAAATCTACGAGATTCACAGGAGAAATGGTCAAACTCCATACCGACAGCACCCGTGGTCAGAATCGAACCCGGGTCTCTGGCCCTTTAAGGCAGCAACTCTACCGCTGCGCCACTGTGCCCTCCCTGATGATGTCATATGAATCTGACCACAGCTGTCAGTTATTTTTCTTCTAATGATGTTCCCTTTTTTTATCGAACCCTCCTCTGTCTTGAGTAGTTCTGTCAGTCCCTCTCGTAACCTTTTCTGTAACGATGACTCCCAGTTTCCTAAAGTTTGGCTTTGAAGTTGGAGCTTTCCCGCCGAAGATCAAAGTCAAAGCCAGATCTGTTTATGCAGTTCCTTCCTTCTACAATGGTGGAAAAGAGTAAGGGGGGGGCCTGTCCCACTTGGCGATCATATCAGTGTCGCCAAAAGATTTTGAACATTTCAAAATCCAGCGGTGACAACAAAAAAGTTGCAACACTTGAAAAAACACTGCGTGTCAAACGACGTCACGCCGCGTCACGCCGCCAATTTCACGGTGACTCTGATGCGTCGGTCAGTGATGCTGGCAGTCACCGAAAAAATCGGCAAGTGGGACAGGCTCTTTAGAGTTAGGTTTCTCACCCGGGGCAACACGGTGGCGCAGCGGTAGAGCTACTGCCTTACAGCGCCAGGAACCCGGGTTCGATCCTGACTACGGGTCTACCATTGCACATTCTACCCGTGAGGTGCGTGGGTTTTCTCCGAGATCTTCGGTTTCCTCCCACATTCCAAAGACGTACAGGTTTGTAGGGTTAATTGGCTTGGTGTATGTGTAAATTGCCCCTAGTGTGTGTAGGGTTGTGTTAATGTGCGGGGATCGCTGGTTGGTGCGGACTCGGTGGGCCAAAGGGCCTGTTTCCGCACTGCATCTCTAAACTGAACTACTGAGAATCTTCAGTACTCTTGATCTATGATTTATTCCAGTCTGGATGGTATTTCACTCGAGCCTCTTCTTGTTCCCTAGGTTTCCATTTTATTACGAACTGAAGATTGCCTTTGTAATTTGGCTGCTCTCCCCTTACACGAAAGGCTCCAGTGTTCTCTACCGGAAATTTGTACACCCAACCCTCTCTTCGAAAGAGCAGGTGAGACAAGTTATGGAGTTTAATATTACAGTACACTTGCTGAAGACAGTCATTAAACTGGGGCTATTTCTGAGTTGCACATTTAACCCCCTCGATACTATATCTCAATTCCCCGAGATCAACACTGATCCGCATCCTCACCATCTATTCATCTTGGTCATAGTCTGAGTCATGGGCTCTTACAGCATGGAAACAGGCCCTTCAGCCCAACCTGCCCACACCGACCAACATATCCCATCTACACTAGTCCCACCTGCCTGCGTTTGGCCCATATCCATCTAAACCTATCCTATCCATGTACCTATCACAATGTTTCTTAAACGTTGCGATAGTATATGCGTCAACTACCTCCTCTGGCAGCTCGTTCCATACACCCACCACCCTTTGTGTGAAAAAGTTACCCCTTAGATTCCTATAAAACCATCCCCCTCCCCCTCACCTTAAACCTATGTTCTCTGTCTCTCTGATTACCCTACTCTGGACCTAAAAGCATTCATACTGCTAGCTTAGAAGTTCCAATTAGGCCCAGCCTCAATAACATTCTATGAGAGAGAATTGGATGATTTCCCCTGGAACACTGGAGGTTGCGGGGAGACCTGCCAGAAGTATATAAAATTAGGCAAGGCACAGATAGGGTAGAACCTGCTTCCCAGGGTGGAAAGATCAAAGACCAGAGGGCGTGGCCTCAAGGGCAGTAGCTCTACTGCTTTGCCACCATCAATCTCTTACCATGCCCCTCTGCAAATATTTTTTTCAGAAGTCTATTCTCTTTTGAAGAACCCGATGGACTCTTTTTTGTCATCCCTGTGGGCAGTGAGTTCCAGATCCTAGCTTCTATCCAAGTGAAAAATATCTTCCTCACGTCCCTCATATATTTTTCCCCTTATGTTTTAAATCTGTTTCCCTTGATGCTCGAACCATCTGCTAGTGGGAACAGTGTTCCTTAATTATCATATCCAAATCTTAGGTTTCGTGGATTAATCGGACGCAGTCATGATCTCGTGGCAATTAAAGCACAGATTAGTGATGTGACAAGGCTTTACTGTTACACAAGACTGAAAAATGCCATAAGCTGTGAAATTTCTCTGTTGTTAAATAGCATAACCTTTTCTTTCTGACTGCGCTGCGTCCTGCGTTTCTTGTAGCACTAGGCTATCTTGCATTGAAGTTTAATCCTCGCCAGGTGAGGAAGTCTGAGTAAAGCAGCTTGTTCAAATGTCAGAGTGGGCGCAGATGGTATGTTCTGAAATCAAGAGTCAAGAGTGTTTTATTGTCACGTGTCGCAGATAGAACATTGAAATTCTTACTTGTAGCAGCACAACATAATATGTAAACATAGTACACTGTAAACCATATAGTAAACGAGAAAAAAAGTTGAGTGTGTGTATATAAACACATACTCACACACACACACACACGTATATAATCATAGACATATATATCATATATACATATATACTGTATATATGTGTGTGTATGTATATATGTGTCTGTGTGTGTGTGTATATATGTGTGTGTGCGTGTGTGTGTGTGTATATATGTGTAATAATAATAATAATAACTTTATTACGGACTCAAGATCCAGACAAGGGGCAACATTACATTAAAAAAATGCATTGCATATCAAATATCATAAATATATATAAAATCATGTAAATCACATAAAAACATCATAATTTATATATTTAAAAAAAACCCACATTACTTAAGTTAAAAATCCAGAGTAAAAGATGATCAATGTCGTACAATGAGACAACGATACCAGTGTCTCCACAGCTGGGATTCGTAGGGTGTAACCCTTATGTTTGTCAAGGCCACAATAAGCACATTTTTAGAGTCATTTATCCTGCAAATGAATTTATACATCTGGTGTCTTAGGCTAGCTTCTAGAGTACTGACTCCTGCAGCCACAAACACATTACTGGCACTACACCATCTTGGTTGCCTTAACAGTGTTCTCATGGCATCGTTATATGCCACCTTTAGTCTCTGCATACTTGTCTTTAAATAGTTCGACCACAGGTGCGCAGTGTAGAGGGGTGTGCAGTATGCTCTAAATAGCGACATCTTCACCACATCTGCACACGCACCAAATTTACGCAAGAGGATATTCGCCTGCATATACAGCATGCGTCGTTGCCTATAAATATCCTCATCATCTGTCATTTGTTCTGTAATAATATGCCCTAGATGTTTTATCTTATTACAGACACTAAGATTATTGTCAGACAATTTAAAATCAGGATATTTTAGGCTTTTATCCTCTTTTATTTCTACAGACCATAACAGCACTCTTACTAGCATTATATTTAGTGTCATGTTCCACACCATACACGGAACATGCAGTAAGGAGCTGCTGGAGACCAGCGCTAGATGGACTAAAGACCACAAGATCATCTGCATACATAATACGGTTCACTAAAATATTACCAATCACGCACCCAGTGTTACAGGTTTTCAATTGTTTAGACAGATCATCAATATATAGATTAAAAAGGACTGGGGACAAAATTCCCCCTTGTCTAACACCATTGCTAACCCCAAATGGGGCTGAGACCCTATTGCCCCATTTTATTTGCATAGTCTGGTGGGCACACCAGTAGGCCAGAATTCTAACAATGTATTTAGGCACCCCTCTTTGACTCATTTTACCAAACAGCTTTCTGTGATTAACACAGTCAAAAACTTTGGAAGCATCAATAAAGCACATAAGGATTGAAGAGTTTTTGCCTCTATATTTGTTTACAATCTCCTTTAGGGCATATATGCATAAGTCAATGCCATGTTTAGCTTTAAAGCCAAACTGGTCATCTGTGTGTGTGTGTGTGTGTGTGTGTGTGTGTGTGTGTATGTGTGTGTGCGTCTTGTGTATGTATATATGTGTATGTGTGTATATATGTATTTGTGTGTGTGTGTATGTATATGTGTGTGTGTGTATATATGTGTGTGCGTGTATATATATGTGTGTGTGTCATGTGTATGTATATATGTGTGTGTGTGTATATATGTGTGTGCATGTATATATGTGTGTGTGTGTGTGTGTCTTGTGTATGTATATATGTGTGTGTGTGTGTGTGTATATATATGTGTGTGTGTGTCTGTGTGTGTGTATATATGTGTGTGTGTGTATATATGTATGTGTGTGTGTGTGTGTGTCTTGTGTATGTATATATGTGTCTGTGTGTGTGTGTCTATATATCTATATGTCTATATATATAGATATATATATATGTGTGTGTGCGCGTGTATATATATGTGTGTGTGTGTCTATATATATATGTGTGTGTGTGTGTGCGCGTGTATATATATGTGTGTGTGTGTGCGTGTGCATGTATTTGTGTGTGTATACATATATTAAGGGACGTGGCCCAACATAGGAAGGGAGGACGAGTATTGATGGGGTATCTTGGACTGCATGGGCAAGCTGGGCCGAAGGGCCTGACATGCTGTTTGATTATGGCTGATGTGGTCTGTGCCAAACATGGAGCCTACCTAAGCATAAATACATTTTTCAACAAACCAAACACGCATTTGACCAGCCTTAAACAGTGTACAGAACTTTAAGGACCAGGATTTCATAAGCACGAGATAATAATGAGGTAAATATGCAGCAGAGAAAAGGCTCCTCTTTCAGTGTCTTTGGGAAGATGAGGAAGAACTGAAACCAAAACAATGCTAATACTTATCAGGCTTTTTCAAAAGGGTGAGTTTTTCATTATTGCATCTTTCAAATTGTCTGATATTATTTAACAGGGTCCACTCAATTGATCTTTTCTTCTGCTCCAATGTAGAATAGTTCAGAAGAAGTCAGAGGGTGGTAAATCTGTAGGATTCATTGCCACTGCCGGCTGTGGAGGCCAAGTCAATGGATATTTTTAAGGCAGAGATAGATAGATTCTTGACTAATACGGGTGTCAGGGGTTATGGGGAGAAGGCAGGAGAATGGTGTTGAGAGGGAGAGATAGATCATCCATGATTGAATGGCGGAGTAGACTTGATGGGCCGAATAGCCTAATTCTGCTCCTATCACTTATGAACATGAATTTAACAATTCATGTTCATTACCCAGGAATGAGTAGGTTAACCTATGATGAGCATTTTTCAGCACTGGGCCTGTACACACTGGAGTTTAGGAGAATGAGACATACAGAATAGTGAAAGACTTGGATAGAGTGGATGTGGAGAGAATGTTATCACTAGTGGGAGAGTCAAGAACTAGAGGTCAGAGCCTCAGAATTAAAGGATGTTCTTTTAGGAAGATGAGGATAAATGTTGCTAGTCAGAGGGTGGTGAATCTGTGGAATTCTTTACCACAGAAGGCTGTGGAGGTCAAGTCAGTGGATATTTTTAAGGTAGAGATAGACAAATTCTTGAACAGTACAGGTGCCTGAGGTTATGGAGAGAAGGCAGGAGAATGGGGTTAGAGGGAGAGCTGGATCAGCCATGATTGAATGGCAGAGAAGACCTGATAGGCCAATGGCCTAATTCTGCTCCTTTTCCTTATGACATTATGACAACAGCTGGCTGCAGTGGAGTCTCTCTGTACCCAGAACACTGTAAAACCAGCATGGAATCGCAGGAGAAATCAGAGCTGGTTCATGTAATCTGACCTATTGGGTTCACGCACCAGCAAACAACAGGTGTAATGGTAGGTTACACAAAATGCTGGAGAAACTCAGCGGGTGCAGCAGCATCTAAGGAGCGAAGGAGATAGGCGACGTTTCGGGTCGAGACCCTTCTTCAGTGTAATGGTAGGGTGGGATAAATGCCTCATCTTTAGATGTCTCTTGCCAACTTGATGCTTTCTTCATCGCTCTGCTAATGTGTTCTCTAAGTCTTATGTCTTTTTTTCTAAATTTGGTTGACATCTTGGCTGGCAACTTAAAGGGTAATTGAAAGCTGTACCTATTAAAGAAAATGTTAGATGTGGCGTGTTGTCACAGTGCGGCAATCCTTTAAGACACAAGGTTCCATTAAGAGATTAAGAATTGAATATCCTTGAGATAGGTCAAACTATATCTGTGGAGACAGACATCATTAGCGCTTCTGATGAAAATTCATCAACCTTACATGTTGACACCTTATCTCTGTAATGACCGACTGAGAATTTGCACATATGAAACATAGAAATTAGGTGCAGGAGTAGGCCATTCAGCCCTTCGAGCCTGCACCGCCATTCAATATGATGGCTGATCATTCAACTCAGTATCCCGTACCTGTTCTCTCCATACCCTCTGATCCCCTTAGCCACAAGGGCCAAATCCAACTCACTCTTAAATATAGCCAATGAACTGGCCTCAACTACCTCTGTGGCAGAGACAGAGACTCACCACTCTCTGTGTGAGAAAGTCTTTCTCATCTCGGTCTTTAAAGGATTTCCCCCCCTTAAGCTGTGACCCCTTGTCCTGGACTTCCCCAACATCGGGAACAATCTTCCTGCATCTAGCTGTCCAACCCCTTAAGAATTTGTAAGTTTCTATAAATCCCCTCTTAATCTCCTAAATTCAGAGAGTATAAAAGTCTATCCAGTCTTTCTTCATAAGACAGTCCTGACATCCCAGGAATCAGTCTGGTGAACCTTCTCTGCACTCCCTCTATGGCAATAATGTCCTTCCTCAGATTTGGAGACCAAAACTGCACGCAATACTCCAGGTGTGGTCTCACCAAGACCTGTACAACTGAAGTAGAACCTCCCTTCCTGTACTCAAATCCTTACATGTACCGTTTTTTATTTCAGATTTCCAGCAAATGCTGTGTTTTTGCTTTACTCTAAGAGGATAAACTATAGGATGGATGTCATTAACTTGGATAAGATGAAGAAGAGATTCACCAGGACATTACCTGGATGTAGGCTAGAGCTATGGGAGAGGCTGGAATAGGCTGGGACTTTTTTCCTTGGGGCTTAGGAAGCTGAAAGATGATGTTTAGTTTAGAGACATAGCGCACAAACAGGCCCTTCAGCCCGCCAGGTCCATGCCGACCAGCGACTCTAGCACACAAGAGGGGCAATGTACAATTTTATACCAAAGCCATTTAAACTACAAACCGATACGTCTTGGGGGTTTGGAAGAAAACCGGACCTCCTGGGCAAGAATCCACGCGGTCATAGGGAGAATGTACAAGCTCCATACAGACAACACCCGTAGTCAGGATCAAACCTGGGGCTCTGGCGCTGTAAAGCAGCAGCTCTACCGCTGCGCCACCGTACTGCCCTGTTATTCAAGTGTGCAAAATCATGAGGGGCATGGATAAAGTGAACACTCACATTCTTTTCCCAGCGTAGAGGATTTAAAAACGAGAGTGCAAAGGCTTAGGGTGCAAGAGCAGAGATTTAAGAAGGGCCTCAAGAGCAAACTTTTCACTCAGAGTGGAAGCTGTTACTGGAAGGAACTGCCTGGGGAAGCTATAGAAGCAGATATAATGGGGGTACACAAAAGGCTGGAGAAACTCAGCGGGTGCAGCAGCATCTAAGGAGCGAAGGAGATAGGCGACGTTTCGGGTTGAGACCCTTCTTCAGACTGGTCAGGGATCAGGGAAACAAGAGATATAGACGGTGATGTGGAGAGATAAAGAACAATGAATGAAAGATGTGCAAAAAAGTATCGATGATAAAGGGAGCAAGCCATTGTTAGCTGTTTGTGGCGTGAAAATGAGAAGCTAGTGCGACTAGGGTGGGGGAGGGAGATAGAGATAGAGGGAATGCCAGGGCCCGAGGGCTGAGGGAGAGGTGGGAAGGGAGGAGACAGCAAGGGTTAACAGAATTGAGAAAATTCAATGTTCAAGCCCAGAGGATGCAGACTCCCCAAGCGGAATATGAGGTGCTGTTCCTCCAACTTGCGGCGTTGCTCCCTCTGGCCGTGGAGGAGGCCCAGGACCGAGAGGTCGGATACGGAATGGGAGGGGGAGTTGAAGTGCTAATGGGAGGGGAGGGGGAGTTGAAGCAGATATAATTATGACTTTCTAATGACATTTGGACAAATGTATGGATGGGAAGGGTTTGGAGGCCAAATGCAGGCAAATGGGAACCAGCCCAATATGTCAATTTGGTTGAGATGGACAAGGTGGGCCAAAGGCCTGTCTGTTTCTATGTCTGATTCTATGAGGTGTTGTGATTACTTTGTTATCACCTCCCTCTAGTGGTTGGATGATAACAGGAAAATAAAGAGCAATGTGCACAGGTGTGAATGTTTACTTGATGCTTAACGGTGCTGTGAAGAACAGTGCAGTTTGTGGAATCTATGGTGTCCACAGCCCAGGGAGACTGCACATTAAGGAGAAACTGAATGCCAAGCAGGCATTGCACAGTACCCTGGTGGTCGTCAAGCAATGTGAATTGTGGCCAAACTTTGCAGCACTCTCAGGGAAATGGAAGAACCGTCTGAAGAGGCAATGAAAGTATCGTAGCCGCACATGGCCTTCAGCCGATGAATATGGGCATGAAGAGACCGCCTGCAGATGCTGTAATCTTGAGCAAAACACAAAGTACTGGAGGCTCATAGGGTCAGGAGAAGGTTCCGACCCAAATCATCGCCTGCCCATTCCTTCAACAGATGCTGCCTGACCCATTGAGTTCTTCCAGCACTCTGTGTTTTACTCTTGCTTAGTCCACCTGCTTATTTGTGCTAGCAAGGGAATGAATGGCTGTCAGCTGTTTATTTGATAGGAAAGCAAGGCCATGCCAAACTCAGTGTAACTGAGCAACATGAAACCTATTGGGAAGAACATTAAGGAACATCACATGACTAGGTGAAGAAGGTCATAAGATCATGTGATAGGATCAGTATTCTATCATCAAGTTTACTCCACCATTCAATCATGGCTGATCTATCTTTCCCTCCTAACCTCATTCTCCTGCCTTCTCCCCAAAACCTCTGCCACCTGTACTAATCAAGAATTGTTCTATCTCTGCCTTAAATATATCCACTGACAGCCTCCACAGCCTTCTGTGGTAAATAATTTCACAGATTCACCATCTTCTGAAGAAATAAATTCCTCCTCCTCATCTTCTTCCTAAAATAACATCCTTTAATTCTGAGGCACTGACCTCTAGTCCTAGACTCTCCCACTAGTAGAGACATCCTCTCCACATCCACTCTATCCAAGGCTTTCACTATTCAATGAGGTCCCCCCTCATTTTTCTGAACACCAGGCTGAGTGTCGTCAAATGCTCATCATATGTCAACCTACTCATTCCTGGGATCGGTTGATCCCTGGGGAAGGTGAATCGTGTGGACTGTTTATACTAAGACACAATCCTACTACATGTTAAGATTCAAAACCATTTGTTACTGTAGTTCTTGTTCATCTTGATCCAGATAAGATGTTGCTGCTGTAACTGTGATGTGATGAGAGGAACGGAACCGAGGGGCAACTTCTTCATACAGAGGGTGCTGGATATGTGGAACGAGCTGCTAGAGGAGGGAGTTGAGGCAGGTCCTATAACAGTATTTGAAAGATATTTGAATAGGTACATGGATAGGAAAGATTTAGAGGAATATGGGAAAAACAAGGGCAGGTGGACCTAGGATAGACGGGACATCTTGGCTGGCAGGGACAGGTTGGGCCAAAGGGCCTGTTTCTGTGTTTAGTTTAGTTTAGTTTAGAGATGCAGTGCGGAAACAGGCCCTTCGGCCCACCGAGTCCGCGCCGACCAGCGATCCCGCACATTAACACTATCCTACACACACTAGGGACAATTTACACATACACCAAGCCAATTAACCTACAAACCTGTATGTCTTTGGAGTGTGGGGGGAAACCGAAGATCTCCGAGAAAACCCACGCGGTCACGGGGAGATCATACAAACTCCGTACAGACAGCACCCGTAGCCGGGATTGAACCCAGGTTTCCGGCGCTGCAAACGTTGAGGCAGCAACTCTACCGCTGCGCCACCGTGCCGGCCTGCCTGTTTTCCCCCCCCCCCCTCCCCCCACACCTGTGCTAATTGTCATACTGGTGACTGATTCATAAACAGCCTCTCTGCTGTTACATTAGTTCCCTGTGTTTCTCAGCGTGGCGTTCAGGTTATTTTTAGTTCATGTACGACGGAAGGTAGCTCTGTCTACTATTCGAATGCGAGAGCCGTGAACGTTCAGAGACTCGTTCCTGTTTACCATCTATTTCCAACAGGCTGGCATAAAGCCAGGGCTGGGCAAGGTTAGAAGATGTCATGATTGTTCTGGCTAGCACTACAAATTGTTGACAGATGCTGCAAGCTATGTGTACGAACGTTAGGTTACCAAACCTAAATTTAGTCTGAAGGAACATCACTGCAAGGAGGCAGACCTGTTTGTTGAGAGGAAAATTGTTGAACACACAATTTTGATTATTGAATAAACAAGTTGGTTTATTTTACAAACTAGTTAAAATTTCAACCAGCACGTTCACAGTGACCCGCCTGGAATCAGTGTCATTCCCTTTGATTCTACACCCATGCCAAACATTTGAGTGTAATTTAAAGACTCTTCTCACCTGACATGGATTATTGCTTCAGATTAACTGCAACCTGTGCCATGTATCCTTTGCAAACCCGTATGACAGAGCAAAGTAATAGCTATTCTGAGGATAAAGTTATTGTGTGTGTGTCTGTGTGTCTGTGTCTCTGTGTCTGTGTCTGTGTCCGTTTGGGGGGGGGGGGAGCTGGATGTCACTGCTGCATTAAATATTTTAATTTCTGCTTCATGCATTTCTAAAGCAAGCATCCACCTGCCTCCAACTGAAGTCAAACAGTGGTAATTGTTGTTTAGTGGGCATCAGAAAACTATGCAGTGAAATATGCAGGGCAGCACGGTTGTTGCATGACAGCGTCAGAGACCTTGGTTCGATCCTGACTGAGGGTAGTAAAGAACTGCAGATGCTGGTTTAAATCGAAGGTTCTGAAGACACAAAATGCTGGTGTAACTCGGAGGGACAGGCAGCATCTCTGGAGAGAAGGACCGTGGGTGCTGTCTGTACAGAGTTTGTACGTTCTACCTGTGACCACGTGGATTTTCTCTGGGTTCTCCGGTTTCCACCCGCAGTCTAAAGATGTACAGGTTTGTAGATTAAGTGGTTTCGGTAAAATGTTAAATTACCACCTAGTGTGTAGGATAGTGCTAGTGTATGGGGATCACTGGTTGGCGTGCACTCAGTGGGCCAAAGGGCCTGTTTCTGCGCTGTATCTCTAAACTAAACTAAATTTAAATGTAGGACTTCTGGAATTTACAGTTGTTCCATTAGCAGAAGGAATTTGGAGGCTTTGGAGAATGTGCATAAGACGTTTACCAGAATGCTGGCTGGATTTGAGGGTGGTTAGAGGTTGGACATAGAGTCATAGAGTGATACAGTGTGGAAACAGGCCCTACGACCCAACTTGCCCAAACCGGCCAACATGTCCCAGCTACACTAGTCCCACTTGCCTGTATTTGCCCCAAATCCCTCTAAACCTGTCCTATCCAAGTACCTGTCTAAATGTTTCTTAAACATTGGGATAGATAGTCCCTGTCTCACCTACTCTCCTCTGGCCACTTGTTCCATACACCCACCACCCTTTGTGCGAAAAAGTTACCCCTCAGATTCCTAGTGAATCTTTTCCCCTTCACCTTAAACCTATGTCCTCTGGTTGTCGATTCACCTACTCTGGGCATGAGTCGCAGTGCATCTACCCAATCTATTCTCATGATTTTATAAACCTCTATAAGATCGCCCTCGACACAATCTATGAGAATGCAGGGTGACTTGGGTAGGTGGGGTGAGTGGGCAGATGCATGGCAGATGCAGTATAATGTGGATAAATGTGAGGTTATCCACTTTGGTAGCAAAAACAGGAAGGCAGATTATTATCTAAATGATGTCAAGTTGGGAAAAGGGGAAGTACAACAGGATCTGGGGGTCCTTGTTCATCAGTCAATGAAAGTAAGCATGCAGGTACAGCAGGCAGTGAAGAAAGCGAATGGCATGTTGGCCTTCATAACAAGAGGAGTTGAGTATAGGAGCAAAGAGGTCCTTCTGCAGTTGTACAGGGCCCTAGTGAGACCACACCTGGAGTATTGTGTGCAGATTTGGTCCCCTAGTTTGAGGAAGGACATTCTTGCTTTTGAGGGAGTGTAGCGTAGGTTTACAAAGTTAATTCCCGGGATGGCGGGACTGTATATGCTGAGAGAATATAGCGGCTGGGCTTGTATACTCTGGAATTTAGAAGGATGAGAGTGGATATTATTGAGACATATAAGATTATTAAGGGTTTGGACGCACTTAAGGCAGGAAACATGTTCCCGATGTTGGGGGAGTCTAGAACCAGGGACCACAGTTTAAAAATAAAGGGTAAGCCATTTAGAACAGAGATGAGGAAACACTTTTTCACACAGAGAGTTGTGAGTCTGTGGAATTCTCTGCCTCAGAGGGCGGTGGAGGCCGGTTCTCTGGATACTTTCAAGAGAGAGCTTAATAGGGCTCTTAAAGTGAGCAGAGTCAGGGGATATGGGGAGAAGGCAGGAACGGGGCACTGATTGGGGATGATCAGCCATGATCACATTGAATGGTGGTGCTGGCTCGAAGGGCCGAATGGCCTACTCCTGCACCTATTGTCTACTGTGTAGGTCCTGCCCATGTTAGACTTCCCAAAATGCAACACCTCACTTTTCCCTGTATTAAATTCCATCAACTATTCCTCAGCCCACCTGGCCAATCGATCAAGATCCTGCTGCAATTTTTCACAACCATCTTTACTACCTGCAAAACCACCCATCTGCAAACTTGCTAATCTTGCCATGAATGTTCTCATCCAAATCATGTCTTGCACAGAGTGGTGGATTGCACTCCCAGGGTTGGTGGTGGAGGCAAATACCATAGTGGCATTTATGAAGCTTTTAGATAGGCACATATATTAGCAGAGAATGGAGGGATATGGGGGATATATGTAGGAGAGGACATTAGTTTGTCTTGGAATTATGTTCGGCCTGGCGATTGCAGGCCAGACGGCCTGTTCCTGTCATGTACTGTTCAATGTTTATGTTCTTTGTTCTAAGCTATGCCATTTGTGGTTTATGATCATAAGATCATAAGAGATAGGAGTAGAATTTGGCCATTCGGCCCATCAAGTCTACTCTACTTTCAATCATGGCTGAACTATCTCTCCATCCTAACCCCATTCTCCATCCTAACCCCAAAACCTCTGACACCCGTAGTTTCTTTGGACTCTCCTCATAAATTACAGCATTGGATTGGGTGAATATGACGGGGTGTGAATTTCCATTTGTTGCACAGTTAATACCCATTTCATTAACAGTGAATTGGAGCTTCTGCCCTTCATGTGTTGATGGGATCGGAGCTTTGATTCTTCATGTGAGTTAGACAAGCAAGTGGCAGATGGATGACAGTAGAAATGACTGTTCTTCATACATCAGTGAGTTTTGCTGTTTGTTCTTCATGTGAAGAATGGAAGGATGATTATTCTTCACACATGACTGCACCGGAACCTCGATTCTATGTGCAACGAGCCATTTAAAGCCTTGTGTCTTTAAGTGGTGGCTTTGCATTGACTGAGATGGAGCCTGAGCTCAGTCTATGTGAAGAAACAAGGAACTGCAGATGCTGGTCAACACAAAAGGACACAAAGTGCTGGAGAAACTCAACGGGTCCGGCAGCATCTCTGGGGAACATGGATGGATGATGTTTCAGGTCAAGACCCTTCTCCAGAGTCCCGATCTGAAACGTCACCCATTCATGTTCTCCAGAGATGTTTAGCTTAGTTTAGTTTAGTTTAATTTAAATACCGTGTGGAAAAAGGAGCTTCATCCCACGGAGTCTGCGTCAACCAGAGTTTCCCGTACACGAACACTATAGTACACACTAGGGACAATTTACAATTTTTGCCAAAGCCAATTAACCTCCAACCCTGATGTCTTTGCAGTGTTTATGGGAACCGGAGCCCCCGGAGAAAACCCACGCAGTCACGGGGAGAATGTACAAACTCCTTACAGGCAGCACTCGTAGTCGGGATCGAAACCGGGTCTCTGGCGCTGTAAGGCAGCAACTCCTCCGCTGGGCCACCGTTCCACCCTTATTTGATGTTGCCTGAACTGCTAAATTACTCCAGTGCTTTGCATCCCTTTCAGTCTATTTGAGGTGGTGTACTTGTTGGCTACTGAATGGGCTTCAAGATGGTGGAAACCAACAAATAACTCTACTGATCCTATTTTCGTACAGAAAAGCTACAATAGTAGTATGAGACTCGTGTCAAGCACCAGAAGACCAGGACAGGCTGCATTGTCAGTTCCAGGGCAATTGCAGGACAGTTTCTTCTCAGCTGATATCAGGCAACTGAACCATCCTATCAACAACTAGAGAGCGGTCCTGACTGACTATCTCATTGGAGACCCTTGGACTATCTTTACTCAGACTTTACTGGACTTTATCTTGCACTATACATTATTCCCTTTATCCTGCATCTGTGAACGGCTTGGTTGTAATCATGTATTGTCTTTCCGCTGACGGGATAGCACGCAACAAAAAGCTTTTCACTGTACCTCAGTACACGTGACAATAAACTAAACTGAACTAAAGTGCAGTGAGCATTGACCAATTTGAGTCGTCTCAGCTTACTGGATAGTCTCTCTCTTTCAAGGAATTAATCAATTACGGCCACCAGCATAATCAAGGACAAGTCTCATCCCATCTCCCATCAGGCAAAAGGTACAGAGGTTTGAAAACACACGCCCCCACATTCAGGGACAGTTTCTTCCCAGCTGTTATCGGGCAACCGAGGCATCGTATCACCAACTATCAGACCTGTCTTCCCATCCACCTCATTGGAGAATTCCGTACTATCTTCAATTGGGTTTGGCTTGACTTTTTCTTGAGCTAAATGTTACGCCCTTTATCATGTACCTGCACGATGTGGGCAGCTTGATTGTAATCAAGTACAGTCATTTGGTTGACTGGAGAGGAGGCAACTAAAAGCCTTTTGCTGTGGCTCTCAGTACACGTGACAATAATAAATTAAACTAAACAAATAAGCGTGAGTCTGAAGAAGGGTTTCGACCCGAAACGTTGCCTAGTCCTTCGCTCCATAGATGCTGCCTCACCCGCTGAGTTTCTCCAGCATTTTTGTCTGCCCTCTAAACATTGTTTTAGATTGGGAGAGGGACAGTGTACTTTACACTCGTGGGGGTCATTGAGTCTGCCAGAGGTGTGGCCCAGGCCAGTCGACAATCCCTACTCCCAAAACATAGACACAAAAAGCTGGATTAGGCAGCATCTCTGGAGAGAAGGAATGGGTGACGTTTCGGGTCGAGTCTGAAGGAGGGTCTCGACCCGAAACGTCACCCGTTCCATTCTCTTCAGAGATGCTGCCTGTCCCGCTGAGTTACTCCAGCTTTTTGTGCATATCTTTGGTTTAAACCAGCATCTGCAGTTCCTTCTTAGACAACTTCCTTCTCACACTTTGCTCACTTTCCTTGCAGGAGATCGATGAATACCTGAGCCAGGCGAAGGATCGGAGCTACGAAGCGGTGGTGCAGTTTGGAAGGCGAGGCCTGAATGTGGCGGCGTCGGCTGCCGTCACGGCTGCTGCCAAGGTAACAGCCGCACAACCCGTTGCTCGGTACCTCACCGTGACACAGCCGCGCCTGAATGGCCGACGGGGAGAGTAGACGGTGGTGCCATTAGTCCCTGATGCCACAACATTACAACAGCATTGGACCTCCAGAGGTCCTGTTACAAACTGACACTACCACAGATGAGAAGAAACCTTCATCACAGCAATTAACAAGTCATGGGGTGAAAATTGGTCAGTTGGATAAAAATCTGAACTTGTGTTGTAGTCTAATGCCCCTGTCCCACTTAGGAAACCTGAACGGAAACCTCTGGAGACTTTGCGCCCCACCCAAGGTTTCCGTGCGGTTCCCGGAGGTTCCTGGAGGTTTTTGTCAGTCTCCCTAATGGTCAAAAGTGGTTTCCGTTTTAAAAATCGGTAATTTTTTAGGCGAAGCCGGTTGCGATGCTAGTTGAAGGTGGTTGCCGGAGGACAAAAACCTCCGGGAACCGCACGGAAACCTTGGGTGGGGAGCAAAGTCTCCAGAGGTTTCCGTTCAGGTTTCCTAAGTGGGACAGGGGCAATAGTGTCATAAGGTGTGCAAACAATCTGTTCAGCCCGCTGCATTTATGCTGAATATGAACTATCTATTTTTTAGTTCTTCTTCTCGTAGTCAGTTATAGAGTTAGACAGTACGGAAACATGCCGTTCAGTTCAACTCATCCATGCACCAAGATGCCAATCTATGCTAGTTCCATTTGCCCGCATTTGACCAATATCCCTCTATGACAATAGTCTTCCATACAGCAGTGTTTCAAGTGCTCATCTAAATTCTTCTTAAATGTTGTGAGTGGACCAATTACCTCCACCAGCTCTAGATAGTGCTTTCTAGATTTCAAACACCTTCGAGCTAAAATCTTTCTCAAATCTCTTGATTAAATCTCCTACACTTTACATAAACCTAATCAAGAACTAGACTTATGCATGTGTTTATGGTGAGAAGGGCATCCTTCTCACACACAGAGCAACAAGCTGCCAGAGGAAGTAGTTGAGAAGTAGTTATAGTAGCACATTTCAAATGAATTGGGACAGGTACTTGGATAGGAAAGATCTAGAGGGATATGGGTTAAATGCTGGCAAATTGGACTACCCTAGATGGACCACATAGATGGTGTGGATGGGTTGGGTTGTGGGATCTATGTAAGTGCTGTATGAATCTAACTAATAATCAATCTGCACTTATTGAGATTGCACTGGAGTAGCCAACAGACTCCAAACACTTTAATTCCCCTTCCCATTCCCACACTGATCTTACTGCCCTGGGCCTCCTCCACTGTCAGAATGAGGCTAAACACAAATTGGAGGAACAGCACCTCATATTTTGCTTGGGCAGCTTACACCCCAGTGGTATGAATATAGATTTCTCTAACTTCAAGTAACCCTTTCATCCCTCTCTCTCCGTCCCTCCCCCACCCCAGTCGTTGTACTAGTTTCAAAGTCGTCTTGTTGAGTCTCATTGTCTGTAACTCGTTTTCACCAAGTCTGCAGCTAACAACGACCTGTTTCCTTTATCATCGTTACTTTTTTGCATATCTTTCATTCATTCGTTCTATATCTCTCTCTATATCACCATCTATAGCTCTCGTTTCCCTTTCTCCTGACTCTCAGTCTGAAGAAGGGTCTCGACCCGAAACGTCACCCATTCCTTTTCTCCAGAGATGCTGGCTGACCCACTGAGTTACTCCAGCTTTTTGTGTCCATCTTTGGTTTAAACCAGCATCTGCAGTTCCTTCCCACACAGATAAGTAATATAGCTGGCAGGAAATCAAGTGTCTGCAATTATGTGATATTGATTTTATCTCTAAAGTTGACTGCCAGCTGAAAATCGAATTAATTAAAAAATTGAAACGAAAATCCATAAACGCCACAAAATGCAATGTGTCAGCATACTCAGCTTCTAAACGAAAGGCCAAGGGACTGAAAGTAAAAATTGTTAGTCTCATCACATCCAACTCCTGAGATCAATAGTTCTCTCATAGAGTGATATAGTGTACAAACAGGCGCTTCGACCCAACTTTCCCACACCGGCTAACATGTCCCAGCTACACTAGTCCCACCTGCCTGCATTTGGTCCATATCCCTCCAAACCTGTCCTATCCATCTACCTGTCTAACTGCTTCTTAAATGTTGGAATAGTCCCTGCCTCAACAACCTCCTCTGGCAGCTTGTTCCATACACTGACCACCCTATATGTGAAAAAGTTACCCCTCACTCCCTCAGATCCCTATTATATTTTTTCCCCTTCACCTTAAACCCGTGTCCTCTGATCCTCGATTCCCCTACTCTGGGCAAGAGACTCAGTGCATCTACCCGATCTATTCCACTCCTGATCTTATACACCTCTATAAGATCACCCCTCACCCTCTTGTGCTCCAAGGAATAGAGACCCAGCCTACTCAACCTCTGCCTATAGCTCACACCCTCTAATCCTGACAACATCCTTGTAAATCTTCTTTGTACCATTCCCAGCTTGACAACATCTTTCCTATAACACGGTGCCCAGAGCTGAACACAATGTTCTAAATATGGCCTCACCAACATCTTATACAACTGCATCATGACCTCCCAACTTCTTTACTCAATACACTGGCTGCTGAATTCCAAAGTGCCAAACGCTTTTTTGACCACCTTATCTACCTACGACTCCTCCTTCAATCTCCTGCCCATGTTAGATTTCCCAAAATGCAACACATCACATTTTTCTGCATTAAATTCCATCAACCATTCCTCAGCCCACCTGGCCAATAGATCAAGATTTGCAATTTTTCACAACCATCTTCACTATCTGCAAAACCACCCACTTTTGTATCATCTGCAAACTTGCTAATCTTGCCGTGTATGTTCTTATCCAAATCATTGATGTAGATGACAAACAGTAACGGGCCCAGCACCGAATCCTGAGGCACACCACTAGTCACGGGCCTCTTGTCCGAGAAGCAACCTTCCACCATCACCTTCTGCTTCCTTCCATGAAGCCAATTTTCTATCCATTCAGCTATCTCTCCTTGGATCCCACGCGATCTAACCTTCCAGAGCAGCCTACCATGAGGAACCTTGTCGAATGTTTTACTGAAGTCCATGTACACAACATCTACAGCTCTGCCCTCATCGACCTTTTTGGTCACGTCTTCAAAAAACTCAATCAAATTTGTGAGACATGACCACCCATGTACAAAACCATGCTGACTGTCCCTAATCATCCCTTGTCCATCTAAGTGCCTGTATATCCTATCCCTCATAATAACCTCTAGTAACTTTCCAACTACAGATGTTAATCTCACTGGCCTATAGTTCTCAGCATTTTCCCAGCAGCCCTTCTTGAATAAAGGCACAACATTTGCCACCCTCCAATCTTCCGGCACCTCTCCTGTATTCAAACACGATCTACCAATTTCCCAATTACTTACCAATTGGAAAGCAAGTAGAGTCTATTTACCTGGCTGGATGGCCCTTGACAGTAACAAACCATTATTTGTATAGCTATTAAACAGATTGAACACAGAGCATAGAAAAGTACAGCACAGAAAAAGGCCCTTCGGCCCACAATGGCAAGATGGCAAGCTAAACTAATCACATTGCCTTCCATTCCTTGCATGTCCATGCACCTAGATTAAAAAAACTCATAAATAACAATTATGTATCTGCCTCCACCACCACCAGGTGCCTGGAACTCACCACCATCTGAGTAAAAACAACTTGGCCCACACATCTCCTTTAAACTTTTCCGCTTTCACCTTAAAAGGAAAAAATAAATAAATCTCTATTATTCTCTGCTCTGGTCAAAGTTGGGAGTGATCTTCAATTCATCTGACCTATTAGAAACATAGAAACATAGAAAAATAGGTGCAAGAGCAGGCCATTCGGCCCTTCGAGCCTGCACCTCCATTCAATATGATCATGGCTGATCATCCAACTCAGTATCTCGTACCTGCCTTCTCTCCTTATTCCCTGATCCCTTTAGCCACAAGAGCCACATCCAACTCAATCTTGAATATAGCCAATGAATATATTCATTCACCTATTCCTTCGCTCCAGAGATGCTGCCTCACCCGTTGAGATTCACCAGCATTTTGTCTACCTTCGATTTTTCCAGCATCTGCAGTTCTTTCTTAAACAATTCATCTGACAATCACCTTCTTTCAGTTCATGGAGATTAATGCTGTTGTATTGGCAATGTAGCTTCTGCCAATGAACAGTGGTTTAGGTTGAGGCTTATTATTGTCTTGTGTGCTGAGGTACAGTGAAAAGCTTTGTTATGCATGCTATCCAAACAGATCAGATATGCCATACATAGATACAATCAAGTCAACCTCAATTACATTAGATAGAGCAAAGGGGAAGAGACAGTGCAGAATATAGTTCTCAGCATTCCAATAAAGTCCAATGTCCACAATGGGGTGGAGTTGAATTGGACAGACCCCAAGCTTATGGAAGGACCACTCAGAAGCCTGATAACGGAGGGGAAGAATGGCCATCCAATTAAGGTTTTTGTTAGGGAGACACAAAATGTTGGAGTAACTCAGGCAGCATCTCTGGAGAGAAGGAATGGGTGACGTTTCGGGTCAAGACCCTTCTCCCTCAGGTTTTTGTCAGCTGGTCAGAGCTGCGACCATGGTGGCATGATTATAGTTATATCTGAACCTGGGTGGAAAAAGAGAAGGAATGGACAAAATCACTTGGCAAAAGGTTTTTCTAATGAATAACATATTGCTCCTAATGTCAGCCTTTGAACAGGAGTCAGTGGAAAGGATTGAGTAAACTAATTGGAAATGAAGGGATTGAAATATTAACCATGTGAAGTGAGTGGTGCATGAGTGTTTGACGGCACTGGCTCTCTACTCGCTAAGCTTTAGAACGATGAGGAGCACCTCATTGAAACTTACCGAATAGTGAAAGGCCTGGATAGAGTGGATGTGGATACGATGTTTCCACTAGTGGGAGAGCCTGCGCTTGGTCCATAACCCTCCAAACCTGTCCTATCCATGTACCTGTCCAACTGTTAAACGATGGGATAGTCCCAGCCTCAACTACCTCCTCTGGCAGCTCGTTCCATACACCCACCATCCTCTGTGTGAAAAAGCTACCCCTCAGATTCCTGTTAAATATTTTCCGCTTCACCTTGAACCTATGTCCTCTGGTCCTCGGTTACCCTATTCTGGGTCAAAGATTCTGTGCATCTACCCGATCTGTGGAACTAATTGTCACAGACGGCCAAGTCATTGGGTATTTTTAAGGCGCAGATTGACAGTCTTGATTATTAAGGGAATCGGGGGTTATGGGGAGAAGGCAGGAGAATGGGGTTGAGAGGGAAAGATAGATCAGCCATGATTGAATGGAGGAGAATGACTCAATGGGTCGAATGACCTTATAACATGAATTAATGAGTAGCTGATAAACGTGGAAGGGGATGTGCTGTAAAGCAAGGTTTGGGGTACCTCTGCATTAGGAGATCTGTTTTAATAGCTTACCGGCTGCCTACATACTAATGACAAGGGTATCACTTCGCCTTTTCAGTGGCTGATTTCCCAGTGTAAAATATTAACTGGTGATGTCAATTGAAGCTGCCCCTCAAATGCACGACACAATGATTCCCAGACTAAAGCCGAAACAACGATGACTCACGCAATGTGTAGGAAACATAGAAACATAGAAACATAGAAATTAGGTGCAGGAGTAGGCCATTCAGCCCTTCGAGCCTGCACCGCCATTCAATATGATCATGGCTGATCATCCAACTCAGTATCCTGTACCTGCCTTCTCTCCATACCCTCTGATCCCCTTAGCCACAAGGGCCACATCCAACTCACTCTTAAATATAGCCAATGAACTGGCCTCAACTACCCTCTGTGGCAGAGAGTTCCAGAGACTCACCACTCTCTGTGTGAAGAAAGTCTTTCTCATCTCGGTCTTAAAGGATTTCCCCCTTATCCTTAAGCTGTGACCCCTTGTCCTGGACTTCCCCAACATCGGGAACAATCTTCCTGCATCTAGCCTGTCCAACCCCTTAAGAAATTTGTAAGTTTCTATAAGATCCCCTCTTAATCTCCTAAATTCCAGAGAGTATAAACCAAGTCTATCCAGTATTTCTTCATAAGACAGTCCTGACATCCCAGGAATCAGTCTGGTGAACCTTCTCTGCACTCCCTCTATGGCAATAATGTCCTTCCTCAGATTTGGAGACCAAAACTGCACGCAATACTCCAGGTGTGGTCTCACCAAGACCCTGTACAACTGAAGTAGAACCTCCCTGCTCCTGTACTCAAATCCTTTTGCTATGAAAGCTAACATACCATTCGCTTTTTTCACTGCCTGCTGCACCTGCATGCCTACTTTCAATGACTGGTGTACCATGACACCCAGGTCTCGCTGCATCTCCCCTTTCCCCAATCGGCCACCATTTAAATAATAGTCCGCTTTCCTGTTTTTGCCACCAAAGTGGATAACCTCACATTTATCCACATTATACTGCATCTGCCAAACATTTGCCCACTCACCCAGCCTGTCCAAGTCACCCTGCAGTCTCCTAGCATCCTCCTCACAGCGAACACTGCCCCCCAGCTTAGTGTCATCCGCAAACTTGGAGATATTGCCTTCAATTCCCTCATCCAGATCATTAATATATATTGTAAATAGCTGGGGTCCCAGCACTGAGCCCTGCGGTACCCCACTAGTTACTGCCTGCCATTGTGAAAAGGACCCGTTTACTCCTACTCTTTGCTTCCTGTTTGCCAGCCAGTTCTCTATCCACATCAATACTGAACCCCTAATACCGTATGCTTTAAGTTTGTATACTAATCTCTTATGTGGGACCTTGTCGAAAGCCTTCTGGAAGTCCAGATATACCACATCCACTGGTTCTCCCTTATCCACGCTACTAGTTACATCCTCGAAAAATTCCACAAGATTCGTCAGACATGATTTACCTTTTGTAAATCCATGCTGACTTTGTCCAATGATTTCACCACTTTCCAAATGTGCTGCTATCCCATCTTTAATAACTGACTCTAGCAGTTTCCCCACTACCGATGTTAGACTAATGGTCTGTAATTCCCCGTTTTCTCTCTCCCTCCCTTCTTAAAAAGAGGGGTTACATTTGCTACCCGCCAATCCTCAGGAACTACTCCAGAATCTAAAGAGTTTTGAAAGATTATCACTAATGCATCCACTATTTCCTGAGCTACTTCCTTAAGTACTCTGGGATGCAGCCTATCTGGCCCTGGGGATTTATCGGCCTTTAATCTATTCAATTTACCCAACACCACTTCCCGACTGACCTGGATTTCACTCAATTCCTCCTTTGACCCACAGTCCCCTGCTATTTCAGGCAGATTATTTATGTCTTCCTTAGTGAAGACGGAACCAAAGTAGTTATTCAATTGGTCCGCCATATCCTTGTTCCCCATGATCAACTCACCTGTTTCTGACTGCAAGGGACCTACATTTGTTTTAACTAACCTCTTTCTCTTCACATATCTATAAAAACTTTTGCAGTCAGTTTTTATGTTCCCTGCCAGTTTTCTTTCATAATCTATTTTTCCTTTCCTAATTAAGCCCTTTGTCCTCCTCTGCTGGTCTCTGAATTTCTCCCAGTCCTCTGGTATGCTGCTTTTTCTGGCTACTTTGTACGCATCATCCTTTGCTTTGATACTATCCCTGATTTCCCTTGTTATCCACGGATGCACTACCTTCCCCGATTTATTCTTTTGCCAAACTGGGATGAACAATTTTTGTAGTTCATCCATGCAGTCTTTAAATGTCTTCCATTGTATATCCACCGTCAACCCTTTTAGAATTAATTGCCAGTCAATCTTGGCCAATTCACGTCTCATACCCTCAAAGTTACCTTTCTTTAAGTTCAGAACCATTGATTCTGAATTAACAATGTCACTCTCCATCCTAATGAAGAACTCAACCATATTATGGTCACTCTTGCCCAAGGGGGCACGTACAACAAGACTGCTAATTACCCCTTCCTCATTACTCAAAACCCAGTCTAAAATAGCCTGCTCTCTCGTTGGTTCCTCTACATGTTGATTTAGATAACTATCCCGCATACATTCCAAAAAATCCTCTTCCTCAGCACCCCTGCCAATTTGATTAACCCAATCTATATGTAGATTGAAGTCACCCATTATAACTGTTTTGCCTTTGTCGCACGCATTTCTAATTTCCCGTTTGATACCATCCCCAACTTCTCTGCTACTGTTAGGTGGCCTGTACACAACACCCACCAGCGTTTTCTGCCCCTTAGTGAAGGAACTGCAAATGGTGGTTTAAGACGAAGATTGACACAAAAACAGCAACTCATATTTTGCTTGGGCAGCCTACAACTCAGTGGTCTGAATATAGATTTCTCTAACTTCAAGTAACCCTTGCATCCTCTCTTTCTCCGTCCCTCCCCCACTCTGATTGTCATACTAGTTTCACTGTCGTCCAGTTGAGTTTCGCTGTATAACTCGTTATCATCTACCCCACAGCCAACAATGGACCTTTGTGGGCTCCAACTCTCCTTGATCGTCATTAGGTTATAAGGAATTAGGCCATTCGGCCCATCGTCTACTCCGCCATTCAATCATGGCTAATCTATCTCTCCCTCCTAACCCCATTCTCCTGCCTTCTCTCCAAAACCCTCTGCCACCCGTACTAATCATAAATTTATCTATCTCCGCCTTAAGATTATCCCCTGACCTGGCCTCTACAGCCTTCTGTGGCAGAATTCCACAGATTCACCACCCTCTGACTAAATACATTCATCCTCATCTCTTTCCTAAAAGAACGTCCTTTAATTCTGAGGCTATGATCTCTAGTCCTAGACTCTCCCACTAGTGGACCCATCCTCTCCACATCCACTCTATCCAAGTCATTCAATATTCTGTCTCAATGTCTCACACTTCCCCCTCATTCTGATAAACTCCAGCGAGTACAGGCCCAGTGCCTACAAACACTCATCATAGGTTAACCTACTAATTCCTGGGATCATTCTTGTAAGCCTCCTCTGGACCCTCTCCATGTATGCCTCCTCTGGACCCTCTCCAGAGGCAACTCATCCTTCGCCAGATACGGGGCTCACAATTACTCACAATGTTCCAAATGCGGACTTACCAGCGCCTTATAGAGCCTCAGCATTCCATCCCTGTTTTTGTATACAAGCCCTCTTAAAATAAATGCTAACATTGAGTTTGCTTTCTTTACTACTGATTTGACTTGCAGATTAACTTTTTGGAAATCCTGCACCAGCACTCCCAAGTCTCTTTACACCTCCGATTTCTGATCATTCCCTTTATTCCTACTAAGATAAATGCATGACTCCACACTTTGCTACACTATATTTCATCTGCCACTTCTCTGCCCATTCTCCCAACCGGTCCAAGTCCTTCTGCAGAGTCCCTGCTTTCTCTACACTACCTGCCCCTTCCACCTATTTTCATATCATCCGTAATCGTGTCCACAAAGCCTTCAATCCCCTCATCCAAATTATTAATATACAATTAATATAATTATTGCATTTTGCATATATTTCATTCATTTGTTCTATGCACCGTCTATATCTCTTGTTTCCCTTTCCCCTGACTCTCAGTCTGAAGAAAGGTCTCGACCCGAATCGCCACCTGTTCCTTTTCTCCAGAGATGCTGGCTGACCCGCTGAGTTACTCCAGCATTTGGTGTCTCTCTTTGATGAGCCACACAATTACTGATTAAATCAATTTAGCATTTAACACAGTTCTCAACTTTAACTTTAATACAGAAATCCAAAAAAGGAACAGGGAAATACCATGAAAATGCTGAACTTCAGAGAACATATGATATACAGTAACTGTAATGATATTAATATATTTCATTTATGCTTTTGTTTTAATGCATGGTTTCTTCTGCACAGCTTACACAATGCCTGTATTATTTTCTTTCCTTCATAATACATTTACAAAGAAGATAAAATAATGCAGCCATTCAAGAAGGCAGCTTGCCGCCCCCTCCTCAAGGATAATTTGGGATGGGCAACAAACGCTGCTATTGTCAGCATTGTCCAAATCTTGAAAAATGAAGTAAAAATTGTATTCATTTTGCATCAGTCATTAAGGAGTTAGTAGACTTCTGCCATAGTTAAGAGTTCATAAGTCATCGAAGCATAATTACCTCATTTGGCCCATGAAGTCTACTCTGCCATTTAATCATGGCTAATCTATCTTACCCTCAGCCCCATTCTCCTGTCTTCTCCCTATAACTTTTGACATCCTTATTAACAAGAAACTGTCAATCTCTGCCTTAAAAATACCCAATAACAGCCTCCACAGCCGTCTGTAACAATGAATTCCATAGATTCACCACCCTCTGACTAAATAAATTCCTCATCATCTCCTTTCTAAACGTATGTCCTTTTATTCTGAGTCTGGGACCTCTAGTCCTAGGCACTCCCACAAATGGAAACATCCTCTCCACGTTCACTCTATCCAGCACTTGCATTATTCAGCAAGTTTCAATGAGGTCCCCCCTTATCCTTCTAAACTCCAGTGAGTACAGGCCCAGTGCTGTCAAACGCTCCTCGTAAGTTAACCCACTCATCCGCGGCACTATTCTCAGAAACCTCCTCTGATCCCTATCCAATACCAGCACATCCTTCCTAAGATATGGGGCCCAAAACTGCTCCCTATACCTCAAATGCGGTCTGACCAGTGTCTGATTAAGCCTCTGCATTACATCACTCTTTTTATTTTCTAGTATTTTCGAAATAAATGGCAACATTGCATTTGTCTTCCTTACTACTGATTCAACTTGCAAATTAACCCTTTGGGAATCCTGCACCAGCACTCCCAAGTCCTTTTGAACCTCTGACTTCTGAAATCTGTCTTCCCTATGGACAATATTTGTTCCATGGTATAACGAGAAAACTATGCTCAGGAGCACAGCACTAAACTAAACTAAACTGCTGCGGCAGGCAGTAGATAAGACCGTTCGGTACTTTGTACATTTATTGGCGCAAGACACGTGGCTACTCTTGTGTACTGCCTAAGTTGTATGAACAACAAAGCATTTCACTGTACCTAGGTAAAGTATCATAGAAACATAGAAACAAAGAAAATAGATTCAGGAGTAGGCCATTCAGCTCTTCAAGCCAACACCGCCATTCAATATGATTATGGCTGATCATCCAAAATCATTACCACCTTCCTGCTTTTCCCTGATATCCCTTGATTCCATTAGCCCTAAATCATTCATTCATTTATTCAGAAATAAAATAGATCACTTGATTTTAACTAATAGTTTGGTCAATCAGATTATTGTGTTAGGAGTTTAATTTTTTTGCAGCTTTGATGGTTGTTCGGATTAACACCTTCATCGCCTGCCCTCATTTCCCAAAAATGCTCGTATTCAAATTAAACAGTATCATTTAAAAGACGTAGAGTGTTGGAGCAACAGGCATCAAGCAGCATCTCCGAGGAACATGGATCGGCGAGGTTTTGGGTCAGGCAGCCTCTGTGGAGGCAAAGAGAGAGTCGATGGCTCCATGAAGAGACTGGAATTGCACACAATATCTCTGGTGTGATCTCACCAAAACCCTATGCAACTTTAGTAACTCAAAACCTCTGCGATAAAAGGCGACTAATTACCCGCCAGGCTTTGTCTTGTCTCTCCTCTCTTCCAGCTTTCTTCCCCCACTTCCCATCATCAGCCTGAAGAAGGGTCCTGGCCCGAAGCATCGCCTTTCCATGTTCCATCTGAGACCACACCTGGAGTATTGTGTGCAGTTTTGGTCTCCGAATTTGAGGAAAGGCATTCTTGCTATTGAGGGAGTGCAGCGTAGGTTCACAAGGTTAATTCCCGGGATAGCTGGACTGTCATATGTTGATAGAAGGGTGTGGCTGGGCTTGTATACTCTGGAATTTAGAAGGATGAGAAGGAATCTTATTGAAACACATAAGATTATTAAGGGTTTGGACACGCTAGAGGCAAGAAACATGTTCCCGATGTTGGGGGAGTCCAGAACCAGGGGCCACAATTTAAGAATAAGGGGTAAGCCATTTGGAACGGAGTTGAGGAAAAACGTTTTCACACAAGAGTTGTGAGTCTGTGGAATTCTCTGCCACAGAGGGCGGTGGAGGCCGGTCCTCTGAATACTTTCAAGAGAGAGTTAGATAGAGCTCTTAAAGATAGCGGAGTCAAGGGATATGGGGAGAAGGCAGGAACGGGGTACTGATTGTGGATGATCAGCCATGATCACATTGAATGGCGGTGCTGGCTCGAAGGGCCGAATGGCCGACTCCTGCACCTATTGACTATTGTCTATTGTCTATTGACCCGCTGAGTCACTTGTAATCAAAGAGGGGGAGAAATCAACAGAACAAATCATTCTTTCCAGAGAGCACAAAGCAAACTTAATTTTTGATAGAATGCCATTATATACTTTTGTTATCAAAGAAATCTAAAAAAACATAAAATCCCTGCTATATCACTTTTATGACTTTGACAATACTAATAACACTTAAAAGGCAATTAAAACATTTAAATTCCATGTAGTTGACATTATGTTATTAAGAGCAGTTCATAAAATATAAAGTACAATCCTGTTCATTTATATTTTTTATATTATATTTATTTAATATATTTCATTCATAATTCCCCCTGGAACAGCGTACTAGCTTCCAAACAGCTATAACTAGTGTTGTAATTTTGACTTATTTTTGCAGTGGCAATCTTTGGCTGTGAAAGACACGAAGTGCTGGAGTAACTCAGTGGGTCAGGCAGCATCCCGGCACAACATGGATAGGTGACGTTTCGGGCTGGGGCCCTTCTTCAGATCCGACTGGAAACGTCACCTATCCATGTTCTCCAGAGGTTCTGGCTGGTCCACCGAGTTTCTCCACTAAACCAGCATCTGCAGTTCCTGATTCCGACATCTTTGCCTGTGTTGCATCAATAAAGGTGGTGGCTGTAGGAAGAAATTTGAACACATGTGGGAATATCAAGTGCCAGTTGTACTCAGCACTGTGCATTCAGTCTGATTGATGTCCAATGAATGGAATGCATGACGTTGGATACATGTGACAGACAATAATTGTATGTGTTCAGTGTGAGCAGCCTGCGACAAGTCTTTCTCCCTCTATGTACCTGTGCCAGCTTTCATTAACTGCTCTTTCTGCAATAGGTATCTCACCTTCTCAATCTAATCCTTTGTATGGAGATAAAAGAGGGGAAGGTAATTTGGATTGTGCAGCTACTAACTCTGCACTCGGAGACTGTGCCTGATTGAGATTTCTTGCATTTTGCCATTTGTTGATTGCTGCACCAATGACTTTGAAGCGTAGATGGATGGAGGCTTAGTTTGGAAATGTGCAGAGGATAAGCTCTGATGAGTGGTCTAAAGTCTTGAGAAATCTGTGACTTCTGATATGAACAGGAATAATGAAGTTGATTGCATTAGCCAGGAGCGAAGGAAGGGAAACCACCTACAAAGGCTCACTGAGCATATATGGATGTGCTTTTTGGAGTGATAAAGAGCATTATTACCAATATGAGTGAATTGAACACTGCCTTCAGAAATGTAAGTCCATATGCTAACCTTTGCTGAAAACATTGTAATTTGTGGATAGGATTGAAGAGCATTGAACCGAGAGATATCACTGTGAACTATCCGTTAGTTTTCAGGTCCTGATCTATACGGCACCTGGCTAATTATTCCAAATGGGTTAAACACTCTGCTACAATACAGGATAAAATGATTAGCAAAATACCAAGTGCTGGAGGAACTCAGCGGGTCAGACAGCATCTGTGGAGGGAATGGACTGGTGATGTTTCAAGTTGGACCCTTCTTCAGCCTGATTGTAGTAAAGGGGGGAAGAAAGCTGGAAAAGAGAGATAGGGGCAGGGCAAAGCCTGGCAAGTGATAGATGTGCGAGATTTTGTTTGGCAGATGGGTGGAGTAAGTGACAAAGGCTAGAGATAAAAGGGAGGCAAGAAGCTGTCAGATAAAGCAAGAAGAGGTTTAGTCCTGTTGAGAGATGCAGGCCCACTGAGTTTGCGCCGACCATATAATTATCCCTGCACATTAGCACTATCCTGGGGACAATTTACAATTTTCTTTTACCAAAGCTAAATAACCTGCATGCATTTGGAATGTGGGGGGAAACCGGAGCTCCCGGAGAAAACCCACGCAGTCACGGGGAGAATGTACAAACTCCATACAGACAGCACCCGTAGTCGGGATCGAACCCGGGTCTCTGGCGCTGTAAAGCAGCAACTCTACCGCTGCGCCACCGTGCCTCCCCCGTGTGACATGTGGTTACATGGAAGTATCAATGTTTGATGTCAGTATGTTATTTGAGCCATACTGCTCTGCCTCCTGCTTCCTAAGCATTCAAATTGGTATATTTGACATCCATAATTATGCCGTTTTATACATCTGTGCAAACAGCCAACAGGGAACAGTACAGCACAGTAACAAGCCCTTTGACCCACAATGTCTGTGCCACTGAGTTCCTCCAGCTGTTCCTACTTTGCTATTCATTTTACCCTGTATCTTCACAGAGAGTTCGACTCACTTGGAATAATTAGTCAGATGCCTGCATTGCAATATTGATGCCAGATTAAACCCATCTCTTCTGCCTGCATGTGGTCCGCATCCCTCCATTCCCTGCATGCCAATCTAAAAGCCTCTTAAACATATAAAACATTTATATTAAAACATAGTTTTATACATATAAAGCATTTGTTTTATAACTGCTCACAGGGGGAGATTGACGTGCATGCAAATTAAAACTCTGTGGAAGATGCATGTCATTGTGTCAGCCTCTGAATACCCCTGGCAATCAGATAATCCCAATATTTCCTAACATGCCGAGTGCTGGCACAGAGTGCTTTCACTGGCCTTGAATGCAATTCTTGCAAAGCTCAGTCCCTGTGACTGCATGAAAGTGCACAGATCGGAATACCCTGTGTGTGGCTTGCGGTTTGTGGCACGTAGTCATTCTATTTTGTCGGGAGAGTGTTCATGATATGAGTTGTGTAACGCACTGAGAAACACTGAGTGCCTTCAGCCTGTCTTTGTGCCGCGGCACTGCTGCTTGTGAGTCACATCAACACTGGCAGAAGCCAGTGCTTTACTTTTCAAAGAATTCTGAAGGAGAAATGGAAAATTCTAGAAACGAGCAGTTGGCTTGTCTAATTCGAAAAGAGAAAACTAGATTAATTTTGAAAGAGATTTGTAAAATGTTATGACATGCTTTTAAGATATTGTTCAGTTCAGTATGGTGAAGCCATACAGCACAGAATCGGGTCTTTTGATCCAACATCCAAGGCAACCAAGTGTCTACCTAAGCTTATCCCAGTTGGATGGATGTCCTTTTTGCCTTTAAACCTTTCCTATCCATGTACCTTTCCTATAAATTGTAGTCACCTCTACTACTTCTTATGGCAGTTCATTCCATAATTTGGAAGTAGTATTACTTAATTAGTACGGGTGTCAGAGGTTATGGGGAGAAGGCAGGAGAATGGGGTTAGGAGGGAGAGATAGATCAGCCATGATTAAATGGCGGAGTAGACTTGATGGGCCGAATGGCCTAATTCGACCCCTCTCATGATCGTATGATAACTCCACCACATTCCGTGTGAACAAATTGTCACTGAGGTCCCCTTTAAATCTTTCCACTATCACCTTAAATAAGTGCCCTCTTTTAGATTCTCCCAGCCTGAGAAAAAATGTATAAACACCCACCCAATCTATGTCTCCAACGCTGCCACAGGCCCTGCCATTCTTGTGATCAGCTCTCCTGCTTTAACCACATCCTGTCGCTCAGAAACCCCTCCATTAGCCTTCTCGCTGATGTTAGGCTCCATAGGCTCCAGCTATTTGCAATATATATTAATGATCTGGATGAGGGAATTGAAGGCAATATCTCCAAGTTTGCGGATGACACTAAGCTGGGGGGCAGTGTTCGCTGTGAGGAGGATGCTAGGAGACTGCAAGGTGACTTGGATAGGCTGGGTGAGTGGGCAAATGTTTGGCAGATGCAGTATAATGTGGATAAGTGTGATGTTTTGGTGGCAAAAACAGGAAAGCAGACTATTATCTAAATGGTGGCCGATTAGGAAAAGGGGAGATGCAGCGAGACCTGGGTGTCATGGTACACCAGTCATTGAAATTAGGCATGCAGGTGCAAGAGGCAATGAAGAAAGCGAATGGTATGTTAGCATTCATAGCAAAAGGATTTGAGTATAGGAGCAGGGAGGTTCTACTTCAGTTGTATAGGGTCTTGGTGAGACCACACCTGGAGTATTGCGTACAGTTTTGGTCTCCAAATCTGAGGAAGGACATTATTGCCATAGAGGGAGTGCAGAGAAGGTTCACCAGACTGATTCCTGGGATATCAGGACTGTCTTATGAAGAAAGACTGGATAGACTCGGTTTATTCTCTCTAGAATTTAGGAGATTGAGAGGGGATCTTATAGAAACTTACAAAATTCTTAAGGGGTTGGACAGGCTAGATGCAGGAAATTGTTCCCAATGTTGGGGAAGTCCAGGACAAGGGGTCACAGCTTAAGGATAAGGGGGAAATCCTTTAAGACCGAGATGAGAAAGACTTTTTTCACACAGAGAGTGGTGAGTCTCTGGAACTCTCTGCCACAGAGGGTAGTTGAGGCCAGTTCATTGGCTATATTTAAGAGGGAGTTAGATGTGGCCCTTGTGGCTAAGGGGATCAGAGGGTATGGAGAGAAGGCAGGTACGGGATACTGAGTTGGATGATCAGCCAACTGGCCTACTCCTGCACCTAATTTCTATGTTTCTATAGTTCTCTGCCTTGTCCTTCCTGCCCTTATAAAATAAAGACACAACATTAGCCATCCTGAAGTCTTGTGATACCACAGAACTGTGGTATTATATTACTCTCCACTGTAAATTTTAAACAATAGGTGGTTTAGTTTAGAGATTCAACGCGGAAACAAGCCCTTCAGCCCACTGAGTCCAACCAGCGATGCCCGCACACTTACACTAGTTCTACACACATACTGGGGACAATTTACAATTATACTAAGTCTACAATTATACCAAGTCTACAATTATACCAAGTCATTGACTACAAACCTGTACGTCTTTGGAGTGTGGGAGGAAACCTGAGCACCCGGGGAAAACCCACGCTGGTCACAAACTCCGTACAGACAAACGCCCGTAATCAGGATCGAACCCAGGTCTCTGGCGCTGTGAGGCAGAAACTCTATCGCTGCGCCACCGTGCCACCCTACTTCAGATCCACCCCTCTTCTTCTCCACAGATGTTGCCAGACTTGCTGAGTTTTTCCAACATTTTTACCCAGGAGATGAGATTAGCCAACTGGGGAGGGGGGGGGGGGGGGGGGTTGTTTGCTATGGAGGAAACAGATGCTGCTTTTGTGGTTGTGCCTAATTTAAATACAGTCAGCTAGATCCTAGTAATAATCTTGCCCCACTATAGAGAGCACACTGATTATATACCTGAAATTTTTCATAAGTTCTAGGAACGTAACTAGGCCATGTGTCCATCAAATCTACTCCACCGTTCAATTGTGACTGATCTATCTTTCCCTCTCAAACCCATTCTCCTGCCTTCTCCCCATAACCCCGAACACCCTTAAAAATCAAAAATCTATTCATCTCCACTTTAAAAATGTCCATTGACTTGGCCTCCACAGATTCACCACCCTCTGACTAAATAAATTCTTCATCATCTCCTTTTTTGTGTAGCACTGTTGATATTTAAAGCCAGCCAAGAGCCTCCTAAAAGATAGAACTGCAGATGCTGGTTTGCCAAGGAAAGATACCAAATCGTGGAGGAACACAATGTGTCAGACAGCATCCCCGGGGAACGTGGATAGGTCACGCTTCGTGTCTGAAGAAGGATCCCGATCCAAAACGTTACCTATCCATGTTCTTCAGGGATGCTGCCTGATCCGCTGAGTTACTCTTGTATTTTATGTCTTAGCCTCCTAAAGTGGACCCTCTTTTTAGCAGACGTATAGCAGCAAGTGTACTCTGTAGATACCATGCGTACAACAATAATTGTTTACATGGATGTTGCCTGGATTCGAGGACCTATGGGGAAAGATTATGCAGAGGAGGACTTTATTCCTCGGAATGAAGCTGAGGGATGATCTTATAGAGTAAACACACAATTAGTACGGGTGTCAGGGGTTATTGGAGGGAAAGGCCGGAGAATGGGATTAGGAGGGGGAGATAGATCAGCCATGACGGAGTAGACTTGATGGCGGAGTAGACTTGATGGGCGAATGACCTAATTCTGCTCCTATCACTTATGAACTTTTCAGATTTTTTGTGTTAACCTGGTAGACTTGTTACTCTGAGCCAAGACTGTTGCAACTAAAACACAAACGACTCAATATCACTGCCAGTCTTAAAGAAGGTCCTGCCCCGAAACGTCACATCATGTTCTCCCCACTGAGTTCCTCCAGCACTTTGTGCCTTGTTTGCTAAACCAGCACCTGCAGTTCCTTCCATCCACCTTGATTCTTTTTATAATTAAATGGAACAGTGGTATGTGCACAGACATATTTTGAGTTTGAGTTTCGTTAGTTGTCATGAGGTACAGTGAAAAGCTTTTGTTTCGTGCTAACCAGTCGACGTACATGATTACCATCGAGCCATTTACAGTGTATAGACACATGTTAAAGGGAATAATGTGAATAACGTTCAGGGCAAGATAAAGTCCCATAAAGTCCGATCAAAGATAGTCCAAGGATCTCCAATGAGGTAGGATTGTTCTCTAGTTGTTGGCAAGATGGTTCAGTTGCCTGATAACAGCTGGGCAAAACTGGTGCACATGTACAATATATACATAGCCTGCCCCGCACACTCCAACACATGTCGCAAATGGTGGCAAGACACGATTTAAAAATAACCCATTTTCCTATGCTGCAGGGACAAGGAGCTCTCTCTGAAAGGCTAAGAAGCTTCAGCATGCAGGATCTGACGACGATTCGAGGAGAGAGCATCAATGATCCGGCAGGACATGCAAGCACCACGCAGACCCAAGCCCAGAGTGCACCGGGGGACATCACAGAGACTGTCGATAACTCAGGTAAGCTTTGCTTCAAAGAATCTTCACGCATACACGATTTATTATAAACATAAAATACTCACTAATGCATCCACTAAGGAAATCAGGAGGAACCTTGTGCATCAAAGCGTGATGCAAATGCATAACATGTTACACTGTGGAGGAAGGAACGGCGGATGCTGGTTTACACTGAAGAAAGACACAAGATGCTGGGGTAACTCAGCGGGACAGGCAGCGTCTCTGGAGAGAAGGAATGGGTGACGTTTCAGGTTATATGGACGTGAAGGGAATGGAGAAGTATGGTCTGAGTGCAGGTAGATGGGACTAGGGGAAAACAAATGGTCAGCACGGACTGGAAGGGCCGAGAGGGCCTGTTTGCGTGCTGTAATTGTTATATGGTTATATGTTATATGGTTATATGGTTATAGGTCACCATCATTTTGTGTCTATCTTTGATGTTACACTGTGGAGTGGCTGAGATAACTTGCACTGATGCATTTAGTTTAGCTTAGTTCCGTTTATTATTGTCACGTGTGCCGTGAGCAGTGTACAGCGAAAATATATTGTTTGCGTGCTATCCAGTCAAAATGAAGACTCTAAATAGATACAATCAAGCTGTCCACAGATAAAGGGGACAGCATTTAGTGCAAAGATATAACAGTGAAGTCTGATGAAAGAAAGTTTAAAGGTTTGCAATGAGGTAGATTGGAGGCCAGGACTGCACCATCCTTGATGGGAGGACAAGTCCACTACATTAGTCCTTGTTGATTTAAGGAGAACCTTGATAAACATGCGGGCAAAGAAGCAGTTGGATATGTTTCGAATATAGAAATGAGGGACTGCAGTTGCTGGTTTACACTAAAGGACACAAACAAAAATGCTGTAGTAATTCAGTGGGTCGGGCAACATCTCTGGGTAACATGGCGAGGTGACATTGGAGGTCAGGACTGTCTGAAGAAGGGTCCCAATCCAAAATGTTACCTGTCCATGTTCTCCAGAGATGCTATCTGACGGGCTGTTACTCCAGCGCTTTTGTGTCCAGTAGGACATGTTTGGTCAGTAAAATGGGAGGCAATATACATGGAGATATTATTGGTTATGGTATTGTGGGGTGAAAAATGAATTTTGACAGCAAAGTCCAGATGACACAATGCAATGATCCTACACGTCCAATTATAAAACTCCTCGCAGAGGGAAATAATAGAAGAAATATGACCTCGCCATCCTTCTCGGCTTTAGTGTATCATCCTTATGGCCTTGTCCATTACTTTACCCTGTTGATTGAAGGCTTTGCCAATGTTTCCTTGCTATACCCTCTGGGTTTTGCTTTTGTTTATCATCTCCCCAATAGATTCCTTCTCCTTATTGCTCACTTTCAATGATCAGTCGTTGCGACCACAGTTCTGAAGATGAGCATCTTGATAGTTGTATCGTCTCCCCCGTTGGTTCTGTGGGAGAGTGTGGAAGATTGAGGCAGGCAGGGGAGGTGCCCAAGGTGGCCTTGTCCCCTCCATCTTTCCTCTTATGCTTGGAAGAAGGGGCCTACACCAGGATGCTCCTGCGGAGATTATCTTCCTCTGCAGGTAGTTTACCAGAGAAGACATTTACAGAAACTTCCCAGGTTATTTCAGACTTTTGTCTTTACTTTAGAGATACAGCGCGGAAACAGGCCCTTCGACCCACCGAGTCTGCAACAACCAACGATCACCCGGAACACTAGCACTATCCTACACGCTGGGAGACAATTTACAATTTTACAGAAGACAATTAACGGACAAACTTGTACATCTTTGAAGTGTGGGAGGAAACCGGAGCACGCCGAGAAAACCCACGTGGTCGGTTCAGTTCAATTTAGCATATTGTCACCAAGGTACAGGGAGAACATACAAACTCCGTACAGACAGCACCTGTAGTCAGGATTGAACTCGGGTCCCCGGCACTGTAAGGCAGCAGCTCTACAGTCTTAGCACCTGCCTCAACTACCTCTTCTGGCAGTTTGTTTCATATACCCACCATCGCCCACCCTCTGTGCTTGCGTGTACAAGCTTTTCATTGCCAACCCAGGGCAGGGACAGCTCAAGATCTGATCAGCCAAAAAAAACATCTCGACCTGCGTAAAAAAAAAATTTGATGGCAGCTTTATCGATGAACAAAAAAACATTAGTGCATGTAGCAGTAGTATCAAATCAGGTCCCCCGACAAGATTGTGTTAAAAGCGATAGTGTCACAGCATCAGTGTGGTTTCCTTCTCAAACGGTGCATTGAATGACAATTTTGGCCCGTCCTACTAGGAGCAGTGTCGTTGCAGCACAGCTTAGAGACGATCGCTAGCCCTTAAAGATACAATCACCCACTCCAGTGGCAGAGTGGATCAGTGGCAGAGCAGCAGAGCCACTGCCTTACAGTGCCAGAGCTTACCCGGGCTCGATCTTGACTATGGGAGTTTGTACGTTTTCCCCGTGACCTGTGTGGGCTTTCTCTGACATTTTCAGCTTCCTCCCACACTCCAAAGACGTACAGGTTTGAAGGTTAACTGGCTAGGTGTAAATGTAAAATTGGCCCTAGTGTGTGCAGGGATAGTGTTAATGTGCGGGGATCACTGGTCGGTGCAGACTCGGTGGGCCAAAGGGCCTGGTTCCACACTGTATCTCTAAACTAAACTAAACTAAACTAAAACCCAGTTTGACATTGGTAGCAGCCTGCTGTCAAGGGGAAGTGGGATGCTGCAGGTAATATGACAGTAGACAATAGGTGCAGGAGTAGGCCATTCGGCCCTTCGAGCCAGCACCGCCATTCAATGTGATCATGGCTGATCATCCACAATCAGTACCCCGTTCCTGCCTTCTCCCCATATCCCCTGACTCCGCTATCTTTAAGAGCCCTATCCAGCTCTCTCTTGAAAGCATCCAGAGAATCGGCCTCCACTGCACTTCTGAGGCAGAGAATTCCACAGTTTCACAACTCTCTGGGTGAAAAAAGTGTTTCCTCATCTACGTTCAAAATGGCCCTTATTCTTAGCTGACCCTTCCCCCAGGGTCTACCTCCAGAACTGCTTGCAGCAACCATTCCGTGCCCTCGTGCTGCCTGTAGCCACACATATCATCAGGGCAACGGTTCAATGGTACTGTAATTGTCACGTGTGTGAAATGCAAATGCACAGTGAAATTATGTTCTTACAAACAGTCCAGTAGAGTATTGCCATCCCTAAGCACAACCCGATTAGTCAGTCTACTGATCCCGCGTGCAAGAGGCACCATGATTTGGGTCCATTTTCAGAGTCCAGTCCGTGCTCTTGGTGCTATGAGTGGTGCCTGTTCCAGGCGAGCCCCAGGGGCCTCCAGCTGCCACCTTCCCTTGGTCGTGCGGGTCAACCTGCGAACCGACGTCCCTATCCTCGCTCATCCACCATTGTGCCCCTGGGGACCCTTGTGTAGCTGACCTCGCGGGTGCGGTCGGCCAGATCCCGGTTACCTCTCCTCTCCTACCGGTCTCGCTCCTCGCTGGTCGCAGACCTTGTCGTCGCCGGCTCTACCCTCTGGTCTTCAGGGGATGAGCACGGGTTGGCTCGCGGGGGTTTCTCTTCCAAGCCACTGGTCGCTGGGTCCTACGAGCAGGGGCCGGCTTGGCGCCTTCCCCCTGCAGGCCGCGGTCCGCCAGGCCTTGCGTTCGGCCGTGGGGGACCTGCTCGGCAGCAATCCCCTGTAGGCTGCGGCCCTCTGGAAGCTTCAGTTCTCGTTAGCTACAATCTTCAGGAACTACTTGTTTGTTTGAGCATGGGGTGGCTTCTGTAGGATGTGTCAGAGGAGTGACCAGTGTGTTTTGTGACTGCCTTGTGCAGCATCCTGTCAGCAACAATGGAGCCTGACCCATTGTAGAAGGTTGCGCTCCCAGTGTTTTGCGATCGAGTGTTCAACAATAGCCATTTTCTGGATGTGACGGCCTCAACCCTTGGTATAAGCATTGCAATGGACACTGTACAACTGACCCTGACAACATGTATGCAATGCAGGAAATCAGAATCTAAGAACGTAGAACAGTACAGCACAGGAACAGGCCCTTTGGTCCACAATGCCGAACACGATGCCTGCGCATGATCCATATCCCTCCATTCTGTGCACATCCGCGTGCCTATCTAAAAGCATCTTAAACGCCACTATCGTATCTGCCTGCACCACCAGCTCTGGCAATGTGTTCCAGCCCCCACAATTCTCTGTGTAAAAAAGCTTGCCCCGTACATCTCCATTAAACATTTCCCCTCTCACCTTCTAGATGCCCTGTAGTGTTGGACATTTCCACCCTGGGGAAAAAAAAGGTTCTGACTGTCTGCCCTATCTATGCCTCTCATAATTTTATATACTTCAATCAAGTCTCCGCTCGACCTCCGACTTTCCAGAGAAAATAATGCAAATCTATCCAACCTCTCTCTGTGGCTGAAACCCTCCAATCCAGGCAGCAAAGCCTCCACATCCTTCCTGTAATGGGGGACCAGAACTGCATGTAATCCTCCAAATAGGAGTATTGCTATCCAAGTCTTTCCAGTTCCTATCCAATACAATCCATGTCTGTTCCAGGTGTGGATTCCTATATATCGGCGAGACCAAGTGCAGATTCAGTGATCGTTTAGCTGAACACATCTGCTCAGTCCACTTAAACCTATATTGTGTCCCGGGTGCTAAACACATTAACTCCCCTTCCCTCTCCCATTCCCACACTGTCCTTTCTATTCTGGGCCTCCTCCATTGTCAGAGTGAGGCCCAACGAAAATTGGAGGAACAGCACCTCGTATTTCGCTTGGGCAGCTCACAACCCAACGGTATGAACATTGACTTCTCTAACTTCAAGTAACCCTTGGATTCCCTCTCTCTCAATCGCTCCCTCATCCTAGTTCTCCGACCAGTCTGTCTGTCTTCCTGATTAAATTTTATCTCTGTTTGCTTTGTTGTCACCTTCCCCTAGCTAACAATGATCTACTCTACATTTTCATTGAGCTTTGTCCCCTTTGATGTCTCATTTTCACACCTTACTCTTCTATATATCTGTGTCCCCCTCTCCCCTGACTCGTAGTCTGAAGAAGGGTCTCGACCTGAAACGTCACCCATTCCTTCTACCCAGAGATGCTGCCCGTCCCGCTGAGTTACTCCAGCATGTTGTGTCTATCTAAGTCGATCCAAATTCTACCTGTGGCTGAAACTCCAGTTTTGAAGGTTTTACTTGTTTTCTACATCACGTTATTTTTCAATATAACATCCAAAATGGCTTGATCTTAATATACTCCTTTGAAAGCACATTTGCAATGACACAGCACCTTTGCACCAACAATTAAAAGTAACAGTAGCAAATTTGCAGATGACACAAAGCCGGGTGGCAGTGTGAACTGTGAAGAGGATGCTATCAGGATGCAGGGTGACTTGGACAGGTTGGGTGAGTGGCGCATGGCAGATGCAGTATAATGTGGATAAATGTGAGGTTATCCACTTTGGTGGCAAGAATGGGAATGGTGTCGGGTTAGGAAAAGGGGAAGTACAACAAGACCTGGGTGGCCAGTCACTGAAAGTAAGCCTGCAGGTTCAGCAGGCAGTGGAGAAAGCTAATGGCATGTTGGTCATAATGAGAGGAGTTGAGTATAGGAGCGAAGAGGTCCTTCTGCAGTTGTACAGGGCCCTGGTGAGACCACACCTGGAGTATTGTGTGCATTTTGGACTCCTAATTTGAGTAAGGATATTCTTGTTATTGAGGAATTGCAGCAATAGGTTCACGAGGTTAATTCCCGGGATGGCAGGACTGTCATATGATGAAAGAATGGGTCGACTGGGCTTGTGTACACTGGAATTTAGAAGGATAAGAGGGGATCTTACTGAAACATGTAAGATTATTAAAGGATTGGACACGCTAGGTGCAGGAAACATGTTTCCGATATTGGGTGAGTCCAGAACTAGGGGCCACAGTTTAAGAATAAGGGGTAGGCCATTTAGTAATGAGATGAGGGAAAACAAGGAGTTGTGAGTCTGTGGAATTCTCTGCCTCAGAAGGCAGTGGAGGCAGATTCACTGGATGCATTCAAAAGAGAGTTAGATAGAGCTTTTAGCACCAGCGGAAACGGGATACTGATTGTGGATGATCGGCCATGGCTCGAAGGGCCGAATGGCCTACTCCTGTACCTATTGTCTATTGTATCTATGTATGTAACTTGACATCCAGCAATGAGTTGAATGACCAGTCAATCTGGCTGGCAACATTTTGTTCCTTGTGTTTGGTTGTAATCTATCTTTCTTTGCTGATCAGGTGATGGTTTAATTGTGATTGCTGTACATTTTTTTTCTATTGCTGTTTCTCCTTTTCCCCAGTTTTTAAAAATGGCATCATATACAATATAATAAGAGGTAAGTCTGGGAATAAGGCAGGGGAGCTCGTACAGTGTGCCTGCCTCAGCTACCGATAGTGCTGAATAACTTGTTGGCTGTAAAGATATGGGCACTGGTAGGACTGAATTATGATCGTTATCGTAAAGCTAACACTAACATGACCTTGGACCTTTCCAGTGCCTCTCCTTTGGGTGGAATAACTTTCCTGACGGCTCCACTGTAAAACCAACTGCTTAGAGTGCCATAGGTTATAAGGCATGGGCTTGAATTCTAACCTCTGCAGAATTTATGCTCAGTGTTGATCTAACGTGAACAGATTTTATCTAATTTCTTCAGTCCGTGATTCAAGTCATACATGGTGAAAAAGAGCGGAGTCATTTGCCTTTGATTCTTTGCCAATAGTGTCTGAGAATCTACTCCTACACGCCACTCAGTGAAATACAAGTCTGACTTACGGACAGAAGTTACTCCCAAAATTGACAGCTCAGTTCAGTTCCGTTTATTTCATTGTCACGTGTACCGAGGTACAGTGAAAAGCTTTTGTTGCGTGCTATCCAGTCAGCAGAAAGACAATGCATGATTACAATTGAGCCATTTACAGCGTATAGATACATGATAAGGGAATAACGTTTAGCGCAAGGTAAAGTCAGCAAATTCTGATCAAGGATAGTCTGAGGGTCACCAATACTGTAGATAGTAGTTCAGCATTGATCTCTGGTTGTGGTGGGATAACATCTGGGAAGAAACTGTCCCTGTATCTGGCGGTGTGCGTTTCCACACTGTATCTTTCGCCTGATGGGAGAGGGGAGAGGAGGGCGGCCTGGGTGTGCGACTCATCCTGTATTATGCTGCTGGCCTTGCCGAGGCAGCGCGAGGTATAAAGGGAGTCAATAGAAGGGAGGTTGGTTTGAATGATGGTGTGGGCTGTGTCCACAATTCGCTGCAATTTCTTGGATGGAGCGGTTCCCAAACCAATGCTGTGATGCATCCGGATCAAATGCTTTCTATGGTCCGTGGAGATAGACCAGCAACCTACTGTTCCTCTGCTGGTTCTGCAAACATGGAGCATAGAATAGTACAGCGCAGGAGCCGGTCCTTTGGCACACGATGCCTGTGTCGAACATGATGCCAAGATAAACTAATCTCATCTGCCTGCACATGATCCATATCCCTCCATTCCCTGCATATTCATGTGCACCATCTAAAAGCCTCTTGAAAGCCACTGTCATTCTTGTAAGGAAGTAGAAATTGTCCGCCTCGCTCTCCCAAGCACGTATCTCTTGTCTTTCCTTTCCTGTGCAGTTTTTGTTGGATTTTCCTTTGAAAGTCCCAGCAGAATAACGCGTTATAGATCATAGAAACTCACCGTGGAAAAGCATTTTATTCTCTTTCCAGCAGGGACATCAAATGAGGATGTCCAAATAGTAGCCCCCACGGGTTAGAAATAAACGGCCTCAGCGGACGTGTGTGACACTTTGTTGGGAAAATGGCTGAGTGGCTGATGCCATTGGTATAGTGTCTGCCAATGGAATGATGCGAGGGGAAACGGAAATAAATAAAATAAAGTTCGATGGTGTAGATACTAAACTGGCACTGCCACCGCTGACGTGTATTTAAATAAAAAGAGCCAAGCGCCTGAATTAGTGAACTTGTGAAGCAGACGTTCCAGCATCTTGAGCACCTTTCGATTAGTACGGGTGACAGGAGTTATGGGAAGAAGGCAGGAGAATGGGTTAGAGAGGGAAAGATAGATCAACTGTGATGGAATGGCAGAATTGGCTTGGAGGGCCGAATGGCCTAATTCTGCTCCTGTATCCTATGAACTTGTACCTGGCGATATGCAGAAAGGAACGTTGGCAACACACCATATTTTAGGCTTCTTGCCCTCACCTGGTATCTAATCCCAAGAGGAAAATTATGATGAAGTTTCTCAATCTAGCCAATCTGTTCGATGTAAATACTATTACCATGATTCACCAGGGGGGGGGGGGGGGGGTAACCACAGCTTCTTTAGAGGTTGTTAATAATTTTAAGTGAAGTACAAGTTCAAGTTAAGAACTTGCATCCAATATTGTCTGCGAGGAAGATCCAACGGAGAATATCAGTGACATGCCATTGCATAAACAAGGGTGAAAACAGAATCGTACAACACAGAAACAGGCCTTACACCCCAACTTGCCCACGTAAATGGACATTGTGCCCGTCGTGTCTATGCCTGTCTCTTGATGTATTCCAGAGAGAGTTAGATTCAATATGTCACGGCTGATCATCCAAAACCAATGCCCCGTTCCTGCTTCCTTCCCATATCCCTTGATTCTGTTAGCCCTAAGGCAGGAACGGGGTACTGGTTTTGGATGATCAGCCGTGACATATTGAATGGCGGCGCTGGCTCGAAGGGGTGAATGGCCTGCTCCTGCACCTATTTTTTTTTAAAATGTTTCGATGTAAATACTATTACCATGAAATAGCACTTAAAGCAAAAATCTGCAGATGCTGGAAAGGAGACAAAAGCAGGTTGTCTTCGATCTTCTATGTTTATGGTGCCCATCTTCTGACCAAGCACACTACATTCACTGGGACTTTATATCGACTTTAACAATTTCAGTAAACCTTTTTTTTTGCCCACCGTTATGGCTGTTCCTTGTCTAGTTGTAATTGATGTCACTATCATTTTGTCCCAACTGATGGTTTTCAAGATAATTATTATCTTGTTATCTTTAGTCTGCACCCTGTTATATTTCCTCTGTCTCTGCCTCCCCATTTCTAGAACTTTATACATGCTTGTGTTCATAAGTTATAGGAACAGAATTAGGCCATTTGGCCCATCAAGTTTACTTTGCCTTTTAATCATGGCTGATCTATCTCTCCCTCTCAACCCCATTCTCCTGCCTTCTCCCCATAACCCCTGACACCCGTACTAATCAAGAATCTGTCAAACTCTGCCTTAAAAATATCCATTGATTTGGCATCGACAGCCGTCTTTTCTCACTTTGAGTGGATGTGGAGAGGATGTTTCCACTAGTGGGAGAGTCTAGGACCAGAGATCATAGCCTCTGAATTAAAGGGTGTTCCTTTAGGAAGCCCTTTAAAAATATCCATTGATTTGGCCACCACAGCCTTCTGTGGCAAAGAATTCCACAGATTCACCACCCTCTGACTAAAGAAATTCCTTCCATGAGGAAGAGGGTGGTGAATCTGTGGAATTATTTGCCACAGAAGGCTGTGGAGGCCAAATCAATGCATATTTTTGAGGCAGAGATAGATGGATTCTTGATTAGTACGGGTGTCAGGGGCTATGGAGAGAAGGCAGGAGAATGGGGTTAGGAGGGAGAGATGGATCAGCCATGATTAAATGGCGGAGCAGACTTGATGGGCCGAATGGCCTAATTCTGCTCCTATCACTTATGACCTTTTGACCTTATGACTCTCTGTACACCAGGGACAATTTACCGAAGCCAATTAACTGTCAAACCCGCACGTCTTTTGGACTGCGGGAGGAAACGCCTGGAGAAAACTGGAGAAAACCCACGCGGTCATGCAAACTCCACACAGAGAGTACGCAAGGTCAGGATCAAACCTGGGTCTCTGGTGCTGTGAAGCAGCAGCTCTACCTGCTGCGCCGCCGTGCCAGCCAGTAATCCTGAACGAGCAGTATTCATATTTTTCATATTCATATTTTCACATGACATAGAAGGCAGACATTTGGCCCATCAAGTCTATGCCTCTCAGACATATTACAGCAGTCCCATTCCCCCCTACCCTATCCCCACACTTATTTATCTCCAGCATTTTCCCTCTCACATGCCTCCAGACTGATTCTCCGACCATAAGCCTGCACTCAGCAACCAATTAGCCTACAGACCAGCACATCTTTGGGATGTGGGAGGAAAACCGGAGTACCTTGAGCAAAGCCTGTGCAGACGAAGGGAGATGTGTTCGGTATCGGAGGCCAGGATTGAATCAGGAGCTGTGCGAGAGTAGCACTAATGGCTGCGTCACTGTGCTGCCCTAGCATGGGGCAGCCTGGGCTAACGTTAACAACTGCTCTCTGGCAGAAATGACATTAACTGAGTGCTGATATGTGCCTGCATTATGGATTTTAACTAAGTGCTCACATAATGGTGTTTATTAATAAAATGGTTAAGGCAATTGAAGTTTTGCAATGAATGAATCGCAGTCCTTTTTTTCATTAAGTTGATTGGAGTGAAGAATTTAGTTTAGTTTGGTTTAAAGATGCAGCGTGGAAACGGAACCTCCAGCCCACCAAGTCCACATCGACCATCGATCACCAGCTCACAGTTCCATGTTATCCCACTTTCTCATCCATTCCCGATACACGGAGCCATTTACTGCCCAATTAACCTACAAACCCACACGTCTTTGGAATGTGGGAAGAAACCGGAGCATTCGGACAAAACCCCAGTGGTCACGGGGAGAGAATGTGCAAACTCCACACAGAGAGCACCTGAATCAGGATCGAACCCGGGCCATTGGCACCGTAAGGCAGCAGTTCTACCAGCTGCACCACTGTGCCACCCACTATTGATCCTCAAATAGTTGTAAAGAATCAACTGCTATTCAAAGGATAACCTCCTCATTCCAATTAACACTATCATAAATTGGATTAGTCTTTAAATAAATTGGATTAGGCCCAATATGGGCCAAAATGCAACATTTGATTTGCGGTGTAATTTCTGTAGTGAGTCCACATCTGAGAGTAACCCAACAGATTATGGCTCTGTTTCCTTTGCACCTTACATCATTCTCCTGTATGATCCTACGGCTTTCTCCCTCTCTTCTCTGTACTATCTACACAATTCCACTTCCAGGATTGCTCCCATTCCATCCTGTGTTCACTTTGTTTTATTTTAGTTTGGAGATACAGTGCGCAAACAGGCCCTTTGGCCACATTAAGTCGCGCCGACCAGCGATCTCTGCACACTAACACAATCCTACACGCTAGGATCAAATTACAATGTCACCAAGCCAACTAGCCTCCAAACCTGAACGTCTTTGGAGTGTGGGAGGAAACCGGAGCACCCAGAGAAAACCCACGCGTATCACAGGGAGAACGTGCAAACTCCATACAGACAGCACCCGTAGTCAGGATCGAACCCGGGTCTCTGGAGCTGTGAGGCAGCAACTGTAACGGCTGTGCCACCGTGCCTTCCTGCATCAATTTTAGATCTTTCAAGCTTTCATCCACAAACTCCTCTCCATCCAGTAACTTTAAAGAGAAGCCTTTGTCCGTGTATTTTCTAATCGAAATTACCCTGCATTTCTTAGTCATTGCAGCGTGTCTATATCTAATATCCATCAAGTAAATCATTGCTCTTTCCCTTGAGGGATATTTTGGTATTAGATTACTATAGATAGCAGGATTGGCATTCAGACCAACTCCAGAGGCATTGTCATCTGCTATGACCCCACAGCACGACTTATATAGATGCCAAGAGATTGCTTCGATTTCTGAACATTCAGTTTTCCGAGAATGGTACACCTTCGATCAATAAATCCAGGCCTGATGTGATCAAATTTAAAGAACTAGCCAACTTCTGCGGTGATGTTTCAGACTTTCAGTTTTTATTTTGGAGTAAATACTGAGAATAGCTGTACGGAGAGTTTCATAAGATGCATTTGGCCATTCGGTCTATCGAGACTGCTCCACCATTCAATCACGGGCCTATATCTTTTTCCCCTCTCAATCCTGCCTTCTCCCCGTTACCTTTGACACCCCTACCAATCAAGAACCTATCACACCAGGTCATCACAAATGGCCTCATTCTTCCACACCAGGTCATCACAAATGGCCTCATTCTTCAGAGAACGGGGATTCCCCTCCCCCACTATTGATGAGGCTCGCACCAGGGTCTCCTCCATACCCCGCAACACTGCCCTCGCTCCCCATTCCCGCACTCGCAAACAGGGCAGAGTCCCCCTGGTCCTCACCTTTCACCCCACCAGCCGGCAAATACAACATATAGTCCTCCGCCAGTTTCGCCACCTCCAACGTGACCCCTCCACCCGCCACATCTTCCCATTTCCCCCCGTCTGCCTTCCGCAAAGACCGCTCCCTCCGCAACTCCCTTGTCAATTCTTCCCTTCCCTCCCGCTCCACTCCTTCCCCGGGCACTTTCCCTTGCAACCGCAAGAAATGCAACACTTGTCCCTTCACCTCCCCCCTCCACTCCTTTCAGGGACCCAAGCAGTCCTTCCAGGTCCGACAGAGGTTCACCTGCACCTCCTCCAACCTCATCTACTGCATCCGCTGCTCCAGATGCCAGATGATCTATATCGGTGAGACCAAGCGGAGGCTTGGCGATCGCTTCGCCGAACACCTCCGCTCGGTCCGCAATAACCAACCCGACCTCCCGGTGGCTCAGCACTTCAACTCCCCCTCCCATTCCGCATCCGACCTCTCGGTCCTGGGCCTCCTCCACGGCCAGAGTGAGCAACACCGCAAGCTGGAGGAACAGCACCTCATATTCCGCTTGGGGAGTCTGCATCCTTTGGGCTTGAACATTGAATTTTCTCAATTCTGTTAACCCTTGCTGTCTCCTCCCCTTCCCACCTCTCCCTCAGCCCTCGGGCCCTGGCATTCCCTCTATCTCTATCTCCCTCCCCACCCCAGTCGCACCAGCTTCTCATTTTCACACCACAAACAGCTTACAATGGCTTGTTCCCTTTATCATCGATACTTTTTTGCATATCTTTCATTCATTGTTCCTTATCTCTCCACATCACCGTCTATATCTCTCGTTTCCCTGATCCCTGACCAGTCTGAAGAAGGGTCTCGACCCGAAACGTCGCCTATCTCCTTCGCTCCTTAGATGCTGCTGCACCCGCTGAGTTTCTCTTTTTGTGTACCCAAGAACCTATCAATCTCTGGTTTAAAATTCCCAATGACTCGGCCATCTGTGGCAATGGATACTCCAGAGAGAGGGAAGAGAGAACCAAAGCGGTGATATTGAATGCACTCCTATCGACTGATTTGGTGACTGGGTGTCTTGTACTGGAAATGTAATCCCAATGCATGAAACCCAACTGCAACAAGGAGCTGGTGCACCTGGAATTTGGAATGCGTATTGCAATGTAATCACATTACCTACAGCTTTCCTTTCTTTTACCTTTCTGTTTTGTCTGTTTATTCTTCATCAACGTGCTGGATCATTGTGTAAGTTCTTCCAGTCTGCATGGTTCAATATAAGCTGCAGAGTGTTACTGCTTGTGTTTTGTTGCTGAGTAGAGTTAGTGCTAAATGTATTGCCAGAGTAAAGACATGATGATATGACAATTTCATTTTATCAAGGCACTGTGCTGCCAATATAATACTTTATGATATATTTAAAAAATGGGTAGGCTGAATCCTATTCAAGCTATTTTAGAATCATAGTCATACAGCAGAGATACAGACCCTTTGGCCCATCTCCTCAATGGCGACCAAGATGCCCCATCCAAGCTGGTCCCATTTACCTGTGTTTGGTCCATATGCTCTGACCCTTTCCTATCTATGTGTCTGTCCAAATGCTTCTTAAAATGTTCACGTTGTAGTAGAATTAGGCCATTCAGCCCATCGAGTCTTATCCGCCATTCAATCAATGCTGATCTCTGCCTCCTAATTCCATTTTCCTGCCTTCTCCCCATTACCCTTGACACCCGTTCTAATCAAGAATTTGTCTACCTCTGACAGACAGATGACCAGAGGTGATCAACAAATGTTGCTGTTATACCTTGCCTCAACTGCTTCCTCTGGCAGCTCATTCCATATGCCCATCACCCTCTGAATGGAAAAAGTTGCCCATCTAGTTCCAAAATCGTTCCCCTCTCACCTTGAACCGATGCCTCTAGTTCTTGATTTCACTGCCCTGGGTAAATGACTGGGTGCATTCAACCCATCTATTCCCCTCATGATTTCATATACCTCATATATACCTCGACAAGATCACCCCTCAGCCTCCTGCACTCCAAGGAGTGAAGTCCTAACCTGCCCAACCTCTCCCAACTTCAAGCCCTCGAGACCTGGCAATATCTCTGTGAATCATCTCTGCACTCTTTTCAGCTTAATGGCATATTGCAGAAACCAGGGCGATCGAAACTGCACACTATGCCTCAAGTGTGACTTCATCGACTTCTTGTGCAAATGTAACATAATGTCCCAACTTCTATACTCGATTCCCTGAACGATGAAGCATTCAAAAAGCCTTCTTCACCATCCTATCTACTTGTGACGCCACTTTCAGGGAGTTTTGTATTTGTACTCCCAGATCCCTCTGCTCTGTAACACTCCCCAGGGACATACCACTCACTGTGAAGTTCCTGCCCTGGTTTGACTTCACAAAATGCAACACCTCACACTTATCTGAATTAAACTGCATTCGCCATCCCTTAGCCCACTAGCCCAGCTGAGCAACATCGCACTGATTCTTGATGTTCTGTTGATCTGCACACGATAGAATATCCTGGTATTCATCAAGACATAGAAACATAGACATAGAAAATAGGTGCAGGAGGAGGCCATTCGGCCCTTCGAGCCAACACCACCATTCATTGTGATCATGGCTGATCGTCTGCTATCAATAACCCGTGCCTGCCTCCTCCCCATATCCCTTGACTCCACTAGCCCCCTAGAGCTCTATCCAACTCTCTCTTAAATCCATCCAGTGATTTGGCCTCCACTGCCCTCTGTGGCAGGGAATTCCATAAATTCACAACTCTCTGGGTGAAAAGGTTTTTTTCTCACCTCAGTCTTAAATGACCTCCCCTTTATTCTAACATCATTATAAATTCATTGTGCCTTGATCAAACACTTTCAAGAACACTGTCTTGATTTATGCAATGGAATATATATTCTTGCGATTTGCTGTGACGGTATTTGCTGGAATATGATGTGCATGATGTTGTCATTGATGCTTACGCAGTTGACTTGGGTTGAAATCCTCCCTGCTTGCCATTGAGTCCGAGAGTCATACAGCATGGAAACAGGACCTTTGGATCAACTACATCACTCCGAGCAAGAGGACCCTCCTAAGCTTGTCCCATCTGCTCATGTTTGCTCCATCTCCCTCTAAATATTGGATAGACATAAAAAACTGGAGCAAATCAAGTGGGTCAGACAGCATCTCTCGAGAAAAGGAATAGGTGATATTTTAGACTGTCAGAGGAAAGGGAAACAAAAGATATGGACGGTGATATAGAGAGATATAGAACAAATGAATGAAAGAAGTAACAATGGTCAAAGAGAGCTGGAGCCCACAATGTTCCATTGTTGGCTGTGAGGGTAGGTGATAACGATTTATACAGACGGTGAAATTCAACAGGATGACAGTAAAACTAGTACGGCGACTAGGGTGGGAGAGGGACGGAGAGAGCGAGGGTTACTTGAAGTTAGAGGAATCAATCTTCATACCACTGGGTTTTTAAGCTGCCCAAGTGAAATATCCATCCAAATCTTGCCTTTTAAATAATGTTATAGAACCTGCCTCAACTACCTCCTCTGGCAGCTCGTTCCAAATACCCACCACCTTTGTGTGAATAAGTTACCCCTCAAATTACTATTAAATCTTTCCCCTTCACCTTAAACCTATGTCCTCTGGTTGTGTCTATGTGTGTCTCAGTGTGTCTATGCTTTATGGACACGCTGAACCGTTCTGTATTTATGCTTACTATATACTGTTGTGCTGCAGCAAGCAAGAATGTCATTGTCCGATCTGGGACACATGACAATAAACTCTCTTGACTTGTTGATTCCCCTACTCTGGGCTGGAGTTGTTATCTTCACTAGATTCCCCTGAACGGGCAGTGTGTTTGGAAAGCTTGCACCTTGTGTGTTTCCAATGTAACGTGACCGAGTGCGCTTTGCTTCTTTTGTCGCCTACAGCACTCCCTTAAAGCAAGCAAATCGTTCCGTTGTTTTATTTCTGTGCTACTTTTCTTCACCCCTTAGCCCGGTTAACTGAACACTAAAAGGTGATGAAGTAAATATTGATCAGGGCCCGAGTTCAGATGAAGAGCAGAGTAAGGCTAAAGCACTAGAGCATCCTGACGGTGAGATGACAGGACACATGGTCCAGCTCTCCTCTAAACCACTTAGGAAAAAGAGGCAACATCACCAGGTGAGTCATTGGACCTGCTTGAGTTTGAGTTTAGTTTATTGCCACATGTACCGAGTTAGCTGCCTGAGTTTGTACTCTGCTGCAATGAGTTGGCAAAATCTAGTCAATGGAGTCATGGGAGCTGTTTTAATGACAAGCACTTTATCTTTCTCAAACAATTCCGCTTTCTCAAATAAACTGAGCTCTGCTAAACGCTAAAAGGAAGCTATGATTCTGTTTTGTCGAAATGATTCATTTAAAAAAATTAATCAAATGAAACATCATCAACCTCTCATCCTTCAAGTCCTTTCTCTTCCCTTCTCTGGTCCCCCTCTTTCCATTCCCAACCTACCCTTCCTTTCCTCCCCACTCCACCTCCTTCCTTCCCCTACCTCCACTTCCCCTCTCTCACACCTTCACCCTCTTCAGCTCCCACCCACCCTTCCCCAAACTATCTGCTCATGATTCCTTCCGTACCACATCCCATTCCCACTTTCCCCTTCTTCTCTTCTCCTCCTCCCTCGCAGATATCATGGTTTGTATGTCTTAAGCAAGGAATGGGATTGTTCTGAGAAACAGCATGGGCTCAATGGGCCAAATGGCCTTCTGCTTAGTTGTAAGGCGATCAGGTCGGTTTTCTGTTGTGACTGTTTTTATTGATGAAATCAAAGACATTAAATATTTATGAAGTTCCAATTGACATGATTCAATTGAACAGCAAGCTTGTAAATTATAATTAAGTGAAAACTATATATAGTTGCTGAGTTGCACCTTAATTTCAGTAACTACTGGAGTTTTGATTTAAATTAAATTACTCAGAAAGCTAAGTTTAAGGAAAACAAACGCACATTTTTAAATAACTCTAAGAAAGCTAAACATTATCAACAAAGATTGTAAGTTTAGTTTAGCTTGGTTTAGTTTAGAGAAGCAGCACAGAAACAGTCCATTTGGCCCACCGAGTCCGTGCTGACCAGCGATTACCCCGTCCACGAACACTCTGGGGACAATTTACAATTTTTACCAAAGCCAATTAAACTTCAAATCTGTGCGTCTTCGGAGTATAGGATGAAACTGGAGAAAACCCATGCAGTCACAGGGAGAAGGTACAAATTCCATACAGTCAGGCTCTTAACAGCTAAGATTAACTGCCTTCACGTGGACGAGTGATTCAGCTCAAGACCATCCTTTTCTCATCTCCCACTTGCACATTGATCTTACCTATAGGGTCATGTGTGGAGCAGCTGCCTGTCTATCAGTCCATTTAACGGTTGAATGTATGTTCAGTAAACCCTGGTTATAATGGACCACATGATTGGGGAATGCTGTCCGTTATTGCCGAGTGAGGGATTGGTTCCAAATATTTAGCGGTCACACAATGAGCTGTTTTCAAACACAAAATTATTTTTAACAGCTAAAAAATGTTTTTTATTACTGCGGCTAAAAACACTAAAGGCTATTTGTTACATTGTTTAATAGCGTTAGGTGTCGATAGAAGCAATTGCTTGTCAATCTTAGTGCCATGTCAATTTCAATACCTTGTCAATTTCAACGCCTTGTCATTTTTCAATGCCTTGTCAATTTCAATACCATGCCACTTTCGATCGCCTCCGCAGAATAACTAGCAGCCTGTGTTCGTAAAGAGACAGTCCGCTATAACCGAAATCCGTTATAAATAGATTTGTAATAATAAGGGTTTACTGTGTGTGTTTCTTTGTGTAGGCAGAGCAAAGGCACCCTAATCCCCCTCCCAGAAGAAAAAGTACCTCATTCTGCAACAGCGACTCCATGTGATGCCATGGAGCCATCGGACTGGAGTCACCTGGATTTGACTTCCTGTTTTATCGTCCTGCCTTCACGAGCCAAGCAACAAGTGACACATGGGAAAACTGCAGAGACAAACCACTGGCCAGAGAGTGCTTCACGTTTTCTTGCAGATGCCATCAGCAACCATCCATGAGTATAACTCACATTGTAACATGTTTTTGTCTTACCTTTGTTTCCTCTCAAAATCCACACGTAGTTCAGAGTGATGCTGAAGTGATTGAAATGCTTGTAGATCTTAAGTGTCTTCAGGTTTATGTAAGAACATTCCAACACATCTCGTTTTTGCTTCAAAGCAAACTAGAAAATAATTAATTATTTCTGTAAACAGGGGTATCGGCCCCACTCTACACCATATATCTGTTCCACAACACACAGATATCTGTTCTTCAATATAGAGGCACTTATGCTATTCTGTGTACAAGTATTTCTGTCACAATATGTACACAAATCTGTTACGCTGAGCTCTGGTGTATGTGATGTATACAGTACATAGGTATGTGTGTTGTACATTGCACAGGTATATAATAATGTTTCGCGCACAGTGTGGGTGCTGTCCTCTGCGCAGATATATCAATTGCATCGTTCATAGGTGTGTCCAATGCTTTTTTATTTGTGATGGAATGGCATACCGGCACCTCTAAAGAGTTAAAAACAAGATTGATGTTCAGGAATCAATCGTCAACTACGAACAGTTCTATGCGTCCCGGGACATTGTCATCCACAAACAAAAGCGCTGGGTATGTCTGCTATCCTCTACGTTATTGTGTCTGCTGTGTTTTACATTAAACACATTTAATGTATGACTTCAAACTCTAATCAAATTGTGCGCCACATTACAGCAATGATAAGACTGACCAGCCAATCGGGATGGATCTCTTTGGAGGTTGCATTGTTGGTGACGATGGTCAAAATTTTACTTTTGAAACAAAAGATCAGCTTTTCCATTTCTCTCTCTCTGGATCCATCGGAATAAACAATCACTCTGCGATTCCCTCCTCGCTGCTGTGTCATATACAACGTCACAGTATTCATTCAGGAAGCAGAAGGGCTGATTTCCCCCCCCTCCCCCCTCTCCGCCTCTGCCTGTCTTTGGCCTTTACTGCATTCGCGAAGTAGCGCGTGGGAGCCGTCATTTATTAAATCTGCTCAAGCAGTGATTTGTATTTTAGGGTGCTGATGGAGATTGAAATAACAGAGGAACGCAGCAGAAGCCACTCGGCCCCTCGAGCCCATTCCATCGCTCAGCGAGATCAAATCTGACCGCGTGCCTCAATTCCATTGACTGGCCTTTGCTCCATTTCTGCCATCTCAAAATGAAATTTAGTACACTCCTTCCTTCAAAATTCAAGATCTGTGCTGCGTAGTTCCCATAATTAATTTGTCAGTTAGTTGAAAGAGCCCAGTGGGATATTATTGTACGTAAGGTTAAAAGTTAGGTTAGTTTTATTATTGTCACATGTACGGAGGGAGGTACAGTGAAGAGCTTTGTTTTGCATGCTATCCAATCAGATCAGATGATACAATCAAGCGAAACTCAAATACTATGACACGGTGACGCAGTGGCAGAGTTGCAGCCTTACCTGGGTTCGCCAGAGACCCGGGTTCGATCCTGACTACGGGTGCTGTCTGTACGGAGCTTGTACGTTCTCCCCGTGACCTGCGTGGGTTTTCTCCGGGAGCTCCGGTTTCCTCTCACACTCCAAAAACATACAGATTTGTAGGTTAATTGGCATGGTAACATTGTAAATGATCCCTAGTGTGTAGGATAGTGTTAGTGTGCTGGGGGGGGGGGGGGGGGGGGGGGGGGGGAATCGCTGGTTGGCGCGGACTGGGCGGGCTGAAGGCTAGTTGACGTGCTGTATCTCTAAAACTAAAAACTAAAAACAAACTAAAATTAAAACTACAACAAGTAAAGCGAGGGGACAGATACAGAATGCAGATGGTAAAGTACAGAATATGCTATAGTTATCAGCATTGTAGTGTACCAGTTCTAATTCCTGTTCAAAACTAGGACATTGTAAAGAATGCATCAATTTGTGTGTTTTCTAGGGGGGAGAGGGTGGGTGGGCATGGTATTACTCTGTATTTTCATACATATTTCAAATACTTCCCTGATGCTTTTTTTTGTAAAAACATAAGACAATTAGATCACCATTTCTGATGCATCTCTGATGCTGAATATAATTATGTTGTTATGGAACATTGTCAACCCAGATATGACCGCCCCATTGTAACTGCTTCTCTGTAAGATAGAATAACCCTATTTCTGCTGCACTGTAAGTGGCATTGTTACAGTCAGCTATTGCCATGAAAGGAAATATTGAGACATATGTGGAAAATAATCCCAATGAAGACGCAGCAGGGAAGTGATATCTGGCAGCATTAATGAACAAATGTTCAAAGGATTCCCAAGGGCTGGTTTGTTTTTTGGAGCAGTAGAATTAGATACTATTTTGGCAAATAATCAAACATATTTTGGCAAATATGCTAACATTACGGAATGCCTCATTTGACCTTATAAAGCAACCCCGGACATCTTTGGGCTGCTCAAGAAAATGTATTTTTATTTCCATTTTCACTTAAGAATTCCCCTCCCTCTGTGATATGCATGTCTCTGGGCATATCTGAAGGAAGGTGAGTTTTATGTCAATTTATGGCAGCTATACCACCAAACCAGGAGGTTGTGGATTCAAGTCCCGCAGCAGGCTGTTGGCTGCAACATCTAGGCTGAAAATCCAATGTAGTAGTATTGAGTGTGTTGGACTATAGGACGTATTTAAGGTTGTGAGGATCTGGCCCAGAGGAAGAGTTGAGGCCTTGGGAAGATTAGCCATGATCATATAGTTCAGTTTATTGTAGTTTATTGTAGACCTATTATAGAAAGGTGCGGCATGCTTGAGGGGTCTGGTGGCTTATTCCTGCCCTTATTTTCTTGTATTCTTGTGCAGCCTTGCGAAGGAGATATTAGACTAGGGTTTGATCTCCTTTTAAACTATTTTGAATAAAACCAGGCGAGTTTTGACTAAAACCAAGGGTTCAGACAAGTAATAATAACTCAAAATCAGGAGAAATAGTCATAGTCATACAGCGTGGAAACAGGCCCTTCGGCCCAACTTGCCCATGCCGACCAGCATGCCCCATCTACACTAGTCCCACCTGCCTGCCTTTTTCCCTTATCCCTCTAAACCTACCCTACCCATGTACCTGCCTAAATGTTTCTTAAACATTGCAATAGTCCCAGTAACAGATAGAAATAGGAATAGGGCTTTTGGCTTTTCCAACCTGCTTTGTAATTTATAAAAGCTATTGCCTACTTCCCTTAACCATGGATGCACCCAAACAAGTTGTCAAGTCATTATCACATTGAAGCCTGCAGAGACTTGTTACGTGAAGAATTAACAACCTTGTTTCAATGAGATTCTACCCTTTGAATCTTCATGGGCCTTTAAGGTCATATGTGATAGGAGTAGAATTAGGCCGTTTGGCCCATCAAGTCTACTCTGCCATTCAATCATGGCTGATCTATCTTCCCCTCTTAACCCCATTATCTTGCCTTCTATCGATCTCTGCCTTAAAAATATCCAATGACTTGGCCTCCACAGCAAAGAAATCCACAGATTCACCACCCTCTGACTAAAATAAATTTCTCCTCGTCTCCTTCCTAAAAGAACGTCCTTTAATTCTGAGGCCGTGACTTTTAGTCCTAGACTCTCTCACTAGTGGAAACATCCTAGTTTTGGGTTGTGGCAACTGCATGGGCTCTCTCTGGATTAATCTGTGATCCTCACAGTCTTGCTCACAACTCAACTTGATGGGCAGTAGTGACAATGCCCTAGAGGACCTATGTCCCCTCCTCCTATTCTAAAGCGCTTCACTTCACCAGGAAACGCTATCATTTCTAACTCCGTATTTATTATTTGAAGCGACAAACAAAATTCAGCAAGTTAATTTTTCTGTCATCATTGTGGATGACTTGCTAAAGCCCTCCTGATGTTTAAATCTAGGAAAGACCCATGAAATTATGTAAGGGAGTATTTATGAGTATGTTTTCCATCGTAGGATGTCTCGGCTGATATTTAACTCCAGCAGGCTACAGGTGCTAAAGCTGGGTTTTTGCGTGAATGCCCACAACAGGCCTAAATGGAGAGGGAATACGGAGAAGGAGGGTGAAACAGAGAAGTTTAGATGTCAGGCAAGAGATGGTGTCTATTTGGCCCGGGGAGTTAGCTGTGTGTCAAAATGTGGCTTTGGATTAAAAATAGCAGCTTTTTAAAAATCAGGCTCAAATCTCAGAATTCTGCAGTAGCAGATGAGGGTGTAATTTTATGTTTAGGTGTTTGAAGCAGAGTGGTACAGCTGGTAGAGCTGCTGCAGGTTTGTAGGTTAATTGGCTTCTGTTAATTGTTCCTAGTGTGCAGAGAATTAATGTGAGAGTGGAATAACATCGAACTAATGTGAACGAGCGATCGATGGTCGGCGTAGACTCGGTGGGCTGAAGAGCCTGTTTCCATGCTGTATCATTCAATTCAATTCAATTCAATTGTATGGCAGAGTGCATCACTGTGATTCCTCAACGGTTCAATTTCCATTGAGGGTAATTTTATTAGGCTTCAAAGAGGCAAAACAATGAATAAAAGCCCCAAGCCCGTGGTTGACAGTGTGCATGTATCTGGCAGGTGAAGATTACCATTAGTGCTAGTGTGTACGGTTGGTACTTTGTAGTCTTTACAGCGAGGAAACAGATGACTTTGCAGTGATTTAAAAGTTCCTACACTTGGTTGGGCCTTGATAAGTAGTTGTAGCATTGTTGACACAGTCAATAAAGTGATTTGTGGGGGGAAAAAAAAAAGTGAAATATTTAATTACCCCTTTTATTGCATGCTTTCCATTCAGTTTGTTAACTCTCAAATTGTATTGAGCAAAAGTGAATTTGTAGAGGAGAATACTAAGGCTGGAGCTTCTTGTTTGAGGAGATGTTTAGTTGCTAGAACTTCATTTTAGCAGGTTTGGTAGCGTTTGACTAGGACTGCTTGCTTGTGTTAAATGGAGTGTACTTTAGTACTTTTAGCTGGTTACATTGACTCATTAGAAAGCTTTTGGGCAGGTTGTTGTCTTTCACTTGAGTTGGTAAACCAAGGATCCATCTGCCCTATTAGGTAATGGCAATATGTAGAAGTAAACATGAATTTCCCCCCCTGTCCAATAGTAACCTCTCCCTCAACATCTTAAACAAGTTGTCTGGTTATTGTCATGTTCTGGTTGGTGTGTTAAGTTGCTGCCACAATAATCACCTTGATAAAATAATTCATTGATTTTAAAGCACCTTGGGCATCCTATGGCAGCGTATAAATGCAAGTCTATCCTGGAGAAGCTGCTATCCGATCCTATAGCCAAGCTCCATGTCAAGCTCCATGTGTCTATCTCTATGTCAAATCGGCCGCTACATCAGGTCTGTCGAGCTTATGTTTGTTGTTGTCATGTGCACCTAGGTACAGTGACATGCTTTGTTTAGCATGCTGTCCAATCAAATCAGATATACCATACATAAATGCAATCAAGTATAACAGATAGGGCAAAGGGGAAGATACAGAATGCTGAATATAGTTCTCAGCATCGTAGCGCTTCAGTCCCATAGTCTCTCACATCTAAACCCACATTAAAGCTTAAAATCTTCACTCCCTCAATTGTCTGGACCTCAGTTACAAGTGAGGAACATTATTCCTATTTAGCAACAGCGGGAGTTGTTTTGTTGTTAAAAGGTTGAATAATGCTGTTAAAATGACAAGCATAGAAACAACATTTTTATTTTGGTAACTGTTTGGTTTGAATGAATTCTTATATCACTGGTTGTTTTCAAAACCAGATGTAGGGCTGAGACCAGGTTTCAAAAGTGGGAATTGTAAAGCTTTGGCTCGTTAACCAGTAAAAGGTGAAGATCGGCAGCTCGGCAAATGGAGTCGGTGTGCCAATGCTAATCCCTTCGATGTTCAGGAAGGTTTTTCACATAATGCTGGTCATCCACTGATCAATTGTTCCCATTGACGGTAATACTATTACAAGGAGTGGGAAGGGAGCAGAGCTCGTAGCTTGCTGTGAAGTAGAAATGTGTGACAACATAGGAGGTAGTGGAGACTCGGAGAGGGCGGGGTGTCTTAACATGTCCCGGTAAGTGGCTGATCATTAACAATAATACCTCCCCTGCAAAATGCTCTGGTGGATATTTAGAGATGTCAGCATTTATTACATTTTTAATTGTCATTGGTGCTGCCTTAAAACGATTGGGGTGAGGTACCTCCAAGAATGTTGTTGTGTAGAGGGTTAACCCGGTGACAGTGAGGAAATGGCAATATATTTCCAAGTCAAGATGGTGTTAACTTGGAGGAGAAGCCTGCACGTGGTGGCATTGCTTGTGTCAACCACCTTTATCTCCTTGGATGGAGGAGGTCACAAACTTGGCAGCTGCAGTCAGCTGCTTTAAACATTTAGTCATTTGCCTGAAGGTCAGGATTTTCAGTTTGTCTATTTTTTCTTTCATTAGTGGACATTACCAAAGGCCTCTGAACAGTGGCTTTAGCCAATTTCTGAAGCTAAACACTAACAAACAGATTTAGGTTTAGAAAAATACACAAAATGCTGGAGTAATTCAGTGGGTCAGGCAGCGTCTCTGGAGAACAGAGATAGGCAACGTTTTGGGACTCTTCAGACACTGAATTTGACTATGATTTAGGTTTCCATAGTCGAGTTGGCAGAAGAAACGTTAAAACCTATAAATGTATAAAGCCACAGCTTTAAATTTGTCACAGAACATTGCTGTGGGTTTGTAATTTTCTGATCAAATATATTCTTTCTAGTTGGATCTGGAGTCTCTTGGTGTGAACTTCCCATTATTCCACAACTCAAAGTTGCCTTCAGATTGTCTGTAGAAGGGTCTAGACCCAAAACGTCACCCATTCCTTCTATCCAGAGATGCTGCCTGTCCTGCTGAGTTACTCCAGTATTTTGATGCTGGAAGACAATGCAAAGATCCAGCAACCAAAGTATATACATGTGGACACAACGAACTGCAGGTTCTGGTATACAAGAAAAGGACAGAAAATATGGAGTAAATCAAATATGGAATGTTGAAGATTCAGTCTGAAGAAGGGTTCCAACCTGAAACGTTGCATATCCATGTTCTCCAGAGATGTTACCTGACCCGCTGAGTTACTCCTGCACTTTTTGTCTTTTACAGTATATACGCAGAAACATCAAGTCTAGCAATCAACTGATGCTAATATACCATTCTGGCATGTTATAATTCACCTCAAGATGTGGGGAAATGAGGCTCAAGAACCCATGCCAATTTGCTGACCAAATATTCAGTGGGGGAAGTGGGAAATTCAGTGGGGATATTCAGCGGGGAAGCCAACTGGCTTGCACAGCTTCTTACGGGCATTGTGAATGTGGGGACGAGAAGCAACATCCAGAACGTGATTCTTTCACTCTGAATGAGTTTTGCCAATCGATTCTTGAATCCCTTTGTAACGTTGTCTGGCTCCTTCAAAATAGACATGCCTGTCAAAGGCTTCAAATCGTTTATCAAGCAAGGGTTCTGTGTTTGAGTGAATGAGGTCGACAGAATCTAGTCTTTCTGAGCTCCGATGAGAACCAGCCAGATCGAACTCATTAAGTTCTCTGTGGCAACTTTCAGGGGTTGCTCCATCAACAAACAACAAGAAGAAATGTGAAAGTCTGCAGCAAACTTCTCCTTCTCCCAAAATTCTCACTGCCAAACCATATTTTTATACAAAGCAAAGGTTCTGCGCAAGTTCACTGAATGCCATCTGACCTTTAAAAAATTCAATGCTCTTTGGTGCCAAGGTAAAATTCAAAGATAACCAGAATTATGGTGTCAAATTTTGTCCTCTGATTTTCGATTTGTGCAACTGGGTTGTTGCTGAAGGAACTGGTGCTCATCCTGGAAGAATGAATACTTGACACAAGGTTGTTCAGTCAGAGTTTACAGTTGACCAGCTGTGAATTAAAAGAAGGCAAATATTTTATCATTTTGGCTCTATTGTCCTGAGGCCATCCCCGGGTCCTGGTGAGGGACAGGCAGCATGTCCCTGGTTCAAGAATAGGAACAGGTAGCCTGCCCCTGAGTCAATTTTGGAAACAGCACCCCACCTCTGGGTCCAGGCAGCCCATCCTTGGATCCAAACAAGAGCCAGGCAGCTCACCCCTGGGTCCAGATGAGAGACAGGTAACTTATTCCTAGCTCCATACGAGAGACAGATAGTCCATCCCAGCGACCTGGTGGTAATAGGCAGTCCATAGGGCCGAGGCAAGTGACAGGCCGCTCAGCCACCAGGTCTAGGCTGAAGAGACAGTGCACCCCTGAGACTAGGATAGCAATGGGCAGCCTTCCCAGGGTTCCAGGTGAGAGATAGCAGCCTACCAATGACACCAGGCTGGCTACTGCAACAGGCAGTAATTGTCAATTGTCTCTCATGTGTAGCATAGTGCTAGTGTACGGGGCGATCGCTGGTCGGCGTGGACTTGGTGGGCCAAATGACATGGTTCTACACGGTACGTCTTAAGTGTGTAGGCTGGTGCTAGTGTACGGGGATTGCAGGTCGGCACAGGCTCGGTGGGCTGTTTCCACGCTGCATTTCTAAGTCTTAAGGCAGGAAACATTAAATTTGCTAACACAACAGGCCTGGCAAGGTTGTAATTTAATAACAAGAATGTATGAGTTTCATCAGCTCAGAAATTACACAGCTGACAACTTTATTTACGGCCTCTGCTCTTGCAATCTCTCTACTTATAGGTCCAGTGGGATGTTGCTGGAAGCAGGAGCTTCTGAATTGTGAGATACCCTCAATGCCTTTAATACATTGCTGTAATCAGCATGAAAACACAATGAAGTATGTTTCATATTTTGAAAAAATAACGCATAGCTCAAGATAGAATATTATAAACAATGTAATAAAAATTAGAATGAATTTTATGAAGCATATGGGGAGAAAGCGGGAATGTAAAATTAGGGTAGATTGCTCCAGTGCGAAACAGCATTTGTGTAGGTTGAAGAGACAAAATGGTCTGTGTCCGTGTTTGAATTTGTAAGATTTACTCCAGATGCAGTGAAATCAAGAGGTCACATTAATCAACTCAAATCAAGAGGTCACATTTCATTTTGAAACAAAGTTAGCAAAGGTCACACAAGGATTTTTTTTTTTCTCCTTCCCTTAAGTCACTGGTGAACCAATTGGAATGTAACCATTATTTCAATCCTGGTTTCTTATTTACTGCATGTTTGGAAATGTCAATGCAAATACTCAAACAACCAGGGTTTGATTTGAATGCACATTCCGTGGATTACTGGTCAAATTGCATAATTACTACATCAAATATCTTAATATTATATGAACACTGATACTTGGGTTGTGAGGATTTTATATCAGTGATATCAAAGAACTACAATTCCCCCATGGGGCTAAACCATGACCCAAGTGTAAGTGGTTCAAAATTAATGTTTGGACAGACACAAGGGAATATTTTAATATCAACCCCATGGAATGACGTTGAAATATAAGCAGACATTTAAAATAATGCTGAAAGGAATGTGAATTTTTTTTTCTGGATGAGTGAGACTTCGCTCGTCTATTTTCTGAACAAACTGGTTTCCTCATCGAGTTAGATGATTTGTTAACATACAACTGTTTAAAATAAAGATTTTGCACTTTAGATTCCAAGAATTGGCAAAGCAAGATGTAACTGTGCAATTTTGCAGTCACCTATGCATTAGGAAAATTAGGGTGGTATTAAGTGATGGATGTGGATCATTAATTTGAAAATAGAATGTAGGGGAGATTTCAGTAGCTTTTCAATTTTTGATGGTCCATGAAGGAATGGCGAGGTTCTTGCAAATCACATTTTTATTTAATATTCACTTAGTGCTTAACTTCCTCTATAGCTTCACCAATCCTAAATTCAAAATTCCAACTCTCGCATCAACCTTTTATATATCAACTGGATGGAGGGACTGTCATATGCTGAGAGAATGGAGCAGCTGGGCTTGTACACTCTGGAGTTTGGAAGGATGAGAGGATATCTCATTGAAACACATAAGATTGTTAAGGGCTTGGACACACCAGAGGCAGGAAACATGTTCCCGATGTTGGGGGAGTCCAGAACCAGGGGCCACAGTTTGAGAATAAAGAGTATGCCATTTAGAACGGAGACGAGGAAACGCTTTTTCTCACAGAGTGGTGAGTCTGTGGAATTCTCTGCCTCAGAGGGCGGTGGAAGGCAGGTTCACTGGATGCTTTCAAGAGAGAGCTAGATAGGGCTCTTAAAGATAGCGGAGTCAGGGGATATGGGGAGAAGGCAGGAACGGGGGTACTGATTGGGGATGATCAGCCATGATCACATTGAATGGCGGTGCTGACTCGAAGGGCCAAATGGCCTACTCCTGCACCTATTTTCTATGTTCTATGTTTCTATTCCCCTATATTGAAACACTAAATGAATGCAGGTTCTGGCAAAATATTAATTATTAACACTTCCATTGTTTGTAGCAGAATTATTTTCTCCAAAATGGTGTTCATGGAAACTCCAAATTTATTATAAATCTGGATTGTATTACCTACAATAGTGGCAGAGGCCGACTCAATAGTAACATTGAAAAGGAAGCTAGAAATGTAGTTCAGAGGGAACATTCTTGAGAGCGCAAGATTTGAACAATTGGGTAGCTATTTCAAAGAGCCAGAACAAACATGTGATGCACTATCTCCATCTCTGATGAATGATTTAACAAGATACTTGGCCAGCCCAAAGCTCTCGAGCCTTATCACCCTATAATCTTTTTAGCTTTGTGGCACTCAATATGTATATGATTGTAATTATCATGTACAATTATCTCCCATTATTTTGAAAGTTGTAAAATAGCTTTGGAGGAGATTCAGAACGATACCGCCTCTGTTTGCGAATAGTGACGCCATTATTGTCTCATATGTTCTTCGTGTAAGTTGGACAAAAAAAAAACTAAGTAGGTAAATAGGCTAGAAAATAGTGTTATGTGTCAAGCACATGCCTATTAACTAATTTTATCTTGCACTGCAATAGCAGGCAATGGCATAGATGTGTGCTGCCTTATAGGAGTACTAAACCACTGTGCTAGCTTGTTCACATTTAGACACAATGAATGCAAATGTAAAAATAATTACATGTTTTTGTAAAAATTATATTGACTTAACAAATGCTGTATACCATTTTGCAACTATACAGGGATAATGTACAGGTTTTAATACTGTAATTTCCCCAGCATTTTCAGCTGCGTATATTTAAGCAGATTTACTTGCAATGTGCACTGGTTTTTAAATGCCTTTCACAAAAGATTGGTCTAATAAGTAAAGATGGCGATTGTCTTAATTTGTACTATTGTATTCTTTTCCCCCCTTCTGGTGTGCAAGAACCTTTTTATTTCTTAAAGTTGCGGCACATAACTGCAGATCTGGCAGGCCAGAGCACTTTACAGCTGTATTCATTCACGTTTGTGTTCTCTGACTACAAAAGTTAACTGTATATAGAGAAATTGTTGTTGCTATTACACTGGTTGCATTCAGAGTACTGCATGAATTACGGGATTGTTGTCATTCATTTGTCACAGAACCCTTGGAATTGTAATAAAAGACTGAAAGATTGTAAAGGGAATGGCTTCATTTTCGTGCTTTACGCACACACTTTGCGTAGCATCTCCAGAGTTTTGAGCAATACATTTGATCTCCACTATGTTATCGACAGGTGGGGTACTTGCTCACCTTGATCACCTATGTCACAAAGAGACAAGATAATTTGCTGAGGGAGGAGAGCGAGAAATTATTGCCTGCACCTCTCACATTTCTTGGAAGCCTTTAGACTTTAGAGATAGAATACAGAAACAGGACCTTCGGCCCACTGAGTCCGTGCTGACCAGTGGTCACCCCGTATACCAGAATTATCCTGCACACTAGGGACAAATTACAATTTTACCAAAGCCAATTAACCTACAAACCTGTACGTCTTTGGAGTGTGGGAGGAAACTGGAGCACCCGGAGGAAACCCACACGGTCACAGGGAAAACGTGCAAACTCCGGACAGACAGTACCCAAAGTCAGGATCAAACCCGGGTCTCCAGCAAAATAAGGCAGCAACTCTACCGCTGAGCCGCTGTACCGCTCTTAGCCAACCAGCATTTCTACGAGTATGTTGCATTGAATATGCTGAAGCAACTAAAGGCATTTTATTTTGACAAACAAAAATAAAACGCCCATATAAAGGAGGAGGCATTGACAAAGCGCCTTTGTTAGCTTGCCGCTGTGTCAGGTGTTGAGGACATTCAAAGGTTTCATAGGTCTTCTATTGTCACGTGTACCAATTAAGGTACAGTGATATGTGAATTACCGTACAGCCACCCTAAAAAAAGCAACGAGACACACAACTACATAAATGTTAGCATAAACATCCACCACAGCGTATTCCCCACATTCCTCACTGTGATGGAAAGCAATAAAGTCTAATCTTCTTCCCTCATTTTACTCCCGCGTCAGGCGACCACAGCTCCCGGATCGGGGCGGTCGTAGCTCCTGCAGCCTGGAGCTAGCTTCCGAAGTCTGTCTCCATCCAGAGACCGCGAGCTCCGCGATGTTAAAGTCCGCAGGCACCCGTGGTCAGAGGCCGATCCCCGGCAAAGGAATTGCGGGCTCCGCGATTAAGTCCCGTAGGCTCCCCGCGGTGATGCTCCCGAAGTCGGTCTCCGGCAAAGACCGCCAACTTCTTGATGTTAGGTCGCAGTGTGGACGGAGATATGATACAGAAATAAATAACATCTCCGTCGAGATAACCATATAACCATATAACAATTACAGCACGGAGACAGGCCCTCTCGGCCCTTCCAGTCCGTGCCGAAGAGATTAAAAAAAGTTTCCCCCATCCCCCTCCCCCTCCCCCACATAAAACAAGCTAAAGAACACTAAAACATAGTTAACACATACTAAAAAAAAACAAAGAAGGAAGGGACAGACAGACTGTTGGCGAGGCAGCAGGAAAGGGAAATGGCAATGTTCAGTGGGCCTGGAAAGTTGAGGACCCTGTTTGACGATGTATTTGCAGGCCTGCTTTCTTTGTGACCAAACAAGAATGCCACGACCTCAGCCAGGGTTTGCACACCTCAAAAAAAAATTCCTTCAATAATCCAAAATTTCCTGGAATTTTATGGTATTTCCTGAAATTTTCAAAAATGCTTCCTGCGCGCTATTTGTTTTTATCGCGGGCCTACGTTAATAACACAAAGAAGAACAAGGCAGATCTATGTAACTACACCGTATCTGCCTGTTTCTGTTACTCACTTGTACAGTGTTATGCAAGGCAGCTTTCGTTGCCTCCAACAGTGAGATGTCTTTGTTTTTTTCAACCTGCTCTCACGTGTCTCAGTCTCTGTCTGAGACTGAATTTCCTGAATTTCGGGTAATTTCCTACAAAGTGGAAACACTGACCTCAGCACAAATCCACTGCTGGTTTCTGTCAGGGAATGTTCAAAAGAGACAGAGAGAGCATCATCCGAAAGATGAGAAATTCAAATACATTTGTTAGAAGTGACATTGATGGTAAGCTTTATTAAGTTATATTAAACACCGTCATATAACTTGCATAAAAGTAATATTACAGGCAAAAGGACAATTTTTTCAAGTTTTTTCATATTATCATAATGTCAGTCATTGTAAAATCTGTCACTATCAAGCTCAAACTATGTCCTGAGCATCAGACACCAATTCTGTTCCTGGATCAAAGCCAGAGCTGTCAGATATTCAAACTTTCAGGTTTGTTCGATCATGGTACTTCTGATACGGATCATTCACATACCAATTTCGCCTTTTCCAGAACTCAGTCGTCATTTTATCCAATAGTTTGCTTTGGGTCTTGTTGCAGAACACATGTTGCCTGAGTCGCCTTTTTCTATCTGCTCTCTTTTTCCAAAGTTTTTTCTTATAACCAGCCTGTAATTCAAGGCAGCATCGTTACAGATCTGAACAGCACATCTCACATGCATTTTTGGTTTGAATCGCAAAAACACAACCTGTTTATTCTCAACAAGGGACTATAATTTCCATTCATGTTGGAAAATCCAAACCATCATGAGTGATACACCTCCTGACCGCCATCCACTACAAACCAACTGACTCCCACAGCTACCTGGATTACTCTTCCTCCCACCCTGCTTCCTGTAAGGACTCCATCCCCTATTCCCAATTCCTCCGTCTATGCCGCATCTGCTCCCAGGATGAGGTGTTCCACACCAGGTCATCACAAATGTCCTCATTCTTCAGAGAACGGGGATTCCCCTCCCCCACTGAGGCTCGCACCAGGGTCTCCTCCATACCCTGCAACACTGCCCTCTCTCCCCATTCCCCCACTCGCAACAAGGGCAGAGTCCCCCTGGTCCTCACCTTTCACCCCACCAGCCGGCAAATACAACACATAGTATTCCGCCAGTTTCGCCACCTCCAACGTGACCCCTCCACTCGCCACATCTTCCCATCTCCCCCCCGTCTGCCTTCTGCAAAGACCGCTTCCTCCGCAACTCCCTTGTCAATTCTTCCCTCCCGCTCCACCCCTTCCCCGGGCACTTTCCCTTGCAACCGCAAGAAATGCTACACTTGTGCCTTCACCTCCCCCCTCCACTCCTTTCAGGGACCCAAGCAGTCCTTCCAGGTCCGACAGAGGTTCACCTGCACCTCCTCCAACCTCATCTACTGCATCCGCTGCTCCAGATGCCAGATGATCTATATCGGTGAGACCAAGCGGAGGCTTGGCGATCGTTTCGCCGAACACCTCCGCCCGGTCCGCAATAACCAACCCGACCTCCCGGTAGCTCAGTACTTCAACTCCCCCTCCCATTCCGTATCCGACCTCTCGGTCCTGGGCCTCCTCCACGACCAGAGTGAGCAACACCGCAAGCTGGAGGAACAGCACCTCATATTTCGCTTGGGGAGTCTGCATCCTTTGGGCTTGAACATTGAATTTTCTCAATTCTGTTAACCCTTGCTGTCTCCTTCCCTTCCCACCTCTCCCTCAGCCCTCGGGCCTGGCATTCCCTCTATCTCTATCTCCCTCCCCCACCCTAGTCGCACTAGCTTCTCATTTTCACACTACAAACAGCTTACAATGGCTTGTTTCCTTTATCATCGATACTTTTTTGCATATCTTTCATTCATTGTTCTTTATCTCTCCACATCACCGTCTATATCTCTCGTTTCCCTGATCCCTGACCAGTCTGAGGAAGGGTCTCGACCCGAAACGTCGCCTATCTCCTTCGCTCCTTAGATGCTGCTGCACCCACTGAGTTTCTCCAGCTTTTTGTGTACCATCATGAGAGAAACAGGTTTAGAAAATGATTACTGAATATTAGTTTTGCATGCGTGCACATGTATTTCATAGGATTACTTCTACCACAAGTTGTACAAACAGGTGCAGACCAAGTTGCTCCACCGTTCAATAAAGTCATGGCTGATCTGACATTCCTACACTTTTTCCATAATCCTAAATTCCCCTGTCGATGAGAAGTCTATTTATCTTAGTCTTAAAGAAACTAACAATCTGCTCCCACAGTTCTTTCTACAAAGGAGTTGCAAATATTCTCAATCGTCAGAAGAAATTCTGAAATGAACTCAAATGGGAGCCTTTTTATTTGGACCATGCCCTTTGGTTAATCTCTCCCACGAGAGATTAACACTCGCTCAGCATTTATCTGTCCAGCCCCCTAAGAATCTAATGTTTCAATAAGATCACCTCTCATCCATTTAAACTATAGAGTTCCTTGCTGTTTAACCTTTCCTCAGAACAATTCCTCCATATCCAAGATTATCCCAGTGAACTTTCTCTGAAATGGCACCAATAATCTATTTCCTAAAACAGGGGGATCAAAACTGTTCACAATACTCAAGATCAGGTATCAATGAATCTCTAATGCCATGCGTACAAAGATTTACAATGATGTTCCCCGACCTCTACCTCCGTTACATCGACGACTGCTTTAGTGTCACCTCCTGCACCCACACACAACTGACTGACTTCATCCATTTCACCACCAACTTCCATCTGGGACTCACATACACTTGAACCATTTCCGACTTTCCCTACCATTCCTTGACCTCACCATCTCTATTGCAGGTGAAACACTCCTGACCGACATCCACTACAAACCAAACTGACTCCCACAGCTACCTGGGCTACTCTTCCTCCCATCCTGCTTCCTGTAAGGACTCCATCCCCTATTCCCAATTCCTCCGTCTACGCCGCATCTGCTCCCAGGAGTCCCCCTGGTCCTCACCTTTCACCCCACCAGCCGGGAAATACAACACATAGTCCTCCGCCAGTTTCGCCACCTCCAACGTGACCCCTCCACTCGCCACATCTTCCCATCCCCCCCCTGTCTGCCTTCCGCAAAGACCGCTCCCTCCGCAACTCCCTTGTCAATTCTTCCCTTTCCTCCCGCTCTACCCCTTCCCCGGGCACTTTCCCTTGCAACTGCAAGAAATGCAACACTTGTCCCTTCACCTCCCCCTCCACTCCTTTCAGGGACCCAAGCAGTCCTTCCAGGTCTGACAGAGGTTCACCTGCACCTCCTCCAACCTCATCTACTGCATCCGCTGCTCCAGATGCCAGATGATCTACATCGGTGAGACCAAGCGAAGGCTTGGCGATCGTTTCGCCGAACACCTCCGCTCGGTCCGCATTAACCAACCCGACCTCCCGGTGGCTCAGCACTTCAACTCCCCCTCCCATTCCGTATCCGACCTCTCGGTCCTGGGCCTCCTCCATGGCCAGAGTGAGCAACACCGCAAGTTGGAGGAACAGCACCTCATATTCCGCTTGGGGAATCTGCATCCTCTGGGCTTGAACATTGAATTTTCTCAATTCTGTTAACCCTTGCTGTCTCCCCTTCCCACCTCTCCCAGAGCCCTCGGGCCCTGGCATTTCCCCTCTCTCTATCTCTCCCCCACCCTAGTCGCACTAGCTTCTCATTTTCACACTACAAACAGCCTACAATGGCTTGCTCCCTTTATCATCGATACTGTTTTGCATATCTTTCATTCATTATTTTTTATCTCTCCACATCACCGTCTATATCTCTCGTTTCCCTGATCCCTGACCAGTCTGAAGAAGGGACTCGACCCGAAACGTCGCCTATCTCCTTCGCTCCTTAGATGCTGCTGCACCCGCTGAGTTTCTGCAGCCTTTTGTGTACCCTCGATTCGCCAGCATCTGCAGTTCCTTCTTTAACACTTTACAATGATGTTGCTAGGACTTGAGGGTCTGAGCTATAGAGAGAGGTTGGGCAAGGTAGAACTTTATTCCTTGAAGTGCAGGGGGATGAAGGGTGATCTTATTGAGGTATATAAAATCACGATGCGAATATATAGTGTCGGTACACAGAGTATTTTACCCAGAATATGGGAATCAGGTTTAAAATGAGAGGGGAAAGATTTAATAGAAACCTCAGGGGGAATTTTTCACAGAGGATGGTGGGTATATGGAACAAGTTGAGATTTGCAATAGAAAAAAATTACATGGCTAAAGTGCACATTGTCAGATTTTATTAAAGGGTATTTTGATACATTTTAGTTTCACCGTGTAGAAATTACAGCTGTGTTTATACATAGTCCCCCCATTTCAGGGCACCATAATGTTTGGGACACATGGCTTCACAGGCGTTTGTAATTGCTCAGGTGTGTTTCATTGCCTCCTCAATGCAAATATAAGAGAGCTCTCAGCACCTAGTCTTTCCTCCAGTCTTCCCATCACCTTTGGAAACTTGTATTGCTGTTTATCAACATGAGGACCAAAGTTGTGCCAATGAAAGTCAAAGAAGCCATTATGAGACTGAGAAACAAGAATAAAACTGTTAGACAGCAGCCAAACCTTAGGCTTCCCAAGATCAACTGTTTGGAACATCATTAGGAAGAAAGAGAGCACTGGTGTGCTTACTAATAGCAAAGGAAATGGCTGGCAAAGGAAGACCTCCACAGCTGATGACGGAAGAATTCTCTCTGTAATAATGAAAAATCCCCAAACACCTGTCCGACAGATCAGAAACATTCTTCAGGAGTTAGGTGTGGATTTGCCAATAACCACTGTCCACAGAAGACTTCATGAACAGAAATACAGAGGCTATACTGCAAGATGCAAACCACTGGTTAGCCGCAAATATAGGATGGACAGGTTACAGTTTACCAAGAAGTACTTAAAAGAGCAACCACAATTCTGGAAAAAGGCATTGTGGACAGATGAGACGAAGATTAACTTATATCAGAGTGATGGCAAGAGCAAAGTATGAAGGAGAGAAGGAACTGCCCAAGATCCAAAGCATACCACCTTCATATGTGAATCACAGTGGTGGGGGTGTTATGGACTGGGCATGTATGGCTGCTGAAGGTACTGGCTCACTTATCTTCATTGATGATACAACTGCTGATGATAGTAGCATAATGAATTCTGAAGTGTATAGACACATCCTATCTGCTCAAGTTCAAACAAATGCCTCAAAGCTCATTGGCCGGCGGTTCATTCCACAGCAAGACAATGATCCTCGAATGGCCAAGTCAATCACCCGATCTGAACCCAATTGAGCATGCCTTTTATATGCTGAAGAGAAAACTGAAGGGGATTAGCCCCCAAACCAAGCATAAGCTAAAGATGGCTGCAATACAGACCTGGCAGAGAATCACCAGAGAAGACACCCAGCAACTGGTGTCCATGAATCACATGTCCATGAATCGCAGACTTCAAGCAGTCACTGCATGCAAAGGATATGCAACAAAATACTAAACATGACTACTTTCATTTACATGACATTGCTGTATCCCGAACATTATGGTGCCCTGAAATTGGGGGACTATGCATAAACACTGCTATAATTTCTACATGGTGAAACCAAAATGTATAAAAATGGCCTGTATTAAAATCTGACAATGTGCACTTAAACCACATGTGATTTTTTTCTATTACAAATCTCAAATTGTGGAGCACAGAGGCAAATAAATAAATAATGGTCTTTCTCCCAAACATTATGGAGGGCACTGTAGTTGAGGCAAGTGCTATAACAACATTTAAAAGATGTTTGGACAGGTACATGGATAGGAAAGGTGTATGGGGATATGGGCCAAATGCAGGCAGGTGGAACTAGTGTAGATGGCATCTTGGTCGTTATAGGCAAGTTGAGCCGCAGGGCTTGTTTCCATGCTGTATGACTAACTCCTCTGAAATAAGGGGCATCGTTCCAATGCAAGGACCCTTGCGAAGAAGGGTCTCGACCTCAAGCGCTACTTATCCATGTCCTCAAGTTTCCATTAGTCCTCCCTATTATTATGAGCACGTATGTGCTAGCTCTCTGTGTTCCATGAACCCTCAAAATCCCATCTTTAGATTCAAAGAGTTGAACAGGATGGAAACAGGCCCTTTGGCCCAACTTGTCCATGCTGCAGCTTTATTTTTCTCCATTTAAATAATGCTTGATTCTTTTTTTTTTCAAAAATGAACAATTTAATATTTTCCCACATTCGCTGACTTCTTGCACACTCACTTAACTACCGTTATACATTTTTTATCTTTACATCTTTATACGTTTTTTTGTTTCCTGCTTGGAACTTGACTCCTCAAGTATTTTTGTGTCGCTGGCAAATGTGGATACATTTGCTTTCTAGCGCCAATGTGTTAATGTATATTGTAAACAGTAACTGTCCCAGCACTGATTGTAGTTCATCCACCTTATGATGAATACTTTCTGCATTAAGATATTATGTTTCGCTTGCCTTTTTGCCATTTTGTCATCCCAGGAATCTGCCTGACAAATCTCACTTTATCTCGAAAGCTCCTATATCCTTTCTTAGATAAGGGGCAGTACTCCGGGTGTGGACTCCAAAACACCCTGTACAATTGTAACAAAACCTGCCCATTTCTAAACTCCAATAAAGGCCAATATGTTTGTTAATTCTTTACTACTTTCTGCAATGAGCTTACATTGCCAGTTGCTCCACCAACAGTAAATATATTTGTTTAGGAGATTCTCTTCCAAAACTGTCCGACACATAATCTGGTCAACAAAAAAATCCAATTGTATAAATTCATCTGGTAGGTAACTTGGACAAGAACAATATTTATTTTAGAACATGCAGAATGCTGGATGCATGTACCTTTCTTCGCAGCCAGAGTCCACAGTGTAGTCGCAGGAATCTTTTGACAACAGATTTCACAGTTTTACGCTTTCCTTTGCGAATGCTGCAATAGGTTAGGGTTCTTGCTGGCTGTTGAAAACTGGGAGCCTGAGGGGCCATACTATGCACAAGAGAAATATGGTGAACATCAATGCAGAATTTAACATATGTAAATGTTCTTTATATACAATGATCTCAATACAGTAGCTCCACTTCCATCCTTATCTTAACATAAAATCCAATTTTCGGTATCAAGTACACAAGGTGGAGAAAACAAAAACTCAAATGGAGTTGACATTGCTAGATCATTTGAGATGAGTTTAGTTTATCATCATGTTTACCGAGGTACAGTGAAAAGTTTTTGTTGCATGCTAACCAGTCAGCGGAAGGACAATACATGATTGCAACAAGCCATCTACAGTGTACAGATGTACTGTGTACTGCTACATGCTAAACGGAATAATGTGAACAACAACAATTAGTGCAAGATAAAGGCCAGTAAGGTCCGATCAAAGATACTCAGAGAGTCTCCAATGGGGTAGAGAGTAGCTCAAGACTGCTCTCTATTTGTTGGTAGGATGGTTCAGTTGGCCGATAACAGCAATAATCTGATAATGGGGTACTCTATTGGTGTATAAGAGAGCGAGAAAACAGCTGACCAACTGAAAAGTTGCCAAATGGGGCATCTATAAAAAACCGTGGCCTTTCAATTTATTTTCTCCATTTGACATTAATATGGAGAACCCTTCGGAAACACAAAGGTAAAAATGCTGACAATTACTGCAATGGTCTGAAGAAGGGTCTCGACCCGAAACATTGCCTATTTCCTTCACTCCATAGATGCTGCCTCACCCGCTGAGTTTCTCCAGCATTTTTGTCTACCGACAATTACTGCAATGTGTATTTAGTAGAAGGGTGAATTCCTATCATCTGTGTCTGAACAAGTATATTAAGATGAAGAACAAAGTAATTAGATGGGTATATAAACACTTATTTCTCTGCTACCGAGTGAAAAATCTGAGTGAAAGTGAATAAACATTTGACATATGAACTATTAAAGTGCATCAAAATTCACTTTCCTCCCCCACTGTTATATCTTTGCTTTCCATCTCACCTTTTGAGAGCAGCAAGTTTATGTGCATAAACAAATCTATATTCCAGAGATGATCCCAATTTGGTGGCGGTAGAAATGATTGGAGACGGAACACGGCAGGCGCTAACGGTGGTAAACCTGGAGGCCAACTGTATAACGGAGGAGCTTCTCGAAGCATTGTTGTGCACTAATGGAAGTAGGTGGCTCAATGCTCCTTCAAATAGAAGAACATTTTAAAAACATCATCCCTTTACTTAGCTTCCTTTTAGAAAATAAAGATTTTTACATAGAAGTATGCAAATCAGTTTAGAATGATTCAATTAGTGGCAAATGAATATGAAACAAATAGAAATTAGGATTAGGTTTAGTTTTGATTTGTTTTTAGATTTTCAGAAACTGCAGTTTTTGCTTTTTTGTTCAGTGGTTACTGGCTGGTGCCAGCGAAACCATACCCCAATACTCCAGGCTCTACAATGTTTTCGTGTTTCATTTTTATCAGGCTTCCCCTTGGATTGGCTAACACAATTACCGGTAGCTCAAATTCCCTCCTCTAGGAGTCAATTTATAGTCATATATAAACTGCTTAAACACAAATTGCTAATTTTCCAAATTGAATTGTAGGCTAGCCGTTGGAGTAGAGAGCTGTGCAGGGTAAATTCTATGGCAAATGCAGTCAATGCCTCTGCCAGAATCCTCATCCACTTATATGGAGGTTGCACGGCAGTCGGGTCACGACCCATGACCTGTATTGTTGCTACGGTACGCCAACTGGAGTACACGCGATGAACTGCAGGTAAGCACTGACCATTGTTTCCAGCGTAGTGGGCCCGTTAAAACCCACAGAATTGGTCAATTTTTGCGCTGTAAGTAATTATGGAAATCGGGATAAACGTGAGAGACATTAAGAATTCAGAATTCCAAAAATGAGGAGAAATGACGGTAGATAGAAGCGAGAGCTGAAGGGATAACAACAGCCAAAGTGCTTGGCGAACATTGGTCGTTTGCTCACTACATTTCGTCAACAGTAAAGGGCCTGTCCCACCAGCATGCATTTGCATGTGTCTAGCGTGACCAAACGTGGTTGCTTGAGGCGTACGGCCTCGCGGGGCCGGTCCCAATTCGAACCGCGGAGGCGTATGGAGTTGTGATGTCGGGGCTGGTCCCGACATCATACTCACCAATCAGCTGGCAGGAGGCGGGCCCACTGAATTTAGACGTCACATGGCACCAGGCGGTGACGTTATCACGCAACGCCACGCGTTAGGCGTCCGCTGTCAAGACGCTGCGTACGTCCTCAATGCGGCTGCGAGCAGACAGGCCGTTGGTGCGCGGATATTTTGGACAGAGTCAGTTTTTCGGAGCCCCGCACAACTCCATACGCCTCCGGCGATCAGTGGGACCAGCCCCGCGAGGCCGTACGGCTCAAGCGACCACGTTAGATCTCACTAGCGGCATGCAATCACATGCGGGTGGGACAGGCCCTTAAGGCATTATTTGTGTTTTTTCTTGATTCCTTTGGCATCTAAAAAGTGTCAGAAGTGATAAATCTGGCTGTAAAATTTAAAAATCGCCCATGGTTCTCAAGTGGGTTCTTACATACAAAAAGAAAACACCTCTGAGGCAAAATCTATCATTTAAAAAAATCACAAACTATACGTGGGTTTTGAATTACATTTTACTCAGGTGCAAGCCAAGGAATGGCATAATTGTTAGCTGTTAATTGGATATAATCAACCTCAGCAAATTGACAATATCCTATTGAAAGGGAGTGGGTGTTTAAGCTGTCAGGACATTTTATTATTTGCCAAAATATACATCTCAATAGCATGATGATAGAAACTTACTTTTCCACACACCACTCGTAATTCTGGAGATTTTTCTTAATGATAAATTTAACTTCAGAATCGTTTTCGTATTGCATGTAAAAACCCACTTCAGAACTATTGCCGATTAAAAAATTTTACAGCCAGATTTATGACTTCTGAGACTTTTTAGATACCAAAGGAATCAAGAAAAAACACAAATAATGTCTTACTGTTGATGAAATGCAGCGAGCAAATGCGATAATTCCCAATATTTTCATTTTTCGATATCTGCACGGCCAATGTTTGCCAAGCACTATAGCTGTTGTTGTCACTTCAGCTCTCGCTTCTCTTTACCTTCATTTCGCTTCACTGTTGAAATTCTGAAGTAGGATAGATGTCTCTCACGGTTACCCCGACTTCCACAATTTTTTATAGCGCAAAAATTCACCATTTTGGCGGTTTTTAACGGGTAGGAAAGTACGCGTTTCGTGTATTAACAACATATACCGGAAGCTGCGATGTCCTCCAGATGGATTGAGCGGCTCCGTGCGTCAAGCCCTTTGACCCGGTGACCTTACGTGCAACCCCCCCTATTCATAAGCTCCTCGTTCCAGTTACCCACACTGCGGCATCATTCCATCTACAACTACCCCGCCAATTCACCCTCAAAATCATGCATGTTTCACTAAGGTAACCTCTCGTCCTCTTAATACCAATGAGTGTGAGCTCAACCTTGCATCAACCACTTCACCCCTAAGGAGAAGAACGTGGGGTGGCTCGAGGTGACATGTGAGGTGGTCGGTGAGGACATTTGAGGGGGGGGGGGGGGAGTGGACTGGAGGGGTGGGGTTGACATCAGACTGGTGAGGTAGGGGTGGAAAATCAGACGGGAGGGTTGGGGATTCAGACAGGAGGGGTGGGGTGGATGGAATGAGACAGGAGGGGGTTGGGGGGGGGGTGAAGGAAGAGAGATGGGGGATCAGACTGGAGGGGTGGGCGGCGGAAATTAAATGGGAGGGTTGGGATCAGACAGGAGGGTTGTGTGGTGGGGGGGGGGGGTTAAGGAAGAGAGTGATGGGGGGGGGGGGGAGGAAAGGACTTTGCGCTTCCTCAGAGGGAATTAACAGGGGGGGGGGGGGGAGCTCAACCTTGACCCTCCCAGAGAATATTCCGCCGCTCTCCTTCCATTTCTCCATGAGAGTGTCCCCAGTTACCGAGCCCCACACCCAGCGCCATCGCTTCCCCGGCGTCAGTGCGGCTCAACCCACCGAGTCCGCGCCTCAGCGCCGCCATCTTCACGCAACGGCGGCTGCGCAGTCCGTCCGCCCGGCCGTGAGTGCCGGCTCTGCCGCGGCTGCGCAGTCCGCCCGGCCGCCCGTGAGTGCCGGCTCTGCCGCGGCTGCGCAGTCCGCCCGCCCGGCCGTGAGTGCCGGCTCTGCCGCGGCTGCGCAGTCCGCCCGCCCGGCCGTGAGTGCCGGCTCTGCCGCGGCTGCGCAGTCCGTCGCGATTGTTACAAAGGCAGGAACTGCAGAGAGAGACACAATCATGCTGGAGCAACTCAGCAACATCTCCGGAGAGAAGAAGTGTTAACGAAGAAACTGCAGGTGCTGGAGAATCGAGGGTTACACAAAAAGCTGGAGAAATTCAGCGGGTGCAGCAGCATCTTATCGCTCCTTAGATGCTGCTGCACCCGCTGAGTTTCTCCAGCTTTTTGTGTAACCCTCCTGCTCTGAGTTACTCCAGCATTTTGTGTCTTATCTTCGCTGTAAACCAGCATCTGCAGTTCCGTCCTACTACACATGTATTATTTCTCGTTAGATGTTATAAAGCAACTTCCCAGCAAATATCTCCGTAAATTGCACGAAAGCACTTTCAATAAGCGAGTTCGGTATTCAGACTGCGCATGCCCCAGTCAAAGGTCACTATGCATAAACATTGCTGGAGAGCAGTGGAAAATTAATTTCTTCCGTTTTTCTCAGCTTTGATTCTCCTAGGTAAGAAAATACTGCGTTCAGACAATGAAATAGTTGTATTTATTGTTCCTTTGTTGAAAGCTAAGATTATTTTATTGTTTTTATTGTTTTATGCTTTGATGTGTTCTCTATCCACATCAATACTGACGTATGCTTTAATGTGTGACCAAGATCGTGCTCGTCCGTGTACACTGTCGGGTTTGTTGAGTTGCTGCTGGGCCGTCCCAGTCTTCATTCCCTCCCGGGTGTCTCGTCCCTGTCGGGGGGGCGGTCGAAGGTGTCGGGTTGGGCTTGAAACCAGCGCAGAAAGGAGGTTGAGTTGCTGCAGCGCTTTGTGTGTATGGCTGGTGCTCGGCTTTCGTCGGGGGGAGGGGATTGGCTGCTGGCAGTCCCCGGCCCGTCGAGGAGTGGGGTTGGGCTTGAGTTGGCGCTTCTTCTCCGTGCTGGCTGTGGGCCTGGGGCCGCAGGTGTCGTCGGTCCAGGGCTGTCGGTTGGCCTGGCGGGAGTTTAGCTGGGTTCCTTTGGTTTATGTTTCTTTCACAAGAAGAGTCTTTCCGCTGACTGGTTAGCACGCAACAAAAGCTTTTCACTGTGTAATCAACTAAACTCACACACAACTCGAACAGAGTACAAATGTTTTAGATCCAAGGGACTACAGATGCTGATTTACAACACATGTATTCCAACCTTTCTTAGAAGTTAGAAATGGTATGAAGCCACATCAGTCTGAAGAAGGGACCCAACCCGAAGCGTTATCAGTCCATTTTCCTTCACAGATGCTGCCTGACCTACTGTGTTCCTGCAGCACTAGGTTTAATTTAGTTTATTATCACCATGTACCGAGGTACAGTGAAATGCTTTTGTTACTTATTAACCAATCAGCAGAAAGACAATACATGATTACAATTGCTGGAGAAACTCAGTGGGTGAGGCAGCATCTATGGAGCGAAGATGCTGCCTCACCCGCTGAGTTTCTCCAGCATTTTTGTCTACCTTCGATTTTCCAGCATCTGCAGTTCCTTCTTAAACGTGATTACAATTGATCCATTTACAGTGTATAGGTACATGATAACAGAATAAGTGTTTAGCAAGCTAACCGATGGATGGCATGGACTGAGTCTGGGGCTGTTAAACAGCCTCTAGGCTATAAGTATCCATTTTTTCTAAATAATAAACAGATTGATTCCATTTGTATTTATGTGTAAAATGTATTAACCAGCTAATTCTGAAGTCATTGCATTACTTACATTATTACATAGGGCTAACTCTTGTTTTTAGTTTTGGAAAGAACTGCAGATGCTGGTCTGAAGAAGGGTCTCGACCCAACACGTCATCTATTGGTCTGAAGAAGGGTCTGATCCCGAAATGTCACCCATTCAATCTCTCCAGAGATGCTGCCTGTCCCGCTGAGTTACTCCAACATTTTGTGTCTGTCTTGTTTTTAGTTTATTACTCAATTACTCAATCATGTTTTCTCTTTCTGCTTACTAGTTAGTACATTTTAGAAGGATGAGTGGGGATCTTTTTGAAACGTACGAGATTATTCAGGGTTTGGACAGTAGCTGGAGGCAGGAGAAAAATGTTCCAATTGATTTTGAGGGAGTCGAGAACCAGGGCCCACAGTTTAAGTAAAAACACTAAGCTCATGGAAAAACATATCCACGTCAACTCTGTCTATTCTGTCTAACTCTGTTATTCCTAGATCCCTCTGTTCCACAGCATTCCTCAATTCCCTACCATTTATCATGTACGTCCTATTTTGATTTGTCCTGCCAAGATGTAGCACTTCACACTTAACAGCATTAAACTCCATCTGCCATCTTTCAGCCAACTTTTCCAAATGGCCCAAATCTCTCTGTAGACTTTGAAAATCTACTTCATTATCCACAACACCAATCTGCATACTTACTTATCCAATTTTTCCACCCCATCATCCAATCATTGATGTACATGACAAACAACAGTGGACCCAACACAGTAACACCGGCTTCCAACCTGGCCATTCCACCATTACTCTCTAATTCAGCCACTGTTGAATCCATCTTGCTACTCCGCCATTAACACCCAAGATTGCCATGGGGAACCTTTCAAAGGCCTTACTGAAATCCATATAGACAACATCCACTGCTTTACCCTCATCAATTTCCCTAGTTACCGCTTCAAAAAATTCAAGAAGGTTTGTCAAACATGACCTTCCAGGCACAAATCCATGTTGACTGTTCCTGATCAGACCCTGTTTATCCAGATGCTTATATATATTATCTCTAAGTATCCTTTCCATTAATTTGCCCACCACTAAAACTAATAGGTCAGGCACTATTCCCGTTTCTAATGACATTTGAAATATTTCTGTCATAGCTCTGTCCCTCAATGTTGGAGACTTATCCACTTTTATATTTTTCAAAAGTGTCAGTACTCTTTGAATCTCATAGTTTCCATAGCTACTTCTACTTTTTCCCCTTAACTCACAGAGTTCAATATCCTTCTTGGTGAATCCTTGGTGAATACGAAGAAAATAAATTGTTCAATATCTCCCCCTTCTCTTTTGGCTCTGCAGATAGCTGTCCATTCTGGTTCTTTAATGGTCCAATTTTATCCCTCATTATCCTTTTGCTATTAATATAGCTGTAGAAACCCTTTGGGGATTTCTTATTTTAGCCTTCCTAATTTCTTTCTTAAGATTCTTTTTACATTCTTTATACTCCTCTAGCACCTCATTTACTCCATGCCTCCTATAATTATTGTAGCTTGTAATGGAGCCGACCAGAGAAAAGGAAATTCTGGATTTAGTGTTGTCTAATGAACCAGATATGATAAGAGAGCTCAAGGTAAAGGAACCACTTGGAGGTAGTGATCATAATATGATTAGTTTTAATCTGCAATTTGAGAAGAACGTTAAATCGGAAGTGGCAGTGATGCAGTTGAACAAAGGGGTCTATGAAGGCATGAGAGGGGAGCTGGCCAAAGTAGACTGGAAAGGGATCCTAGCAGAAATGACGGTGGAACAGCAATGGCAGGAATTTCTGGGCATAATCCGGAAGACGCAGGATCATTTCATTCCTAAAAAAAGGAAGAAAGATCTAAGGGTTTCGAGTAGGAGGCAACCAGAGGGTGGTGGCTGTGTGGAATGAAGAGAAGTGGTAGGGATAGAATAAAACTAAAAGAAAAGTGGATGTATAACACAGCAAAGAGTAGCCGGAAGATTGGAAAACTTTCATAGGACAACAGAAGGAAACAAAATGGGCAATACGGGCTGAAAAGATGAAGTATGAGGGGAAGCTGGCCAGGAATATAAAGGACAGTAAAAGCTTCTTTATATATGTTAAGGGAAAAAGAGTAGCAGTCAAATGTGGGTCCCTTGAAGGCAGACACAGGTGAAATTATTATGGGCAACAAGGAAATGGCAGAAGAGTTGAATTGGTATTTCTGTCTTCACTAAGGAGAACACAAACAATCTACCAGATGTAGAGGACAGAGGATCTAAGGGGGTAGAGGAACTGAAAGAAATTTTCATTAGGCGAGAAATAGTATTGGGTAGGCTAATGGGACTGAAGGATGATAAATCCCCTAGGCCTGATGGTCTGCATCCCAGGGTCCTCAGGGAGGTGGCTCAAGAAATAGTGGACGCATTGGTGATCATTTTCCAATGTTCAATAGATTCAGGATCAGTTCCTGTGGATTGGAGGATAGCTAATGTTATCCCACTTTTCAAGAAAGGAGCGAGAGAGAAAACGGGGAATTACAGACCAGTTAGCCTGACTTTGGTGGTGGGAAAGATGCTGGAATCAATTATTAAAGAGGTAATAATGGAGCATTTGGATAGCAGTAAAAGGATTAGTCCAAGTCAACGTGGATTTATGAAAGGGAAATCATGTTTGACTAATCTTCTGGAATTTTTTGAGGATGTGACAAGTAAAATGGATGAAGGGGTGCCAGTGGATGTAGTGTATCTAGACTTTCAGAAAGCCTTTGATAAGGTCCCGCACGGGAGACTGGTGACTAAAATTAGAGCACATGGTATTGGGGGTAGGGTGTTGACATGGATAGAAAATTGGTTGGCAGACCGGAAGCAAAGAATAGGAGTGAACGGGTCCTTTTCAGAATGGCAGGCAGTGGCGAGTGGAGTGCCGCAAGGCTCGGTATTGGGGCCGCAATTGTTTACCATATATATTAATGATTTGGAAGAGGGAATTAGGAGCAACACTAGCAAGTTTGCGGATGACACAAAGCTGGGTGGTAGTGTGAACTGTGAAGAGGATGTTAGGAGGTTGCAGGGTGACCTGGACAGGTTGAGTGAGTGGGCAGATGCGTGGCAGATGCAATATAGTATAGATAAATGTGAGGTTATCCACTTTGGCGGCAAAAACAAGGGGGCAGAATATTATCTCAATGGGGTTAGGTTAGGTAATGGGGAGGTACGGTGAGGCCTGGGTGTCCTTGTACACCAGTCACTGAAAGTTGGCGTGCAGGTACAGCAGGCAGTGAAGAAAGCTAATGGAATGTTGGCCTTCATAACAAGAGGATTTCAGTACAGGAGTAAAGAGGTTCTTCTGCAGTTGTATAGGGCTCTGGTGAGACCACATATGGAGTACTGTGTACAGTTTTGGTCTCCTAATTTGAGGAAGGACATCCTTGTGATTGAGGCAGTGCAGCGTAGGTTCACGAGATTGATCCCTGGGGTGGCAGGACTGTCATATGATTTTCCATGTTTCTATGTTTCTAAGAATAAGTGTAAGCCATTTAGAACAGAGATGAGGGAAAAACTTTTTCACACAGAGAACTGCGAGTCTGTGGAATTCTCTGCCTCAGAAGACGGTGGAGGCCGGTTCCATGGACGCTTTCAAGAGAGAGTTCGATAGAGCTCTTAAAGGCAGCGGAGTCAGGGGATATGGGGAGAAAGCAGGAACGGGTTACTGATTGTGGATGATCAGCCATGATCACATTGTGCTGGCTTGAAGGGCCGAATGGCCTACTCCTGAAACTATTGTCTATTGTCTATACACAACAGAAGCTTTTCACAGTACCTCAGAACATGTGACAATAAACAATAACTAATTGTCACACGTACCTAAGTACAGTGAAAAGATTTTGTTGAGTGCTTTCTGGTGAGCAAATAGACTATACATGATTACAATCAAACCGTCTACTCTGTACAGATACTGGATTAAAGAAATAATTAAAGTGTGGAGTGATTGTAATGTATGATCGCAGATTTCCAAAGGCAGCAACCTGTGTTTGGCCATTTAAACTGAGGTAATGCCTAGACATGCACTCAATTGCCAAGTAATAGATGATGCCTATCTTTCATTGTTGCTGGAATTCTATAATAAAGATAAAACCTGATAAAATTCGTCATCATTACAATAGGGAATTGAATCTCTGATCCTGCACTTTCAGAGACACATCGGATCCTATGTCGATAGATTAGGAGTAAAAAACAATACTTTCCAGGACCTTTCTGAGTTTTCTCCATGTTTTGGCAGCATTTCCACAAGTCTGGTCCACCCGCACACACATTCTACTGGAGTAGTTATTGATGGTAAGCCACAGGCTGCTGCAGGGACTTCCTGCATCACCATTGACCCATGAACCTACACCCCTCTTCCTGCCTGGTCTTCTTTGTGTGCCAGGGGCACCTCTTGCAGCCGACTTTGAAGGCGCTGGGGGCATTACCCCGGTTCACCTTCCCACCGCCCTTGCTCCCCATGTCCAACATCACCAGTGGCTCTCTCCCGGTACCACAGTACGCTGAGCCTACGGGTCCTCCAGATGGGTTCCTAGTTCCATAGTCGGCTGAGCTCCGCTGTCAATCGTGACTCATGGGCCTGTCCCACTTTCACGACCTCTGACAATTTTACCCTTGACTCATACTTGCAGCATGGTCGTAGGTAGGTCGTTGGTAGGTCGTGATGCTAGTCGTAGGTACTCGTGGCATCAAGTAGGTCGGGGCGTTTTTCTACCCTGATGAAAAATGTCCACTAGTAAAAAAAGGTCGTGAAGTACGTCGTGAAAGTGGGACAGGTCCCTTAGATTGGGAATAGCCTTGCCCTAGACTTCAGCATTATAACAATTGAGGAATTTCACAGCGAATTTGAGTTGTCCTCAAATGAATAAATGCTTGTGGATAAGATGCTGCCTGAACTGCTGATTCCCTCCATCCATGGAAGAGGATAGCAATCCGGCTTAGTTACACCATTCACCTTCCGAAAGTCCATGCAAAACCTGTCCTCCCCATTAGCCTTCGGAGCCAGTAGACCCGGAGAACTCCAACTAGGTTCAGCAATTGCATGCTGCAGCATAGGCGTCTGAGAAGGCACATCCGAGAACAGTGACCCATTTGACCCCACCAAAGCAAGCAGATCATCCCGCTGGCTTTCAGACAAATGAGACAACCACAAGGGAAGCAACTTCAAATCTTCAAAGTTGCACAGCTTTCCCTGCGTCACTGCCACAGACATTTGTGCCTCACACACATCACCACCCGTGGCGGGGCAGCACCACCACAGCCGAAACCGGCTTAGACAAAACCGAAGGACACAGCTCCTCCCCATCAACCTGTACCTGCTCCTGCTCATGGTACTGCTTCAGCACGTCGACATGACAGAGCTGAGTCTTACGCCTCCGATCAGGGGTATCAATAGCGTAATCCCTTGCACCAACCTTCTTAACCACCTGACAGGGACCACTATACCGAGCCTGCAGACTGGAACCAGGAATAGGCAACAACACCAGGACTTTGTCACCTGGAGAAAAATTCCTACTAGAAGCCTTCCTGTCGAACCAGCCCTTCATCCTAGACTGAGCAGAAGCAAGATTACCCATTGCCAGTTCGCATGCCCTCCGCAGTCTAGACCTAAAAGTACGGACGTGGTCTAAAATACTACGTTTTGAATTCTCCTGCGACCATTTCTCCTTCAGGACCCTCAACGGACCACAAACAGTATGCGCGAACACCAGGTCAGCAGGACTGAACCGTAAAGACTCCTGCACGACCTCACGCACCGCAAACATAACGAGATGAAACCCCTCATCCCAGTCCTTTGCAAACTCCAGGAAGTAAGTCCTCAACATGGATTTCAAAGTCTGGTGAAACCGCTCGAGAGCTCCCTGGCTCTCTGGATGGTACGCACTGGAGTAACAATGCTCAATATCCAACAACTTCATTACCTGACCAAAAACCTTTGACATGAAGTTGGAACCCTGGTCACTCTGCACCACCTTGGACAAACCGAACAATGAAAAAAACTTAGTGAGAGACTTCACAATGGTAGGGGCAGTAACGTTACACAAAGGGACCACCTCCGGAAAGCAGGTAGACGCACACATAATTGTCAATAAAAACTTGTTGCCCACCCTCGTCTGAGGTAGGGGACCCACACAATCAACTAGAATCCGTTCAAACGACTCCCCGACCACAGGGATTGGATATAAAGGCGCAGGAACAATCGATTGGTTCGGCTTTCCTGCCACCTGGCAAATGTGACAACACCTGCAGTGCTGCTTCACGTCCTTTTTCAACCCTGGCCAAAATAAATTCCGTATGATACGGTCATACGTCTTATTGACCCCCACGTCCACCCAGAGGTCCATCATGAGCCAAACAGAGTACCTCGTCCCTATACCGGCGAGGTATGACAATCTGATCAACCACGCTCCAATCATCATGCCCTGACATATCCAAGGGGGACCACTTCCGCATCAGCAAGCCATTCCTCAGAAAATACCCCTTTGCTGTGGAATCCATATCCCCCTCAGGCACCGCGCAGTCGAACAGATCCGATAAACCTGGATCACTCTTTTGCTCCTCAACCAGCCGGTCACATGACAGCGACACCGGCACATTTTCAGACAAGACCCCATCTTGAGATGTAGAAACACCCTCCACAACACAGGATCCATTATCCTGATCGCCAAAAATGCTCTCACTCAGGTCCACTACATCTTCAAACTTTGCCTGGCTCTTAGCCATAGCCCTTGTGACAGCACAAGCTGCGAAGACCGTCGGATGCTGCATAGCCAATATATCAGGACTCTGCACCATCGGAACAGCCGTCACCTCAGGAGTAATTAAAACTCTACCTCCTGCCAAGTCATTCCCCAAAATCACAGAAACTCCCGCAACGGGAAAACACGGCCGTAACCCATCAATTCCCCGGCCTGAAACCAACTCGGACTCGAGACTCACGGTATGCAAAGGCACTACCATGTCCTCCAACCCGAATCCTACCACAGGGACACTGGACCCAGCCGATGACTCCCCAGGAAACGGCAGTACTCTATCCAATATAATGGACTGAGTAGCACCAGTATCACGCAAGCTGGATACTGGAACTCTGTGACCCCCATCCTCTAGAGAAACAAAACCTTTCGTGATGAACGCAGAATAATTCCTACATTCATCAGACGCAGGCATCCCAGGAACCACAGGTGCTCTTTGTGTACCCACCAAAGCCACAGGCTTTGCATTTTTCCTTTGCAGGACGGGACACGACTTTAAAATGTGCCCGCTCCCTTTACAATAGTAGCACACAGGCCCTTCCTTAGTCCTGAAATCTCCGTCGACCTTATCAGCTCGGACCTCCCCCTGTATTAATGAGCTGAACCTTGCAGGCACAGAAACAGCTTTGGTACAGCCACCGGCGACACCACCACGATTAAACGGCCGTGCACCAAAACTATAGGATCGCCCAACAAACTCCATTTTATGAGTCAATAGATACTCATCTACTAACACCGCGGCCTTAGACACCTCCCGTTCCCTAGAAGAAACTTGGGAGGCATTCAATTCCTTCTCCTGCCGCTCAAGGCATTCCATTTTCAAGCATGATCTCTTCCTCTCTTAAGGCCTCCTTTTTCATTTCAAGCTCTGATTGGAGCATGAGCTCTTTCTCTCTCTTTTCAAGCTATCTCTCTTATTTCAAGCTCTTTCGCTCTTAAGGCCCTCTCCTCCTTCAATCAAATGGGGTCCACCATTTCCTGACTGGGCTGTGTAGAAGATAGAGGACTGTCGGCACCAGCAGGCAATACCCCATTCCTCACCAACGCAGACCATAACTCCGACTTTATAGCCCCTTTCTTCAAATGCTTATCAATAGGCACCTTATAGGTCTCTGCCAGCATACACAAATGCTCCTTCGTACATTTATCAAACAACTCACGACTAGGAGCCTCAGTAAATTCCTGTACTTTAAACTCCATATCAAATGTAGGACCAAACCACCAGCCAAACCCTGGTCACAAATGTTACCCAAATGGAAGAGAAAAAAAAAATCTCCTCACAACACAGAATTCCTCAGTCACCTCACAACACAGACTTCCTCAGTCACCAGAAGCCTACCAAAAAAAAACCCCAAAACTGTTTAGGGTCCTCAAAGCTTAGGACGAGCCCCCATTTTGTTACGACTCCCGAATGCAGGTACTTCAGAGCCGCGTAACATAGTCAAAAACCAGGCTCAAGTTCAAGAAAATAGTCTTTTATTTAATTAAAACTCAAACCTGATTCAAACAACCCAGACAATGACAAGAATAAACTAATAAACAAAGATAACAGTGCTCCAGCCAGCCTCGCAATGGGCCGTCGAACTAGAGTCTCTAACCTGCCTAAATGGAAATAACCCTGAAACAAAATACACGAAAACCCTCAGGTCAGCCCTTATCTGTCCCAATTCAATATTAATTGACAAATGTAGGTAATAATACACAAAGCTCGATGCCATGTGGCCAGGCCTCCTGCAGTTCAAACCGCCGTCTGTTCATGAGTCAGGGACGACGAAGAGAGAGAGAATTCTGGTATTTAAGCTTCCGATGAGTCACCTGTCGCAGCTTGGCCAATCGGGTACAGGAGCCCTTAACCCCTTGATTCCTGACTCCCAGCCACGGGGCCTGCACTCAGGAGAGAAACAGAAGAGTTAAGTACATAGCATTCACGATAGTGAGGGGGGTGGGGGGAGTACCTAACACACCCACACACATCAGTGCAAAACACAATTCCAAAACAAATCCATGGTAATGCAACAAGTAGTCTGAGGGGTTATGTTGCTGAGGTAGGATTGGGGCTGTGCAGGACATTGCAGGAAAGTAGCTGTTCCTAAACCTAGTAGTGTGGTACTTCTGGCTTCTGTACCTCTGACCTGATGGTAGCAGCAAGAGAGCATAGCCTGGATGGTGGGAATTCCTGATGATAGAAACATAGAAAATAGGCGCAGGAGGAGACCATTCAGCCCTTCAAGCCAGCACCGCCATTCATAGAAACATAGAAACATAGAAATTAGGTGCAGGAGTAGGCCATTCAGCCCTTCGAGCCTGCACCGCCATTCAATATGATCATGGCTGATCATCCAACTCAGTATCCCGTACCTGCCTTCTCTCCATACCCTCTGATCCCCTTAGCCACAAGGGCCACATCCAACTCACTCTTAAATATAGCCAATGAACTGGCCTCAACTACCCTCTGTGGCAGAGAGTTCCAGAGACTCACCACTCTCTGTGTGAAGAAAGTCTTTCTCATCTCGGTCTTAAAGGATTTCCCCCTTATCCTTAAGCTGTGACCCCTTGTCCTGGACTTCCCCAACATCGGGAACAATCTTCCTGCATCTAGCCTGTCCAACCCCTTATTCATTGTGATCATGGCTGATCATCCACAATCAGTAACCAATGCCCCTTGATTCCGCTAGCCCCAAGAGCTCTACCTAACTCTCTTTTAAATTCATCCAGTGAATTGGCCTCTACTGCCTTCTGTGGGAGAGAACTCCACAAATTCACAACTCTCTGGATGTAAAAGCTTTTTCTCATCTCAGTTTTAAATGGCCTCCTCTTTATTCTTAGACTGTGGCCCACTGGTTCTGGACTCTCCCAAAGTTGGGAACATTTTTCCCGCATCTAACTTGTCCAGTCCTTTTATAATTTTATGTTTCTATAAGATCCCCACTCATCCTTCTAAAGGAAGGGCTGAATGGCCTACTCCTGCACCTAATTTCTGCACCTAATCCTTCTAAATTTCAGTCTTTCCAATCTTTCCTCGTATGACAGTCCCGCCATCCTGGGGATTAACCCCTTGAACCTACGCTTCAATAGCAAGGGTGTCCTTCCTCAAATTAGGAGACCAAAACTGCAAACAATACTCCCGATGTGGTCTCACCAGGGCCCTGTACAACTGCAGGACCTCTTTACTCCTATTCTCAAATCCTCTCGTTATGAAGACCAACATGCTATTAGCTTTCTTCACTGCCTGCTGTACCTGCATGTTTACTTACAGTGACTGGTGTACAAGGACATCCAGATCTCGTTGTACTTCCCTTTTTCCTAATCTGACACCATTGAGATAATAATCTGCCTCCTTGTTCTTGACACCAAAGTGGGTAACCTCACATTTATCTACATTATAATGCATCTGCCATGCATCTGCCCACTCACTCAACCTGTCCAAGTCACCCTGCAACCTCCTAGCATACTCATCACAGTTCACACTGCCACCCAGCTTTGCATCATCTGCAAATTTGCTAGTGTTACATTTCATTCCATCATGTAAATCATTAATATATATTGTAAATAGTTGCGGCCCCAGCAATGAGCCTTACGGCACTCCACTCGCCATTGCCTGCCATTCTGACAGGGACCGTTTATTCCTACTCTTTGTTTCCTGTCTGCCAACCAATGCTTTATCAATGTCAATACCCTACCGCCAATACCATGTGCTCTAATTTTGCCCACTAATCTCCTGTGTCGGACCTTTCTGAAAGATACACTACATCCACTGGCGCTCCTGCATCCATTTTACTTGTCACATCCTCAAAAAATTCCAGAAGATTAGTCAAGCAACATTTCCCTTTCATAAATCCATGCTGATTTGGACCATTCCTTTTACTGTCCAAATGCGCCGTTATTACTTCTTTAATAATTGACTCCAGTATCTTCCCCACCATCAATGACAGGTTAATTGGTCTATAATTCCCCGTTTTCTCTCTCGCTCCTTTCTTGAAAAGTGGGATAACTGATCCTGAATCTATAGAACATTGGAAAATGATCACCAATGGGTTCACGATTTCTAGAGCCACCCCCTTGAGTACCCTGGGATGCAGACCATCACGCCCTGGGGATTTATCAGCCTTCAGTTTACCCAATATTATTTCTTGCCTAATGCAAATTTATTTCATTTCCTCTGTCCTCTAGTACATCTGGGAGATTGTTTGTGTCTTCCTTAGTGATGACAGAACCAAATAACCTGCTCAACTCTTCTGCCATTTCCTTGTTCCCCATAACAATTTCTGCCTTCAAGGGACCCACATTAGTCTACTAATCTTTTTCTCTTCATATACCTGAAGAAGCTTTTACTATCCTTTATATTCTTGGCGAGCTTACCTTCGTACTTCATCTTTTCACCCCGTATTGCCGTTTATGGTAACTTCTGATGTCATCAAAACATAGAAAATAGGTGCAGGAGTAGGCCATTCGGCCCTTCGAGCCTGCACCGCCATTCAATATGATCATTCCTGATCACTCAACTCAGTATCCCGTACCTGCCTTCTCTCCATACCCCCTGATCCCTTTAGCCACAAGGGCCACATCTAACTCCCTCTTAAATATAGCCAATGAACTGACCTCAACTACCTTCTGTGGCAGAGAATTCCAGAGACTCACCACTCTCTGTGTGAAAAATGTTTTCCTCATCTCGGTCCTAAAGGAATTCCCCCTTATCCTTAAACTGTGACCCCTTGTTCTGGACCTCCCCAACATTGGGAACAATCTTCCTGCATCTAGTCTGTCCAATCCCTTAAGAATTTTGTACGCTTGTATAAGATCCCCCCTCGATCCTCTAAATTCTAGCGAGTACAAGCCGAGTCTATCCTCATATGAAAGTCCTGACATCCCAGGAATCCTTTGAATGTTTCTCAATCCTCTGGCTTCCTGCTATGTTACACACCTTTTCTTTTAGTTTTATACCGTCCCTAACTTCCCTTGTCAGTCACGATTGCCTCTTACTCCCGTGTAGAAGCTTTGAATGGAGGAGAGGGCTGTGCCCATTATGGGACTGGGCTGAATCCACCAATCCCTGAAGCTTCTGTAATTGCCTTGCCATAATGTGACCTGATATTTAGTACAGTGTATCTGTAGTGCTTTGTTAAGAGTATTCAGTGACATGCTGAATCATTTTTAATTTCTAAGAAAGTAGAGGTTCATGTGTGCCTTTTTCATAATTACAATTCTGGTCTTAGGACACTGTCGGTTACTGTAGAACAATCATGACATTTCTTCTACACCGAATAAGTCTTTAGTTACTGACTCAAGTCTAGAAATGGGATTTAATCCCCATCTGGTCTTGACCCCATTGAGTATTATGGAAAAAAAAACAAACATTGTTTTGAGGAATTGATGAAGTGGTTTTCTTCCATTTAGCCGAAGGACGGGAGAAGTAGAACCAAAAGTGATTCAATCAGCTTCTTGTACTATTACCATTCAAATAAGATCATAGCTCATCTTTTATTTCAGAGCCATTTTGTGCACCTAACACACAATCCCTTCATTCCCTAATACATGAAAATCTAACAATCACTGTCTTCAATTTAAACGTGCATCATAATCATACATTATTAGTCAAGTATGTTTCGCAGCATACGAGGAATTTGATTTGCCATACAGTTACACCAATAAAATGCAACAAAACACACAAAATACATTTTTTTTAAAATCATCCGCCACAGTGACTCCTCTGCCTGTGATGAAAAAAAATGTTCAATCTTCTTCCCTTCTTTGTTCTCCTGCAGTTGGGGACCTCGAGCCTTCCGTTGTTGGTGCGATCTTGGCTCCTATAGCCAGCAGTCGAGCCCTCCGCGTCAAGGTGATCAAGCTCCCGCATCGGGGGGATCTGAGCTCCCCTGCGCCGGTGATCGGACCCCGGGTCGGGGCTGGTCGAATCTCTTGCGACTTTGGAGCTTCCCGACATCAGTCTCTACCCGAGACTGCAAGCTCCTTGATGTTGAAATCCACAGGAGTAAGCCAACGGCCCCGGGTTGGGGCTCAAAGTCAGTCTCGAGCAAGGCCACCAGCTCCATGATGTTAGGCCACAGAGCGACCCGAGATATGATCCGGAAAACAATCGCATGTCCGGCAAGGTAAGAGATTGAAAAAAAAGTTTCCACCGACCCCCCCCACCCCAACCCCAACATAAACCAGAGAACATTAACACATACTGCTTAAAACACACTAAAAATACCAAAAAAGACGAAAAGACAGACCGTTGGTGAGACTGCAATCACTGATGGTGCCACAGTAGGACATTCCATGTAGGACAAAAAGCAATTAAGTAATCAATTAATTGCAATGTCTTCACCATTCTTTCTTGCCAACTTGGATTCAGAATCTGAATTTGGAATATGGTCAATGAAAACTTAGAAAAATACGTTGCCCTGCAGATAACATTAGACGTACATTTTGCAATTGTCTTCATGGTTGAATATCCGATCATTTTGGCAACACAGTGCTGGTAGAACAATGTGCAACAGGTGGAGCTATTGCCTCACAGCGCCAGAGACCATTTTTCAATTTTGACTTATGGATCGGTCTGTATGGAGTTTATATATTCTCTCCATGATAGGTTGGATTTCCTCCAGGTGCTCCGCTTTCTTCCGACAAACCAAAATAGTGTGGGCTGCTAGCTTAATTTGCCACTGTAAATTGACCCTAGTGTCCTTGTGTGTGGTACAAAAATGGGGGAAGTTGATAACAATGTGGGAAGGTAGACACAAAATGCTGGAGTAACTCAGCGGGCCAGGCAGCATCTCCGGAGAGAAGGAATGGGTGACGTTTCGGGTCGAGACTCTTCTTCAGACAGAGTGATACAGTGTGGAAACAGGCCCTTTGGCCCAACGTCTTCAGGTCTCGACCCTAAACGTCGTCCATTCTTCAGACATGCTACCTGTCCCGCTGAGTTACTCCAGCTTATCGTGTCTACCTTCGGTTTAAACCAGCATCTGCAGTTCCTTCCTATGCAATGTGGGAAGAATAGGTTATGGGAAACATTAGTGGGGAGTGAGATTGCTGTGAGTTGGCATAAACCTGATAAGTTGAAATAGCCTCAAATTGTATTGTAAGAAAACATCCCAATAGTGATGAGAAATGCCAAGGAGGGGTTGAAATAGTCACTGGAAATAGGAATAATGATAAATGATAATGATAAACCCTCTGGCCAAGTTGGTTCACATTCTAGGAAATAGCTATTGAGATTGTGGGTGCGTTAGTTGTAATCTTCCAAAAATCCTTAGATTTTGTTACAATGGCAGAGGGTTGGATAACTGCTAGAATTCTAATCAAAAAACAGGCAAATATTAGATCTATCCAAAATTAGCATCCTTTCCTTTCTTTCTCTGTATCTTAAAGCTTGTTTATTTTTTTCAAAGTAGTTAAAGTTATTTGACTTGAAATCTTAACACTATTCACGGACAATGATTCACCTGTAGAGTATTTCCAAATAATTTAAATTGTGTATCTTTCCTTCTGCTCTACCTATTGTATTTGAGTTTGTGGGTTACATTCAAGTCTAGCATTATTTGATTTGATTGGATAGCATACAAAACAAATCTTTTAACTGTAGCACATGACAATAATAAACATAAAATTTACTTTTATATGAAGATCAGCATCTGCAGTTCCTTGTTTCTACATAAAGATTTCAAGCATTTTTTTTCTATTATAACCTGGTAACAATCCAAAACATGTTGAATGTTATCTGGTAGTTGCGTAAAATGTGTTTGCTTTAGTCATACAGTCAGGAAACAGGCCCTTGGGCTCAACCTGCCCACATTGACTAACATGTCCCATCTACAGTAGTCTCACCTGCCTGCATTTGGCCCATTCCCTCTAAACCAGTCATACCCATGTACCTGTCTAATTGTTTCTTAAATGTTGCAACAGTCCCTGCCTCAACTATGTTCTCTGGCAGCTCTGGACACAACAATGTAATGTAAATGAAAGTAGTCATGTTTAGTATTTTGTCGCATATCCTTTGCATGCAATGACTGCTTGAAGTTTGCAATTCATGGACAATACCAGTGACTGGGTGTCTCCTCTGGTGATGCTCTGCCAGGCCTGTATTGCAGCCATCTTTAGCTTATGCTTGTTTTGGGGGCTAGCCCCCTTCAGTTTTCTCTTCTGCGTATAAAAGGCATGCTCAATTGGGTTCAGATGGGTCATTGACTTGGCAACTCAAGAATTTATCAATTTTTGCTTTGAAAAACTCCTTTGTTGCTTCAACATTATATGTTTGGGATCATTGTCTTGCTGTAGAATGAACTGCCGGACAATGAGTTTTGAGGCATTTGTTTGAACTTGAGCAGATAGAATGTCTGTACACTTCAGAATTCATTCTGCTACTACCGTCAGCAGTTGTATCATCAATGAAGATAGGTGAGCCAGTACCTTCAGCAGCCATACATGCCCAGGCCATAACATTCCCACCAATGTGTTTCACAGATGAGGTGGTATGCTTTGGATCTTGGGCAGTTTCTTCTCTTTTCCATACTTTGCTCTTGCCATCACTCTGATATAAGTTAATCTTCGTCTCATGTGTCCACAGGATCTTTTTTCCAGAACTGTGGTTGCTCTTTTAAGTACTTGGCAAACAGTAACCTGGCCAACCTATTTTTGCAGCTAACCTGTGGTTTGCATCTTGCAGTGTAGCCTCTGTATTTTCTGTTCATGAAGTCTTCTGCGGACAGTGGTCATTGACAAATCCACACCTGCTGAAGAGTGTTTCTGATCTGTCGGACAGGAGTTTGGGGATTTTTCTTTATAGAGTGAATTCTTCTGTCATCAGCTGTGGGGGTCTTCCTTGGCCTGCCAGTCCCTTTGCGATCATTAAGCTCACCAGTGGTCTCTTTCATCTTAATGATGTTCCAAACAGTTGATTTTGGTAAACCTGTTTGGCTGATGTCTCTGACAGTTTTATTCTTGTTTCTCAGTCTCATAATGGCTTCTTTGACTTTCATTAGCACAGCTTTGGTCCTCATGTTGATAAACAGCAATAAACGTTTACAAAGGTGATGGAAAGACTGGAGGAAATACTAGGAACCGAGAGCTCTCTTATACCTGCATTAAGAAGGCATTTAAATACACCTGAGCAATTACAAACACCTTTTGAAGCCATGTGTCCCAAACATTATGGTGCCCTGAAATGGGGGGGGGGGGGGGGGGGGGGGGGGGGGGGGGGGTGGGCGGGGTCTATGTATGAACACAGATGTAATTTTTACATGGTGAAATCAAAATGTATAAAAATAACCTTTAATAAAATCCTGACAATGTGCACTTTAACCAAGTGTGATTTGTTTCTATTACAAATCTCAAGTTGTGGAGTACAGAGGTAAATAATTAAATGATGGGTCCTTGTCCTAAACATTATGGAAGGTACTGTATATAACTACATGACCTCCCAACTTCTATACTGAATACTGACTGATGAAGATCAATGTGTCAAAACCCTTTCTGAGCACCATATTTACCTGCGACACCATCTTCAAGGAACTATGTACCTGTATTCCTAGATCCCTCTGCTCCACAACACTTCCCAGAGCCCTATCATTCACTGTTTTAATCCAGCCCATGTTAGACTTTCCAAAATGCCACACCTCACATTTCCCTGGCCAATCGATCAACATCAAGGACAGGTGATACCCTGGGGTCAAAACTCACACCTCCATATTCAGGGACAGGTTCTTCCCAGCTGTTATCAGGCAACTGAACCATCATGCCGCAACTAGAGAGCAGTCCTGAAGTACTATCTATCTCACTTGTGTCCCTTAGACTATCTTTGATCGGACTTTACCGACTCCATTTTGCACTAAACGTTATTCCCTTATCATGTATCTATACATTGTGAATGGCCCGATTGTAATGATTTATTGTCATTCAGCTGACTAGTTAGCATGCAACAAAAGCCTTTCACCGTACCTCAGTACACATGACAATAAACGAAAGTGATAACTGATAAGACAAAAAGCTGCAGTAACTCAGCAGGACAGGCAGCATCTCTGGAGAGAAGGAACGGGTGACATGTCAGGTCGAGACCCTTCTCCAGACAGGAGACTGGTCTGAAGAAGGATCTCGCCCCAAAACAACACCCGTTCTTTCTCTCCTGAGATGCTGCCTGTTCCGCTGAGTTACTCCAGCTTTATATGTCTATCTTTGGTTTAAACCAACATATGCAGTTCCCTCCTACACATTTCGTCTGAGAACTGATAAGATCATGTTGCAAATTTATACATCCAACTAAGTTAGAGTGAACAAACGGCCTCGGTTAGATTGAGTTAACGGAAAAGTATGATTACATCTTGACATCTAGTGTAGACAGGGTGTACCCAGTGGAGAAAAGCAGCAGTGTGGAGTTGCAGTGAAATCAATCCTGCAGATCCTGTAGAGGTGTAGGAAGGATGTTGGTTTACACCGAAGATAGACACAAATTGCTGTTGCAACTCAGTGGGACTGGCACTATCTATGCTGCTATCCAAAGATGCTGCCTGTCCTGCTGAGCTACCCCAGCAATGTGTGTGCATTTACACAGTAGAGTTTGGTTGGTGCACGTGTGTGTGTGTGTGTGTGTGTGGGGGGGGGGGGGAGCAAGTTGGGTTGCGCGGCGGCGGCGTGCGCAGGCGCAGTGCGGCGAGCGGGCGGGCGGGCGAGCGGACTCCGCCACGGTTGGAGTTGACGCCTCGGCGCAGAGGACGGAGCAAGGCCGCAGGCTTCCCCCCCTCACGTTTATCCTGGAAATGTTCTGATCTACACGGCGCGGCAGCTTTTATTTTCTTGACGAAACAAGCGTAGGTTGTCCGTGGCTAAAAACATGTTGAGGGCGTCGAGGAAAGTGGCTCCGCCGTTAAAGGTGAGAGAAGCGTCCGCCGGTCCCGGTCGCCGCAGCCATCGAGGCGCCGTCGGTCTCGCTGTGAACCCACATCTGCAGGACCTTGCTTGCTTGCTGTCAGTATTTTTGCTCGATGAGGGCTGCTGTCGCCCCAACAGTGCCGGGCTGGGCCGGGGCCGGTGCTTTTATCTGCCCTCTGTGGTAATGAATCGGGCTGCAGCCAGGCCGTTAATTCATCCTAACTTAGTGGGTTGGGGGAGGGTGTGCGTGATGGACGGGCGTCTCCGCCAATCCGCCGCGCCCTTCGCCGACGGAGCGGGACCTTCGCCCAATCAGCGGCGAGAGGAGGCGGGTTCCCAGTCAGGGTCGGCTGGGTAAGAGCATCAGGTTAGCTTGAGGCGCAATCGTGGGAGGAGGGGATACGTTTTTCTTAATTGGAAATGTCGATGCAAAAGCGAAGTACCCCCAAAAATGTCCGCTCTAATCGTATACACCCCCATCCAGACAAGCACTTCGAAAGAGACGTGCATTTTCTGAGATTGCAATTCTACCGAGGAAACGGTGTGACCTTGTGTATGAGCATGGCAACTTTGCATGTGACTCAGACCTATTCACTTCACAACTTTCCAAAAGCCCTTTTGAGTATTTCAGATCAGTTAATTCAGGGCACCAAGCAGTTACATTGAAAAGCAGTGTTTAAATCTTGATCCATTATTGACAATTCAGAACTTTCCAACAACCCTTTTTAGTATTTCAGAATCGTTTTGATACATTAATTCATGGCACCAAGCGATTAAATTGAAAAACAGCTCACTTGCACCTCCTCCAACCTCATCTATTGTTTCCGCTATTCCAGGTGTCAACTTCTCTAAATCGGCGACACCAAGTGCAGGTTCGGCGATAGTTTTGCTGAACACCTCCGCTCAGTGCGTCTTAATTTACCTGATCTCCTGGTTGCTCAGCACTTCAACTCCCCCTCCCATTCCCAATCTGACCTTTCTGTCCTGGGCCTTCTCCATTGTCAGATCGAGGCCCAGCACAAATTGGAGGAACAGCACCTCATATTTTGCTTGGGTAGTTTACATCCCAGCGGTATGATCATGATCTTGACTTCTCTAACTTCAAATAGCTCTTGATTTCCCTCTCTATCACCTCTCCCTTCCCAGTTCTCCCACCAGTCTTACTGTCCAATTACATTCTATCTGTCCCACCCACTGCCCTGACAACAGCCCGAAGAAGGGTCTCGACCCGAAATGTCACCCATTCCTTCTCTACAGAGATGCTGCCTGTCCCCCTGAGTTACTCCAGCATTTTGTGTCTACCTTCGAATTAAACTAGCATCTGCAGATCTTTCTTGCACAGTGTATAAATGTTGATCCATTATTGACAATTCATTCTTCATGCATTTCAGAGCAATTTGTTTCATATTGTAATTTGAAGAGTAAAACGTGTAGGTGAGATAAGACACATCAACAAGTAGCACTTGAGGCAATAGCAAGTTTGGATTTAAAATAGACGGGGGGAATAAAGTTAAAGTTTACCTTCTCTATTGTGAAGTAAGATCCTAATTTCCAGAACCAGGGATCAGGGTTTAAGAATAAGGGGTAAGACGTTTAGGACTGAGACGAGGAAAAACATTTTCACCCAGAGAGTTGTAAATCTGTGGAATTCTCTGCCAATTCACTGGATGTTTTCAAGAGTGAGTTAGATTTAGCTCTTGTGGCTAAAGGAATCGAGGAATCAAAAAAATTAAACTCCTAACGCAGTAATCTGATTGACCAAACTATTGGTTAAAATCAAGTGTTCTACTTTCTTTCTGAATTAAGGAATTAATGATTTAGAGCTAACGGAATCAAGGGTTATGGGGAAATAGCAGGAAAGGGGTACTGATTTTGGATGATCAGCCATGATCATATTGAATGGCGGTGCTGGCTTGAAGGGACGAATGGCATACTCCTGCACCTGTTTTCTATGTTTCTGATTTGTAATAAAGCAGAAATTAATAATAACTGAGAAGGGTCTAGACCCAAAACGTCAGCATATCATATTTGCACGGAGAATGATAGACTTTTATACATTAGTTTAATGTGGATAAATGTGAGGTTATCCACTTTGGTAGGCAGGAAGGCAGATTATTATCTAAATAGTGTCGAGTTGGGAAAAGGGGAAATACAACGGGATCTGGGGGTGCTTGTTCATCAGTCAATGAAAGTAAACATGCAGGCAGTGAAGAAAGCGAATGGTCCCCTAATTTGAGGAAGGACATTCTTGCCATTGAGGGAGTGCAGCATAGGTTTACAAGGTTAAGGGTGGCGGGACTGTCATATGCTGAGCGAATGGAGCGACTATACTTGTATACTCTGGAGTTAAGAAGGATGAGAGGAGATCTTATTGAAACATATAAGATTATTAAGGGTTTGGACATGATAGAAGCAGAAAACATGTTCACGATTTTGGGGGAGTCCAGAACCAGGGGCCACAGTTTAAGACTAAGGGGTAAGCTATTTAGAATGGAGACGAGGAAACACTTTTTCTCACAGAGAGTTGTGAGTCTGGAATTCTCTATCTCAGAGGGCGGTGGAGGCCGGTTCTCTGGATACTTTCAAGAGAGAGCTACATAGGGCTCTTAAAGATAGCGGAATCAGGGGATATGGGGAGAAGGCAGGAACAGGGTACTGATTGGGGATGATCAGCCATGATCACATTGAATGGCGGTGCTGACTTGAAGGGCCGAATGGCCTACTCCTGCACCTATTGTCTATTGGCATGTTGGCCTACATAACAAGAGGACTTGAGTCTAGGAGCAAAGAGGTCCTTCTGCAGTTGTGTAGGGCCCCAGGGAGACCACACCTGAAGTATTGTGTTAAAGAAGGAACTGCAGATGCTGGAGAATTGAGGGTACACAAAAGGGTGGAGAAACTCAGCGGGTGCAGCAGCATCTAAGGAGCGAAGGAGATAGGCGACGTTTCGGGTCGAGACCCTTCTACAGACGTATTGTGTTCAATTTTTTGTCCGCTAATTTGAGGAATGACATTCTTGCTATTGAGGGAGTGTAGGTTTACAAGGTTAATTCCTGGGATGGTGGGACTGTCATATGCTGAGAGAATGGAGCGGCTGGGCTTGTAAACTCTGGAGTTTAGAAGGATGAGAGGGGATCTTATTGAAACATATAAGATTATTAAGGGTTTGGACACGCTAGAGGCAGGAAACATGTTCCGGATGTTGGGGGAGTTCAGAACCAGGGACCACAGTTTAAGAATAAGGGGTATGCCATTTAGAACGGAGATGAGGAAACACTTTTTCACACAGAGAGTTGTGAGTCTGTGGAATTCTCTGCCTTTGAGGGCGGTGGAGGCCGGTTCTCTAGATACTTTCAAGAGAGAGCTAGATAAGGATCTTAAAGATAACGGAGTCAGGGGATATGGGGAGAAGGCAGGAACGGGGTACTGATTGGGGCTGATCACATTGAATGGCGGTGCTGGCTCGAAGGGCCGAATGGCCTACTCCTGCACTATTGTCTTTTGTCCATTAAAGGAATAAGCGAGTTTGGTATTCTGACTGCACATGTCCAGGTCATAGGTCACTCGAGAAAAACATTCTCGGCAGCTGAGCTGCTGCGTGAATACAGACCTGCGTTTCATCCGTAGTCGGAATCGAACTGGGTCTCCGGCACAACAAGCTAATTGCTACTGGAGTGAGCTACGTTATTTCTCTCTTCTCCAATGGGCCATGCAGAAATCTCAGCAGTGACAATCTAATGAATCACGGTCCGGTCCCCCTCAGCCCTCAGATGTATGGGTTCCATTCTCACTCGGGCTGCCATCCCAGGTTATACAGGGTTATTACACAGGGGCGAACCACGCACCCCTCTCCTGCATAACCCCAAGAGGCAGATTTGTGAGTATAGTCTCACTTCCGTCCCCTCCGGAGTGTCCCATCCCAAAACTGTTAGAGTCATCAGCCAAACCTTAGGTTTACCAAACTCAACTGTTTGGAACATCATTAAGGAGAAAGAGAGCACTGGTGAGCTCAATAATTGCAAAAGGACTGGCAGGCCAAGGAAGACCTCCACAGCTGATGAAAGAAGAATTCTCTCTATAATAAAGAAAAATCCCCAAACACCTGTCCGACAGATCAGAAACACTCTTCAGGAATCAGGTGTGGGTTTGACAATGACCACTGTCCACAAAAGACTTCATGAACAGAAAATACAGAGGCTACACTGCTAGAAGCAAACCACTGGTTAGCCGCAAAAATAGGATGGCCAGGTTACTGTTTGCCAAGTACTTAAAAGAGCAACCACAGTTCTGGAAAAAAGGTCCTGTGGACAGATGAGACAAATATTGACTTATATCAGAGTGATGGCAAGAGCAAAGTATGGAGGAGAGAAGGAACTGCCCAAGATCCAAAGCATACCACAGTGGTGAGGGTGTTATGGCCTGGGCATGTATGGCTGCTGAAGGTACTGTCTCCCTTATTTTTATTGATAATACAATTGCTGATGGTAGTAGCATAAATAATTCTGAAGTGTATAGACACATCCTATCTGCTCAAGTTCAAACCGCATTGGCCAGCAGTTCATTTTACAGCAAGACAATGATCCTAAACATATTGCTTCAGCAAACAAGTTTTTCAATGCTAAAAAGTAGTCATTTCTTGAGTGACCAAGTTAATCACCCGATCTGAACCCAATTGAGCATGCCTTTTATATGCTGAAGAGAAAACTGAAGGGGACTAGCCCCCCGAAACAAGCATAAGTTAAAGATGGCTGCAATACAGGCCTGGTAGAGCATCACCAGAGAAGACACCCAGCAACTGGTGATGTCCATGAATCGCAGACTTTAAGCAGTCATTGCATGCAAACGATATGCAACAAAATAGTAAACATGACTACTTTCATTTACATGACATTGCTGTGTCCCAAACATTATGGTGCCCTGAAATGGGGGGAACTATGTATAAACACTGCTGGGGCAACCAAAATGTATAAAAATGGCCTCTATTAAAATCTGACAAGTAATAGAATATATTACATAGGAGCAGTGAATATGGCATTTTTGATTTTCAGAAGGCCTTTTACAAGATGCTACACGAGGTTATTAAACAAAATTAGAGCACATGAGTTAGGTGGTATTACACGGGCATGGATTGATATTGGTTAATGTACAAAAAAAAGTAAGACTTAATGGGTCACCTTTGGGTTGATAGGTTTAGTTTAGAGATAACAGCGCGGAAACAGGCCCTCTGGCCCACCGAGTCCGTGCCGACCAGTGATCACCGCACATTAACACTATCCTAGGGACAATATGTATATTTTACCAAGCCAATTAACCTACAAACCTGTACGTCTTTGGAGTGTGAGAGGAAACCGAAGATCTCGGAGAAAACCCACGCAGGTCACGGGGAGAATGTACAAACTCCGTACAGACACCACCCGTAGTCGGGATGGAACCCAGGTCTCCGGCTCTGCATTCGCTGTAAGGCAGCAACTCTACCGCTGCATCACCGTGACTAATGATGCATTGTAGTGATCAGTGCTGGAGCCCCAGCTTATCACAATGCTTATGAATGATATGGATGATGGGGGGGTTGTGTAATATAACAACATTTTCTGATGATGCTAATTGAATGGTGCTAGAGTGCTAGTGCACATAGTGAAGAGGATGCAGGGTGGTGGGATTTGCTTCTCGGTGATTTAAGAAGATGGGTATGATCGATAGCATGTAATGTAGAAATTTGAGGTTGTTCATTTGGTAAATAAAATAGAATGGCAAGAGTTGTTTTAAACTCGTGAAATTGAAGGGTTGGTATCCAGAGGGATCTAGGTATCCTTGAATATCAATCACTGAAAGTTAATTACTCTACCTATATGGTAAAGGAAAGCATGTTATACATTGGCGAAAAATACACAAAATACTGGAATAATTCATTGGGTCAGGTAGCATCTCTGGAGAACAAAGATATTTTTTCAGACTCTCCAGTTCTGTTCAGTTTAGTTTATGTATCGAGGTACTGTGTACCGACTGCGGTACAGTTAAGCTTTTGTTGCTTGCTAACTAGTCAGTGGACAATACATGATTACAATTGAGCCATTTACAATGTATTAATACATAATAAGAGATAAATACATGACTCGCTGTCTGAAGAAGGTCCCAACCTGAAACAGCACCTATCCATGTTCTCCAGAGATGCTGCCTGACCTGGTGAGTTACTCCAGCACTTTATGTTTTTTTTTTTGGAAACCAGCATCTGCAGTTTTGTTGTATCTACATGTTAGGCATTAACCTTTACTTCAAGAGATTTGTGTACAAGAGTATAGATGGTTTCTTTTTAATTACATATGAGTTCTGGTGAGACTTCATCTGTTATATTAATTGGTCTTCTTCTTCCTCCTCCTCCTCTTCTTCCTCTTCCTCCATATGGCATGCACAGCCTAAAGTTGTAAGACAACTTGTTCTGTTTGATCTGCTTGTGCACGCCAGGGTGATTGCATTCGTCGAAACAGGGTGGACCATGTGAAGATTGCAATTTCCCACATTTTATATTACCAATTAAACGTTGTAATTGTGATAGCCAGTGTGCAGCAAGGGTCCTTGGAAGGTTTGTTTGTGATACCTGAAAAGATTAAGCAGTTTGGGTCTATTCTGGCTTGAATTTAGGGGAAATAATACACCAGAACATAGAAAACGGGGTCAGGATGAGGCCACCTAATGCCTCAAGCTTGCCCTGCCACTCAATGATAGATCATGGCTGATCCATGACACCAGTCCTTTGCGTTTTTCCACATTGTCTCCACAGATGCTGCCCAACCTGCCAAGTTACTCCAGCACTTTGTGTCCCCACTGCAGTTCCTTGTGTCCCCGGTATTTTCGGTCTCATTAAGATCACCCATCACTTCTCCAAACTCCAGAGAATACAGATTCTTCTTTATTGGCCGATTGTAATTGGACAATACTCTGAGACGGAATTAGCGTAGTGAATTTTTATTGGCCTGCCTCCAGTGCTAGTATATCCTTTCTTAAATAAGGCAACTAAAAACTGTGCTCAGTTCTCTAATAGCCTCATTAACATCCTGTATATTTGTAACAATATTTCTCAATCTAACTTCCAAACCACTACAATAACGGCCTAAATAGTTTTTTTTTCCTAAATTATATGCTGCAACTGCCTGCTTTTTTGATTTGTGCATAATATCTATATCCCTCTGTACTCTTTTACAATCTCTCTGTATTTTTATCTTAGTACCTTTGCTATCTCTTTGCAAGGTGACTAAAACTGAACACTATACTCCAAGAACGGTGTCAACGGTGTCAACAGTGAACGGTCTTGTCCACTGCAGGATACATTCCAAATCCAATACTCTGCTAAAAAACCCACAGTGCTGGAGTGCTTATAGAAACTTGCACAATTCTTAAGAGGTTAGACAGGCTAGATGCAGGAAGATTGTTCCCGATGTTGGGAAAGTCCAGGACAAGGGGTCACAGTTTAAGGATAAGGGGGAAATCTTTTAGGACCGAGATGAGAAAAACATTTTTCACACAGAGAGTGGTGAATCTCTGGAATTCTCTGCCACAGAAGGTAGTTGAGGCCAGTTCATTGGCTGTATTTAAGAAGGAGTTAGATGTGGCCCTTGTGGCTAAAGGGATCGGGGGGTATGGAGAGAATGCAGGTACGGGCTACTGAGTTGGATGATCAGCCATGATCATATTGAATGGCGGTGCAGGCTCGAAGGGCCGAGTAGCCTACTCCTGCACCTATTTTCTATGTTTCTATGTAACTCAGCAGTTCAGGCAGCATCCCTAGAGAACATGTATAGGTGATGTTTTGGCAATTGAAACGCCACCTATCCATGTTCTCCAGAGATGTTGCCTGACCTGTTGAGATACTCCGGTACTTTTTTTTTGTAAACCAGCATCTGCATTTCCTTCATACATTCTACATCATGCACTCAGTGGCTTGACTAATGAAGGCCAGTATGTCAAAAGCTGTCTTCACCACCCTGTCTACCAATGATGCCACTTTGAGGGATCTATGTACTATGTTCTACAACACTCCCTAGGGCCCTGCCTTTCAAAGATTGACTTTCAAAATTGAACACCTTGTAGCTTAAACTTCATTTGCTATTTTTGGCCCACTTAACCAGCTGATTAAGATCCCACTGCAGTTCTCACAACCTTCTCCACTATCTAGGATATCACCTATTTTAGTGTTATCAACAAACTTACCATGCCTTTATGTCCCTGTCCCACTTAGTAAACCTGAACGGAAACCTCTGGAGACTTTGCGCCCCACCCAAGGTTTCCGTGCGGTTCCCGGAGGTTTTTGTCAGTCTCCCTAATGGTTGAAAGTGGTTTCCGTTTTAAAAATCGGTAATTTTTTAGTCGAAGCCAGTTGCAATGCTAGTTGAAGGCAAAAACCTCTGGGAACCGAACGGAAACCTTGGGTGGGGTCAAAGTCTCCAGAGGTTTCCGTTCAGGGTTCCTAAGTGGGACGTGGGCATTAGTCTCAATGTATTTCTTACATTACTTTTGTTTTAAACATTTGAGAAATTCATTTCTGACATGGATTTTAAGCAATCCTCCTTGTCACTCCTTGCTTGGATTAAGAATGGTTCATTTTTTTTCGATTAAAGCATTTTAAAAATTACTTTATAACTTATGTATGCTTTATGTAATTTAAAAATAATAATTGAGAGCTGTGGGAAAAACTATTTCATCTATGTTTATTAGAATTGGGCATATTGCTTGCTACAACAAATTTTACGCCCAAAATGTATTTTGTGAGTTTGTATCACCGGTGATGTAGGAATTAAAAAGGTTCCTGTTCTCTAACCTGATAGCTTTTTAATTGTGCATGTATATATTTTCAGAGATGCCAAGTGTCCCGGATTCGCCGTATTTTGTCCCGGCGACATAACTTTTTTACGGTGTTCCGGCAGCCAAACATGCTGTTACGGAACACCGCCACGCCGGTGTTCCTCCCGTGGTGAACGCCGGCGCCATGTGTCCCCGGTTTGCCGGCCCGCGCGATCAGCGGCACTTTGCCGGGCCCTAGTGTCCGCGCCTGCGCAGTTGGGGAGGGTTGCCGGGCCCCAGTGGCCGCGCGTGCGCAGTGGGGGAGGGTTGCCGGGCCCCAGTGGCCGCGCGTGCGCAGTGGGGAGGGTTGCCGGGCCTGGCGCTATTTCGAGCCACGCCACGCCCGGCCCAGAGCCCGGGCGGCGCCGGCCCGCGCGATCAACGGCACTTTCTTGCCGCCAGCCGGCCGCTCGCGGCAGCCCCATCACCGGGCCTCCCCCCCCCCACCCCCACCCAGTGCGCAGGCGCAGACCCGTCGGCAACGTTGCCAAGTGCGCATGTGCCGCACCCGCCCGCCGGCAGCCCGCTGATCTGCACCAGTGCGCAGGCGCAGACCCGCCGGCAACAACCCCAAGTGAGTACGGAGAGAAATGCATTTAACCCCATTTGTTACGGACAAATGGGTTGAATGTTACTGTGAACTAAATTTAGGGTTGGCATCTCTGTATTTTGTTGGAAAGGTTGACTTGTAAACAAATGTGTAACCATTAAAGAACTAGCTACAAGCAGCTGATGAACTGCATTTTATGTTTTGACATACTTTCTGATATTTATGACATTGCATTTTGGAAATAGTAAATAATTGGGCAATTCTAATAAGTAGTATAATAAATCTGTCTCTTGCTTCCAGTCTGTAATATATTAATTTTACTTATTATGTTTAAATCAGAAAATAAAGTTTAAATGTTTCGCTTTCCTCCACAGAAGTGCCTTTGTGGTAAATCACAGCTCCGTCCTTTGCAGCAGTACCGTGGATATAAAACTGAGAGTAATGCTGGGTGTGTATCTGCTATTAAATTTGTAAAAGTTATTATTTGTTGTCTTTATGAAACAAAAAAATCTTATTTCCTTTGTGTAGTTATTCATTTAAATATACTTTATTTTTCTTAATAAAATCTAAGCAAATTATTTCCAAGATGAATGTGTGTATTCCTTGTTGCAATACATCTACCAAAATTAGATAAGATCTGATCCTTGCCCAAATAGTAAAGATGCAGCTATGAAATAATCTCACTGGCATTGAATTTGATCCATTTATCTAGTTCCTCCGTCGCCATTTCAGGGAAAAACCTCTGTTTATTCTTCGCCTTCCTTTTGGGCGTTGGTGGTATTTTCCATGAATTATGGTTGTTGCATTTGTGCTGGATTATTTTGATGAGATTGAACCTGTCAGAGTAAATATTGGCACGACAAGTACAAGTAAGGTTAAGTAATAAAGATTCTGCATCACTCTTGGCTATATTTTATAATGCGCAAAATTAGCTTAAATTTAAAAAAAACAAATCCGGTTTTATGTTGAAGATAACTTATTTGAGCAATCTTAAGCTTGTAAATGGTGTGAGAAAGATTTTTCCTGGCCCTGATGTTTAGTGTATATTGGTGCTTGCATTCAGTAACGGATAATAGGACAGAAAATTACTAATTTCAATGAATGACTGTTGTGATGTATAGAAAGCTATAACATTTGTAATCAACAGTGTGCTTTTTTTTTGTCTTCAAATATGTAGTGCTACAGTGGGCAAAATTGTAGGAGGAAGTGTCCTGTTTATTGGAGGTGGCCTTGGTGGCACTTTATTATATGCAAAGTGGGATCCCAAATTTCGTAAGAATGTAGAGAAAACCGTCCCGTACTCTGAAAAAGTATTTGAACTAACCCTTGGGCCTGCATCGTTTGTCATGCCTCCAAAGAAACAGGTATGGATACATTAGCCATTGGAAATAATCTACACTGTCGATCTATTGTCATTTTGGTTCACTTAAGGGAAATTCAAGTTTTGGTTTAAGCAGAGAAAATAATAAAGGGAATGTTCTATGTAAACTTACTGCTTTCCAGATATACCAATCCAAATATAAAAATCAATATCTGTAACAGAAATATGTACTGTGTAACCAGGCACGTGCCGTCAGGGTAGGCACTGCCTACCCTGACTAAAATGATAAAATGGTAATTATTAAATATAAGTAGTAAAGGCACGGGAGAATTATGCCTACCTAAGAGATCGATCTCTTAGGTAGGCATAATTCTCCCGTGCCTTCCATCCGCAGTACATGTAATACGGGAAATTATGTGCAGCAGACGTGCCGTCGATGCTGCTTCAAACCGTCAATGACGAGGGGAGCTGAAGGCAGCTGAAATTCTGCCTTTGCACCATAGATTGCTTGCTGCGCATGTGCAGCGCAAGCTTTTTGGCGAGTTTTTCAAAAATGGATTGCCATTATCTTAAGAGTATCTTAAGAAACAAAGAGCAAAGAATGGAGTTTGTGTACAAATAATGTCAGCGGGCGATGGATAACAGGACAGCGGGTGGTGGAGCTTACTGCTGTGTCAGCACGATCAAGGGACCAATTGAGGTTACTTGCGCTGACACAGGAGTAAGCTCCACTACCCACTGTCCTGTTATCCATAGCCCGCTGGTCTTCTCACTGTCCGGTCTACATTGAAAGACACGGTCTGGGCAGTGAATGCCGAGCAGTGTCACCCAGCGCAGCAAGGATGGCCAAGTCTTGCTCCCGGCGGCAGTCGGAATTTAAGGATTTGCAGGAAGCAGCTGACATGAGTGAGGCCGGTGAGCGGCAGGAGTGAGGTGTTCAGACGGAGAGCACAGAGGTGAGCGGGCCGGCAGAAGGCGCTGAGATCCTGGCAGCCGCTCGCAGCCACCCGAGCTACTTCCCTCCCCGGCCACAATGCGGTGGCTCCGCGCCCGGAGCACTGCGGCAGCTGTGAGTGAGTGAGTTACTGGCATGATCCCCGACCCCCTCCTTCTCAACGCTCCTGCCCTCCCCGCAATTTTACCCCTGGCCAGACTCCCCACGTGCTCTCCCTCCAATTGGTCCCTTGAACTAGTATTGTCATTCAATAAGATCACAACTGATTCAAATTGTCCTGGTGTGCTCCCGTTTTTCCCACCATCTCTCCACCTGCTATCACCCTCCACCCCCCACCCATTCAGTAATTCAGAATGAAAGAGATTTGGAAGCCTTGGGCAAATTGAATTGTTACTTTCTTTATTTAAAAAAAAAATTTGAGCATGAGAAATTCTATGTCCCACCAACCTTCTTTCAAAATTTGGCAACTCAAAATTGGGTGTATCTTCGTAGCCGGGAAATACGGTACTTTATTAAGAGATATGGCTTTTGAGGACGTGTAAAAGTGACCGCATGCGCGGTTTAAGAATTTTTTAAAGCCGACTGACTGCCTACCCTGAGTAATTACTCACGGCACGTGCCTGCGTATAACAAACATGAAACGCTTAGAAGCCATGTGGCATTGTAGGCTATGTACAAATTTTAGTTCCATTGTCTCAAAAAAAAATGCTGGAGATACATAGCAGGTCAGGCAGCATTTGTGGAAAGACAAATAGTTATTGTGCCAGGTTGAGGACCCTCCATCAGAACTTCAAAATAGATTTTCATTTAATTCTATTGCCCCTTTTTGAGTTTCTCAAATTGCTGCCAAATGCAGATATTAATCTATAGGAAAGAACTGCAGATGCAGTTTAAATCGAAGGTAGACACAAAATGCTGGAGTAACTCAGCGGGTCAGGTAGCATCTCTGGAGAGAAGGAATGGGTGACTTTTTGGGTTGAGACCCTTCTTCAGGCTAAGGGTCTCGACCCGCAACGACACCCATTCCTTCTTTCCAGAGATGCTGCCTGACCGCTGAGTTACTCCAGTATTTTGTGTCGGGGCAGATATTAATGTTCCCTTTGGAATAGATGAGATGATGGTACCAGTGTCTGGACTTTACACGTACACAGTCTCACCATATTCAAAAAAGAAACGTAAAAATTTACAAAAGGAAGAGTACGCAAGTTTATGACTCAGTGCAGCATAATTTTGTAAGTTAAAGAAGGCTCATGAATTGTAGTTTGCATATCTATGGTTGGAGATGGTGTGAAATAAAAACTGAATACTGGAAAACCTCAGGCAGCATTTGTGGAGAGAAACACAGTTATTCAAATCCTTGTAGTCTTGTTATTGCCTTTCCTCAATTGGTTGTATTAAAATGGTTTCAATTCTTGTATATGTAGAAACAAGGAACTGCAGGTGCTGGTCTACACAACAGGACACAAAGTGCAGGAGTAAGTCAGTGGGTCAGACAGCATTTCTAGAGAACATGGATAGGTGACGTTTCAAGTCGGGACCCTTCTTCAGAAGTCTGAGAAGGGATCCGATCTGAAACATCACATCAATTTTCCCTTGCGATGCTCCCTGATCCGCTTAGTTACTCCAACACTTTGGGTCCTCTTGGATAAGTAAACCTGGTCACATCTGCTGAGAATCTTTTGAAATAGGTTTGAGTGCTGGAAAGCATCAGAATAGATGTTAAGTCTTTGGACTCAAATGACTTTGTTTGACTCTCCAATTGTATTCCAAGAATTTATTCAAGTTTACTTTTGTTTTCCAGTCAGACACTAACTAATACAGCAAACTGATTCTAAAAAAAGGTTTTTATTGTATTGGCTAACATTTGTAGAATTAGTTATTCTGAAGTAGAATTTGGGTGGGTGGTGCAATGTCATATGAAACCTTAGAAACATGTTTTGATTATGTGAGAGAAATTTCCAATCAAAGCAGTTATTGTCAGAACTTGCCTGTTGTGCTCAAGTATTTTCAGCTCTATGGATTATTTTGAAATGTGTAATAAGGCAGTGTGGTTGATTCTACATTTAATTTTCTATTTAAAGGAATTTGAGGGACCATTGAAAATATCAACAACCGCTGAAGTGTTGAACGATTCCAAGCAGCCGAAAACCATGCGTAATAAAGATAAAGAAGCTTTACCGATTGAAGAGACTGTTGGAGGAACTAATACTGAATCATGTAATTTAAGATTTTATTGCGTGTTATTTAGTACTGTTGGAAAATATTCTACAGTATCTCACAAGAATTGTTGGGTTAATGCCCAATTAGAAATAGATCATCTCCAAACTAATTGGGTAATCCATAAATGTGGAGAAAAGAGCAACATGTGTTGAACTGGAATTGGTCAGGTTGACCATTGATATAAACTTGGTGGGCTGAACCGTATTTCTCGCTGGTCAATGCCAGTGTTTATGATCAACACAGAACTGAGTTCACCTGACTTGATGTAACTCCATGATGAAGGACACAAAATGATGGAGTAACTCAACAGGTCAGCGGCATCCTGGAGAACATGGATGGATGTTGTTTCAGGTCCGGGCCCTTCTTCAAGCCAGCATCTGTAGTTACCTGATTCTACCTTATGTATCTCCATAATGGTTTCCTTCTGGTCCTATATCAGTTAGTTGATTCAGCTGTGATAGTGGTTGGTGATTAAGAACAGTGGCTACACAATAAACCCTCGTTATTATGGACCTCTTTATAACTGATTTCGGCTATAGTGATTGGATCGACTGACCTTCACAGCTAGGCTGGGCTGTCAAGCCACTCCCGGCCCGCAGCACCTTCCAGTCCGGGCTGCTGACGCCACTCCCGGCCCGTGCCGCCGACTCCACCCACGGCTCGCTCCGCCTCCATAGCTGCTTCCAGGCCAGACCTGCCGCCATCGCTGGCCCACCCAGCTTCCTCCGTTACCTCCAGCCTGCCGCTGCCGCCATCACCGGCCCTTACCTGCAATTTGGCCGCTCGCGAGCCGCGACCAATGACTCCGCCAATCCTCTCCTCAACTCACCCGGATTCTAGGCCCAGTTCCAAACCGAAAGTCTGAAGAAGGGTCTTGACCCGAAACATCAGCTATCCATGTTCTCCAGCAAAGCTGTCTGACCAGCAGAGTGACTCCAGCACTTTGTGTCCTTTTATATATTAACCAGCATCTGCAGTTCTTTGCTTCTACTACTTATGCAATGATATTCTATTACACGGTAATCCTTACTTGGTTACAGCGGTCAGTTGGCAATAACATACTATTTTCCCCCTCTTTGGTCTGTTATAATACGGGTTTACTGTATTAAACAGATTTTTTTTTTTAAATGCCAATAGTCAATCTAAAGCATCTGTATTTCCTAAATGCTGGATGGAACCTGTTATGTCTTGTCTTCCAGCATTTGTTAATTCCTGAATGAGTAGTTGTGCATCTCTACTTTTCCTTCTACTAGCCCATCGTACATGCTTTCATCCTTTTCTAAGCAAGCACATCAATCTCAGTGCCAGTTGTAAGATACCAGAACATTGAACTTTGTTTATTTTCTGCCCAGTCCCAGTTGGGAACTTGAGCTGAGGGTATTTTATGTTTTTCTGCACTGTAATCTGTCATATGTTGAGAGAATGGAGTGGCTGGACTTGTATACTCGAGTTTAGAAGGATGAGGGGGGATCTTATAGAAACATATAAGGTTATTAAGAGCTTGGACACACTAGAGGCAGGAAACATGTTCCCGGTGTTGGTGGAGCCCCGAACCAGGGGCCACAGTTTAAGAATAAGGAGTAAGCCATTTAGAACGGAGATGAGGAAACACTTTTTCACTCAAAGAGTTGTGAGTCTGTGGAATTCTGTGCCTCAGAGGGCGGTGGAGACTGGTTCTCTGGATACTTTCAAGAGAGAGCTAGATAGGGCTCTTAAAGATTGCGGAGTCAGGGGATATGGGGAGAAGGCAGGAACAGGGTACTGATTGGGGATGATCAGCCATGATCACATTGAATGGTGGTGCTGGCTCGAAGGGCCGAATGGCCTACTCCTGCACCTATTGTCTATTGTAATTTTAAGTCTAGACAGCTTAAATTTATAGAGACACGGAACTGTAGATGCTGGAAATTATGAAAACTCAGTGCTTGAGAAACATGGCAGGTCAGACAGCATCTCTGGAGGACATGGATTTACTCTGAGGGTGGTGGGTTTATGAAATGAGCTGCCAGAGGAGGTAGTTGTGGCAGCTATAATAACATTTAAAAGACCCGTGGACAGGTACATGGAAAGGATTGGAGGGATATGTGCCAAATGCGTGCAAATGGGACTATCTTCGATGAGTCATTGGATGAGTTGGGCGGAAGGGTCTTTTGCTGTATGATTCTATGAATAGGCGACGTTTCGGGTCAGGGAATTTACAACTGTTTTGGGTCTAAATCAGATGTTTTGTAGTTTAGGTTAGTGTGGTAATTTTAAAGTTAAATTGACGATGCTCCAATGCTTGGAGAAGAGGCAGATGCAAAATTAATTATTTGAGTGAAAACAAAAAAAAGTACTCATATGAAATATTGCAGGAACAATATTTAAAATAGTTTTTTAATCAAAAAGCGAAATTGACGTGCAATGTATGTGGAAAGGTCATGTGGGCAAAGAAAAGCACTTAGATTGAGTGCCAAGTGGAAGAGTGCATTGAGATAAGATTCCAATAGCTATGAGCAATTTGATTTATGCTCAACAGAAATTGGCATCACATCAACACTGATCTGCGTCCACTCTACATTGTGTAACTCCATTGTGATTTCCTCCTGTTTCTGTATCAGCTGATTCAGCTGTGATGGTAGTTGGTAATTAAAAAGAATCGGCATAAGGTAAGAGGGGAAAGATGTAATCGGAACCTGTGGTCAACTTTTTCCACATAGAGAGTGGTGGGTATATGGAACGAACTGCCAGAGGAAGTAGTTGAGAAGGGTACAATGACTTAACATTTTCATAAATTCAAAGGTTATAGGAGCAGGATTAGGCCATTTGGCCCAACGTCTACTCCGCCATTCAATCATGGCTGTTCTATCTTTCCCTCTCGACCCCATTCTCCTGTTTTCTGCCCATAATCCCATACAACCTTTCTAATCAAGAATCTATCAATAAGCGCCTTAAATATACCCAATGACAGCCTCCACAGCAGGCTATGGCAATTAATTCCACAGATTCACCAACCTCTGACCAAATAAATCCCTCCACTTCTCCTTTCTAAAGGTACGTCCTTTTATTCTGAGTCTATTGGTACTTTCCTATACTGGAAACACAAATATATATTTGAGCAGGTACATACAGTAAGAAAGGTTTAGAGGAATATGGATCAAATATGGGCTAGTGAGACTAGCTTCGATGGGCCACCTTAGTCGGCAGGGACATTGGGCCATAGAACATGTTTCTATGACATTCGTAAGTGAATGTAGGAGTATGAAGTGAAATCTTGACTGTATATCTCTTGAAAGCATGACTTTTAAAGAATATAATTCTCTTGTTCACCACAAACCCAAACTGTTTTCAGATGCGTCGACAGATGCAGCTGCAATTATTTCTGCTGTTGGCGATGCCCCTTCCATACCTGCTCCCGTGGTCCAAGTTGAACTCGATGTTTACGAGGAGAGTTCGGAAATTATGAGTGAGCATAAAATGAAGCACACAAATGGTAGGTAAAGTGGATTTTATTGAAAAAATAAAGTTACCCGTGGGTTTACCAGAGATGACGTTTTGCTCAATTAGAGAGCATTACTACCATATTATATTGCACGTTTCATTAGATCACTGGGGTGTTACATTTTTCATTCAAAACTAAACCGATAGCCAGTAACCTAATGTACTGTGCATTGAGTATTCTGAGTTCAATTCCTCAGAAGGTATGTATATATGTATTTCCATTTCTGTTCAGTGCTAAGATATCTGGCGCATTCTCAGTTCTCATCGAAGCATAACTGACGGTGTGCCTTTATCTTCCTCAACTCTGAAGCTTGAATAATTATTTCCTGACCTCTTGCTCTCTCAGCAGGTGGTTGCTGAAACTGACCTTCAGCGAATAATACTGAACGTATAATTTTCATAGCAGCTATATTTACCATACTTTTTTTTTCTGTGAAAAATACATTAGTGCTAAAAATTTTTAAGTTGGAGATGATTTGATGAAACATAATTGAGTATTTTGGATTCAAGAAAAATCTTACATCATAGCTGATGAAATGAAAAATTTGATTGTAAAATATAGGGAATGCCATAAAAACTACAACACAAAGATATGTAGCTGGAGATAAATCTATTTTGGATGATATTTTTTGAGCAGTTTGGTTCAGCTCATTTATGTCGGTTTGTTTTGTGGGCTTCTGGTCATTAAAAAAAATATTCCTTCTGCAAAGATAAAAGCTGTGGTTGTAAAAATGAAGGCCCGAAGGGACAACGCATAGAAGAACGTTCACCTGATGAGGTGGCAAAGCATCTAATTCAGAAAGATTTGGAGGAGCATGCTAAAGTTGTAGGTAAAAAACATTTTCAAATTTCTTGGCAAAGTATTGCTTCTAATCTTCACCCAACCATGGCAGTACTTGCCACACTAGGGTTCTATGATCTCTTACTCTTTAATGTACAGTGCATTCAGAAAGTATTCCTACACTTTTCCATATTTTGTTACGTTACAGCCTCATTCTAAAATTGATTTAATTATTTTTTAATCATCAATCTACACACAATACCCCATAATATAAAAGCGAAAACAGGTATTTAGAAATTTTTGTAAAGTAATTAAAAAGAAATAACTGAAATATCGCATTTACATAAGTATTCAGACCCTTTATTGAGGGTGCTTCAACTTTGTTGAGGCACCTTTGGAAGCCTCGTCCTCTTGGGTATGACGCCAGAAGCTCGGCACATCTGTATTTGCGTAATTTCTCCCAGTCTTCTCTGCAGATCCTCTCAAGCTCTGTCAGGTTGGATGGGGAGCGTCGATGCACAGTTATTTTCAGGTCCCTCCAGAGATGTTTGATTGGGTTCAAGTCCGGGCTCTGGCTGGGCAACTCAAGGACATTCACAGACTTGTCACAAAGCCACTCCAGCGTTGTCTTGGCTGTGTGCTTATGGTCGTAGTCCTGTTGGAACGTGAACCTCCGCCCCAGTCAGGTCCAGAACCCTCATGACCTTTTCATCAAAGATCTCTCTGTACTTTGCTCCGTCCATCTTTCCCTCGATCCTGACTATTATCCCAGTTTCTGCCGCTAAAAAACATCCTCACAGCATGATGCGGCCACCACCATGCTTCACCGTAGGTATGGTATTGGCCAGGTGATGAGCGGTGCCTGGTTTCCTCCAAACCAGAGCACCAGAGAAAACAACCCTTTTGGCACACTCCAAGCGGGCTGTCATGTGCCTTTTACTGAGGAGTGGCTTCCGTCCGGCCGCTCTATCATAAAGACCTGATTGGTAGAGTGCCGCAGATGTAGTTGTCCTTCCGGAAGGTTCTCCTATCTCCACAGAGGTACTCTGGAGCACTGTCAGAGTGACCATCGGGTTCTTGGTCACCTCCCTGACCAAGGCCCTTCTCCGTGGTCAGTTTGGCCGGGAGGCCAACTCTATGAAGAGTCCTGGTGGTTCCAAAGTTCTTCCATTTAAGAATGACGGAGGCCACTGTGCTCTTCGGGACCTGCAATGCTGCAGAAATTGTTTTATACCCTTCCCCAGATCTGTGTCTCAACACAATCCTGTCTCGGATGTCTACAGACAATTCCTTCATCTTCACAGCTTGGTTTTTGCTCTGACATGCACAGTCAACTGTGGGACCTTATATAGACAGGTGTGTGCCTTTCCAAATCATGTCCAATCAATTTAATTTACCACTGGTGGACTCCAAGCAAGTTGTAGAAACATCTCAAGGATAATCAATGGAAACAGGATGAACCTAAGCTCAATTTTGAGTGTCTGAATACTTATGTAAATGTGATATTTCAGTTATTTATTTTTAATTAATATGCAAAAATTTATAAACGCCTGTTTTCGCTTCTTCATTCTGGGGGATTGTGTGTAGATTGACGATAAAAAAAATTGAGTTTAATCCATTTTAAAATAAGGCTGTAACATAACAAAATGTGGAAAAAGTGAAGGTGTCTGAATACTTTCTGAATGCACTGTAAATGAAGAAAAGCTTGTTTTGTATTAAGTCTTTTAAGCTATTGAAGTACTTTTACTATTACAATGTAGAAAATATGGCAAATTATGTGCATGTAACCTCAGTGATCATTGTGACTAGATAATCCCTTAAGTGGTCATCTTACTTGAAATTTGACCCTGACCCTATTCACCTATCCGCTAATAGTTCATATATTCATGTTCCTTACTTAGCAGATTCCAGCATTGACATTTGTGTTCCTGCATATCACTCTCTTGAAGATATCCACCTTCATCCTCTCCTGGCTTCATCTGACCTATTTTATTTTTTTTCCCCGGATAAATTCCTCTGCTATCTGTCTTCATCCATCATTCACCTACCTCTGCCTCCCACTTTCCCACCTGTCTCCAAATGCCTGCCTCTCATTTGTCTACCTATATCTTCCTGCTCTGTTTCACTGTTCCCCCTCTTCTCATTGTACTGGTCATCTCCCCTCTCCACTCTTGGTCCTGATGCAGGGTTTTTATCAGAAAGCGTGTTTATTCTTTTCCATTCACAGATGTTGCATGACCCAATGAGTTTCTCCAGCAGATTGTTTGCTACTCCATATTCCAGCTTCTGCATTCTTCTTGTAACCCCGTAGTGATTGAGATGTTGGACAGGGCACCAAAATAAATGTGTTGGTTGAACCTTGAAATAGTATCAGGTTTTTATGTTACACGGCCATGATGGCAGAATTTAGTTTAATGTCAACATTTTCTTTTTTTTTTACCACAGACTGCAATTTTGTTCATTTCATTTTATTTCAGCTTTGCATGAAGGGTAGACTGTCAAATTCTTGTATCTCTACTGTTCATTTAGGATAAGAATTAAGTTTGAAATAACATTGTATTCTTCCTTTATGATGTGTTGAAATAAATGCACTATTTATATTTTTAAGCCTTTGCGAACTAGCTGTTTTCACCTTGGGATGTTGGGGTTTTGTTATATTCCTGATTTTATTCTGGCAAAGCATCTATGAAAGTCACTGTGAACAGGTCATGTTTTAAATGTGATACTTCATAATCTAAATATTTCACACACAGCTCATTTGGCAAATTGCTAATTGATAAGTTTTGATTTTGACCATTCTGCTTCACTGAATATCCAATATTGATGATATTCTAGAGATCAGAGTGGTTTCTTAATTTGTTTAAAAGAAAAAGTAATTGCTTAAAAGAAAATGTAATTTGTTTAACAGCAAGTGTAATTGTAATGCCATTTTAATATTCGCCAACATATGCATTCTTTCTACGCAGCAATAACATCAACTTTGGAGGATGCTCTTGGCAGGAGTGCCCAAGTGACACTTCAGGCAATTGAAGCTCAGGATTCAGCAATTGAAGCCATTACCTCTCATTCTAGGAGGTTGAAGGAAGCCATGGATGAATCTGAGGTAAAACCTGAAGGAGACAAAATCATTAAATTGTTAGCAAATTATTTTAAAGGCTCTCGCTCAAGCCACTTTTTGAACCACCTAATCCAGAACTGGTAGTTTACTATCCTCAAGATTCATTTTTTAGTTTGTCCAGTTGCTTAAGAGTCTTTTGGTGGAACCTTGGTTCCTATGTGGATCTGGGCCACCTTCCAAGTTCATCTTCAGTCCCAAGGATAAGCCATTTTACCTTGGTACTGCTCAGGAAAAACAGCCTTTGGGATATGGTTGCTGAGAACACCTATCTTCCTGATTCCTACCTTGTCCTCTGCTGTGATAATGTTAGTATTGACATATGCAGCAAAATACTGTAAATTGGAACGTTCATTTATTTTTAGCCTAATAATCTTTCTATTTCTCTGTTATGACATCAGATTTACGATATAATTGCACAAGAAGTTCATTTTTATAGAGATTTAATTCTTCCTTATCAGCATTCTGCAGACCGAAAGTCAGAACAGTGGCGAGCTTTGGAAAATGCTCTAAGCACTCGCAGCAAGGTTGTGGACCGAGCATCAGATGCTCTGACGAAGGCCAGGTAAGTTTTCTGTTTTGTGTGTTCTTGACGTTCACGGGTTAAAGATTTATTCCAAGATCAGGTACTTTGCATTGGAAATTCCCTCATAGACATATTCCTTCCTTTTCTGTGACAATTAGCTGGAGGTTATTTCTGGTGCAGTTTGGAATGCTAAGAAAAAGTTGCAAAAGCAAGAATGGGAAGTGGGGTGGCACTGAGAATATACCCATCCTCAATGTTGCTCAAACCAATGAATGAATAATAACGATGAGGCTTGTTCTATTTGTGTTCATCTTTGACCAGAAGTGCCGTTTATAGATGATCCATTTTATATTTCCCTGCATCACATAGGCCAGTCTTCAATCAATTTTGGTTGAATCCACACAATGTCAAGAAATAGTTGAGAGCAATTAATATGCCATGACCTGTAGAATTGGACAATGTCATGGCTGTAATTCTAACGATTTTCACTCTGGAACCAGCTGTAACCCCTAACCAGTCAAACTACAATGTTTCCATCCACCTGATGGTGTGGAAAATAACCCATGAAAGGCAACCAATCTGGACAGTTACCAGCTGACTATTCAATACTCAATCCACAAACACAAATAGTTTCATTAAGGCTGTTATGAGGCATCACTTTGTCAAAAATAACCTGCTTACTGCCGCTACGTTGGAGTTGCAGAAGGATAAATTGGCATAATCATGGCATTTCAATTAATTGACTCCACGTCCAACATGACAAATATTGATTGTTTTACACCCATGGTCATCTTGTGCACCATCCACAAAATGCACTGGAGTTAAATACCAGTGGACAGGGAGGGAAATGAGTACTATTGGCAGATAATTGAGAAAATGCATTGAAACATAGAACATAGAAAAATAGGTACAGGAGTCGGCCATTCAGCCCTTCGAGCCAGCACCGCCATTCAATATGATCATGGCTGATCATCTAAAATAAGTACCCCATTTCTGCTTTTTCCCCATATCACTTGATTCCTTTAGCCGTAAGAGCTAAATCTAACTCTTGAAAATATCCAGTGAATTGGTCTCCACTGTCTTCTGTGGTAGAGAATTCCACAGATTCACAAATCTCTGGGTGAAAACTTTTTTCCTCATCTCAGTTCTAAATGGGCTATCTCTTATTCTTAAACTGTGACCCCTGGTTCTGAACTCCCCCAACATCGGGAACTTTTTCCTTGCACCTAGCCTGTCCAATCCTTTAAGAATTGTATATGTTTCTATAAGATCCCCTCTCATCCTACAGTCACAGTTAGGAATGACACATAAAACTTTAAACATCATTAATAAAGCATTATTGATTAAACATGTGAGTTAAATAAAATACCAGAGCAAAAGGAGACTACTACTCGTGGAAAAAGCAGTTTTTATGTTTGGCTGTGGCAGCTTTGACTGTCCGGAGTCACTTTCCAGAGGAAAGTGATTCAAAGAGTTTGTGGCCAGAGTGAGAGGGGTCAGAGATGATCTTACCCGCGCGCGTCCTAGCCCTTGCAGTGTACAGTTTGTCAATGGAGGGAAGGTTGCAGCCAATAATCTCAGCTGATCGGACGATTCGCTGCAGCCTCCAGATGTCGTGCTTGGTGGCTGAGCCTAACCAGACCATGATGGAGAAGGTGAGGACAGACTCTACGATGGCCGTGTAGAATTTGACCATCATTGCCAGTGGCAGATTGTGCTTCCTCAGCTGCCGCAGGAAGTACATCCTCTGTTGTGCCTTTTTGTCTGTGGAGTCTGTGGAGTCAATGGTAGCCCCCCATTTAAGGTCTCTTCCTGTCTGTAGGCAAATTCCTCCCCATCCTGGATCAGTCTAATCAGGGTTGTGTCACCCTCAATAATGGCCTCCCTCAAATTAATAGGTAGACAAAGGTGCTGGAGAAACTCAGCGGGTGAGGCAGCATCTATGAAGCGAAGGAAATAGGTCGAGACTCGTCTTCAGACTGATATGAGGGTGGGGGGGGAGGAAAGAAGAAAGGAAGAGGCGGAGGCAGTGGGCTGAGGGAGAGCTGGGACGGGGAGGAGAAAGCAGGGACTACCTGAAATTGGAGAAGTCAATGTTCATACCACTGGGGTGTAAACTACCCAAGAAAAATAGGAGGTGCTGCTCCTCCAATTTACGGTGGGCCTCACTCTGGCCATGGAGGAGGCCCAGGACAGAAAGGTCGGATTCGGAATGGGAGGGGGAGTTGAAGTGCTGAGCCACCAGGAGATCAGGTTGGTGATTGCGAACCGAGTTGAGGTGTTGGGCGAAGTGATCGTCACGCCTACGCCTGGTCTCACAGCTGACACCTAGAGCAGTGGATGCAATAGATTAGTTTGGAGGAGGTGTAGGTAAACCTCAGCCGCATCTGGAAACACTGCTTGGGTCCTTGAATGGTCAAGTGACAAGTGTAGCATTTCCTGCGGTTGCAAGGGAAAGTGCCAGGAGAGGGGGTGGTTTGGGTGGGAAGGGACAAATTGACCAGGGAGTTACGGAGGAGCGGCCTCCTCGGAAAGCAGACACAGGAGGAGATGGGAAGATGTGGTCAGTGGTGGGATCCCGTTGGAGGTGGCGAAAATGTCGGAGGATTATTTGTTGTATGTGACGGCTGGTAGGGTGGAAGGTGGAACTCTGCCCTTGTTACGAGTGGGGGGATAGGGAGTGAGAGCAGAGTTACGGTGTATAGAAGAGACCCTGGGGAGAGCTTCATCTATAGTAGTAGAGGGGAACCCCTGTTCCCTAAAGAATGAGGACATCTCCGATGCCCTGGTGTGGAACACCTCATCCTGGGTGCAGATGCGGCGTTGACGGAGGAACTGGGAGTAGGGGATGGAGTCCTTACAGGAAACAGGGTGGGAAGAACTGTAGTCCAGATAGCCATAGGAGTCAGTGGGTTTATAGTAGATGTCGGTCAGTAGTCTATTGCCTGCGATGGAGATAGTGATGTCTAGAAATGGTAGGGAAATGTCGGAAATGGTCCAGGTGTATTTGAGTGCCGGATGGAAGTTAGTGGTGAAATGGATGAAGTCAGTGAGTTGTGTGTGGGTGCAGAAGGTAGCACCAATGCAGTCGTCGATGTAGCGGAGGTAGAGTTCGGGGATAGGGCCCTGGTACGCCTCGAACAAAGTGTTTGATGTACCCGACAAAGTGGCAGGCATAGCTGGGGCCCATGCGCGTGCCTATAGCTACACCTTGTATTTGGAGGAAATGGGAGGAGTCAAACGAAAAGTTGTTAAGGGTAAGGACCAGCTCCGCTAGGCAGAGGAGAGTATCAGTAGACGGGGATTGGTTGGTTCTGCGGCCGAGGAAGAAACGGAGGGCTTTAAGACCCTCATGGTGGGGATGGAGGTGTAGAGTGACTGGACATCCTTGGCGAAGGTGAGGGAATGGGGGCCTGGAAAACGGAAGTCATGGAGTTGACAAAGAGCAGCGGATGCAATAGATGAGTGTCTTGAACATAGATGGGGGGGGGGGGATTTAACCAGGGGGGGAGGATGGAGTCGAGGTATGTGGAAATAAGTTTGGTGGGGCATGGACAGGCAGAAACAAACAGGATTTTGGGGAGAAGGTAAAATCGGGCCGTGCGGGGCTGGGGAACGATGAGGTTGGAGGCTTGGGAGTGCAGGGAGCCGGAAGTGATGAAGTCAGTGATGGTGTTAGAGATTATAGCCTGGTGCTCATCTGTGGGGTCATGGTCCAAGGATAAGTAGGAGGAGGTGTCTGAGAGTTGGCGCGTGGCCTCAGCCTTGTAGAGATCAGCGCGCCAGACTACCGCGGCACCTCCCTTGTCGGCAGGTTTGATAACCCAGTCCGGGTTGTTGCAGAGTGAGTGGAGGGCTGTACGTTCAGGGGGGAAGAGGTTAGAGTAAGAAAGGGGAGTGGAGAAGTTGAGGCAGTTGATGTGCCGCCGGCAGTTTAAAATAAAAAGGTCGAAAGCTGGAAGAGGGCCATGAGGGGGAGCCCAAGAGGAGGGGGTCCGTTGGAGTCGGGAGAAGGGGTCATCACTGGAGGGCTCCTTCCCATGGAAAAACGCTTTGATGCGGAGGCGACAGAAGAATAGCTCCACATCGTGGCGGACGCGGAACTCATTGAGGTGGGGACGGAGGGGAACAAAGATGAGGCCTCTGCTGAGGACAGACTGTTCGGTATCAGAGGGGAGGTCAGGGAGGAGGGGGGTATGAGGAGTATCGTGTGGGTGGGGAAGAGCTGGGGTCATATCGCTTGAGGGGGAAGGGGAAGACCCAGTGGGACAACCACTGAGGTTCCCTGTGTTAGGGGGACGAGCACTAGGACCCAGCACAGTTAGACTCCGTGATGTCAGAGTCTGCAGCGTGGATAATTCAGGCCTGGTGCTGATAATTCAGGTAAGGCGGTGGCTGCAGCTTGCTGGAGTGGCAAGGGTCGGTGGAGTCGATGGTGGAGGCCCGCGGGGAGTGGGGTCCAGGTCAGCAGGCGAAGCGTCGGAGGTCCCGGTCAGGGGATGGCCGTTGAGGCGGTGAGATTCAGCGGATGGCCGGTGAGGCGGTCCCGGTGAGGCGGCGAGGTTCGACGGTACCGGTGAGACGGCTAGATGTGGAGGTCCCGGTGAGGCTGGCGAGGTTCGATGGTACCGGTCAGTCGGCGAGGTGTGCCGGTACCGGTGAGTCGGCACGGCGAGGAGGTCCCGGTGAGGCGGCGAGGTTCGACGGTACCGGTGAGGCGGCAAGGTACGCCGGTACTGGTGAGGCGGCGAGGTGAGGCGGAGACGTTGGGCGGTTTCGTTTTGATGCCGATAGTTGGAGGAATCGAGGAGGTAGTTATTGGTGAGGGGGCGATAGTCAGAGTTACCGGTGAAGCAGCGAGAGTCGGCGTTATTGGTGGGCAGGTGAAGGTCGGCGGCAGCGGCCACGTGAGGTAGGCGACGGCGGCGTCTTCGGTGATCTGGGCCTGAGGTCGGTCAGGGTGGTGGTGAGTGTTGGTGCTGCTCCTCGTGGTAAAGATGGCGTCACGGGACTCGGCCTGGTGGTGTTTGCGCTAGTGGCGCAGACCAGTGTGGGGGCCCGAGGCCTGCAGGCGGTCGAGTTGCGGAGTGTCGGTGGCAGGAGCAGCCTGGAGGCGGGCGGGTTTAAGGTCCTTGGTGGAGCCCAGGTGGGCCAGGAATCGTTTATTGAAGACGTGGATCTGCCGTAGGATGAAGTAGAGTTGGAGTCCATTGCACGTCTGGGTGAGTGAGGCCCGAAGTTTCGGGAGAGTCAAAGCAGGTCCTGCTGGTAATAGATCGCAGAGCACGGAAACATAGAAAAATAGGTGCAGGAGTAGGCCATTCGGCCCTTCGAGCCTGCACCGCCATTCAATATGATCATGGCTGATCATCCAATTCAGTATCCCGTACCTGCCTTCTCTCCATACCCCCTGATCTCTTTAGCCACAAGAGCCACATCCATAAGAATGTTTTCCTTATCTCGGTCCTAAAGGAATTCCCCCTTATCCTTAGACTGTGACCCTTTGTTCTGGACTCCCCCCACATTGGGAACAATCTTCCTGCATCTAGCTTGTCCAACCCCTTAAGAATTTTGTAAGTTTCTATAAGATCCCCCCTCAATCTTCTAAATTCCAGTGAGTACAAGCCGAGTCTATCCAGTCTTTATTCATATGAAAGTCCCAACATCCCAGGAATCTGGTGAACCTTCTCTGAACCCCCTCTATGGCAAGAATGTCTTTCCTCAGATTTGGAGACCAAAACTGTACGCAATACTCCAGGTGTGGTCTCACCAAAACCCTGTACAACTGCAGTAGAACCTCCCTGCTCTTATATTCAAATCCTTTTGCTATGAATGCTAACATACCATTCGCTTTCTTCACTGCCTGCTGCACCTGCATGCCTACTTTCAATGACTGGTGTACCATGACACCCAGGTCTCGTTGCATCTCCCCTTTTCCTAATCTGCCACCATTCAGATAATAGTCTACCCTCATGTTTTTGCCACCAAGGTGGATAACCTCACATTTATCCACATTATACTGCATCTGCCATGCATCTGCCCATTCACTCAGCCTATCCAAATCACCCTGCAGCCTCCTAGCATCCTCCTCACACCTAACTATACCCCCCAGCTTGGTGTAATCTGCAAATTTGGAGATGTTGCATTCAATTCCCTCGTCCAAATCATTAATGTATATTGTAAATAGTTGGGGTCCCAGCACTGAGCCTTGCGGTACCCCACTACTCACTGCCTGCCATTCTGAAAAGATTTACTCCTACCTTTTGCTTCCTGTCTGCCAGCCAGTTCTCTATCCATATCATTAATGAACCACCATTACCGTGTGCTTTAAGTTTATATACTAATCTCTTATGTGGGACCTTGTCAAAAGCCTTCTGAAAGGCTGCGTGGAATGGGCTTCCAGCAGAAGTGGTGGAGGCAGGATCGATTTTAACATTTAAGACTAAAGTGGATAGGTATATGGACGTGAAGGGAATGGAGGGGTATGGTCTGAGTGCAGGTAGATGGGACTAGGGGAAAACAAATGGTCGGCACGGACTGGAAGGGCCGAGAGGGCCTGTTTCCGTGCTGTAATTGTTATATGGTTATATGTTATATGGTTATAAGTCCATATATCACACATCCACTGGTTCTCCCTTATCCACTCTACTAGTTACATCCTCGAAAAATTCTATAAGATTCGTCAGACATGATTTACCTTTTGTAAATCCATGCTGACTTTGTCCAATGATTTCACCACTTTCCAAATGCGCTGCTATCCCATCTTTAATAACTGACTCTAGCAGTTTCCCCACTACCAATGTTAGACTAACTGGTCTGTAATTCACCGCTTTCCCTCTCTCTCCTTTTTTAAAAAGTGGGGTTACATTAGCTATCCTCCAATCCTCAGGAACTACTCCAGAATCTAAGAAGTTTTGAAAAATTATCACTAATGCATCCACTATTTCCATGGCTACCTCCTTGAGCACTCTGGGATGCAGACATCTGGCCCTGGGGATTTATCGGCCTTTAATCTGTTCAATTTACCCAACACCACTTCCCGGCTAACCTGGATTTCACTCAGTTCCGCCATCTTATTTGACCTCCGGTCCACTGCTATTTCCGGCAGATTATTTATGTCTTCCTTAGTGAAGACAGAACCAAAGTAGTTATTCAATTGGTCTGCCATGTCCTTGTTCCCCATGATCAATTCACCTGCTTCTGACTGCAAGGGACCAACCTTTGTTCGAACTAGTCTCTTTCTCTTCACATATCTATAAAAACTTTTGCAGTCAGTTTTTATGTTCCCTGCCAGTTTCCTTTGGTAATCTATTTTCCCTTTCCTAATTAAGCCCTTTGTCGTCCTCTGCTGGATTCTGAATTTCTCCCAGACCTCTGGTAGGCTGCTTTTTTTGGCCAATTTGTATGCCTCATCTTTAGTTTTTATACTATCCCTGATTTCCCTCGTTATCCACAGATGCACCACCTTCCCTGATTTATTCTTTTGCCAAACTGGTATGAACAATTTTTGTACTTCATCCATGCAGTCTTTAAATACCTTCCATTGCACATCCACTGTCAACCCTTTAAGACTCACCTGCCAGTCTATCTTGGCCAATTCACGGCTCATACCTTCAAAGTTACCTTTGTTTAAGTTCAGAACCCTTGTTTCTGACTTAATTATGTCACTCTCCATCCTAATAAAGAACTCAAATCTCTTATTCTCTGTTTATTATTTTTTTCTTCTTCCCCCCCGTACATGTTGGATCTGAGTGTTTCCCTTCTCTGCCTCCTGCCTCAGACACCGTCTCCTAGCTATCTCTATTTGAGTCCCTCCCCCCAACCTATCTAGTTTAAAGTTCCCCCAGTAGCCTTTGTAAATTTCCCCGCCAAGATACTGGTCCCCCTTGGGTTCAAGTGCAACCCGTCCTTTTTATACAGGTCACTCCTTCCCCGAAAGAGGCTCCAATGATCCAGAAACTTGAATCCCTGCCCTCCACACCAGTCCTTCAGCCACGCGTTTATCCTCCACCTTGCTCCATTCCTACTCTCACTGTCGGGTGGCACAGGAAGTAGTCCTGAGATTGTTATCTCTGTGGTCCTTTTCCATAGCTCTCTTCCTAACTCCCTAAATTCTCCTTTTAGGACCTCTTCTCTTTTTTTACCTATGTCATTGGTACCAATATGTACCACGACCTGAGGCTCCTCTCCCTCCCTTTTCAGGATATCTTGGACACGTTCAGACAAATCCCGGACCCTGGCACCAGGGAGGCAAACTACCATCCGGGTCTCCGGACTGCGTCCACAGAATCGCCAATCTGACCCCCTAACTATGGAGTCCCCAATTACTAGAACTGCCGTGTATGGCGGCAGATAACCAGTCGGTATCGATAGTCCGGGTTGGGTCCGAACTGGGAGATAGGGAACTGGAGCTGGAAACCATGAGGTACAAGATGGAGGCGCAGGCAAGTCCCAAGAAAGCAAACGTGGCTGTGGTACCGGGTCTGTGTTAGGATGTGGTCGTAGAGTTGGAGGGAAGGGGGAATCACAGAGGGGGGGCAGTGAGAGAGGAGGTTTTTAAACTGTCTTCGCAGAGAGGAGAACTTCTTCAAAGTAGGCATACCTTGAGGAGATTTTGCAGTGGAGTAGACAAAATGTTTAAGAAGGATTTAAGAAGAAATTAATAATGACCTTCCTCAAATTAGACCAAAATTGCATTGATCTTTTCCTATTTACATATCTTTTTGTTAAATATTTTTATTAGAAGTACATAATTAAAATAAGAATATACTTGTCACATATATTCTTAATATTATTAATCTTAACAATTATGTCTTGTTTGTACTTCTATACATTTTTTTAGTTTTTAACGCAGATAGGAAAAAATAGAGAAATAAAGTAAAAATAGAAAATCAAAAAGATGAGTGGAGTGTTAAACAGGTTATCCATCGTTGGAGATATATCCATGGTTTGTTATGTATGATTCTTCATCTATTCCGTTATTCAGGCTTCAGTCAGGCTCTCGCACCGAGCCATTTTGACCCTTTAAATATTCAATAAATGGAGACCATATCCCTCTGAAAAGATCCAACTTGTCCAGTAGGACAAGCCTTAATCTTTCCAGATGAAGTGTCTCCGACATTCCTGTAATCCACATTTTGGTTGTGGGGGATGTAGGACCTTTCCAGAATTTCAATATTAATTTTTTCCCAATTATTAAACTGTAATCAATAAAAATTCTTTGATTCGTTGTTATTAATTGATCTGTTTCTAATATTCCCAATATTGTTAATTTTGAGTCAGGGATCAGATTCGTATTAACAACTTTCGAAATTATCTTAAATATTTCTGTCCAAAATTTAGTGATTTTTATACAATTTGTAAATGAGTGCGTTAAGTTAGCTTCTAAGTGCTGACATTTATCACATATGGCAGATACATTTGAAAAAATACTATGTAATTTGGATTTTGAATAATGTAATCTATGTAATATTTTAAATTGTATAAGAGAGTGTCTAGCATTTAACGAGCAGTGGTGTATATGTTGTAAACTTTCATCCCATACTTTTGGCCTGATTATTTGACCTTATTCGTTTTCCCATGATTGCCTATATATTTCTGTCATTGGGACATTGTTTTCCAATAAAATGTTATAAATATATGATATAATTTTTTCTGTGTTCGGGTGTTTATTTAGACATTCATCTAAAATTTTTGTCTTTCTATTTCTAATGTCCTGTGTGTTTGCTTTTACATAGTCTCTAATTTGTAAATATCTAAAGTAATCTTTTGAATGTAATGCATAAATTTGTTGTAATTCTTGAAATGAAAGGAAGGAGTTTTCCCTATATCACCCATCTTATTAATTCCATAATTTTTCCATTGTAAAAAACCTTTGTCCATCATTGAGCGTTTAAATGTAACATTATTTACATTGGTAAGGGCTAGTGGTATACATTCCAATTTTAATGTTTTCTTTATTTGTTTCCAGATACGTATCCCACTTTCTATTATAGGGTTTTCTCTGTAGGTTTTCTTACCTAGTTTAATATTGGCGAATAAAATCGAGCTAATTTCAAAAATGGAAAAATCTTCTTTTTCCATTTTTAACCAGATTGGTTGTTTATCTGACTCTACTAGCCAAAAATTCATATTTTTAATATTAACTGCCCAGTAATAAAACATAAAGTTTGGCAGTGCTAGACCTCCATTTATTTTTGATTTACATAAATGTTTTTTTATTTATTCTATGGCTCTTATAATCCCAGATAAAGTTGGTGACTATAGAATCAACCTTCTTAAAAAAAAAATTAGGAAGATATATCGGAATCAATTTGAAGAGATATAGTAATTGTGGGAGAAAAAATCATTTTTATTGCATTAATTCTACCTAGCATTGAAATAGGTAATGTTTTCCAATATAAAATATTCATATTTAATTTATTCAGTAAGAGTGGAAAATTAAATAAAGAATCAAATCTTTTTAATCATATAACCATATAACCATATAACAATTACAGCACGGAAACAGGCCCTCTCGGCCCTTCCAGTCCGTGCCGACCATTTGTTTTCCCCTAGTCCCATCTACCTGCACTCAGACCATACCCCTCCATTCCCTTCACGTCCATATACCTATCCACTTTACTCTTAAATGTTAAAATCGATCCTGCCTCCACCACTTCTGCTGGAAGCTCATTCCACACAGCCACCAAGCTCTGAGTAAAGAAGTTCCCCCTCACGTTACCCCGAAACTTCTGTCCCTTAATTCTCACGTCATGCCCTCTTGTTTGAATCTTCCCTACCCTCAATGGGAAAAACGTTTTTTGTTACATAAATTCCAAGATATTTGATTGTTTCGTTTGCTACCTTAAAAGGAAATTGTTGTAATGTATGTAAGTTATTTACCATTATTGACATAAGTTCACTTTTATTCCAATTAATACTATATTCTGAAAATAAGCCAAATTCAGTTATTAAATTTAATAAATTTGGAATACTAATTTCCGGTTTTGTAATATAAAGTAATACATCATCCGCATATAAGGAGATTTTATTTTCAGTATCTCTGGTTTCATACCCATATATTTCAGGATGTAATCTCACGCGTTGAGCTAATAGTTCAATTGCAAGTGCAAATAATAGCAGGGATAAGAGGACAACTATTTACATATCTAAAAAAGCTTTTAGGAAAGGTTTAGAGGGATTTGGGCCAAACGCTGGCAAATGGTATTAGCTTAGATGGGGTATCTTGGTCGACATGGACAAGTTGGGCTGAAAGGCCTATTTCTGTACTGTATGATTCTATATATGGTTTGATTGTACTTGTTGTGTATGGTATTACTTGTGGATGGTCTGATTGTACTCGTGTACACTGATTTACCTGGATAGGACATAAAACAAATATTTCACTGTAACTAGGTATATGTGACAACCATTCCGATTTGGGCGGAATTCTTCCGATTTTTCCATCCCAATTCCGAATTCCGATTTTTTTCCTCAATATTCCGAAAAAAATTGGAATTCGGAATTGGGATGGAAGCGTGCATGCGACCCATGGCGGCGGCGGCGGCAAGGAGACAGCGAGAGAGCGCACCGCGCCTGCGCCGCTTATGGGGGCACGCACGGGTGTACGTCAGCACGCAGCCGCATGACCCCGCCCCGCCACGGTGGCGTTCGGCGTCACTTGCCCCCCCCCCCCCCGCACTGACGTCACTTTCCCGCCCTCACTGACGTCACGTACCCCGCCCCTTACTGACGTCACGTGCCCCGCCCCTTACTGACCTCACGTGCCCCGCCCCTTACTAACGTCACGTGCCCCGCCCCTTACTGACGTCACGTGCCCCGCCCTCACTGACGTCAGACTAATAGGATTCCCGATTTTTCATTCTCACAAGTTGGCAGGTATGTGTAACTAGGTATATGTGACAAAAATAAACCAATAGCAATATCAGTATCACATTGTTTTTAAAGGTCACAATAGATGACAGGTAATTCCTGGAGATATGTTATCTTAATTATGTACCTTGTGGGGTTCATAGGTTCATAAGAACTTATAGCATTTGACCATTGTTAGCACCGTTCTTAGTTTAATGCAGTGAAATGTCACTTTTGGAAACCCCATCTGCTGAAATGTGAACTATACCAATTGGTTTGTGCAATTAAAGGGTTTTTGATTATAAGTAAGTAAGTTTATTGGCCAAGTATTCACATACAAGGAATTTGCCTTGGTGCTCTGCCCACAAGTAACAACATGACATACAGTGGCAGTTTCAAATGACTTAAAAAACACGAAACATTAATAATAAGACATTAATGATAAAATATCATTGATCAAGCATGTGAACCAACAAAATACCAGATGAGTGAGAAAAGTCACCCCCCTTGCTAAGTGCAAATTCACAATTTGTTAAAATAGTCATACAGTGATACAGTGTGGAAACAGACCCTTCCACCCAACTCGCCCACACCGGCCAACGATATCCCAGCTACCCTAGTCCCACTTGCCTGCGCTTGGTCCATAACCTTCCAAACCTGTTCTAATTATGTCCCTGTCAAACTGTTTCTTAAATGTTGGAATAGTCCCAGCCTCAATTATCTCCTCTGGCAGCTTGTTCCATACACCCACCACCCTCTGTGTGAAAATGTTACCCCTCGGATTCCTATTAAATCTTTCCCCCTTCACCTTGAACCAATGTCCTCTGGTCCTCGATTCCCCTATTCTGGGCAAGAGACTCTGTGCATCTACTCGATCTATTCCTCTCATGATTTTATACACCTCAATAAGATTTCCCCTCATCCTCCCACGCTCTATGAAATTGAGACCCATCCGACTTAACCTCTCCCTATAGCTCACATCCTCTAGTCCTGGCAACATCCTCGTAAATTCCAGTGCTTAAGTATTAATCAGATCAAAGACTAATCAAATTTCTAAACATTTTTTCAGAGAAGAGTTGGATAATCTTCGGAATACAATTGAAGAAGCTAAGCAGACTCAGATCAGTTCCGTTAGACCACAACTTCTGGCTGCTGAAGAAAATCTTAACCACATGTTACTGGATCTGGATGATGTAGTAAAGAAGGTAATCAGCAGCTTCTATTTTTGTAAAACTCTTGCTCTTTCCTTTTTAATCATTTATCAGATGCAGCAACCTGTGGCAAGACACAATTTCAATGTCTCGGTTGTTTGACTTTAGAAAAAAAGACTGATCTTATTGTTGGTTGGGAAGATAGGGACAAAAGACCTGTCTAGATTCTCTTTCCTTCTGTTCTCATACTCAATTCCGATGGCACCTTGGGCTCATATCTATTGAATTTAGGAGTGATACTGAATTGTTGTTAATGCTTTGCGTTCTTTGGGACTTCTTGTTCATTCCAAGAATTTTGTACTATTCCAGTTAAATAGGCCTTTGAAATAAATTATTTTGGTACTCATGACAATTAAACACTCTTGGCTCTTGATGTCATGGGTATAATAGCCCGAGTAACAGTCTCTGCCGGCAGTGATGATTGGCGCAGGGGTACGGACCTCAGCTGAAGGATGGGAGCTGAGTGTGGCCGTTTCTCACTCTGCTTGCGTGTAGTAGGCTGTTTGAGAGACGTCCACACGAGAAAAACGCCTTGATCTGAGCCGGCGAAAGTTATGAGTGTGATTTCACCTAAAGAAAGCACTGCCTAAAATTGATTAACACCATCCCTCTAAGCCATTTGTAATGTGAAGATTTTGAATGATTTGGCATTTCTTGTGAACGGTTTGTGTTTTAGTTCAATATTTTGCTGTGTTGCCAGCCTATTTTATTTTCTCTTATTCTTTTTGTGTTTACAAACCTGTTATGCTGCTGTAAATAAGAACTTTATTGTTCTGTTTCTGTACGTATTTCAGCTAAGCACTCTTGACTGAGTGGAGGTGTTTGGTAAAGCAGTTATTCAATCTGCGTTTAATTGTTCCAAAATTGAGGAGACTATGTCATGAGCACTGATAACCACCTTGTCATTGTTCCTCACATTTAATGAACTCATTGTATCAAATCTTGAGTTCCACAAGTTATACATTTTACAGTTATACATTATACAGTTATACTATTTTGTCAACAAAATAGAGAGAGTACAGAGGAGATTTACTAGAATGTTGCCAGGGTTCCAGCAACTATGTTACAGAGAAAGGTTGAACAAGTTAGGTCTTTATTCTTTGGAGCGCAGAAGGTTAAGGGGGGACGATTGAGGTCTTTAAAATGATGAAAGGGATAGACAGAGTTGACGTGGATATGTTTTTCCCATTGAGGGTAGGGAAGATTCAAACAAGAGGGCATGACATGAGAATTAAGGGACAGAAGTTTAGGGGTAACGTGAGGGGGAACTTCTTTACTCTGAGGGTGGTGGCTGTGTGGAATGAGCTTCCAGTAGAAGTGGTGGAGGCAGGATCGATTTTAACATTTAAAAGTAAAGTGGATAGGTATATGGACGTGAAGGGAATGGAGGGGTATGGTCTGAGTGCAGGTAGATGGGACTAGGGGAAAACAAATGGTCGGCACGGACTGGAAGGGCCGAGAGGGCCTGTTTCCGTGCTGTAATTGTTACATGGTTATATGGTTATATACATGTTTCTGGTTCATGCTAAGTTCAGAAACTGTGCCAATAGGCCCATTGTTTCAAGCTGTTCTTGATCCACAGTACTCATTTCTTCCTCCCTGACATTCCTTCCTCTCTGCCCTATGCTCTTGACGCCTTCTGAAATCCCATCTGGCTTATCAAAACAATTGGGAGGGCAAAAAGAGGACATGAAATGGAGCTGAAATGCAAGTAAAGGAAAATACCAAGTGATTCTGTAGCGCAGTAGCACAGTGGTAGAGTTGCTGCCTTAGATTCAAAGGGTTTCAAAGGTATTTTATTGTCACGTGTACCAATTAAGGTACAGTGATATTCGTATTACCTTACAGCGCCAGAGGCCCGGGTTCAATCCTGACTACGGGTGCGGAGTTTGTGCGTTCTCCCTGTGACCGCATGGGTTTTCTCCGGGTGTTCCGGTTTCCTCCCACACTCAAAGACGTACATGTTTGTAGGTTAGTTGTGTTTGGTAGAAAATTATAAATTGTCCCTAGTGTGTAGGATAGTGTTAGTGTACGGGTGGGTGATGGGTGGTCAGTGCGGACTTGGTGGGTTGAAGTGCTGTTTCCATGCTGTACCTCTAAAGTCTAAAAGCTATATTAGGTTTTTGTGTATTATTACAAGAGTGGGGAAGGAATAAATCCCCTCATTAGCATGGTCGTCTGTGTAGAACAGGAAGGGGAGATATTAAATTCTCATCTGTTTTTACTGAGGAGATCATGGAAGCTAAGGAATTGAGGCATAGGAGTTGTGATGTATTTGATCATATACAAGTTTCAAGAGGAGATATTGGTAGTTTTAAAAAGCTTTAAGGTGGATAACTCCCTAGAGCCTGTCCAACCCTGAGCTTGAACCTTCTGGGAAACTAGGGAGGAAATTGCAGAGGTCCTTGATATTTGGATGATCTTTAGCCACAGGTGAATTTCAGAAAAACTGCAAGGTGGCTAAGGTAATGTTATTTAAGAAGGGCAGCAAGGTCACTGTCAAGGAACTACAGGCTGCTGAGCCTGACATCAGTGGTGAGAAAGTTATTAGACGGAATTCTTTGGAATAGGAACTACCAACATTTGGATAAGCATGTACTGTTAGGGATACTCCATATTGCTTCATGTATGAGAAATCGTGTTTCACAAGTCTTGATGGAGTTTTTTGAAGTGCTCACCAAGAGGATTGATGAGGGCAGGGCAGTAGATGTTGTTTATGTGGCGTTCATCAAGGCCTTTGACAAGATCTTGTATGGTAGGCTTGATGTAATGGCGAGATTGCATCAAATCCAAAGTGAGCGAGCAATTGGATTCAAAATTGGCTTGTAGGAAGGAGTCAACGGATAGATGTGGAGGATTGTTTTTCTGATTGCAGGCCTGTGGTCAGTGTTGTGCCACAGGGTTGGTGCTGGGTCCACTGCTATTTATGTGCATGAATGATTTGGATGACTGTAGTTAACATTATTAGTAAATTTGTAGATAACGCCAATATTGGTGGTCTAGGGAAGGTTATCTTAGTTTACAACAAGACTTCGATCAGTTGGGATTGTGGGCCTGGAAATGGCAAATGGAACTTAACTGACAAGTTGAGGTGTCGCACTTTAGTTTGTCAAACCAGGGCAGAACTCGCACAGTAAAGGGAAATACCCTGGAGGGTGCTGCAGAAAAGAGAAAACTAGGAATACAGGTGCATGGTTCCTGAAAAGTGGCAAGTCAGGTGGACAGCATGGTGAAGAAGGCGTCTTGCATGCTTGTTTTAATTGGGAACGGCACTAAGAACAAATGTTGGGTAATCATGATGCAGCTGTACATGTCATTGATGAGACCACACTTTGAGTACTGTGTATAGCTTTGATAGTCAATAGTCAGATTTATTTGTCACATACACAATAAAGTTCATGAACTTGCCAGCAGTGGTACAATAAAAAAGAACACACAATACACAATAAAAATTGATCACAAACATCCACCACAGCATTCATCACTGTGGTGGAAGGCACAAAGTTCAATCAGTCCTCCTCCATTTCCCCCCGTGGTCCGGACCACAAACCTTCGCAGTCACTGCTGATGGCCCAGCTATAGGTAGGATGTCATTAAGTTGGAAAGGGTGCAGAGCAGATTCATCACAATGTTACCTGGGAATGCGGACTTGAGTTGTGGGAAGAGGTTGTAAAGGCTGGCACTCTTTCCTTCGGAGCATAGGAGGCTGAGGGTGACATTATTGATGTGTATAAGATGATGGGGGCATGGATAAAGTGAATGTTACAGTGTTTTTCCCAGAGGGAGAGGATTCTAAAATTAGAAGGTATAGCCTTAAGATGAGAGGGGAGAAATTTATAAGGGGATAACTTTTTCATTCTATGTCTCAGAACTCTAAAACTTGCTTTTCTAACACAACATTTTTGATGAAATGTTATACACCTGAAACATGGACTCTATTTTTCTTCTCACAAATGTTAGCTGATGTGCTCAGTTTGTTTTTGACATTAGATATCCAGGCTTTAATAAATCAGAATCCCAGGAGCGAATTATTTTTCAGTTCTAGATTGTATTTATTTTGTATGTTGCTGCTTTCTGCAGCAGCTTTGTTTCCCAATTGGATTGCTCTAGTCTGAGCATACCTAATCTGATGACTTCTTTTTGAAAAACTATTTTACTCAGGTTGAGGCGGCTCAATCAGAGGCCAAAATAGTTGTTCAGTACAGTGAGCTGGTGGCTATGGCCAGGGATGAATTCAGGAAAGAACTGGAAAGTATCACTCCCGATGTGCAACCTGGCTGGAAAAATCTCAGTAAGTAGATGATGTTCTTATTGCTTTTGATGTTTTTCATTCTTTGCTTCAAGTTAGTTTACATTAATTGAAATCAACAGAAGGCATATGTAATGTTAAGACTTTGTGTAAGCTCACTGCATTTACGACAATTTTCCTTTAAGAAAGGATTTGTATTAAAATTGGATTCAAGAAATTCACTTATTGTTTGTAAGATTACTATTTTCATCACGACAACAACGTATGAGGAAGTTATTTTTAATTATAACTTATCAAAGAAGTATCGGTATTATTGACCTTTTTCTTCACGTTTTATTGCTATTTTCACACATATTCATTAAATAATGTGTTAATTTTTTATTTTTTATTTCCTGGAATTGAGTTTATAATCTTTTATTTACAAAAAAAGCCATAAATTTAGGCGATGATTTTTGCACATTTAATATTGCAACCAGTATCATTGAATATTAATTAATCCATAATGGTGCTTGGTGTGAGCAGGTGTGAACAAATCTAATGTTGAGGAAGGCAAGTGACAGTGAATGGTGTGGTATGTGAGATTAGATGAACAATGTTACATTTTTGGACTGTTTCATTGTAAATCTGGCAGCTTTATTTTTATTGCTATTGGGCATATTTTATACCAATTAACTCAAACCCCATGCTGGACATGTGGAAAAGTGGTATTCTTCTGGTGCCATTTCAGGTGGTGTGGACCAACTGAAATCAGATGGGATAAAGGGTCAGAGAAGCTTAACATAATAGTGGTGGTGTGTAAATTTATGGTGTTTGGTATTCTATTTCAATAAGCTAGTCTTTATGAAAAATAACAAAGGTTTAAAAAGGAGATGTTGACCTGTTAATTGCATTGTGAGATAAATTGGGCCAGAATTTAGATTCATAGATTTGTAGTTATACAGCATGGAAAATAGGCCCTTCAACCAAACCTTGCCCGTGCCGATCAAGAACTAGAGCTTTTACTTCATCCCATACAAAATATACTTGCCTAAAAGTTCTTGAGCAGTATCCAAGGCGTGATGTGTGACGCCTGATCTTGTGCAATTAGTTGGAAGATAATTTTGTCTTTATGGGGCAGCTACCAGTCAGTCATTCAGGAAGGGAAACCTCATATTAACCTGGGATGGGACCAAACACCTCACCAAAATACTGTGAATTGCAACTTACGCTTTTGTATTCTTCTCTAATGTGCTGTTTATTGTAAGTGTTTAAAAATGGCTTTCTTTCTTTATGCATGGCTTTTAGAGCTAGGTGCTTAGGTGCTTATGTTTAGTTTCTGGATTAACAATTAAAAAGCACTATATGTGGATGCAGCAAATACTCAGCAGGTTTGGCAATAACTGTTGTTGATATATTTATCAAGGTCAAATATTCAAGGGTCTAATATTAGAAACAAGGAACTGCAAATGCCGGTTTACACAAAAGGACACGAAGTGCTGGAGAAACTCCGTGGATCAGGCAGCATCTCTGGAGAACTTGAATAAGTGACGCAGCCAGTCTGAAGAAGGATCCCCATCTGAAATGTCTCCTATCCATGTTCTTCAGAGATGCTGTCTGATTCACTGAGTTACTCCAGCACTCTGTGTCCTTTTGATATTAAATATTAACCACTTTACAGGTGCCACTGACCTGTTGAGTATTTACAGCATTTTCTTCTCTCATTTCAGTTAAGATTTTTTTGGGGGTCTATCTAATATTTTCATTCCCAACTAATTTGGAAGCTATGCATGGTCCAAGTAAAGTAAAAAATTGACATTTTCCTTATTAAAAATGAATGTGTAGTGAGTGTTTTCATTTAGACTAACATTCTGTTTGTGTGACTACCTGTAGTGGTGTTGTTGTCAACTTGGATTAATTTTCTCCCACCCTTTTCATTGCAGAAGTGACTGATCTAGGTGAGTCTGGCCTGTTTGTTGTATGCTCCTCTGAATTCTCTGAACTTCAGCTGCTGCCATTAAGCTGGGAGGTCCATCAGTAGATGAGAAATCTCAGCCAAATGAGGAGCTTTAGAATTCCTTGTCACTGTAAATCAGGAAGTATTGTAATGCTCCACCTTCCCCAATCCAATGATTGCCTCTTGGTGAGAATACTTGCTGAAATGATAGAATATCTGAAAACAAACCAGTCTATGCCACTGGTATATTTGTGCTTTTAGATGAGTGGTCAAATTTTAGAAATAACTCTGGAAAGACTACTGTCTACTCCTACATAATCACTATTTAGATCAGCAGTTGAACACGTCCAGGAGAAGATGAGGCGTGGCAACGAGTAGTTTGTTGGGGAACAGGAAAGATACAGTGTGAACGTTGTAATGCTGGGAATTCTTTAGATGCATTATACATAATTTGTTTAATTAGGTGGCTTTGGTTGTAACTGGCTGCAGGGAATGGAGAGTGTGAGTGGAGAATTGTTGTTAAATGTGAAGATAATACTATGGCCAACTACAATGAATATGACTGGGTATTATGCCTGTCAATCCTGCTTGGTATCCAAGCTGTTTAGACTGAAATCTATTCTAGGCACATAATATATGTAAAACATCTCATTGTGTAGGAATGAACTGCAGATGCTGGTTTACACTGAAAATGGACACAAAATGCTGGGGTAACTCAGCGGGATAGCACCCGAGATGCTGCCTGTCCCACTAAAACATCTAATTGGTTGATATAGTGTTATAATAGACAATAGGTACAGGAGTAGGCCATTCAGCCCTTCGAGCCAGCACCGCCATTCAATGTGATCGTGGCTGATCATCCACAATCAGTACCCTGTTCTTGCGTTCTCCACATATTCCCTGATCTATCCGCTATCTTTAAGAGCCCTATATAGCTCTCTCTTGAAAGTATCCAGAGAACTGGCCTCCACCGCCCTCTGAGGCAGAGAATTCCACTGACTGACAATTCTCTGTGTGTAAAGGTTTCCTCATCTCTGTTCTAAATGGCTTACCCCTTATTCTTGAACTGTGGCCCCTGGTTATGGACTCCCCCAACGTCGGGAACATGTTTCCTGCCACTAGCGTGTCCAAACCCTTAATAATCTTATATGTTTCAATAAGGAATCCTGTCATCCTTCTAAATTCCAGTATACCATATAACAATTCCAGCACGGAAACAGGCCCTCTCGGCCCTTCCAGTCCGTGCCGACCATTTGTTTTCCCCTAGTCCCATCTACCTGCACTCAGACCATACCCCTCCATTCCCTTCACGTCCATATACCTATCCACTTTACTTTTAAATGTTAAAATCGATCCTGCCTCCACCACTTCTGCTGGAAGCTCATTCCACACAGCCACCACCCTCTGAGTAAAGAAGTTCCCCCTCACGTTACCCCTAAACTTCTGTCCCTTAATTCTCATGTCATGCCCTCTTGTTTGAATCTTCCCTACCCACAATGGGAAAAGCTTATCCACGTCAATTCTGTCTATCCCTTTCATCATTTTAAAGACCTCAATCAAGACCCCCCTTAACCTTCTGCGCTCCAAAGAATAAAGACCTAACTTGTTCAACCTTTCTCTGTAACATAGTTGCTGGAACCCAGGCAACATTCTAGTAAATCTCCTCTGTACTCTATTTTGTTGACATCCTTCCTATAATTAGGCGACCAAAATTGTACACCATACTCCAGAATTGTTCTTACCAATGCCTTGTACAATTTTAACATTACTTCCCTACTCCTATATTCAATGCTCTGATTTATAAAGGCCAACACACCAAAGGCTTTCTTTACCACCCTATCTACATGCGATTACACCTTCAGGGAACTATGCACAGTTATTCCTAGATCTCTCTGTTCCTCAGCATTCCTCAATTCCCTACCACAAGCCTATACAAGCCCAGCTGCTCCAGTCTCTCAGCATATGACAGTCCAGCCATCCCGGGAATTAACCTTGTAAACCTACGCTGCACTCCCTCAACCAAAACTGCACACAATACTCCAGGTCTCGTCTCAGTAGCGCCCTGTACAACTGCAGAAGGACCTGTTTGCTCCTTTACTCAACTTCTCTTGTTACGAAGGCTAACACACCATTCGCTTTCTTCACTGCCTGCTGTACCTGCATGCTTACTTTCATTGGCTGATGAACAAGGACCCCCCAGATTCCGTTATAGTTCCCCTTTTCCCAACTTGATGCCCTTTAGATAATAATCTGGCTTGTTTTTGCTACCAAAGTGGATAACCTCTCATTTGTTCACATTAAACTGCACCTGCCATGCATCTGCCCACGCCCCCAATCTGTCCAAGTCACCCTGCATTCTCATAGCATGCTCACAGTTCACACTGCCATCCAGCTTTGTGTCATCTGAAAATTTGGTAATATTACTTTGAATTCCTTCATCTAAATTATTGATGTATATTGTAATTAGCTGCGGTCCCAGCACCGAGCCTTGTGGTACCCCAATAGTCACTGCCTGCCATTCTGAAAAGGACCCGTTAATCCCTACTCATTGTTTCCTGTCTGCCAACCAATTTTCTATTTATGTCAGCATTCTACCCCCAATACCATGTGCCCTAATTTTGCCCACTAATTTCCTATGTCGGACACTACATCCATTGGCTCTCCCATGTCCATTTTCCTACTTAAATCCTCAATAAATTCCAGAAGCTTAGTCAAGCATGATTTCCCCTTCGTAAATCCATGCTGATTCGGACCGATCCTGTTACTGCTATCCAAATGTGCAGCTATTTCATCTTTTCTGATTGACTGATTTTCTGATCTTCCCCGCCACCGATGTCAGGCTAACTGGTCTATAATTCCCTGTTTTCTCTCTCCCGCCTTTCTTAAAAAGTCAGTAAATGTTCACTTAAAAAGGCTCCGTAGGTTACAGAAAACCAAGTTCTCTCATAAATTTTTGTAGAACATTTCAAGTTAGCAATGTTAGTCGCAGAAATGCAGTTTCCCAAGTTTTGTAATGGAGGTGTCAGCTAATTGATTCAAAATACAACCTGTCTTAAGAAAAAACTGTTCATGTGTAACCTTCTTGTAGTTATGACACACCGTGATCCTGAAGGATCCTTAAGCTATCGGTTCACAGCAGGAGGCTATTGAAAAAAATTTAATGGAAACTGACCAGGCAATCTCTTCGATAGACGGTTATAAAGAACTTTATCAAACATACCCATTGATAAGGCCATTGAAACTAGCCATTAGATAGGGACATTTTGATTCTGTACCATTACAACCACACAAGGGAAACCAATACATATTCATGCTATTTGGCCCTCATTGCAATTGTTTTACACCTGACCTATGGAATAGTAGGTTGATGGCCGGTTCTCAGAAAAGGAAGCCATGCATTACCCGGGGACTATCTGTATTACGGTGAACGTGGAAAGGAAGAAAATAAGTTTTTGGGATGTGAATGTGGTTGCATTAATTAACCATTTATCTCACTCACCAGGCTGGAGTTCCTGCCTCCAGAGTTACAGTGACATGCATTACCTCATGCTATTTGTACTTTAATCATATTCTGTATTTTGTGGTTACTTCCCTTAGCACGCCTTTATAGTCAGTAATATTACACTCAAAATCTGATTAATCACAATTTTAGAAACATCTTCTCCACACATGACCAACATGAATTCATGGTTTAGAGCATGAACTTTATATTTATTATCCACTGTGCAAAGGAAAGTAATGCACTGTTGATCAGAAAACGATGCATTAAAAAAAATCTAATCACTCCATCTACTTTCTTCCAGATGACGTAATTTGTGCTTAATTTCCTGTGCATGCCTTTTCGTGTCCAATGAGAAGTCTCGAAACCTAGTTAAAGCAACATATAATTTCAAAAATCTATTTTAATGAAAAGTTTTCTTTCCTCAATGGAACTGACCGCTGCAGACTTTGCAAACATCACCATGTAAATGTGAACTGTTCGCCTGAACTGTCTGAAAATTCCAAAAGTTGCAACATGTATGTAAATGAACTGACATCTATGTGTGCAATTGATTTTTAGTGGGGAGGGGGAATATAACCGTTTTTTTGCAGGCGGAAGCATTTAAACCCAAATGAATGGCTGTTGCTTGATCTTCTAATTCAGGATATCGTTGCTCTGTTGTTTCTAATGGTTTTTTCAAACTGTAGCTGGCCAGCTGAGCACTGATGACCTTAACTCACTGATTGCCCACGCCCATCGTCGCATTGACCAGTTGAACAAAGAACTGGCTGAACAGCGTGTTCGGGAGAAGCAACGCATTGAAATTGCACTTGAGCACCAGAAACTGGAGAATATGAGAGCTTTGGAAATGGCAGTGACAAAAGCTCTGGAACATTATCGATCAGAAAGGCTTCTGGAACAGGACAAAAAGGCAAGACTTCTGCCCAGTCTTGCATGCAAAATATTTGCAAATTACTTTTAACATTAATGTTAGTAATCAGCATCGTCAATCAGACCATGTTCATTGCTGGGTTGATACTGTGGAAAACTGGTCTAAAAAGACACAAAAAGCTGGGTCAGGCAGCATCTCTGGGGACATTTCGGGTCGAGGCCGTTCTCCATACTGAGTCGGGAAAGGAGGGATATAGAAGGTACATAGAACAAATGAATGAAAGATAAAGCAACAATGATCTAGGGTAGGTGGTCCATTGTTGGCAGTGGGGAAGGTGATAACGAGTTATACAGACAGTGAAACTCAACAGAACAACAGTGAAACTAGTGCAATGACTAGGGTGGGGGCGGAACGGAGAGAGAGGCGATGTCAGGTTAGTTGAAGTTAGAGAAATCTATATCACACCGCTGGGTTGTAAGCTGCCCAAGCAAAATATGAGATGCTGTTCCTACATTTCGTGTTGGACCTCACTCTGACAATGGAGGATGCCAGGACAGAAAGGTCAATATGAAAATAGGAAGTGGAGTTAAAGTGTTTGGCAACCGGGAGGTCGCGTGGGCCAAGGCTACTTGTTGTGGGAACTTTGCAACTTTGGAGCAGGATTACTTTATAAATACAAGTACTCAGGAAATCTTTCACAGGGTTCTTTCTCCTTCTCAATTAAGGGGCACTAAATGATCTCTTCTATGATTATGCAATTGAAACAGTACCAGGAGAAAAAAAGGGTGATTACTATTTTAATAATCCATAGATACTGGTGGCTAACCTTGCTGATGCCCATGATCTTAATGTCTCTTAATAACCTTGATTACAAATATTTTTAAGCTTGGATTTTAAATTAGTAATGAACTAACGAGTGCATTAGATTCAGTGCACAAAGTGTTGGAGTAACTCAGTGGGTCAAGCAGCATCTGGAAATGGATGTGATGTTTCTGGTCGCGCACCCTTCAGTCCTGAAGTGTCTGAAGAAGAGTCCCAACCCGAAGCATCACCTATCCATGTTCTCCAGAGCTGCTGCCTAACCCACTGAGTTACTCCAGCATTTTGTGTCTTTTTGTGTAAGCCAGCATCTGCAGTTCTTTCTTTCTCATATTCATTGCCATTGTCAGAAGTGTTACAAATTTATATCGCCCTCTGCCTGTAGAAGTACTTTTTAATTTTGGTCCTGAAAGGCACAGACTGATTCTGAAGAATCCGATTCTGCACAGGCACAGTCTGAAGAAAGGTCTCGTCAGAAACGCCACCCATTCCTTCAATCCAGCATTTTGTGTCCATCTTCTGATTCTTAGGTTATCCCCTCTAGTGTTGGATCCCCAACCTACGGAAATGGTTTTGCTTTATCTACAACTTAATGTTTTGAGCTCCTCAATCAACTCGCCCTTCTTTTGCACCTACTTTTTAGAAGATGTTGCCCTGGTTTATGTAACCGTGTAGTTTAAGCTTTAGGGGCTTTAGATTCGGGAATCTAACCAGCATTCCTAATAAGGCACATATGTCCCCCCTAAGTTATAGTGCCCTGAATTGCTCAGAACCCTGTGGAGCTGCAACATAACCTCTTTGCCTACATTGTATTTTAGTCATCTTGATATAAAAGCCAGCATTTCTTAGATCTTTTGATCAATTTATGTGCTTGGCTTTTTAATAATCTAAGTGAACATTGAACACCTACATTGAACAGATGCGGCACGGTGGCGCAGCGGTACTGTTGCTGCCTAACAGCGCCAGACGGTCCTGGGTTCGATTCTGACTACGGGTGCTGTCTGTACGGAGTTTGTACGTTCTCCCCGTGACCCGCGTGGGTTTTCTCTGAGATCCTTGGTTTCTTCCCTAAGTTATAGTGCCCTTATAAAGACGTACTGGTTTGTAGGTTAATAGGCTTGGTACAAATGTAAATCGTCCCTAGTGTGTGTAGGATAGTGTTAATGTGCGGGGGCTCGTTGATCGGCGTGGACTCGGAGGGCCGAAGGGCCTGCTTCCACACGGTATCTCTAAACTAAAACTAAAAGATGCTGTCAATCTAAGATAATTCTACATACAGCAAGCCAGGCAATGTTTCTAGAGATTGACATTACAGATGCTCTTCATCAGAACTTTAGATCTTTTTGGGTTTCCAAAATGATTGTTTTGTTATTGGAAGGGGAGAGTTGGAAGTGAGCAAGGGATTAATTTTGCTCTGCTCTTGTACAGAGTGAAGGCTATATGGCACAACTGCAATGTTAACCTGGCTACCTTAACCTGTTATAACCGCAGTGTTGGGTTAAACTATGTTATTGCCTGGCATGGTAGAGATTACTTTGTTGTAAATAATATGTTTTGTTTCCAAAACCAGATTGAAGAAGTACGAGAAGTGATGGAGGCAGAGATGCGAACCCAACTCCGCAGGCAAGCTGGTGCTCACACTGACCATTTGAGAGATGTATTGAAGGTTCAGGAACAGGAATTCAGAGGCAAATATAAGGAGGTAAATTTACTTTATTTCCATGGGCATAGACTGCCATTTCAGGCAATTGAATCTGTGCTGGCTAACAAGATCATAGTATCTCACTTATCTCCACATTACTATCAACCCCGTCTAGAATATGTCACTTATCTACACATTAGCAGCAACTTACAGTGCCAACAAACCAATGTTTGAGAAGTGGAAGGAAGCTAAAGCAGTCGGAAGCACAAAGGTTGCTCGTGTTGTGGATGGTGAGGATAGTTTCGGGTTACATAATGAAAATGATTTGCTGGTAAATTAGACAGAGCAATTGTAGATGGCATTTAACCCCGATAAGTGTGAAGTGATGTATTTTAGGAGGTCAAAAAAGTGTGAAGATACCCGATGAATGTTGGGCCCCAGGGACTATTGAGGAACAGAGCACCTTGGTGTAAAAGTTAGGTGGCAGCATAGATAGATAAGTGGTAAAGAAGACATATAAGATGCTAGCTTTCAATACCCATGGCATTGAACATAGAGCAGGGAAGTTTGCTCTGGAGAGGATCAGAGGAGATTGACTGGGACATTGCTGTGTGGAATTTCTCAGTTGTGAATAGAGACGGGATATGCTGGAAGGCAAACGCAATGCTAGCATTTATTTCAAGAGGAGTAGAATACAAAAACAGGGATGTAATGCGGGTGAATCCTGAAATCTGTGGTGCGAAGGGACTTGGGAGTGCTGGTGCAGGATTCCTATAAATTGCAAGTTGTATTGGTAGTAAAGGCAAATACAAAGCTAGCATTTATTTCAAGAGGGCTGGAATACAAAAGGATTCCTAGGAAAGGTTCGTAGGAATGAATAGGTTAACATATGATGAGCGTTTGATGGCACTGGGCCTGTACTCGCTGCAGTTTAGAAGGATGAGGGGGGACCTAATTGAAACTTATCGAATAGTGAAAGGCTTGTATAGAGTGGATGTGGAGTGAGTGAATGTTTCCACTAGTGGGAGAGTCTTGGACTAGAGGCCATAGCCTCAGAATTAAGATTTACTACATAGATTTAAGGTGAGAAGGAAAACATTTAAATGGGACCCGGGGGGCATCTTTTCCTCGTGGGGGGTGATGGGCGGTGAATGAACTGCCAGAGGAAGTGGGTGTAACAGCAAAGTTTAAAAGACATTTGGATAGGTGCATGATAGAAAATATTTAGAGGGATACTGATAAACAACTTGGTCGGCTCAGATGAATTAGACTCGGTGATTCTAAGATTAGGCCATTCAGCCCTTTGAGGCTTTTCTGCTGAAATTCCTCAAATTCCCAGCAATGGCCTGCACTCACTATATTCACTACATCTCAGCTGTGACCAGTCACACCGCTCACCCCTGTCTGGCCATCACCAATCTTCATAGATACTCACTCCACATTATGTGATTCATTGCTGGATTTGTGCCAGCCCAGCTGTGTTGTGAGTGATGCAGTGACTCCAACTCTCGCGCTTTCGGCGGGAGATCGCCCGCTGAAAGGCCATTTTAGCAAAATCTCCCGCTCTCCCGCTTGAGATTTAATTTAATTTATCTCGGGCCTAAAATGGCCTTTCAGCGGGCGATCTCCCGCCGAAAGCGGGAGAGTTGGAGTCACTGGTGATGAAATGTAGATAATGCTTTAGTGAACATATTGGCACCGCCTTCATTAATATTCCCATTCTTTGGGTTTCGACCTGTTTGCTAAGTAACATGCCAATGGTAGAATACTAATGGCAGTCATTATTTTCTTAAATTACAATTGGGACTGAGCATGGAATTAAGTTTTGATGTTCTGACATTGGTTTGAGTTAATTTGGCACAGATTAAAGAAATGAGGTTCAGCAAATTTAGTCCCATTAATTGGCTAAATCAAAGACTCAGTTGTCTAAAAAAAAGTACAATTCCTGCCCATTTTAGGGAGTTCACTGGTCTTTCCATTTTCACTCTTCCCATAGCAAATGTGAAATCTCCGGTGAAAATATTTATTCAGGGCCAGCCAGTGCTATCTGCGCAGGTTTGTACAAGTTTCATACCACTTCATCAGTTGTTTATTTTTTACTTAATAGGAGCTGCAACAGAAATTATCTGAATACGAAATTCAGTACAGACGCTTATCTCAGGAACAACTGGACAACTTTACCATAGAGATGAATGCAGCTCATTCCAGACTGAAGGGTATTGAACAGGCAATGGAGAGTGAGTAATTACTTGTCATTCCACATATTTCATCTAATTTTTGAAAAGCATTTAGTAAGGCACATTCTAAAGTACAGAAATGTACATTCCATGTTATGGAGGGGTTGCATTTTTCAAACAAAAACATATATATTGTGATTTTAAAAAAAAATCTTAATGAGAATCTTTGATGAAAATGGACATTTGTTTCTTCCACATTTCTCCTTGAAACTGAGTCAAAAAATATGGATCGTATATATGTTGGTGAATTGGAGCTAATGAGGTGTTACATGGTTCACAGTTGCAGTTCAACTGTTTTCAACATATGTAGGAGAAAATATATTTTGTTCATAGTTATATTCATTGGGATCCTGTAGTTCAAATGTCTTGAATTATTTTGAGATGATGAGTAAGCATGTTGATAAGGGGTGTGTAGTAGATGTCCAAGGCCTTTGGCAATATACTACTCGGTAGGCTACTGGTCCAGATGTTTGAGCCCATGTGATCCTGTGTAGGCTGGCAAATTGGATCTTATAAGTTCATAAAAGATTTAGTAAAATTAGGCCATTTGGCCGATCGTCTACTCTGCCATTCGATCATGGCTGATCTATCTCCCTCCTAACCCCATTCTCCTGCCTTCTCCCCATAACCCCAAGACACCTGTACTAATCAAGAATCTAATATTGGATCAAAAGGAACTTTTTTTTAATGATGAAATTGAATAATGAATGCTGATGTTCTAAGAGCTTTGGCTGTCCTAATACAAGAAAAAAACAAAGTTAGTGTTCAGGTACAACATGTAGTTTAGAAATCAAATCTAGAGAAACCACATTAAACTTCATTCCAATTTCTTGCAGTCTTGGATGGAGCTATTGTCAAACTTTGTTATGATGCATCCCGATGAAATGCTTTCTAGAAATGTCATTGGAATGAAAAGTAATGTGGTTTCTCTCTGTAAATCCTATTAATATTTTGAGTGATTGCAACATTTTCAAATTTATGGATTATTTCAAATTTCTAGCAATGGAGAATTTTCCCTTTGAAGTAATTATAAATAATAGGGTTTAATTGGCTAAATACAAAAAAAAAGATCCATTGGAGAAGCCCAGAACAAGTGGGGATTGATGAAAGTATAGCTGAATCTTTTGGGACTAAAAACACACAATGCTGGAGATATTGGCTTGGGTAGAGTACATTGAAGTTTGTTTGCTCACAAGAGACAAGAGAGTGTGGCAAAAACTAGCAATAGTTAACAGAAATGCAAGATGAATCTGAGGATTTGCAAATGTCAGAGCAGAAGAGCAGAGGTTAGAAGGAACCAAAATCGGAAATCCAATTACTGAAGTTGTGATTACAGTTTTGATCACTCACTGATATGGAATATCCACCATTGTGTTTTAAATGGGATGAAAAGTGGTGGGTACACATAAACACACACACACACACACACACACACACACACACACACAACTCTCCCCCACCATAATGTAACTTGAAAATATGATCATTCAAACTATATTGTTTATTTGTACATCATTGTCGCATTTACAGATATTTTAAAAAATACCTAAGCTTTTCAGTACATTGACCCTCAATAAATGAATAATATGGTCTCGTTCCAGGTCATTCTATTGCAGAAGAGGAGGCTAGAAAGGCACATCAACTTTGGCTCTCTATCGAAGCTCTACAGTTCGCACTGAAAACGTCCTCTGGTGATAGCCTGACAGAACCCCTACAGAATGCTGTGGAAACCATTACAAAGAGCTGTGGAGATGATAAGTTCACCCAGGCTTTAACTGGAGCTCTTCCCCAAGAGTGCCTGTCCCGTGGGGTGTACAGTGAAGAAGCATTACGCCACCGGTTCTACACAGTACGGAAAATAGCAAGGCGCGTGGCCATGATAGACGAGACAAGAAATAGTCTGTTTCAATACTTCCTCTCTTATCTGCAGTCCGTTCTATTAATGGAGCCCCGAGTAGCAAAGCCTCCTGAGGAACTTCACCTTGAAGACCTGGACACATTTAAACTATTATCATATGCCTCATTCTGCATTGAACATGGCGACCTGGAGCTTGCAGCTAAATTTGTGAATCAGCTTCGTGGAGAACCGAGAAGGGTAGCACAAGATTGGCTGACAGAGGCTCGTCTAACCCTGGAAACAAAGCAAGTAATAGAAATCCTTTCAGCTTATGCCAATGCTGTGGGTTTGGGTACCACACAAGTAGAATAATTCACCAGAAGGCAGGCCACAGACCTTACCGCGGCAGAAAAATGGACTTCAACCCCATAAGCACTATTCTGTAAGCACTATTACTGACTTCACTGTTCCAGTGTAATTCCAGCAAATGGTACAATGAAGTAAAATGTTGGGAATGTGTCTGTAATTTGGTATAATAGTTTTATGGATTGGACTTTGTATTTGAACCAAATAATCATTTCAGCTCAATGTATGTTGATTTTCTTCCCCCTTCGGATGCATATCAATAAAACCAAATTAAACACTGACTGGCAAGATTAATGTTGATGTTTTCACTAGGTTAAGTGGTAGTGAGGTGTCACCTGAATTCTGAGCCTGCTCTGAAGAACCAACTCGGGTTGGTAAAATTTGCATGGGTTAACTTTTGCATTAACTTGTAAAATAATTATTTTCTCTGCAAATGGTTCTCTTTATGTTCAACTTTCCCTGAGTCACAGAGTGATACAGTGTTAGTAGGCCCTTTGGCCCAACATGCCAGCACCAGCCAACAATGTCACAGTCACTGGTCCCACCTGCCCACGTTTGGTCCATATCCTTCCAAATGTTTCCTATCCATGTCTATCAATGTACCTGTCTAACTATTGGGATAATCTCTGCCTCAACTACCTCCTCTGGCAGCTTGTTCAATACACCCACCACCGTTTGTGTGAAAAAGTTACCACTCAGATTCCTATTCTTATCTTTAAGGCTTCACCTAAACCTATGTCCCCTGGTCCTCAATTCACCTACTCTGGGCAAGAGACCCTATGAATCTAACCGATCTATACCTCTCATGATTTTATACACCTTCATTAGATCACCCCTCATCCTCCTGTGCTACATGGAAATGATTCCCAGCCTACTCAACCTCTTCCCATAGCTCAGACTAACTAGTCCTGGCAACATCCTCGTACTCACCTTGAGGGCTGTTAAGATATTCAACATCTTCAAGGTGAAATCCAACGAGACGTTGCTTTGTTTAAGGTAAAGTTTCTCAATAATGCATTTGAACGTTGATCTTTTAAGGATAAATAGCACATAAGGTCTTCAAATAAGCTCTTCAAAATTAATTCTCAGGACGACACCTAACAGTTCTGAGTTTAGTTTCTTCCAATCAAATGGTAATTACAGACCATGTGCTTATGCACATTTTATTTACACCTTCCCTGCTTGAACATTTCATAGCAAAGGGTAAACTTCCAGATGACAGAAATTCAACTGAGAGGCTTTAGTTTTCCTTGCTCCAAAATTGTTATTTTGTGGATAGCAATTACATGGAGTGAAAAGTAAGTGAGACTGTGGCAGCTACTACATATCTCAAAGTGATGATGCATGTGGCTGTTTTGCTTTGCAGAACTAACATCTCTCACAATGGTTCATTCTGCTGAAATCTATATTCTGCACTCCGTATCTTCCCCATTGCTCTACCTATTGTACTCGAGTTTGACAACTATTTATGTATAGCATTATCTGATTGGATAGCATGCAAAACAGCTTTTCACTGTACCTCAGTACACGTGACAATAATAAACCTAAACCTTTAACTGGTCCGGCAGCACTTTAAATTGATTACACGTTTTATTACATATATAAATTTCTCTTTATATTGTATCACATTAGACTCTGGGACAGTGTTTTCTTAAGATGATAATAGTAGAATCAAGTCTCGTCAACAGTCTGTCGGTCCTTTCTTTTTGAAGGAAGACAAAAATGCTGGGGAAACTAAGCGGGTGCAGCAGCATCTATGGAGCGAAGGAAATAGGCAACGTTTCGGGCCGAAACCCTTCTTCAGACTTTCTTTTTGTAGGTCCTTTCTTTTTGTTATTTTTAGTATGCGTTAAAAAGTATGTTTTAATGTTCTGTGGTTTATTTTATGTGGGGGGTTGGGAGAACCGTATTTCAATCTCTTACCTCGATGGATTTGCGATTTTTTTTCCGTTTCGTATCTCCGTCCCCACTGTGGCCTAACATCATGGAGTTGGCGGCCTTTCCTGCACCAAGCCGCGGTAGTCTGCGGGACTTTAACATCGCGGAGCTTGCTATCCCTTTGCCGGGGTTCAAAGCTCCCACTGCGAGGCCCGTGGACTAACATCGTGAAGCCCGCGGTCTCTGGTAAGAAGAGGCTGACTCCGTGCCGCGGAGTTTCAACCGTCCTGACACAGGAGTTTCGATCGCCCCGACGGGGCTTCGATCGTCGGCTGCGGGGGCTTTGATCGCCCCGATTGCGGGAGAACAGAGGAAGAAGATTGAATTTTATTGCCTTCCATCACTAGTGAGTAATGTGGAATCCACTGTGGTGGATGTTTATGTTAACTTTTATGTGGTTGTGTGTCCTGTTGCTTTTCACTTAGTAAGGCTGTATGGTAACTCAAATTTCACTGTACCTTAATTGGTACATGTGACAATAGACTGACCTTGAAACCTTGAATAACTTAAAGTACAAGTGAACCAAATCAGTTGGCTAAAGAGTCACATGCCGATTAAATTTTCTAAAAGCATAAGAGGTTCAAGCTCCAGACATTAAGTCATCAAGTACGAAAGCACTAGTTCCTCTACTACCATAGTGGGCTGAACATGGAAGAAAGCAAATGTAGTCGTAAGGTCATACGTGATAGTAGAATTAGGCTATTCGGTCCATCAAGTCTGCTCCACCATTCAATCATGGTTGATCGTTCTCTCCTAACCCCATTCTCCTGCCTTCACCCCATAACCTCTGACACCTGTACTAATCAAGAATCTATCTCTGCCTTAAAAATATCCATTCAATTGGCCTCCACAGCCTTCTGTGGCAAAGATTTCCACAGATTCACCATCCTCTGACTAAATAAATTTCTCCTCATCTCCTTCCTAAAAGAACGTCCTTTAATTTAGAGGCTATGACCTCTAGTGCTAGACTCTCCCTTTAGTGAAAACATCCTCTCCACATCCACTCTATCTAAGCCTTCCACGCTATGTAAGCCTTTCTGTATGTTTCGATGAAGTCCCCCCTCATTCTTCTAAACTCCAGTGAGTACAGGCCCAGTGCCGACAAACACTAATCATAGGTCCAACCTCATCTGTTGCATCCGCTGCTCTAGGTGTCAGCTGCTCTACATCGGTGAGACAAAGCGTAGGCTTGGCGATCACTTCGCCCAACACCTTCGCTCAGTTCGCAATAACCAACCTGATCGCCTGGTTGCTCAGCACTTCAACTCTCCCTCCCATTCCCAATCTGACCTTTCTATCCTGGGCCTCCTCCATGGCCAGAGTGAGTCCCACCGTAAATTGGAGGAGCAGCATCTCATTTCGCTTGGGTAGTTTACACCCCAGCGGTATGAACATTGACTGCTCCAATTTCATGTAGTCCTTGCTTTCTCCCTCCTTCCCCTCCCCTTCCCAGCTCTCCCTCAGCCCACTGTCTCCACCTGTTCCTTTCTTCTTCCCGCCCCCACCACCCCCACATCAGCCTGAAGAAGGGTCTCGACCCGGAAATTTACATATTCCTTTGCTCCATAGATGCTGCCTCACCTGCTGAGCTTCTCCAGCATTTTTATCTACCATAGGTTAACCTACTCATTCCTGGGATCATTCTTGTAATCCTCCTCTAGACCCTCTCCAGAGCTAGCACATCCTTCCTCAGATACGGTGCCCAAAATTGCTCACAATATTCCAAATGCGACCTTAGAGCCTCAGCATTACATCTCTGTTTTTGTATACAAGCCCTAGCTTGTATTAATGAAATTAATGCTAGCATTGAGTTTGCTTTCTTTACTACCAATTCGACTTGCAGATGAACTTTATGGGAATCCTGCACCATCACCCCCAAGTCCCTTTGCACTCAGATTTCTGGATTCTCTCCCCATTTAGAAAATAGTCTACGCCTTTCTTCCTATTACCAAATTGCATGACTCCATATTCGCAACACTCTATTCCATCTGCCACTTCTCTGCCCACTCTCCCAACCTGTCCAAGCCACAAAGCCTTCAATTCCCTCTTCAAAATCATGAATATACAACATGCTCAGGCAGTCCGTGCCGTTGAATTTATCAGCTATGTGGGCAAATCCACTTTCATCTTACCAGTCGAAAGAGCGCTGATAATGAAAATAGAATTTACCTACGTATTTAAATATGGACACAAATTGTAACTAAACAGGTCAGGCAGCATCTTTGGAGAACTATGGATTAGTGATATTTCAGATTGGGACCATCAAAAACAGGAAGATTATTATTTAATTGGTGTCAAATTGGGAAAAGGGGAAGTACAATGGGATCTGGGAGTCCTTGTTCATCAGTCAATTAAAGTAAGCATGCAGGTATAGTAGGCAGTGAAGAAAGGAAATGGCATGTTGGCCTTCATAACAAGAAATGTTGAGTATAGGAGCAAAGAGATCCTTCTGCAGTTGTACAGGGCCCTAGTGAGACCACACCTGGAGTATTGTGTGCAGTTTTGGTCTCCAAATTTGAGGAACGACATTATTGCTATTAAGGGAGTGCAGCGTAGGTTCACAAGGTTAATTCTCGGGATGGCGGGACTGTCATATGCTGAGAGAATGGAGCGGCTGGGCTTGTAAACTCTGGAATTTAGAAGGATGAGAGGGAATCTTATTGAAACATATAAGATTATTAAGGGTTTGGACACGCTAGAGGCAGGAAACATGTTACCGATGTTGGGGGAGTCCAGAACTAGGGGCCACAGTTTAAGAATAAGGGGCAAGCCATTTAGAACGGAGATGAGGAAACACTTTTTCACAGAGTTGTGAGTCTGGAATTCTCTGCCTCAGAAGGCGGTGGAGGCCGGTTCTCTGGATACTTTCAAGAGAGAGCTAGATAGGGCTCTTGAAGATAGCAGAGTCAGGTGATATGGGGAGAAGGTCATGTTCTCGATCGGGAGCAGGGGACTTTGGCCCTCTCACCCTACCATCCTACTGGCCAATGTAGTCACTTGAAAATAAAATGGAGGACTTAAGGGCAAGGCTGCTTTCTCAAAGAGAGACATAGCTCACCCCCAGCTCCCCAGACTTAGCCAGCCTGAAGGGTTCTCCATCCACCGTGTGGACCGTACACTGGCATCTGGGAAAGGGAGAGGAGGAGGCGTCTGCCTCGTGGTCAACTCTGCGTGGTGCTCAGACGTGCCAGTCCTATCCAACTCCTGCTCTCCACACCTGGAACATCTGGCGGTGAAGTGCCTTCTACCTCCCAAGGGAATTCACCTCTACCATCCTGACCGCGGTCTACATCCCACCCCAGGCAGACGTCCGTCTGGCACTGGAGGAGCTGCACGCCGTGGTCAACAAACACCAGACGTCTTACCCCGAGGCATTTACCACCATTGCTGGGGACTTCAATAAGGCAAACCTCAAGAAATCACTCCCTAACCTCCACCAACATGTCTCCTGCTGCACCAGGGGACCAAACACCCTCGACCACTGCTACACCACCATCAAGAATGCTTACCGCTCTATCCCTCGCCCTCACTTGGTAAATCCGACCATACTGCGGTGCTGCTTCTTCCTGCCTACAGGCAGCAATTAAAGAGCGCACCCCCAGAGGTGAGGACAGTACAAAGTTAGTCCAGGGGGGTGGGGGGGGCAGAGGAACAATTCCAGGACTGTTTGGAGTCTGTAGACTGGGCAATATTCAAGGACTTGGCAACGGACTTGAATGAATATGCCACAGTCGTTACAGACTTCATAAAGAAATCATAGAATCATAGAAAATAGGTGCAGGAGTAGGCCATTTGGCCCTGCGAGCCTCCACCGCCATTCAATATGATCATGGCTGATCATCCAACTCAGTATCCTGTACCTGCCTTCTCTCCATACCCCCATGATCCCTTTAGCCACAAGGGCCACATCTAACTCCCTTTTAAATATAGCCAATGAACTGGCCTCAACTACCTTCTGTGGCAGAGAATTCCACAGACTCACCACTCTCTGTGTGAAAAATTATCTTCTCATCTCGGTCCTAAAAGACTTCCCCCTTATCCTTAAACTGTGACCCCTTGTTCTGGAGTTCCCCAACATCGGGAACAATCTGCCAGCATCTAGCCTGTCCAACCCCTTAAGAATTTTGCAAGTCTCTATAAGATCCCCCCTCAATCTCCTAAATTCCAGCAAGTACAAGCCGAGTCTATCCAGTCTTTCTTCATATGGAAGTCCTGCCATCCCAGGAATCAGTCTGGTGAACCTTCTCTGTACTCTATGGCAAGAATGTCTTTCCTTGTGTGTGGAGGACTGCATCCCCACCAAAACCTTCCAAGTGTTTCCCAATCAGAAACATTGGATGAACTTTGAGATCCGCACATTTCTGAAGACCAGACACTGGGCATTCATGTCTGATGATACAATGGTCTATAAGAAGTCCAGATATGACCTTGGTAAGGCCATCAAAAAGGCCAAAAGGGACATCTGCTCCAAACTGGAGGATGAGACAGATTTTTGGCAACTGCGGAGGGGCCTGAATGCAATCACCTCCTACAAGGCGAAACCAGGAAGCAGCTCGGATGTCAGCGAAACATCACTCCCTGACGAGCTCAATGCATTTTACGCACGCTTTGATAGGGAGGCCGACGTCAGGAAATCCTTCAGAGGGGTGAACTCTCGAAAAGCTCCTGGACCTGATGGAATACCCGGTCGTGTTCTAAAAACCTGTGCGGACCAACTGGCTAGAGTTTTTACAGACATTTTCAACCTCTCACTTCTGAGGTCCGAGGTCCTCACCTTCTTTAAAAGGGTATCAATAATACCGGTGCCCAAGAAGAGCAAGGTGACGTGCCTCAATGACTATCGACCAGTGGCACTAACGCCTGTGGTGATGAAGTGCTTTGAGCAGTTGATCATATAACCATATAACAATTACAGCACGGAAACAGGCCCTCTCGGCCCTTCCAGTCCGTGCCGACCATTTGTTTTCCCCTAGTCCCATCTACCTGCACTCAGACCATACCCCTCCATTCCCTTCCCGTCCATATACCTATCCACTTTACTTTTAAATGTTTAAAATCGATCCTGCCTCCACCACTTCTGCTGGAAGCTCATTCCACACAGCCACCACCCTCTGAGTAAAGAAGTTCCCCCTCATGTTACCCCTAAACTTCTGTCCCTTAATTCACATGTCATGCCCTCTTGTTTGAATCTTCCCTACCCTCAATGGGAAAAGCTTATCCACGTCAACTCTGTCTATCCCTTTCATCATTTTAAAGACCTCAATCAAGTCCCCCCTTAACCTTCTGCGCTCGAAAGAATAAAGACCTAACTTGTTCAACCTTTCTCTGTAACATAGTTGCTGGAACCCAGACAACATTCTAGTAAATCTCCTCTGTACTCTCTCTATTTTGTTGACATCCTTCCTATAACTTGGCGACCAAAATTGTACACCATACTCCAGAATTGGTCTTACCAATGTCTTGTACAATTTTAACATTACTTCTCTACTCCTATATTCAATGCTCTGATTTATAAAGGCCAGCACACCAAAGGCTTTCTTTACCACCCTATCTACATGCGATTCCACCTTCAGGGAACTATGCACAGTTATTCCTAGATCCCTCTGTTCCACAGCATTCCTCAATTCCCTACCATTTACCATGTACGTCCTATTTTGATTTGTCCTGCCAAGATGTAGCACTTCACACTTATCAGCATTAAACTCCATCTGCCATCTTTCAGCCCACTTTTCCAAATGGCCCAAATCTCTCTGTAGACTTTGAAAATCTACTTCATTATCCACAACATCACCTATCTTAGTATCATCTGTATACTTACTTATCCAATTTTCCACCCCATCATCCAGATCATTGATGTACATGACAAACAACAGTGGACCAAACACAGATCCCTGAGGCACCCACTGGGGTCACCGGCTTCCAACCTGACAAACAGCCATCCACCATTACTCTCCGACATCTCCCATTCAGCCACTGTTAAATCCATCTTGCTACTCCGCCATTAACACCCAAAGATTGAACCTTCTTAACCAACCTTCCATGGGGAACCTTGTCAAAGGCCTTACTGAAATCCATATAGGCAACATCCACTGCTTTACCCTAATCAATTTCCCTAGTAACCGCTTCAAAAAATTCAAGAAGATTTGACAAACATGACCTTCCAGGCACAAATCCATGTTGACTGTTCCTGATCAGACCCTGTTTATCCAGATGCTTATATATATTATCTCTAAGTATCCTTTCCATTAATTTGCACACCACTGACGTCAAACTAACAGGTCTATAATTGCTAGGTTTATTCTTTGAACCCTTTTTAAACAATGGAACAACATGCGCAGTACGCCAATCCTCCGGCACTATTCCCGTTTCTAATGACATTTGAAATATTTCTGTCATAGCTCCTGCTATTTCTACACTAACTTCCCTCAATGTCCTAGGGAATATCCTGTCAGGACCTGGAGACTTATCCACTTTTATATTTTTCAAAAGTGTCAGTACTTCCTCATCTTTGAATCTCATGGTTTCCATAGCTACTCTACTTTTCCCCCTTACCTCACAGAGTTCAATATCCTTCTCCTTGGTGAATACTGAAGAAAATAAATTGTTCAATATCTCCCCCATCTCTTTTGGCTCTGCAGATAGCTGTCCATTCTGGCTCTCTAATGGTCCAATTTTATCCCTTGTTATCCTTTTGCTATTAATATAGCTGTAGAAACCCTTTGGATTTACTTTCACCTTTCTTGCCAAAGCAACCTCATATCTTCTTTTAGCCTTCCTAATTTATTTCTTAAGATTCTTTTTACATTCTTTATATTCCTCTAGCACCTCATTTACTCCATGCCTCCTATAATTATTGTAGATATCTCTCTTTTTTCGAAACAAGTGTCCAATTTCCCTTGAAAACCATGGCTCTTTCCAATTTTTACTATTTCCTTTCAACCTAACAGGGACATAAAGATTGTCCAACAACAGGGACATAAAGATTCCCTGGCGCAAATCAACTCCTACCTCGACAAAAACCTGGACCCACAGCAGTTCGCTTACCGCCACAACAGATCAACAATGGATGCGATCTCGCTGGCTCTCCACTCCGCTCTGGACCACTTGGACAACAAAAACTCATATGTCAGGCTGTTATTCATTGATTACAGCTTGGCATTTAATACAATCATCCCCTCCAAGCTGGTTACCAAACCCGCAGAACTGGGTCTCTGCGCATCCCTCTGCAATTGGATCCTCGACTTCCTCATTCACAGAACACAGTGTGTTCGTATTGGTGGAAATGTGTCAGACTCGATAACAATTAGCACGGGAGCACCTCAAGGCTGCGTGCTCAGCCCCCTGCTGTACTCACTCTATACTCATGACTGCGTAGCCGGTCATAGTGCGATCTCCATCATCAAGTTTGCTGACGACACCACTGTTGTGAGACGTATCACTGATGGGGATGAGTCAGAGTATAGAAGAGAGATCGAGCGACTGTCCATATGGTGCCAGCATAATAACCTGGCCCTCAACACCAGCAAAACCAAGGAACTGATTGTGGACTTTGGAAGGAGTAGGATGGGGACCCACAGTCCCGTTTATATCAACGGGTCGATGGTTGAAAGGGTCAAGAGCTTCAAATTCCTGGGCGTGCACATCTGTGAAGATCTTTCCTGGTCCGAGAACACCGATGCAATTATTAAGAAAGCTCATCAGCGCCTCTACTTCCTGAAAAGATTACGGAGAGTGGGTATGCCAAGGAGGACTCTCTCTAACTTCTACAGGTGCACAGTAGAGCTTGCTGACCGGTTGAATCATGACTTGGTTCAGCAACTTGAGCACCCTGGAGAGGAAAAGACTACAAAAAGTAGTAAACACTGCCCAGTCCATCATCAGCTCTGACCTCCCTATCATCGAGGGGGATCTATCACAGTTGCTGCCTCAAAAAGGCTGGCAGCATCATCAAGGACCCACACCATCCTGGCCACACACTCATCTCCCCATTACCTTCAGGTACAAGGTACAGGAGCCTGAAGACTGCAACGACCAGGTTCAGGAATAGCTACTTCCCCACAGCCATCAGGTTATTAAACTTGGCTCGGACAGAACTGAATATTCATTGCCCATAATCTGTTATTTGCACTTTTATCAGTTTATTTATTCATGTGTGTATATATTTATTTTATGCTATATGGACACACTGATCTGTTCTGTATTCATGCCTACTATGTTCTGTGTGCTGAAGCAAAGCAAGAATTTCATTGTCCTGTCAGGGACACATGACAATAAACTCTCTTGAATCTTGAAGGTCCTTCGGGATGATGGTTCCCAGGATCTTAAAAGACTTACATATTTTAGCAACCTCAAACTGTTGGAAATAATCCATAATGCTTGTTTCTTGAAACTTAAAAGTTCCATTGTATTTCCATTTTATTTTGTAAAGCTCCATTAGAAAAGACAACCTAGAGTGCTTCTGTATATGGTGTAAAAAAGGCAAAACAAATCAATTTTATTTATTCAAACAACTTAATTGGAGAATGGTTTATTTCTTTTATTTTAAATGGTTTTTGCCATTCAAACATGTCCACGTATTTAATTTTTTTTTTTTTAAATTTATACACTTCAATGATTTTACGTGTCAGATTTATCAGCAATCAACAACATTCAACAGCAAAATAATTTAGCAGTAGAGTTTAACACTTGCTTGCTCTCAAAAGACCAAGGTGGTCTGGAGTGGGGCTTCAGACTCCTGGTCTCTTTTTGTGGACCCTATTATGTAGGAAGGTTGTGTTGTTCGAGCTAGACCCAAACAGGAAAGTGACAAATAATCCATGATGTTTCAGACATGCCCTGGTTCGCTGTAGGGTTTCTAGCATCTGACTGGCTCTGGTAGCTACAATATTTATACAGCTCATCCAGTTGAGTTTCTGGTACTGATAATCTCCAGGGTATTGTTGGCAGAGAGCAATAATAATGCTAATGAATGTCACAAGGTGGGGATAGTTTTTGTAGTTGTTGTTTGCAATAGTCATGCCTGGCCTTCCTGAATGGCAACCAAATCTTGGAGTATGCATTTGTTGAACAAAAGAAAAGACAGACAGGCATTTGAGTAGGTCGTTGGTGAACAGATATTGTTGGAGAACACTCTCCATGATAGGGAACAAACTTTTATTTGTTTGTGACCTCATTGAAACTTACAGAATAAGGAAAGGGATAAGAGTGGATGTGGACAGGAAGTTTCCACTGATGAGAGTCGGGGACCAGAGGTTTGGCACGATCTGTGGGTTGCAGGCTGGCATGTCCTCCCTGGAGACAAACACTCATGGCATTATCATGCAGACAGACAACTACTTGAATGTCCAAGGAATTGGACGGCTGCTGTCCTGATGTGGGTTAATGGGATTAACATAAGATAGAACATGAGGGGCCAAATGGCCAGCCTGTTTCTGAGCTGTACCACTTAGACGCAACATCTCTAAACATTTGCTGGTTCATTGCCACAAGAAACAAATGAAAAGAAAATGAGCACCATCTTTCATAATATGATAGACAATAGGTGCAGGAGTAGGCCATTCGGCCCTACATGATAGAATGAATTACTGTAATTCTCACAGAAGTCTCAATTTTTCTTCCGTGTTTATTCGCTGTCTCTGACCATGTACAAAGCAACATTTAAACTCTGTGGCAGAGATGTTTTAGAGCCTTTGAACGTACATAGGATATCATGCATCCTGTCAGTTCCCACTGACCTCGACCAGACCTGACGTTTTTTCCTCCTTTTGTTTTTGCCGAGTTGACGCATATCGTGCAGTTGGACCTGAATGTGAAGTACATGTCTAACATCAGGGAGCTGTTTGAAGAGTTTGACAAGTTCCAGCCTGGAGCTGTTCTGGGCGGGGAGATGCAGCCTGTCTACGGGTACGGAGATGACCGCTGGCTCTGCAAAACCTGGCCAGTGCTGAAGTGAAAGTGATGGAGCACAGGAGGGCTGATCTGGCAGACGTGACTCAAATCATCAGGGCAATGCACATGAGGGCTAGTGCACAGTCTTGTTCCCAGGGTAGGGGAATCAAGAACCAGATATTCTCGGTTTAAGCTGAGAAGGGAAAGCTTTAATAGGAACCTGCGGTGGCAGCTTTTCACGCAGGTTGTTGGGAATATGGAACGAGCTGCCAGAAGTGTTAGTTCTGGCAAATGAAATCACATTTAAAAGACACTTGTATAGGTACAGGGATATGACAAATTTGCAGGGATATGGGCCAAACGCGGGCAAATGGGACAAGCTTAGATGGAGTATCTTGGTCAGCATGGCCGAGTTGGGCCAAAGGGCCAGGTGCCATGATGTATGACTATCTGGTGTGATTTCCATTTTTCAGTTCAATCCCTGTTTAATTAGATGATCAGCCATGATCATATTGAATGGCGGTGCAGGCTCGAAGGGCCGAATGGCCTACCCCTGCACCTATTTTCTATGTTTCTATAGCCTCAGAATTAAAGGGTGCTTTTTTAAAAAGGTGAGGAGGAACTTCTTTACTCAGAGGTTCGTTAATCTGTGGAACTCACTGAAGCCGCCGTCAGTGGATATTGTTAAGGCAGAGAACGTCACGTCATTAGAACGGGTGTCAATGGGTTATGGGGAGAAGGCAGGAAAATGGAATTAGGTGGCAGAGATCAGCCGCGATTGAATGGCAGGCCAAATAAATGTTTAGGAGCAGAATTAGGCCTTCGTCCCTTCAAGTCTATTCTACCATTCAATCATGGCTGATCTATCTTTCTCTTTCAACCCCATTCTCCTGCCTTCTCCCCATGACACCTAATTACTAATTAATTTGGCCAGAAGGATGCCAATATTTAACAAATGCCTTTGAATCTGCATCTTCCAACCGAGGAAAAGTCATTCCCGGCATCCTTCCTTGAACTGTAGGTGCAAGTGTGTGTTCTTCAATGTCATATGCTTATTACCATTTCATACATCCTTAAAATGTAAATCAGTTGCAGTTCTTCAGTTTATTTTTCTTCACGCAGCCACACCTGTGCAAGTCAGTCATGTTCCACTTGCTGTTCTGTACCGCATTTGAAGCCACAATAAATACAAGGCCACTCCTCAGTCGCCCATCGTGGATTTAGGACACCGCATGCTGGATCCAAGACAACAAAGTTATTCGCGATCACTATCACTTTCACTGCTGCTGCTGCTATCACTACTACTACTGCTGGCATCCTGGTCATCCAGGGACCTCCTGTTTGTATGGGGAGAAATAAAAAGCACAATTACACTTTATAAGCAGCATCAACCAGCTGAAGTATACAGTTACAATTTGATTGTCCATCATCTAACTATTTGGAGATCCTACTCTTTGAAATCACACTCTCTGAAACTCATAGCAGCCCCATCCACATCTTTAATAGTTCCAGGTACACATGGAACTATTATAAAACAGTCTAAAATCTAAAATTTTAGGTTGGGGTACTAGCAATAAAAACCAATATTTCAGAAAATCTCAGGACGGCATCAAAGTCCCAAACATAGGAGTTTTACTGCATTCTCAATGAAGCCTTCCAGTTCACAATGCAGAACGGGCCAGTCCAGGGATTGACACACGTTACAGGTGGATAAATCAAACTATTCCAAGGAGACAGGATTACCGTTCTTCTTCAGTCAGGTCAAAGTCAGTCGTCACCCTGTCCGCGAACTCTGCTGTTGCAGGTAGGCTGAAGGAACCAGCAAGTTTCACCAAGTCCAGAGCCAAAGCCTTGTTGCTGCTTTCCTTCGCATGGTTGAGAAATTCATCCAGTAGACCCTTGCTGAGTAAAAATGGGGAGATTGAAGGCAATCCATAAAAGCTCTTCTGTGAAATATCAGGACCTAAGACTTCTATTTTGAAGCTTATACATCAGGACGACATGACCATTAACGCACAGGCAGCTTACCTTGGAACTCTGTTATTTGCTTTAAAAAGTGGCAGCATCTCCCTAGAGTCAAAGATAACAAGTCATTGAACGTAACAGTAGCAAAACCACATGATGATTATAGGTTAGTTTATTGTCACGTGTACCAAGGTACAGTAATCAGTATTTGTTGCCTGCGAACTAGTCAGTGGAAAGATTATACATGCTTACAATCGAGCCATCCAGTGTACACGATAAATGGAGTAAGGTTTACTGCAAGATAAAGTCCAATAAAGTTTGATTTAAGATAGTCCGACAGTCTCCAATGAGGTAGATAGTAGCTCAGGACTGCGTTCTAGTTGTTGATTGAATAGTTCAGATGCCCGATGACAACCAGTAAGAAACAGGGTAATTCTGCTACAATGTATTTTCAAGGCTGATTTTGTATTATACAGAAATGAAGACATTCCATTTTAGCCATTACTACAAAGCAGCCTTTGTCAGGCATTCATTACTCCTCATAATATTTACCACGCATCTCGAGTCTTCCCTCCTCTCAGAATCAGAGCAGTCACATTGCCCAAAGATGTAGCTGTCCATTGTAGGTTGCGTTGCTGGGTCTGCTTATAGTAAGACATGATGTCCACAGCTGTGTCAGCAAAGGCTACTTGCAACTGTAATGAGATTAAATGGCTGATTTAATTTTGTGTAGAAAGTATACTGGCAATATCAACATCTTCTGTACCACAATGAAGGGTTTACATAGAAAATAGGTGCAGGAGTAGGCCATTCTGCCCTTCGAGCCAGCATCGCCATTCAATATGATCATGGTTTGATCATCTAAAATTAGTACCCCGTTCCTGCATTTTCCCATATCTCTTAATTCCTTTAGCCCCAAGAACTAAGTCTAACTCTCTTTTGAAATTTGGGAAACAGATTCTGCTTGAGATTTTGGTAGATATGACTAACAATTAACCAAATAGTTCATTGTTAGATCAGAGACCTTACTTCATGCTGGACTCGATATCAGGCAAATAACTTCCAAAGAATTCTTGCTATTGAGGGAGTGCGGCGTAGGTTCATGAGGTTAATTCCCTGGTTAGCTGGACTGTCCTATGTTGAAAGAATGGAGCGACTGGGCTTGTATACACTGGAATTTAGAAGGATGAGAGGGGATCTTATTGATACATGTAAGATTATATAATATAATATTATATAATATAATATAATATTATATAATATAATATTAAGGGATTAGACACGCTAGAGGCAGGAAACATGTTCTCGATGTTGGGGGAGTGCAGAACCAGGGGCCACAGTTTAAGAATAAGGGGTAAGCCATTTAGAACGGGGATGAGGAAAACCTTTTTCAACCATTGTTGTGAATCTGTGGAATTCTCTGCCTCAGAAGGCAGAGGAGGCCGATTCTCTGGATGCTTTCAAGAGTTACATAGACCACTTAAACGCTATCGGAGTGAGGGGATATGGGGAGAAGGCAGGAATGGGGTACTGATTGTAGATGATCAGCCATGATCACCGTGAATGGCGGTGCTGGCTCAAAGGGCCGAATGGCCTACTCCTGCACCTATTGTCTGTTTCTGCTAAGGGCGGTGAATGAAGCCTCCGATTCTGTCCTTCTGATTGATCTTTAGACTTGCTTTTAGACTAATCGGCCCATGCCCATATCCATGCTCGGTGATTCCACCGTAATGTGTACGTGTGCCATCCTAATTACTTGTTCCACTGTTCCTTTAGAGCCCTGATAATTGTGCCTGATAAGGCAACCATGCCAATTCTATGGTATTCTGTCCCATGCTGCTGAAAAGCATTGAGCATCATGCCTGTCTATTGGTTAGTCTTCCACATGGTCATATAGTGTGGCAACAGGCCCTTCGGCCTAACTTGCCACTGTCGATCAACGTGCTCAATCTACACTAGTCGCCCCCCTGCCTGCTTATGGCTCCATCCATGTACCTGACTAAATGTTTCTTAAGCATTGAAATAGTACCCGTCTCAACTACCTCCTCTGGCAGTTTGTCCCCTACACCCACCGTTCTGTGTGTTAAAAAACCTACCCCTCATGTTCCCATTAAACCCCCACTCACATTAAATTTACGTCTTTTGGCTCTCAATTCCCCCACTCTGGGCAGAAGGCTCTGGGCGTTTACCCTATCCATTCCTACTCGTCATTTTGCACACCTCTACAAGATCACCCCTCATTCTCCTGTGCAACAAGGAGGAAAGTCCTAGCCTGTTCAGTTTAGTTTATTGTCATGTGTACTGAGGTACAGTGAAAAGCTTGGGTGTGCTAACCAGTCAGCAGAAAGGCAATACATAGTTACAAGCAATGCATTTGCAGTGTATAGATACACGATAAGGGAATAACGTTTAGTGCAAGGTAAAGCCAGCAAAGTCCGATCAAGGATAGTCCGAGGGTCATCAAAGAGGTAGATAGTAATTCAGCACTGCTCTCTGGTTGTGGTGGGATGATTCAGTTGCCTGATGACAGCTGGGAAGAAACTGTCCCTGAATCTGTGGTGTGCGTTTTCACACTTCTGTGCGAGGGGAAGAGAGGGATTGGCCGGGATGCGACTCTTCCTTGATTAGTCGCAAGGATTGGCTTGACGTCCCAAAATCCAACACTTCGTACTTATAACTTGTCTAGAAATATCTCTTTATTGGCAACAGCAGAGTATTTTGGAAGATGTGTGCTGTGTGCAGGGCCACTGATATGGCACTTAATGCTCCTAACTGGAGTTGAATTTCTCTGCCTCCGTGTTTTGAAATATTACGAGGGAATTAATATCCACATCCATAAAATGTATTTTTTTCAGGAATGATGAGGCTTCTATTTGGGCACGCTCACTTAGACCATGTGCAACAAAGCATAAGGTTTCCAGAGAGTTCAGTCTGTAAACAGGTTAGGCTCATGGAATTGCCGATGCTGGAATCTTGAGCAAAGTACCAGAGGAACACGGCGGGTCAAGCAGCATCTGTGTAGGGAACGGCCAGGGTGTAATGTGTCCTTTATTATGCTCAACCGCTCCTTATGGCTCAATCCCTCGAGCCCTGGCAACATCCTAGTATTTTCTTTCGGAACCGTTTCATCACAAACCACATCATGGACCTAGAACGTCCAATCCCCACTTGCTCTAATAGAAAGAAAATTTAAACACACTTTTTTTACTTCACCACTTGCTCACCTGCCATTATCATCTCCAGTTTCAAACAATCGCCCCGCATTTTTTTCCACCCTTGTTTTTGGATACATCCATCTCTGTGGAGGACATTTTCCCATCTATGCTGAACATGATGCCAAACCACTCATCTATCTGCAACTAATCCATGTCCCCACCATAACCATATGCCTATCCAAAAGTCTCTTAAATGCCACTATTGCATCTGCCTCCACCACCAACACTGCAGCGCATTCCAGCAGTCAACACCTTCTGTTAAAAAACCATGTCTCCTTTAAAACTTTGTCCTTTTTACCTTAAAGCCATTCCTTCTAGTATTTGATATTTTCACCCTGTGAAATAGGTTCTTTCTACCCTATCATAATTTTATATACTTCTCAGATCTCCCCTCAACCTCCAGCATTCTAGGGAAGACAATCCAAGCCTGTAGTTAATCCCCTCTAATCCTGGCATCATTCTAGTAAACCTCCCCCGCACTCCTTCCAAAGCCTCCCCATCCTTCCTGTAAAAGGGTGACCAGAACTACATGTAATACTCCAAATACGGCTTAAGCAAAATCCTATCAATCTGCAGTGCCCTCTATGTTTGGGACAAAGACCCATCATTTATTTATTTGCCTCTGAACTCCACAATTTGAGTTTGTAATAGAGAAAAAAAAAAATCGCACGTGGTTAAAGTGCACATTTTCAGATTAAATAAAAGCCATTCTTATACATTTTGGTTTCACCACATAGAAATTACAGCTGTGTTTGTACATAGTCATCCCATCCCCCGTTTTAGGGCACCATAATGTTTGGGACACAGCAATGTCAGTAGACAATAGGAGCAGGAGTAGCACCGCCATTCAATGTGATCATGGCTGATCATTCCCAATCAGTACCCCGTTCCTGCCTTCTCTTCATATCCCCCGCCTCTGCCATTTTTAAAGAGCCCTATCTAGCTCTCTCTTGAAAGCATCAGGAGAACCTGCCTCCACCACCATCTGAGGCAGAGAATTCCAGACTCGCCACTCTCTGTGAGAAAAAGTGTTTCCTCGTCTCCGTTCTAAATGGCTTACTCCTTATTCTTAAACTGTGGCCCCTGGTTCTGGACTCCCCCCAACATCGGGAACATGTTTCTTGCCTCTAGTGTGTCCAAACCCTGAACAATCTTATTTGTTTCAATGAGATTTCCTCTCATCCATCTGAACTCCAGAGTGTACAAGCCCAGCTGCTCCATTCTCTCAACATATGACAGTCCTGCCATCCCAGGAGTTAACCTAGTAAACCTACGCTGCACTCCCTCAATAGCAAGAATGTCCTTCCCCAAATTAGGGGACTAACTCCAGGTGTGGTCTCACTAGGGCTCTGTACAACTGCAGGACTTCTGCTCCTATATTTGATTCCTCTTGTTATAGAAACATAGAAATTAGGTGCAGGAGTAGGCCATTCAGCCCTTCGAGCCTGCACCGCCATTCAATATGATCATGGCTGATCATCCAACTCAGTATCCCGTACCTGCCTTCTCTCCATACCCCCTGATCCCCTTAGCCACAAGGGCCACATCTAACTCCCTCTTAAATATAGCCAATGAACTGGCCTCAACTACCCTGTGGCAGAGAGTTCCAGAGATTCACCACTCCCTGTGTGAAAAAAGTCTTTCTCATCTCGGTCTTAAAGGATTTCCCCCTTATCCTTAAGCTGTGACCCCTTGTACTGGACTTCCCCAACATTGGGAACAATCTTCCTGCATCTAGCCTGTCCAACCCCTTAAGTTTCTATAAGATCCCCTCTCAATCTCCTATATTCTAGAGAGTATAAACCAAGTCTATCCAGTCTTTCTTCATAAGACAGTCCTGACATCCCAGGAATCAGTCTGGTGAACCTTCTCTGCACTCCCTCTATGGCAATAATGTCCTTCCTCAGATTTGGAGACCAGAACTGTACACAATACTCCAGGTGTGGTCTCACCAAGACCCTATAAAGGCCATGTAATGTAAATGAAAGTAGTCATGTTTAGTATTTTGTTACATATCCTTTGCATGCAATGACTGCTTGAAGTCTGCGATTAATGGACATCACCGGTTGCTGGGTGTCTTCTCTGGTGATGCTCTGCCCAGGCCTGTATTGCAGCCATTTTTAGCTTGTGCTTGTTTTGGGGGTTAGTCCCCTTCAGTTTTCTCTTCAGCATATAAAAGGCATGCTCAATTGGGTTCAGATCGGGTGATTGACTTGGCCACTCAAGAATTGACCATTTTTTAGCTTTGAAATACTCCTTTGTTGATTTAGCAATATGTTTGGGATCATTGTCTTGCTGTAGAATGAGGTTTAAGGCATTTGTTCGAACGAGCAGATAGGATGTGTCTATACACTTCAGAATTAATTATGCTACTACTATCAGCAGTTGTATCATCAATGAGTGAGCCAGTTCCTTCAGCAGCCATACATGCCCAGGGCATAACACCCCCACCACCATGTTTCACAGATGAGGTGGTATGCTTTGGATCTTGGGCAGTTCCTTCTCTCCTCCATACTTTGCTCTTGCCATCACTCTGATATCAGTTAATCTTCGTCTCATCTGTCACAAGACCCTTTTCCAGAACTGTGGTTGCTCTTTTAAGTACTTCTTGGCAAACTGTAACCTGGCCATCCTATTTTTGAGGCTAACCAGTGGTTTGCATCTTGCAGTGTAGCCTCTGTATTTCTGTTCGTGAAGTCTTCTGCGGACAGTGATAGACAGTAGACAATAGGGGCAGGAGTAGGCCATTTGGTCCTTCGAGCCAGCAACACCTTTCAATGTGATCATGGCTGATCATCCCCAATCAGTACCCCGTTCCTGCCTTCTCCCCATATTCCCTGACTCCGCTATTTATAAGAGCCCTATCTAGCTCTCTAACTCCTGAAGAGTGTTTCTGATCTGCCGAACAGAGGGATTTTTCTTTATTATAGAGAGAATTCTTAGAGAGGTCTTCCTTGGCCTGCCAGTCCCTTTGCAATTGGTAAGCTCACCAATGCTCTCTTTTTTCTTAATGATGTTCCAAACAGTTGATTTTGGTAAGCCTAACGTTTGGCTGATGTCTCTAACAGTTTTATTCTTGTCTCATAATGGCTTCTTTGTCTTTCAATGGCACAACTTTGGTCCTCATGTTGATAAACAGCAATAAAAGTTTCCAAAGGTGATGGAAAGACTGGAGGAAACACTAGGTGCTGAGATCTCACTTACACCTGCATTAAGGAGGCAATTAAACACACCTGAGCAATTACAAACACCTGTGAAGCCATATGTCCAAAACATTATGGCGCCCTGAAATGTGGGGACTATAGATAAACAGCTGTAATTTCTACATGGTGAAACCAAAATGTATAAAAATGGCCTTTATTAAAATCTGACAATGTGCACTTTAACCACGTGATTTTATCTATTACAAATCTCAAATTGTGGAGTACAGAGGCAAATAAATAAACAACGGGTCTTTGTCCCAAACATTATGGAGGGCACTATAGATTCTTGATTAATACAGGTGTCAGAGGTTAAGGGGAGAAGGCTGGAGATTGGGGCTAAGAGGGAGAGATCACCCATGATTGAATGGTGGAGTACACTTGATGGGCAGACTTGATTTAGCAGAGGGATGGCATTAATGAATTTTCGACGGCATTTTATTTAGGTGAAATCACACTCATAACGTTCGCCGGCTCAGATCAAGGCGTTTTTCTCGTGTGGACGTCTCTCAAACAGCCCACTACACGCAAGCAGAGTGAGAAACGGCCACACTCAGCTCTCATCCTTCAGCTGAGGTCCGTACCCCTGCGCCAATCATCATTGCCGGCAGAGACTGTTACTCAGGCTATTGTGGATGTGGAGAGGATGTTTCCACTTGTGGGAGAGTCTAGCACAGCCTCAGAACAAAAGGATGTTGCTTTAGAATGGAGATGATGAGCAATTTGTTTAGTCAGAGGTTGGTGATGATGTGGAATTCATTGCCACAGACGGCTGTGGAGGCCAAGTCAAGGGATATATATATATATATATATATTTTTTTAAGGTGGAGGTGGGCAGATTTTTGATTAGTATAGGTGTCAGGGGTTATGGGGAGAAAGCTGGAGAGTGGGGTTGAAAAGGAAAGATAGATCAGCCATGATTGAATGGTGGAATAGAAATGATAGGCCGAATGGCCTGATTCTGCTCCTATCACTTACGAATTTATAACGTGAACATCCACAGAGGCCCCACATTGTAGAGCTTCACTTCCATGCACCGCAGCACAGAAGTAGAGTGGCTGCCTTAGTGCCAGAGACCCGGATTCGTCCTGACTGGGTCAAATGGCTTTATTCTGCTCCAATAATTTATGAATCTATAAATGCACTCAGGGACTTTCCTTACCTCCGGACTGTGTTTGTCCCGACCCATTAGCTCCAGCACCTCCTCCACAAGGTCCTGCTTGTTGGCATGACCAAGCTGCTTAATGTCTGCGTGGAAAAAATAAGGAGACCGAAACCATTTATTTGCCATTGTTGACGACCCAAAATATTTTACAACCAATGAAATGGGAAACAAAACAGCTAATTTGTACACAGCAAGCTCCTAGAAATAGCCATAGGGTAACGACCAGACAATCTGCTTTACAGATGTTGAACGAGCAGTGAAAATTGGATAGGATTCTTCAGAACGTCGATGTGAGATCTTGCATGCCCAGTGAAGGCAGCAAAATGTGTCCATCGGGACTTTTGAGTATAAGAGTCCGGAAATCATGATGCAGCATTACAGGGTTAGGCTGCATTTGAAGTATTGTATGCAGTTCTGGGTTAGGCTGCATTTGAGGTATTGTATGCAGTTCTGGTCGCCCCATTGCAGAAAGGACGTGGAGGCTTTGGAGAGGTACCAGAGGTAAGAGGTACCAGAATGCTGCCTGGATTGGAGGGTATCGGCTATAAAAAGAGGTTGGACAGTTGGACTATTTTCTCAGGAACGCTAAAGATTAAGTGGAGCCATGATAGAGGTATATAAAACAGAGGCATAGATTGGGTAGACAGAACCTTTTCTGGGGTGAAAAATCTAAAAAAAACAAATCAGTGAAATTACAAGAGGGCACAGTTTTACAGTGAGAGGCCACAGTTTAAATGTGCAAGAGAGTTTTTTTCCCAACAATGCGTGGGGAGTGCCTGGAACGCGTTGCAAATTGTGGTGGGGTACAATAGCAACATTTATGAGGTTTTTAGAAAGGCACGTAGATATGAATGAAATTGAGAGAGATGGATCATTTGCAGGCAGAGGAGATTAGTTTATCTTAGCATTGTGTTCAGTTTGGACATTATTGCCTGAATAGCTTGTTCCTGTGCTGTACTATTCGATGGACAGACACAAAATGCTCGAGTAACTCAGCGGGATGGGCAGCATCTCGGGAGAGAAGGAATGGGTGGCGTTTCAGGTCTATGTTCTTACCCTAAGACACAAGCAGGGATTAAAAGGGTATGGATCACGTTTTAATCTGGCATCATGTTCAGCACCTGCATTGTAGCATAAAGGACCTGTTCCTGGACTGTCTGCTCTATGTTCAAAAGGCATTATATTAAACTGTTGTCCCCAACGGTGACTTGAACCCACAACCTCTTGACTTGCTGAAAGTGCCGTGCACTCCACTGGGTCAACGAAAGATAGATCACAGCCTAAACCCAAGAGGAGGAGCCTTCATTCCCCCCCCAGACGCCAGTGATCAGCCCACCTACACCAACCTTTCCAGATGCTTGGAACCAGCTGTAACTGGTTTTCAGTGTCCAAAGCCTGCAGCAGATCCTTCACACCTTGCACATTGGGATAGTAAACCTGAAATAAATTGTTTGCACTTTAGGATTGAATAATACTTTATTATCACATTCAAATTGTCAGTGATTTTGTTTTGTTTTGCATACCACACATAAAGTATACCTTTCAGATGCTTGTAAACACATCTCCAAAGATTAGCCAGGGATGGCAGAGAAGGCATGAATGGCTTACTGCTTCTAATGAAAGTCCAGGAATTTCTGGGTTCAAGACCAGCTCACTATAAAATAAAAACCCCCACCTTCATCTTCAGGACTAGCAGCCTGTAATTCAGCCAGCTATTGATTTTGAGTTAGACACAGGGAACAGCAGGTGGTCGTTTACAAAAAAAAAACCCTAAAGTGCTGGAGTTAGGGTCCCGACCCAAAACGTTGCCTATCCATGTCCTCCAGAAGTGCAGCCTGACCCGCTGAGTTATTCCAGTACTTTGTGTATTGATTTTGAGTTGTTACAATGACGAACAGACGTACCGATGGAATGAGGTTCTTGTACCACTTGAGAACTACATCGATGCTCTCCATCATGCACACAATGTTGAAGAACCTCCCACTGACGAGAAAACAAAACAAATTGAACATTAATGCTCGCTGGAGTGAATTGGAAAGTAGACAGGTAATGCTATCGGTTGTATTGATGCCAGAGTTGGAGAAGCATGCAGTGCTGGTCACCTTATTACAAAGGAGAGCGTGTGATAGATGAGATTTGCAGCACTGTACCAGAAGCTAGATCCATGATTGAATAGCAGAGTAGTCTCGATGGGCCAAATGGCCAAATTCTGCTCCTATAACATGAACTTATGAACATGCATTGAATGGAGAGATAAAGCTGTGCAGACGGAGGAGATTAGTTTGAAAAAAAAATCATATTTAGTAGACATCATGGGCCGAAGGATCTGTTCCCGTGATGTACTTTTCCATGCTCTGTTCTATTTTATACACTAAGTGCATGACCTCACATTCATCCCTGCAGCCATCAAGCTATTAAACACTACAACCTCTGAACTACAAAAGACTATTATTGCTATTATTGCTCTACTATGGATTGTTTTTTGTGTGTACATATGTGTGCTTGTGCATGTGAACTTGTAAGTATGTGTGTATATATACACACAGTTCCCTCCATGTTTGGGACAAAGACTTAACGTATATTTACTTGTCTCTGTACTCCACAATTTAAGATATGTAATAGAAAAAAAAATCACATGTGGTTAAAGTGCACATTGTCAGATTTTAATAAAGGCCATTTTGATACATTTCGGTTTCACCATGTAGAAGTTACAGCTGTGTTTATACATATCCCCCCCCCCCCCCCCCCCCCCCGGGAAAACAAATGGTCGGCACGGACTGGAAGGGCCGAGAGGGCCTGTCTCCGTGCTGTAATTGTTATATGGTTATTTCAGGGCACCATAATGTTTGGGGCACATGGCTTCACAGGTGTTTGTAATTGCTCAGGTGTGTTTAATTGCCTCCTTAATGCAGGTATAAGAGAGCTCTCAGCACCTAGTCTTTCCTCCAGTCTTTATATCACCTTTGGAAACTTTTATTGCTGTTTATCAACTTGAGGGCCAAAGCTGTGCCAATGAAAATCAACAAAGCCATTATGAGACTGAGAAACAAGAATAAAACTGTTAGAAACATCAGCCAAACCTTTCTCTTACCAAAATCAACTGTTTGGAACATCATTAAGAAGAAAGCGAGCACTGATGAGCTTACTAATCGCAAAGGGACTGGCAGGCCATGGAAGACCTCCACAGCTGATGACAGATGAATTCTCTATAATAAAGAAAAATTCCCAAACACCTGTCCGACAGATCAGAAACACTCTTCAGAAGTCAGGTGTGGATTTATCAATGACCACTGTCCGCAGAAGACTTAATGAACAGAAATAGAGAGGCTACACTGCAAGATGCAAACCACAAAATAGGATGGCCAGGTTAGTTTGCTAAGAAGTACTTAAAAGAGCAACTAGAGTTCTGGAAAAAGGTCTCGTGGACAGATGAGATGAAGATTACCATATTTCCCGGCAATGAAGACGCTATTTTTTACCCTAAAATAAGGCCCGAAAAATTACCTGTGTCTTGGAGGCCAAAAGCTAGGCTGTGCATAGGTCTCTAGCAGGTGTGTCAAACTCGTTTGACCTCATTTTAGGTCACGGGCAAAATGCAACTTCATGCCAGCTCTGGCGGTCCCCGAGTTTGACACCCCTGGCCTATAGGAAGCGTTTCAGTACTATACGGCAATCCAATCAGAAGCGACATGCATTCGCGCTGGGACTTTTGCCACTTCATCTAGGCAGGAGCTGTGTAAATTCTGTTTAAGTTGTTTAACTCTGTAAATTGCTTAACACAGTTTTTGTAATCTTTGTAATCTTTGTTCCGTGCACAATTAAATGGTATTTTATTCCGAATGCTGTATTTTTTTTAAAATTACTGCACCAGTATATACATTATCTGTGTTTTGCACTGGAAATGGTCGACACCACTGCGAATGTCTGTTTTTTTATTTTTCAAAATTTAACGACTCGAAATAGGGGTGCGTCTTCGACACAGGTGTGTCTTCATTGCCTGGAAATACGGTAACTTATATCACAGTGATGGCAAGAGCAAAGTATGGAGGAGAGAAGGAACTGTCCAAGATCCAAAGCTTACCACCTCATCTGTGAAACACATTGGTGGGGGTGTTATGGCCTGGGCATGTATGGCTGCTGAAGGTACTGGCTCACTTATCGTCATTGATGATACAACTGCTGATGGTAGTAACATCATTAATTCTGAAGTGCATAGACACATCCTACCTGCTCTAGTTCAAACAAATGCCTCAAAACTCATTGGCCGGCGGTTCATTCTGCAGCAAGACAATTACCCCAAACATACTGTTAAAGCAACAAAGGAGTTTTTCAAAGCTAATAAATGGTCAATTCTTGAGTGGCCAAGTCAATCACCCGATCTGAACCCAATGGAGAATGCCTTTTATATGCTGAAGAGAAAACTGAAGGGGACTAGCCCCCAAAACAAACATAAGCATACATCATGGTGCCCTGAAATGGGGAGACTTTGTATAAACACTGCTTACATTTCTACATGGTGAAACCAAAATGTATAAAAAATGGCCTTCATTAAAATCTGACAATGTGCACTTAAAACACATGTGATTTTTTCAATTACAAATCTCAAATTGTGGAGTACAGAGGAAAATAAATAAATGACGGGTCTTTGTCCCAAAACATTATGGAGGGCACTGCACACAGTGAACTTTGTTTCTCTCTCTTGTTTGCAGTTTACTATGTTTACATATTCTGTAGTGCGGCAGCAAGTGAGAATTTCATTGTTCTATCTGGGACATTTGACAATAAAACACTCTTGACATTTTCTGTACTACATTGCATCCTCTATGTGTTTCTCTACCCCCCCCCCCCAACCCACCCCCACCCCACAATGTATCCTTTACGACCCAATAATTAAAAACGGAGGACCAGGACCTCAATTTTAAAACACAATATTTCTGAAAGGTCTTTAGATACTACCACTTCATAATTTCCTGTTACAGGACCACAAATTCTCCCACCTAACCCATGCCTGCATCAGGGCTGGAGAACTTTATTTACAGAGAGATTGGTAAGGCTGGATTGTTTTATTGGAATGGCACGAGCTAAGGGTGTGCAAAACTGAGACCTAACAGAAAGGATCCATTCCCATTAGCAGAGGGGTCAGTAATTAAGTGGCGGAGCAGACTTGAAGGGTCAAATGGCCTAATTCTGTTCCTATGTCTATGGTCTTATGAACTCGGGGTCACAGGTTGAAAGTAACTAGCAGAAGACGAGGGAAGTATTTCAGTCAGGGATTTGAAGGCTGATACTCCGTGCTTGAAAGGGTGCTGAGAACAAAACACTTCTAGATTTTAATCATTATTAAAGCGGTGTGATCATAAAGATGGAAAGAATGAGCAAGCAACCCAAAGAAGTCTATCTTTGGCTGGTAGTGATGCCATAAACCGAGTGACCACTTTCTGTGCATAAATGTTTGATATTCTTTTATATCCCGTTATAGCATGGGCTTGCTGTATTATCTGGAAGGAGAAATACTTGGTCTCGAGGGATTGGCCTATTATTCTAGATTCTACCCAGTGACCTGGGTTAAATAACAACATTACGAGAGTCCATCATCTGTGTATCAGATTACTGAGCCTGCAACCTCTTTATCACAAACAAATCGCAGAAGTTCTTACTAATAAATACTCCGCTGGTAAGAATCACCCAATAATTTCCAGTTGGCTCCAGTTTCAAGCATGTTGTGAATTCTGTAAGCCAGTTCAAGGTCTTTCAAATCCACGCACTGCAAAGAGGGAAACAAAATGGTTTCAGATTGTACAGATCAGATTTGTACCGTCTAAATCTCGCTCAATCTGCTACACTCCAGGCTGCAAATGAAAGCAATTAGGAAATAGTTTTGCGTATACACGGAAGATAAACACAAAATGCTGGAGTAGCTCAGTGGGACAGGCAGCATCTCTGTATAGAAGGAATGGGTGAAGTTTTGGGTCGAGACCCTTCAGTCAATATCTATAGCCCTGCCAGCTCTATGAGTTCCTTAAAAAAACTTGATCGTTAATAGGACATGGACTGCCACGGACAAAGAATCTCACTAGTCCATCATCATCACTTAGCTAATATAATACAGTAAACCTTCGTCTTTACAGTCTATTTTATAACTGATTTTGGTTATAGTGGATCGCCACCACACCATCACTGCCACAGTCATCACCACCATTCCTTCTCTCCAGAGATACTGCCTGTTCCACCGAGTTACTCCAGCATCTTGTGTCTAACTTTGGTATAAAATAGCATCTGCAGTTCCCTCCTACATATCTCACATACATTGATGCAGTCACTTGATGTTCAAACTGCTGGGTTGGTAATCTCACATTCCAGGCTAGATTATCAAAAGATCACCTGATTATCAAAAGATGCCGGTGAAAGCAAATTTAGTGAAATAAATTCTGGATTAGAACCTGTGCTTCAATTACTTACTGAAGATATTGCTTAGGGGACGTGAATGAGCCAGGGGTGGTGGCTGGAGAGGAGAATGTGCCACGGAAGGGGGGGGGGGGGGACAATGGACTAGGGAGGAGAATGAGCCATTACCTGATCTGGCTGATATGGCTCCAGATCCAAAGAAAAGTGGTCAATGCCGCACAGTTTGTTAGCAAAATAAGAATGAGGAATAAATGCTGCTCCCAGATGCCACGACGGAATAATTAAATAGAAGAAAATACAATGGGCGCTTAATCCAATTTCCTTTCCATTTGCCCCCCCCCCCCCCAACCCAAAGACAGTTCCAATTTCACCCACGGATCTCCGTGCTTGTAACATGCAGCAGTTCAAGCAGTCCCCACCAGGTAGCAGTGCATCCCAACATTACCAACAAACACAAACTCCCCATGTTAGTTTGTTCCCTGGAACGGTTTGTAATCTCAACAATTCACAAAATCAAAAACGCAGCGGCGATCTGAATTCTCACGTGGTAGAAAAGGTGTGTTTTCCCTTTAGGAGTAAATAGCCTGCAGAAGAATTTTTAATCTAGTTTTGCCATTCTTAATGATAAGGCAGAGATGAACAAATTTAGCCCAAGCCAATAACGATATTCTTTGAAATTTGAGTGCAGGCGAGGTTTGAAAACATATTGGCCATTTTAAAACGGATACTGCGACTGGCCCAGATGGTGCACTGCCAGAGACGATTCCTCGGGAGTAAATGGATGGGTGACATCTTGACATCTACCTGCCACACCCTGTTGGGATCTTGTTTCAATGTTCCAAGCTCCAAAAAAAGCCAGATCTAATTTCTTTAGCTGCTTACGATAGGAGAACTCTCTCATCCCAGGAATTAGTTTGGAGTTCAGTTTAGTTAGTCCTGGACTGCCTCCAATGGTATAAAGCAAAGCAATCGCTTAATTATTCTGATTCTGCGATATATATATATATATATATCGCAAAATCTATATATAATATAAATAATTTATATATAATATAAATAAAACGCAAAATCAGACTAATTAATATATATATATATTGATTTTGGGAGTTTTTGCTATTTTTATTTTTAATTTAGGAAAATTGATCATTCCGTTTTATCTGTATTAAACACATGTCACTTATGACTCTTTGCCAGGTGTGTGTCCTTTGACCTTTAATTTAAGAAAAAAGAAATCCTCCGATTCTTCCAACAGATATGGAAAGCTCTAACTCCACTATCAAACTTCCTTTGCCATAAATGTACAAATTACTTTCTACCAAGGATTTAGTCTTCTCATCTCATGTAGTCTGAAATCTGCAGCTTCTAAACACAGCCATTTCAAACAACTTTAGTGAGGAAGGCGAGACAGGAGAGACCGCAGATGCTGGAATCTGGTGTAAAAATACTAGCATGGGTCTCGACGCGAGGTGTCAAGTTCCTTTGGGTGACGACGAACGATTGCATGCATTTATTGGGCTGAAAGGACTGTTTGCATGCTGCATCTTCCAGTCCAGATTCGGGGACAGTTTCTTCCCATCTGTTATCATATATAGAAACATTTATTCCCTTTATCATGTCTCATGCACACTGCATGTGGCTCGATTGTAATCATGTCATCGTCTTTCTGCTGTCTGGTTAGCATGCAACATAAGCTTTTCACTGTATCTCAGTACAGTGACAATAAACTAAACCAGTTCAAAATCCCTCTGCAGATCCTGCTCTACCCGCTGTGTTTCTCCAGCAGTTTTCATTTGTTGAGTGAGAAAGGCAGTCTCCTCCATTACTGCTCAAAACCATTCACAGTTATTAGAGAATTCAACTGTACTTCATACAAGGCAGATCTTTGCAGGAGCTGGCAAGTTATATTAATCGGTATTGGTTCATTACTGTTAGTCGAAACAAGAAACGATGAAAAACTGTTTTGCGTGTTATCTGGGCAGACCAGAGAACAGGCAGTGCAGAAGTGAAATAAATAGGGTGCCACTAATGGAACACGACCCAGTGAACCGCACGCGAAAAGGCAGAAGAAAGAGTTTTACTGTTGCAGATGCAAATGCGTTGGAGAATAAAAAACAAATACTCACCACTTTCATAGCACTGATAAAGAAGTTTACTGTGGATAAAGGAAAAAGGACCCTTTAGTGGGATTAGCAGGGGAAGAATGCTGGAGAGGAACGATAGTGTGCTGGCAGACACAAAATGTTGGAGTAACTCAGCACATCAGACAGCAGCTCTGGAGAAAAGGAATAGGTGGTGTTTCAGGTCGAGACCCTTCTTCAGACTCTACCCGAAATGTCACCTATACCCATTTCCCCCGAGATGCTGCCTGACCTGCAGAGCTACTCCCAGTATTTTGTGTCTATCTTCGGTGTATACCAGCATCCGCAGTTCCTTCCTACACAATGTGATGACATCTTATGCAACCAATTATTACTTCAATATCCCATCCATAAGACAATATACAATAGACAATAGGTGCAGGAGTAGGCCATTCGGCCCTTCGAGCCAACACTGCCATTCAATGAGATCATGGCTGGATCATCCACAATCAGTACCCCGTTCCTGCCTTCTCCCCATTTCCCCTGACTCCGCTATCTTTACAACCATAATACAATTTCCAAATGCAATTTCCCTTTAAAAATACGAGTATTTTTACACACCAGCAATTTTTTGACAGACATTTGGAAATTGTACCCGGCAACGATTGTTTCCATTGGACATACGTTCCTTTGCTCATCTTTAACGCTGAAATCATTTGTTAATAGTTTTTTCTCCTCCCCTCCATCTACAATCAGTCCATGGTGAGAAATCCATTTCATTCCAGCTCTTTAAATGTACATCCTTCTCCCCCACCAGCACATACCCCGTTAAGCCCTCTCACAATCTGTGTTTCAATGACATTACACTTCTTCCCCTCTACTCAGGCTCCTTAACCGCCCTTCCATGAGCTTGGGTACTGTCCCATTCACCGTCCACCCAATTATGCTCATTGGACTTTGATCAGTCGTACAGAGTGAAAACAGGCTCTTCAGCCCATCTTGCCCACACCGCCCAACATTCCCCATTGACACTAGTCTCACCTGCCTGCGTTTGGCCCACACCATTCTAAACCTATCCTATCAATGTACCTGTCTAAATGTTTTTTTAAAACGTTATGATATTACTTGCCTCAACTACCTTCTTCGGCAGATCATTCCATTTATCCCCCCTAGACCACCGAGTGAATAAAAAAGTTACCCCTCAGGTTTCTATTAAATCCCCCCCCCCCCCCCCCCCCCCCCACCTACACCGTAAACCTATGTTCTCTGCTTCTTCATCCTCCCACTGGGGGGGGGGGGGGGGGGGGGGGGGGGGGGGGTTCGTGGGGGGGGGGGGGGGGTGTTGGGTAGGATAAGACGTGGGGGGGTGGGGTATGATGGTTGTTGTGTGTAGGCGGTGGGTCGGGTCGTAGCTGCCCTATCGGGGGGGTGGGGGGGGGGCACGGGGGGGGGTGTGTTGGTGTGGGTATGGGGGGTGGGTGTGTTTAGTGGGGAGTGGGGGATTACTATCCACCTTGTGAGAGGTGTTCAAACTTTACTCAAAAATCCCCACTCACCCCCACTATCAAGCAATCAAAGTAATGAACATTTGCTGCACCATCAGCTTATCCAGTCTCTTCTAATAACCATAATGTTCCAATTCTGCCAACATCATGGTGAACCTTGTCTGCACCCATTCCAGTGCAAGCACATCCTTCCTATGGTGTGGTGACCAGAACTGAGCAGAATTGTCCAGGTTTAGCCTGATTTATAAAGCTGTAACACATCCCAGCTCTTGAATCCCACAATACGGCCAATTAAGGAAAACATCCTACACTCCTTATCTACCTGTGTTGCAACTTTCATAGATGTATCGACCAGATCCTCTGTTCATCAACACTCCCTAGGGACTATCTGTATGATATACATCTTAAATCCTTTCCAAAATGGCACCACTTTGCAGTGTCAGGGTTAAATTCCATTTACCACTGTTCTTCCCAACTTTTCAGCTGATCTATGTCATGCTGCGACTTCAACCACCAACCTTCATGTCATTTGCAAACTTACCCTGTACATTCACATCCAAGTCATTAACATATATCCAAACATCATATATCCCATCACCAATCCTTGTGGTACATCACTGGTCACAGATTTCTCATCAGAAAGTCAACTCTTTGCCATCACCTTAGTTTGTTTAGTCAATTGTTACGTGTACCAAGGTACAGTGAAAGGCTTTGCCACCTATTTGGCACCTCCCGCCACCTATTAATCAAGCCAGTTCTGTATTCAATTTGCCTCCCTCGACAGCTCAGTGGTGTTTTATTTTGTCACATAAGCACCTGCACAATTAAATTCTTTTGGCATTTATACGTGCAGGTGCCATGTTTGGCGCTATTTCCAAAGTTCAAATTCCTGTTCTGGATTGCATGGGCTCTAACCTTCTGGAGCAGCCTAGCATGCAGGGCCTAGTCACTGTACACAACCCTGACTGCACTCCCCTCCAACATGCTTAGTTACCTCCTCAAAAAAAAAAAAAAAATTCAAATAGGAAACGATTTCCCACGGGCATCTCTACGCTATCCCTCATCAATTTCTGCCTTTCTATACAGAGATAAATCCTGTCCCTTAGAATTATTTTCCCAGTTTCCCTGATGCAAGGACTCATTGGTCTGTAGTTACCTAGTTTAACCACACTGCCCTTTTTGTACATAAAACATGGGTGATTGCAAGTCTTCCTTGCTTCTGTGTTCCAAACTCCTCGAAATTAAAACACAAACACTCTCTCTCTCTCTCTCTCTCGCTAGAAACAGCAGATGACTGAATAATTCAACAGTCAAAAAGTAGTCAACAGCAAAGGAAAACTACTGGACCCCTCCCAGGAATTCAGCAGGACCAGGCGTATCTTTTTGGGAGGAACTGCCCGCCGACAGACGATGTTTTGGACCTCCAGACATTCTTCACCCCTCTCATCAGCTGAGTTCCCCCAGCAGTTTGTTTTTTGCTGAAGATTCTTGCATCTCCAGTCCTGGCGCCTCTAATTCTATTCAAAGCTCCTTACTTACCATCATCAGGATCTTTGGGCTCAAAGTGCTTCCCTTCTATTTCATCAAGCAAACTGAAGATAACATCAATGGGTAGCTGGCTCGATGCACCTGCAGAGATGGAAGGGAAAATGTTAGCTGCTCCAGGGAAAGCCCACACAACACTTAGACGCAAGGACGATTTCGGGCAAAGAAAGCAAGACCCTGAATCAGCAGTCGTAGGATTCAAACCAGTGTTTCCACTGGTGGGAGAGTCGAGGACCAGAGGTCATAGCCTCGGAATTAAAGGGCGCAGCTTTAGAAAGACGAGGAGGAACTTCTTTAGTCAGAGGGTAGTTAATCTGTGGATCTCATTGCCACAGGCAATGGAGGCCAAGAAAGTGGATATTTTGAAGGCAGAGATAGACAAATTCGTGATTAGGACGGGTGTCAAGGGTTACAGGGAGATGGCAGGAAAATGGGATTAGGAGGCAGGCAGACATCAGCCATAATTGCAAGGTGCAGTAGAATCGATGGGCAGAAATGGCCAAATTCTACTCCTATAACTTGTGAACATACAGCATGGAAACAGGACCTTTGGCAACTGAACCATCCTACCAACAACTAGAGAGCAGTCCTAAGCTACTATCTATCTCATTGGAGACCCTTGGACTATCGTGTATAAAATCATGGGGAAATCGATAGGGTGAATGCACAAAATGAGTTTTTTAAACCCCGAGTGGGGGAAATTGAGAACCATAGTACATGCGTTTAAGGTGAGAGCTGAAAGAGATTTATTAGCAACGTGGGGGAATTTATTCCATACACAGGTTGGTGAGTATATGGAATGGGCTGCCAGAGGAGGTTGTTGAGTCACATACTGCAACAATATTTAAAAGACATTTAGATAAGTACATGGATAGGAAAGGTTATGAAAGATATGGGGCAAATGTGGGCAGGTAGGACCAGAGTAGATGGAACATACTGGTCAGCATGGGCAAGTTGGTCTGAAGGGCCTGTTTCCGTGCAGTATGGCTCTATGAACAACCCAGCTTTCTGATAACAGCAGAAGTGGCTCAGTCGTAGGCGATTGTTCTCATGCAGCCGTTTCTCGGAAAGCCCACCACACGTGGGCAGAACAAGGAACGGCAGCACTCAGCTCCCATCATCCAGCTGAGGTCTGTACCCCTGCGCCACTCATCATTGCCATCTGCTTCGAGCATCACCCCCAGACATGCTGCAGATGCCCCCTTGCAACAGAAAGCCACGGACAATAAAACATTTCTGTTTGGGTACACCTGTCTATCTGATCTCTACTTCATGCCTTCCTTTTTACGTGGGACCTTTGTCAGCATCACTTGCCAACGCAAGCTTTTACCACCTTTATACCCACAACCGTATGAAGACATTTAAGCCCTACCCAAGAACGGGCATCACAAAGCACACACAATGCAGACACTCAACACCACGCCCAGGGCACCAGCATTTATGTTTACTACTTCATGGCTGGGACATGAGGGACGAGCAGTGTAAATACAAACAGCTTAAATTGGAATTGACACGGGAAATGCAGACTTGCATACCTGGCTCTGTCCAAAACAAGAGGAAGTGCAGATGATGGTTTACAAAAAAAAACCCACCAAGTTCTGGAGTAACTCAGCAAGGCAGGAAACATATCTGAGATCATGGATAGGTGATGTTTCAAAATATGGATAGATGACGTTTCTACCCGGAAACTTCTAGTTGGAAGAAGGATCCCATGTTGAGATGTTGCCTTTTCATGATTTCCAGAGAATGCTGCCTGACCCGCTGAGTTACTCTAGCACTAGGTCTCTCTCTTTTTGTAACCGGCATCTGCGGTTCCTCGTATCTCCGCTGGCTGTGTCCAACACCTTGCTCAGGAATTTAAAAAAAACATACAGACTAGGAAGTGTGCTTCAGGCAACTTAGGGCTATCACATATTTTGCTAAGATGCAAATGAACACGAACCATCAGTTAAAATGCATCATCACATGAAGAAATATATACCTACATAATATATATACATTTTTTTAAAAAATCATTCTACTTTCATCAGTTCTGGTTTCATGTATTAATAGACGATCCCCCATGTTAGCCAGTTGTTGAATGAGTACTTACCAGATTTATAGAAAATACCAAGTAAATGATCAAAGGTGGCCAAACTTGGTTCTAAAATTAATAAAAAGATCAAGGTTAGAATACTCACTGGAATACACTTCACTTATTTAAAACGGATAAGAAGAAACTAGGCTGACAACACATCAAAACATTCAGCTAAAAACACCAACAGCTCACGAGAAATGCCAAATTATAATTATACAGCACGGAAATATGCCCTTTGGTCCAAGTAAGCTAAACTTATCCATGCCAACCAAGATACTCCATGTAAGCCAGTCCCTAGTGTGTGTAGGATAGTGTTAATGTGTAGGGATTGCTGATCAGTATGGACTCCGCGAGTATCTCTAAACTAAACGTATGCCACTCACGATCTTACATTCAAAATCTTTACACCACCAAGGGTGCAAACGATTTGGCCCAGGGATGGCGTTAATTAATTTTAGACAGCATTTTATTTAGATTAAATCACACTCAACGTTCGCCGGCTCAGATCAAGGCGTTTTTCTCGTATGGACGCCTCTCAAACAGCCCACTACACGCAAGCAGAGTGAGAAACGACCACACTCAGCTCCCATCCTTCAGCTGAGGTCCGTACCCCTGCGCCAATCATCACTGCCGACAGAGACTGTTACACGGGGTAATTATACCCGTGACATATTCAAAGTATCATCTGCATTTACTTTGAAAACTTTACTTCCTGTTGACATGTTGGGCCACATTTTCCCTATTGTAAGTTGCAGCGGCATGATCAATGGAAACTGCCTTTGTGAACTGTTCAAGTGTGATGACACCGTCATCAGGGGGACCATTCAACATTTCAGACTTACTTTGCAAGGAATCTTGTGCTCTTTGAAATTTGGACATTGTCTCAGGAACTGGTGCACTACAATGCTGAGAACTATATTCTGTACTCTATCACCCCTTTTGATCTACCAATTGTACAAGCTTGCTTGTACTTATGTACAGTACTATCTGACTTGATTGGATTTTACGAGAATGTTTGGGTTAATGTGTGACAGGTGTTTGACGGCTCTAGGCCTGTACTTGTTGGAAGGTTAGAAGGACGAGGGGGGGGGGTTTCATTGAAACCTACCAAGTAGAGAAAGGCCTGGATAGGGCAGATGTGGAGAAGATGTTTTCACTAGTGGGAAGGTCGAGGACCAAAAGACACAGCCTCACAATAAAAGGACACACCTTTCGAAAGGAGGTGAGGAATTTATTTAGCCAGTGGGTGGTGAATCGGTGGAATTCATTGCCACAGACGAATGTGGATGCCAAGTGATTGGGTATTTTTTATTATTTTTTTATATATATTTTTATTAGAGTATGTAGACAGTGATTTAGCAAACATATGTTATGATAGCTGTAAATGAAAACTTTACAAGCTCTTAAGTGTACAACATCTTTTAATGATAGCACTGGGTATTACACACACCTTCAAGCACCGGCTACATTTTCTACTGAGGGGAAGGCGTTATGATTGATTGTTAACTGGGCGGGGTTAATGGGAGTGAGGTAACTATATATTGGTTGCATATAAACCATCTACATCCTTCCCCTTAGAAATCAAAAAAAAACAGATTGTTGTCACGACAACCGAATTAAACAGCAGAATTAAACGAAATCGCCGTAGCGAACAGGCGGCTTACTGATCCTGCCCGAGCGCGTACGGATGTCTCCCCCTCCCCCCCAAAGAGCAGAAGAAGCAGGAGGACACAAGGCAGCCGGGAACCAGGAAGGGCAATTGGGGTGGGAGAAACAGGAGAGGGAGAACCGCGATCGGCAACAGGGTGACCCGCGCAGAGGGGAACCAGGCGCCCGCGACGGGGACCGAGGCATGCAGGGAACACCAGCCGGGGCGGCAGCCGGCTGCTGATAGAGAGTGGAGGGCATAGGGCCCAGGGGGCTAGGGGCGCGGCTGTGGCTCATTAACCGCGAAGCAGGTGTTGTCGGCTTCTTCGGTAGATGGAACCCTCACAGTCGACCAGATACGAACGAGTGAATCGGCCACCCCAACCACGTGGCCAGACGGTAGTGCCCACTGGCGGTCTGCAAACGAACAACCTGTCCGGCAACAGAGGATCGAGTGGTCTGCACGACCGGACGTTCGTGGGAACGCCGCGTGGCTGTCATGTTTCTCTTGAATTCGCCTCTGCACGGAGGCGGCTCCAGCACCCGAGGGTTTCAGCTGGCGCTGGGCAATCGGGACGGTGGATCTGGTAGTTCTGGACATCAGACGCTGAGCAGGGGACCCCAATGGCCGGATCCCTGGAAACATTCCTGAGGTTCAGGAGATCCAATACAAATCAGAATTGGATAGTCGCGCCTGTTTCCATCAGAAGCTTGGCGCTGCGGACGGCCCGTTCTGCTAGCCGTTGCTCTGTGGTACTCCTGGCTGCTGGTGAAATGCACGAAGTTCCACTTGTCGGCAAAGCTTTTGAATTCTCGGCTTGTAAACTGCCTGCCGTTTCAGTCTTGCAGCCTGACAGGGGTCCCAAAAGTGGAGAATGTTTCCGCAGCTTGCGGATCACCATCTCCGACGTGAGGGATGTCAGCAATCCACTTCGAACCAGTTGGAGTACGTAGTCGACCAGGACAAGGATTAGTGGTTACCACGCCACTCCAGTACTCGAATATGTCGGCAGCCAGCGAGGACCAGGCCAAAGCAGGGGCCGGGTTTTCTGTTGCAGCAGGGGCTGTCGCTGCTGGTGCGGCGCAAGACTGTTGCACGTGGAGCAGGCAGAAACTCGGTCTCGGATATATTTGGCAATTCCAGGCCAATAGAATTGGCCACTGAGTGTGGGCAAGCGTCGCATCGACCCCCAGGGTGTCCGCTATGGGCTGCACAAAAGTAAAGTCAAACAGGAGGACGGACCACAACTTTATGTCCCTTGACGATAACGTCCATCCTGGAGCACACCATTCGTCGCGGACAGGAAGAAAGCTGTGCTTCAGATGGCGCGGCGGAGCGCTTTGTTGGCCACCCTGCTTTAATCACCGATGCAAGCTGCTGCAAGGCCGGATCGGCCAGCGGTGTGCTCGGCCAAAACCTGTAGCTGCTTGGTGGGAATAAGTTAACGCCCAGTACGAGCAAGTCCTCTGTTTCGTAGGGGTGGCGAGCGCAGGAGGTACGCGGGCGCGCGACTGGGTGTCCGCAATGTGCATCTCGTGCCCTTCTTGTAGATTATGTCAAAGTCGAAGCGCTGGAGCTGCAGCATCATACGCTGCAAGCTGGCAGGCAGCGTGAATCGGCTTGTTCAGGATTGTCACCAGTGCTGGTGGTCGGTTTCGACCGTAAATCTGCTGCCGAACAGGAAGTCTCTGAACTTGGAGCAGGCGAACACCACCGCGAGCAGCTCTTTCTCGATCTGAGCGTACCGCTGCTCGTGTCCGTCATGGTGCGGGAGCATAGGAGACGGGATGCAGCGATCCATCGACAGACTGAAGGCAGCCGCACCCAGACCGAACTTGGAAGCGTCACAGGTGACGGTGATGGGCGACCCACGTCGAAGAACCGCAACGTCGGAGTGCTAATCAGTTTCGACTTGAGGCGGTCAAAGGCCTGCTGGTGATATGGGAGCCAGGCCCAGGCGATAATCCTTTTTTGTCAGCTGCCGCAGGGGAGCACTCAGCTCACTGAGGTTTGGTATAAACTTTCCAAGGTAGTTCACCATGCCAAGAATCGTTGCAGACCTGGCACGTCGGTGGGGGCCTGCCATTTCGGAGATGGCAGCGGCCTTCAAGGGGTCGGGCTTTAGTCCGTTAGGGTGAAAACATGTCCAACATACGTGACCTCTGAGACACGAAACCGGCACTTCTTGGGATTCAGCTTCAGGTTCGCCTGTCGCGCGCGATCCAGGACGCGCGGAGGTTCAGGTCGTGCTCGGCAAGGTCCTTCCCGTAAAACCAGGATATCATCCACGATGATGGCACATGGCAGGTGCGCGAATAATTGCTCCATCGTCTGCTGGAACACCTCGCTAGCAGAATTGATGCCGAATGGCATTCGCAGGAACTTGAATCTGCCGAACGGTGTGGCGAAGGTCGTCAGGTCAGAAGACGCTTTGTCCAACGGGACCTGCCAAAACGAGTTCTTAGCGTTTAGGACCGAAAAGATGGTGGCTTGCCCGACCTTTGCCGCCACAATCCTCAACAGACCGCATGGGTAATGTGGTCGCCTGATGGCAAGGTTTAAGTCCTTCGGGTTGATACACACGCGTATCTCGTTCTTGTCTTTCTTAATCGTGGCAACCATGGTGGGAGACCCAATCGGTGGGCTCGCTAACTGCTACTAGCACCCCCCTTTTCGACCATCTCGTCATGGCCAAAGAGATCAAAGCACAAAAAAACACAAATCAAAAAAAAAAGAAATAAAAACCGATAAACAGGAGACGCAAGTATCTTCCAGCTTGACACCATGTAAATGAAAACTTTACAAGCTCTTAAGTGTACAACATCTTTTAATGATAGCACTGGGTATTACACACACCTTCAAGCACCGGCTACATTTTCTACTGAGGGGAAGGCGTTATGATTGATGTTAAACTGGGCGGGGTTAATGGGAGTGAGTAACTATATTATTGGTTGCATATAAACCATCTACAATAGCAATATTTCATGTTCAACGGACATACATTATTAATATTGTCAAGTGTATCATTTTGACTAATAATTTTTTTTTATAAAGAGAGGAGAACAGTAAGAAAAATAAAATAAAAATCAACATCAAAAGAAAATCATAATGAATGGAATAATTTACTATTAATACATCATAGGAGATAAGATCAAGGAATATAAAATATAACTTTTCATCTATTCCCAAGTCCAAGTTTCAGTTAGGGTGATTGGGTATTTTAAAGTGGAGATTGACAGGCTCTTGACTAGTAGGGGCGTGTGGTCAAAGGTTACATGGAGAAGGCAGGAGAATGAGATTGCGAGAAAAATCGATCAGCCACGATTGAATGGTGGAGCAGACTCGATGGGCCACATTTTCTACTATGATTTATGATCTTGAGAGGGCACGTATCCCTCAAATGAATTTGAAGAACGTTGTGGGCACAGTGTGCGGTTGAGCTCCAAGCCGTCGGCGACTCATTCACTGAAGCTCTTGAGAGATTCAGTGCCAACAAGAGCACCCGACATCCTCAGGATCGTTACCAACCTGCCACCACTGCGCCCCACTAACTTCAGACAAAGATTGCACACGAGGCCTTGGACAACGCAGACTGTATCCCATTCCTAGAGTGTAATCTTTCTAAAGGCAGATGAATACTGCATTTTGGCGTCTTTTTGCCCAACTGATGCACATTAATTTCTCCCACAACTCCCCCCCACTTTCCTTACATGCCTTCCACTGGCCTCACATTTTACTCCTCCTCCCTCCTCAACTTACATCCTTGCGTCTCCCATTCAGCTATAGCCTTCGCCCACCCCCTAACAGTATCAACATCACTCGCCAGGTTGTGTCCGTCTCCCCACAATGTCCCGACCTAAATTTCCGCCCATGTCTCAGTCTTCAAGAGATACTGCCCTACCCGCTGAGCTAATCCAGTACATTATATTTTTTAGATGACTACCACATATCTACTATAGTTGGTCAAGAACTGGTTCAACACTGCGACTTATGTGGCTGGATTTCGGGTTATTATTTAGGACCTTGCAGAATGTTGACTTTTGTCATGGGGAAAAAAGTGATACATGTCTAAGCTGCCCCATGTTTACAGTAGTCAAGCTTTGTACAACCATTATAGCAACAGCAGTAAAAATAAAAAGGAATTCACAGATGAGGGTTAAAAGTCTAATTAAGGACAAGGTCTAGTCACGTACCAATATTTAGGAACTTCATTTCATTCATAATCTGCAGGGAAAGGCCTTTGGCATTTGAACCGCACCTCCGGAGGCTCTTCAATGCAGAATTAAATGTTAACAGGTTTGGTGGTACTTTCTGTTCTGCCATTTGTTTCAGCAGATCCTGTATTAACAAAGGGCAAAGAAGAGGTCACTAAAGGCACACCAATGCCAGAATCAAAAGTTGATACACAACTCGGGGCCAGGAAGATTCCTATATCCAGCATTTGCACAATAGCCCTATTGGCCTGCTTTCATGCGGTGAGAACATAGAACAGAGCAGCACAAGAACAGGCCATTCCGCCCAGACTTAACTCTTATCTGCCTGCACATAATCCATATCCCTCCATTGCTTATATCCATATCAAAAAGTCTATTGCATGCTACCATCGTATCTGGCTCAACCATCACTCCCCAGCAGCACGTTCCAGGCACGCACTACACTTAGTGTAAAAAAAACATGGCTGCACATCTTCTTTAAACTTTGCCCCTCTCACATTAAACCTGCACGATTCTAACAACAGGAACTCAAGACAAGTGTGCGACAGCATAAAAGATAATGATTATCACTTGGACACGAGCAAGTTCATAACTTGCAAAACACAGGCAGAAAAATCTTCCAACATACGGCGGGCACAGTAATTTACCCAATTCATTTGATGCCTCATAGCATTCAAAATGTTCTCCTGCCAAGAACAGGGAACTGTCTAAGAAGCCCAACCCGCTGGGCAAATAATAGATTCTTACCAAATCTCCTTGCACCCATGTGCAATGACAATAAAATATATTATTATTATTATATTGTAACATTTAGCATGTCCACCTATTATCATTAGCAAGCATAGCTTTAAGGACAGAGGGGAAAGTATTAAAGGAGATGTGCGGGGCAAGTTTTTTTTACACGCAGAGGGTGTTAGGTTAGGATAGTACTGGAAGCAACAACTATATACTAACATTTAAGACACTTTGAGATAGGCACATGGAGATGTAGGGAGTGGAGGGTGATAGATCACATGTAGGCAGATGAGATTAGTTTAACTAAAGGGCTGGTCCCACTTACGCGACCTTTTCGGCGACTGCAGGCACCCGTCGTAGGTCGCCAAATATTTCCAACATGTTGAAAATTCAGCGGCGACCAGAAAGACGCTACAACTCTTTGGGTGACTAGGAGACTACTCACGACCATACAGTCGGCCCCCTGGTGACACCACGCAACATGTCGCCAGCGGGTCGCCTGTACGGCCGCGAGAGGTCTCCTAGTCACCCACCTAGTCGCAGCGTCTTTCTGGTCGCCGCTGAATTTTCAACCGGTTGAAAATGTTCGGCGACCTACGACGGGTGCCTGCAGTCGCTAAAATGGGTCACGTAAGTGGGACAGGCACTTTAGGATCATGTTCGGAGCAGACATTGTGGACTGAAGGGCCTGTCCCTGGCAGTGTTGTTCTATGTTTTATGGATCAGTGGATTAGGAAGGTATCACAAATATTCTCTTCTGGCTGCCTACCTACCTTTCTCTGTGAATGTGGCCAATAGCTTACGACTTAATTCTGCTTGGCCTATGGAGTCAAGAGTGTATAATTGTTTCTTAGTTTTAAGGCTACCTCTTTATTGTGGGAACTAAACAAGTCCGAAACAGTGGTACACTCCAAATTATCCCAACAAATCTAGATACACAGGACAATATTTGCTTACAACATTTGGAGCCATTGTGCCTTTGCCACCTTTTAGCGATCCCACCAGTCCCATTTCCTTGTAAGCTACTTTCTCTCACATGCCCATCAACTCCCATCGGACTCCCCCGTCAACCACCTATACTTGGGGAAATTTACAGTTGTCAATTACCCTGTCAAGGCATATATTTGGGGTTATGGGAGAAGGCAGCAGTATCTGGTGGAAAACACACATAGTCACAGGGGAAACATGCAAACTTCATCACCCAAGGCTAGGATCGAGCCTGGATTGCCAACGGCCCTGTTCCATTCAGCAAAAGGCAACAGACACTGGAAATACACAACATACTCAAAAGGCGAGGGGCAAGAGGGTGTGCTCTGTCTCTACTCACCAGAATAAAATCAATTTTCTCATTATACGCTTCCTTAAGCTCCGGGACAGCTGAGATTAGTGCATTAAAGGCATGAACATCCGCTATTAAAATTAAGTTAAGGAGCAAATTAGTTAATTGTACGAGAGAAATTGTATCATCTCATTTAAGCAGCAAGTTCTGTGGTTCACAATACAATATACTTTATTCATCCCCAGAGGGAAATTGGTCTGCCACAACGCACAAGGTACAGAAAAACGTGAAATTAAAAGTGGAAAGAAAAGGGCAAACGACTCTTGCCTGGCTGCCGTGTGTGCCTTCACCGGAATAAATAAACATACGACAGACTTATACCCTGGGCAGCGGACTCTAAACTAGAGTGCGCCCCCCCCCCCTCCACGGCAGGTCCACATTGTTCTTCACGGCAGCCCACCACGCCGGGTCCTTTATTGTCGTCCCGGCCCTCCCCCCTCACTTTCCACTGTCACCGAGGTGCCGCCGCCGAGACTCCCGATGCCGTCGCGTCTCCCGCTGTTGACGCCGCTAAGGCTCCTTCGACCCAGGCAGGCCTCGCTGCTAGGCTTGGAGCTCCCCTTGGAGGCCTGTGGGGCGGGTCGGGCCTGCAGGGGGCGCGTTCCGCTCGTCGGCGCCGCAGTTATTCAGCGGGCTCCCGGGACACTCCCGCCGCTCACGCCCGGCTCCCCGGGACACATCCACACTCTTAGCATTAGAAACACTGGAAACAACGACATCAATTGTATAGGCTACAAATTGGCCCATTCAGTCAATAACTATAGGCATCAGAACATGGACTTAGGACTGCAAGGTGAAAATACATTATTTTGTCCATTTTGCACCATGTAAAGCCTCTGCTTCTGTAATATTGCAAATGGTGGAATTTAAAATGCATTCAGGCTGCTCCTGGTCCCAGTTATAGGAGGCATCTTAACAAGTTAATTTATTTAATCTGGAATTTTAATCACCAAACGAGCACACATTGATAGGCATAGGAATGGGAGACGGTCAGAACCCTTTCCCGGGATGGAAATAAAAATCAAATACTAGAGGGCATAGTTTTAATGTGAAAGAGGCAAGTTTATGAGCGGGCAATATTTTTTTAAGGAAATGAACGGGCAATATTTATTTAAGGAAATGAGCGGGCAATATTTTTTTTGAACAGAAGGTGGGGCACACCTGGAACGTGCTGCCAGAGGCAGAAATGATTGTGGCATTTTAGAAACTTTCGGTATGCATATGGTTTTGCAGGAATGGAGCAACATGGATTAAGTGAGGTAGATAAGAGATGCTCCTGGCATCAAGTTAAGCACAGACATTGTAGGCCAAAGGACCTGTTCATTTACATTTCACTTTTAGAAAGGATAAGAAGAAAATAGGCTGACAACACATCAAAACATTCAGCTAAAAATACCAACAGCTCACGAGAAATGCCAAATTATAGTTATACAGCACGGAAATATGCCCTTTGGTCCAAGTAAGGTAAACATATCCATGCCAACCAAGATACTCCATGTAAGCTAGTCCCTAGTGTGTGTAGGATAGTGTTAATGTGCAGGGATTGCTGATCAGTCTGGACTCGGCGAGTTTGTTTCTGCACTGTATTTCTAAACTAAACGTATGCCACTCATGATCTTACATTCAAAATCTTTACACCACCAAGGGTGCAAACGATTTGGCTCAGGGATGGCGTTAATGCATTTTAGACAGCATTTTATTTAGGTGAAATCACACTCAACTTTCGCCGGCTCAGATCAAGGCGTTTTTCTCGTGTGGACGTCTCTCAAACAGCCCACTACACGCAAGCAGAGTGAGAAACGGCCACACTCAGCTCCCATCCTTCAGCTGAGGTCCGTACCCCTGCGCCGATCATCACTGCCGGCAGAGACTGTTACACGGGGTAATTATACCCGTGACATATTCAAAGTATCATCTGCATTTACTTTGAAAACTTTACTTCCTGTTGACATGTTGGGCCACATTTTCCCTATTGTAAGTTGCAGCGGCATGATCAATGGAAACTGCCTTTGTGAACTGTTCAAGTGTGATGACACCGTCATCAGGGGGATCATTCAACATTTCAGACTTACTTTGCAAGGAATCTTGTGCTCTTTGAAATTTGGACATTGTCTCAGGAACTGGTGCACTACAATGCTGAGAACTATATTCTGTACTCTATCACCCCTTTTGATCTACCAATTGTACGAGCTTGCTTGTACTTATGTACAGTACTATCTGACTTGATTGGATTTTACGAGAATGTTTGGGTTAATGTGTGACAGGTGTTTGACGGCTCTAGGCCTGTACTTGTTGGAAGGTTAGAAGGACGAGGGGGGGGGTTTGAAACCTACCAAGTAGAGAAAGGCCTGGATAGGGCAGATGTGGTGAGGATGTTTTCACTAGTGGGAAGGTCTAGGAACAAAAGACACAGCCTCACAATAAAAGGACACACCTTTTGAAAGGAGATGAGGAATTTATTTAGCCAGTGGGTGGTGAATCGGTGTGAACATGCTCAGCACAGACATTGTAGGCCAAAGGACCTGTTCATGTGCTGCACTGTTCTACGATCCATAACAAACAGAACTTCACCCTCCCAACATCCATCATTAAGTATATTTTCCCTCCTGAAATCTGTCAGATCAATGCTATGTAACTATTTTCCTCCAATCTACCTGGTTCAAGTTAGAGAGTTTCACTCTCCTTCAGAGATATGTGTAAGCAAACTCACATTGCTATGAAACTAACATGACTCTGAAAGGATAGGTGGGTGACGGGAAAAGGGAAGAAAAATAAGAACAATATCAATCACACCAGTGGCATCTAGCATTTTCTGAGAAGGTGCATACGCTGAACTTGTCTTTAGCAAAACATGAAGAAAAAAACTTTGTGGAAAAGTTGGTACATCGTGGGAAAAAAAACATACGTCCAGCAAACCCCAAGTCATTTTGTATCCAAATCTTTCCTTCCCTTGCAAATTCTAGGTCAGAATGACCAGAAAGTTTAGAGTGTGTAATTATTACTGGCTCCAAATCAGTAGCTCAATAAAAGGCAGTGGTATTCAAGAGCATGATCTTGGCTCGGCAGGAGATCAAGATTATAGGAATTAAAATATAGATCGGACATGGAGCTGAATTATCACAGAGGCAATCAGCTCTTCTCTGATGAAACACAACGAATATAGTGTGCATCCACATCTATTCAAACTTTGACAAAGGCACAAGCATTGTACAATACTCGCCTCTCATTCGATTGTTTAACAGATCAGTGTACATGTTGACGGCCTTTGCATAAGCAGCATACTGTGCAAAGAGAAAGGGAAAAATTAACCCATCGTAAATGAAATTCATAACACAAAATACACTCATAGCATCATATCATGAGCAATACCTTAACCATTCCTCGAATCATTGCACAGTAAGTATGTTCATTCCTTTCGGGCATCAGATTGAATATCCTCTCTGCGTTATTATTTACCCTAATTAAAAGGTAAAGTTCCAAGCATTAGTTAGGAATTTTAAAGTCGCAACACAACATGCGTGGACAACTAGAAAAATAAGAAAAACTTGAATAGCTTCGCTGTTGGTACAATTCATGACTATTTGCAATTGTCTCCACGATACTAACAGCGAGTTCAACGTTCAGTTATTGCAGATGAAAGCTGATAGCGACTTCTAGAGTTTAGAGGTCCATTAAAAAACGTCGTCACCCACAATCCGAGTTCCCAACTCTTTGTGCAATGAGCTGGTCATCATTACATAGAGATACACACTTCAGCGGCCGAAAAAAAAAAAAAAAACTTGGTTTCAGCACTCACAAATGTTGTTCCCTAATCTTGAATTGAATCAAAACAGTGGCACAGCTGGTAGAGCAGCTGCCTCACAGCTCCAGAGGCCCAGGTTCGATTCAGGCCTTGGGTGCTGTCTGTGCGGACTTCTCCCTTCGACCGTGCGGTTTTGTAGACTAATTGGCTTCTGCAAATTGCTCCTAATGTAAGGGAATGGGTGAGAAAGTGGGATAACATGGAATTGGGGTGAATGGGTGACTGATAGTCGGTGTGGATTTGGTGGGCTGAAGGGCCTGTTTTCATGCTGTATCGTTTCACAGAAGTGCTGCAAAGCGACTTAAAGTGAATAGAAATAACCAATCTTCAGACGGAAGAAGAGTCCAGACTCGAAACATCACCCATCCCTTTTCTCTAGAGATGCTGTCTGACCCGCTGAGTTACTCCAGCACTCCGTGTCTATCTTTGGTATAAACCAGCATCTGCAGTCCTTTGTTTCCAACTGAAATAGCCACCTGTACACAGTGATTACACAGGTGGAAACTGCCTGGTGTCCAAACACACATTAGCTGCTTACCTCCAGGTGACAGTCAGCAAATCCGTAGCTTTGCGTAATTGCCCCCTTCGTCTCCTCTGTGGGTCTTCATTCACCGCGTTCTACAAAGCAGGAGAGAATCAACACGCATGATTTCTTGATAAGAAGCTGTTACAATTTGGAAAAATGAAGCAAAGACCCCTATTCCTCACCATTCGCCCCATCAGCCATCGGATACAATACATCGTCTTCTGACAAAGGGTGGTGGGTGTGTGGAACAAGCTGCCAGAGGAGGTCGTTGGGGCTGGGACTATCCCATCGTTTAAGAAACAGTTAGACAGGTACATGGATAGGACAGGTTTGGAGGGATATGGACCAAGCGCAGGCAGGTGGGACGAGTGTAGCTGGGACTTTGTTGGCCGGCGTGGGCAAGTTGGGCCGAAGGGCCCGTTTCCACACTGTATCACTCTATGACCTCCAACAGAATCCCACCACTAGTCACATCTCCATCTCTTTCTGCTTTCCGCAGAGACCGTTCCCTCCAAAAGTCCCTGGGGTTCGTTCATCCCTTCCCACCCAAACCACCCCATCCCCAAGAACATACCCCAAGCAACCGCAAGAGATGCAATAGCCGTCCTTATACGTCCTCCCACAACTCCATCCAGGGACCCAAACAATCCTTTCAGGTGAGGCAGAGGTCTCTGGCGCTGTAAGGCAGCAACTCCACCGCTGTCACCTCTCTAATTACACTCGACCATCTCTATTGGGCACACCGTATCATTCACATGCTCAGCACTAATCCTGAAATTGGAATCTTATTCCGTGCCCCAACATTGCCTCCTAAGACATTTTCAGGAGGGCAGAGTAAATTCAAGAAAATTCTCCAACTCCTTAACAAAAAATCCCCAACACACTTTCAGTCCAAATGGAAGAGAAGCATTCGGGATAGGCATCCAGAATGCTTCTCTTCCGAAGCTTAGCAGAGGAGCGATGCATCTGTCAAACAATGGACCCAGCCACCCATGCTCCTGCCCCATCTGTGGCAGAATCAGAGACTCCAACATTGATCTCAGCAGCCACCCGAGCAAGCACGGAACAAGTCATCTTCGATCCTTAGAGATTACCCAAGGAGATCTCTTCATACCTGATCTTCAGTTGCTCCTGCCTCAAGCTGATTTTCTCTTGGTGGCTCCTGATCTCCATAAACACAGAGCAGATCCAACAAGGTGTTTGTGGTTTCAAGAGACACGGGAGTCCCTGCTCGATAAAGTACAAGTGAGATCTGTGATTACTAACAGGCATTCGAACGTCTTCAAAACAGTTTTGCTCGGAACCGTAACATTTTTCAAACGACAGTTCCATGGATGGATTTTAAAGGCAAACAAAAGGCAGAATTGGTATTTAGACACAATGAACAGCAGTGCCCTGGAGCAGCATGGAATGGAAAGCAAGGCTACAAACCATCTTCAGGTGGAAGCAGTGAAAGTGGCGAGTCAGGTGCCACACTTACCTTTAATGGGAAGGATAGCGAATCAAAAGTTGGGATATCGTGATGCCGCTATAAAGATTGTTGGGGAAATCTCACAAGATACTGTGCGGTTCTGGTCACCCAGCTATAGAAAGAATGTCATTAAGTTGGAAACGGTGCAAACGAGATTCACCGGGACGTTACCTAGGCTTGCAGGCTTGATTTATTAAGAGGTTGGATAGGCTTTGGAGCGCAAGAGATGGCGGGTGGCCTTATTGAGATGTACAAGATCACAAGGAACACGGATAAAGTGAACACAGTCTATTTCCCAAGATAGAGGATTCTAAAACCATTATGCTGGACAGCTCTATGATTCAAATCATGTCATAAGTGACAGGAGTAGAATTAGGCCATTCAGCCCATCAAGTCTACACCATTCAACCATGGCTGATCTATCCATCTCTCCTAACCCCATTCTCTTGCCTTCTCCCCATAACCTCCGACACCCGTACTAATCAATAACCTATCTATCTCTGCCTTAAATATAACCACTGACTTTGCCTCCACAGCCTTCTGTGGCAAAGAATTCCACAGATTCACCACCGTGTACTATAGTGTACTAGCACCCTATGCTCTAATGTTCTACAGTCGCAACATCTTGATGCTCCCCTACTTTTAGAGTCATGGAAGCATGTTGACTGCTTGACCAAGATGCCTATCTAAGTTAGTATCATTTGCCTACATTTGGCCCATATATCCATCTACAATTTTCCTTTCCATGTACTTGCCCAACTGTCTTTTAAATGTTATTATTGTACCTGCCTCAACGACCTCCTCTGAAAGCTCGTTCCATATAGCCATTATTTCTCGTGTTCAATCTCATTCCTTATTACCAGATCTATGTACATTTGTTTGGGATATACTGTGAGGGACGGAAATAAAGATTACCTGCTTGCACGAGTTGGTCATACAGACCAACAGAATCCTTCACTCTCCTGAGCTGAATGCATTCTTTTAGGGCTTCCTCCGTCACTTCATCTAACAGGGGCTCCAACTGTTGTGGCATTAAACACTATAAAATAAAAAAAATCTGTTTTTTTCTGTGTACGAACTGGGTGGTGCATTTGTTGCATCGCAGCAATGATTATACTTTAGAAAATTCCTTTGGCCATGAAATTCAGGGTGCTCTGAAAGTGGCACAAAAAACATTACCCATGCTAATAAATAGACAAGAAACTGCAGATGCTGGAATAATGAGAAAAACGCAGTGCTGGAGGAACTCTGGTAGCATCTGTGGCGGGCATTGATGAGGCAGCCGGTAACAGATGAGAGCTCAGAGTTGGCGTACGAGAGACCGGAGACAAAAGCTTTGTTTAGTTTAGAACCAGGCCCTTCAGCCCATCGAGTCCACACCGACCAGCAATTATCTGTGGACTCGTTCTATCCTACACACCAGGAACAATTTTTTTTCTTTACGGAAGCCAATTAACCTACAAGCCTGCACGTCTTTGGAAAGTGGAAGGATGGAAACCGGAGCACCCGGAGAAAGCCCACGCTGTCACAGGGAGAACGTGCAAACTCCATACAGACAGCACCCGTAGTCAGAATCGAAACTGGGTCTCTCGCGCTCTAAGGCAGCAACTCTACCGCCGCGCCACTCTGCCAACCCGTTTGCTGCCAATTTAAAGAAAGGCTATTAGATTGCAAGAAATGCTATCATTTTGGGATGAATCAGCATCACAGTGCAGCTTTCATCCCAAAGAGGAAGAAAGATCCTATGGGGAGAAAGAGGCGACCGTGGCTGACAAGGGAAGTCAAAGACAGTACAAAATTAAAAGACCCAATACTATAAAAGAGGATAGCAAGAGTTTCTTCAGTTATATTAAGAGTACGAAAGAGGCAAGAGTGGAAGTAGGACCGCTGGAGAATAATGCAAAAGTGATAACGGGGAATAAAGAAATGGCAGAGGGGTTGAATAACATTTTTGCATCAGTCTTCACAGTGGAAGACACCAGCATCGAGCCTGAAATTCAATAGAGTCAGGGGGTGGAAGGCAGTGGAGTGGCTATTACTCAGGAGAAGCTGCTTGGGAAGCTGAGAGGGCTGAAGGTGGATACGTCACCTGGACCAGATGGACTGCAAGCTTGGGTTCTGAAAGAGGTGGCTTTAGAGATAGTGGAGGCACTGACAGTGATATTTCAAGAATCACTAGTCGGGAGAGGTCCCAGATGATACCCCGCTGCACAAGGGAGCACAGCAGAATCGTGGGAACTCTAGGCCGGTTAGTCAGACCTTGATAGTTGGTAAGATTTTAGAGTTCATTTGAGGTTACGGAGTACTTTGAGGTTCACGATATAATACGCCAAAGTCAGCATGGCTTTGTGAAGGGGAGATGTTGCTTAACAAATTTGCTGGAATTCTTTGAAGTAAATAAATAGCAGGACAGGCAAAGGAGGGTCAGTAGATGTTGTTTTCAGAAAACCTTTGATAAGGTGCCACACACGAGGCGGCTAAGGAAGACGAGAGCTCATGGTATCAAAGGGCAGATACTAGCATGGATAGCAGGTTGGCGGGATGGCAGAAGGCAAAGAGTGGCAATAAAGGAGGCTCTTTCTGGTTGGCTGCCAGTGACTGGTGGAATTCAAGAGGCCGGTGCTGGGGCCGCTACTCTTCACACTGTGTATTAATGGTTTGGACAAGGGGGTTGAAAGCTTTATGGCCAAGTATGCAGATGATACAAAAATAGGTGGAAGGGCGGGTAGTGCAGAGAAAGCTTGGACTCTGCAGAAGGACTTGGACAGGTTGGGAGAGTGGGCAGAGAAGTGGGGCAGATGGAATATAGTGTAGCAAAGTGTGGAGTCATGCATTTAGGTAGTAGGAATAAAGGGGTAGACTATTTTCTAAATGGGGAGAGAATCCAGAAATCAGAGGTGCAAAGGGAATTGGTGCAGGATTCCCAAAAATCTGCAAGCCGAATTGGTAGTAAAGTAAGCAAACTCGATCCTAGCATTTATTTCAAGAGGGCTTGTATACAAAAACAGGGATGTAATGCTGAGGCTCTATAAAACGCTGGTAAGGCTATATTTGGAATATTGTGAGCAATTTTGGGCACCATTTCTGAGGAACGATGGAGATAGTCCAGAGGAGGTTTACAAGAATTATCTCAGGATTGAGTAGGTTAAACTATGGTGAGTGTAGTAGCCATTTAGCTTAACTCAGTATATTATAATTACCCAGTTACATTTAATTTTTTATCTACCTGCAATTATGTGGGTGTGATTTGTACGTAGTCTGAGGTGTGTTTTGTGACTAGGATTCTAGTGCAGCCTCCCAAATAGTTAGTTTAATTCTATGAAGATTGGGGGGGGGGGGGAGACGTAGTTTTCGACCATGCACGAGCATGACCACGAGTATGATTGAAATGTACTTATACAAGATGTAACTTTTATGAATTATCTTACTGTTTGTACTATCAATCAAGAAAACTATCAATCAAGAGACTGCTCTGGAACATTCATCTTTCGACGGCATTGAATGTCTCGTGGAGGCGTATAGATTACCTTCTGATCCACGGTCATCATTTAAAGTGACTATTGAGGGCTAAACCCTTGAGACGTTGTAAAAACCATCACCACAATAGGCATTTGACAGCACTGGGACTGTATTCGCTGGAGTTGAGAAGAATAAGGGGGGGGGGGACCTCATTGAAACATACAGAATAGTGAAAGGTTTGGACAGAGAGGATGTTTCCACTAGTGAGAGAGTCTAGGACTAGAGCTCATAGCCTCAGAATTAAAGGACGTTCTTTTAAGAAGCAGATGGAGACTTTTTTTAGTCAAAGGGTAGTGAGGGAGTGCAGCGTAGGTTCACGAGGTTAATTCCCGGGATGACGGGACTGTCAAATGATGAAAGAAAGGAGAAACTGGGCTTGAATTCACTGGACTTTAGAAGGATGAGAGGGGATCTTATAGAACATATAAAATTATTAAGGGATTGGACATGCTAGATGCAGGAAACATGTTCCCAGTGTTGAGAGAGTCCAGAACCAGGGGCCACAGTTTAAGAATAAGGGGTAGGTCATTTAGAACTTAGATAAGAAATAACTTTTTCGCCCAGAGTGTTGTGAATTTGCGGAATTCTCTGCCTCAGAAGGTGGTGGAGGCCGATTCACTGGATGCATTCAAGAGAGTCAGATAGATCTCTTAGGGCTAGCTGAATCAAGGGATATGGAGAAAAGGCAGGAACGGGGTACTGATTGTTGAGATCAGCCATGATCACATTGAATGGTGGTGCTGGCTCGAAGGGCCGAATGTCCTACTCCTGCACCCATTGTTTATACATCTGTGGAATTCTCTGCCACAGAAGGTAGTTGAGGCCAGTTCATTGGCTATGTTTAAGAGGGTTAGATGTGACCCTTGTGGCTAAAGGGATCAGGGGGTATGGAGAGAAGGCAGGTACATGATACTGAGTTGGATGATCAGCCATGATCATATTGAATGGCGGTGCAGGCTCGAAGGGCCTACTCCTGCACCTATTTTCTATGTTTCTATCCATGAATCGGTGGAATTCTTTGCCACAGAAGGCCGTGGAGACCAATTAGAGGAAAGTTTTATGGCCGAGATAGATAGTTTCTTGATTACCATAGGTTTGAGAGGTTATGGGGAGAAAGCAGGTGAATGGGGTTGGGAGGGAGATAGATTAGCCATGATTGAATGGCGGAGTAGACTTGACGGGGCGAATGGCCAAATTCTACACCTATCACTAATGATCTTATGAGCTGAGAAAAAGGCAATTATATAAAACTAATCAACGTTAAACACAAACTGAAATTCCCTTCAACCAATATCATCAGCATTACGATGCTGTAGTGCAATTAAAACAATTTACATCAGAAAACTTGTCATTCATATCATCAGTTTTATAATAATGGCTGTAGATCGTTTCATGAATTTTTTTTTCAAAAGAGGGACTCAACTTACTGGTATAGACGGTTCAGCAATATCCTTCTGGAAAAACTTGGGATAAGTGTTAACGATGTACTTGGCCGCATAACACCCTGACTCCTGTGACAGGGAGTAGAGACGCTGAAAGAGCAAGAGCGAGCATGTTATTTACAATGAGAGCTGAGGAACATGGTCAACACCATCCAAGAACGAGGATATTCAATGTTACTTAAAGGTTTAGAAAGATATGGGCCAAATGCAGGGAGCTGGGACTCATGTAGATAAAGCACGTTGATCTGCATGGGCAGGTTGGGCCAAAAGGCCTGTTCCCATACTGCATGACTATGGCTAAGAATGGTTTGAGGTCAATGAAATGATAATTAAACATTTTTTAGTTCCTAGTCAGGCATGTATTATGACATGTGAAACCATTCAGCAAGCTGACCTTTCCACGCATTTCCCACCTACTGTACCTCATTGAAGGTACACAAAAGTGCTGGAGAAACTCAGCGGGTGCGGCAGCATCTATGGAGCGAAGGAAATAGGCAACGTTTCGGCCCGAAACGTTGCCCATTTCCTTCGCTCTTTAGATGCTGCCGCACCCGCCGAGTTTCTCCAGCAATTTTGTCTACCTTCGATTTTCCAGCATCTGCAGTTCCTTCTTGAACACTGTACCTCATTTGAACCTTTGAGCATTCACTGTGCTGAACGACTAGAACGTGTATGGTTTCACAGGTTTATACAGCATGGAAACAGACCCTTTGGCACAAATCATCCATGACGACCAACCTGTACTAATCCCATTTGCCTGCCTTTGATCCACTAAACCTTTCCTGTCCATGTAGCTGTCCGAATGTTCTTTAAACATTGTAATTGCCCGCACCATTCCTCTGGCAACTTTTTCCATATACAGTGGCTTGCAAAAGTTTTCATACCCCTTGAACTTTTTGAAAAATACATTTACGTTTGTGGTTGTAACGTGACAAAATGTGGAAAAGTTCAAGGGGTATGAAAACTTTTGCAAGCCACTGTATGATGGTTGCCATTCTATATGAAAACCTGCCTCTCAGATCTCTTTTAAAACTTTCCCCACTCACATTTAATTAAGCTTCCCTACACTGGAAAAAAGACGACGACTACCTGATATGTCCCTCACAATGTCATACAACTCGATAAGATTACCATTTAGCCTCTGTTGCTCCACGGAAACAAACCCACCTTATCCAATCTCCCCATACGACTTATGTCCTACAGTCCAGGCAATATTCACGTGAAACCTTTCTGCAATCTCTCTGGCTTAATCTTATCCGTCCTGGTGGCGACCAAGATGGTACTCAAATGGAAAGGGAAGAAATGGGTGCAAATCTCCTACTGCAGTCTAAAAAATGGTCACGGCCCAAAACCTCACCGATCCATGTTCTCCAAAAAGGCTGCCTGACCTGCTGAGTTACTCCAGCACTTTGTATCTCTTTTGCAGAGATGAAATGAGGTGGGGGAGTCCCTCAGAGAACTGCACTTTATATGCTTGGGCTATAATGATGATGTGGTAGGTAATTAACAGTCCATCAAAATCAACCAGACTCTTTTTGGTAATAAAAGTATTCAGCTGGCTTTCCTCCAAGATCTCCCACGATCCTCTGTACAGGTTTGCAACAGTGGACTGCTCTGGCATTTTCGTGTCACAAGTGATGCCAGACAATTTGCACCCATGTTGTTCCACCAATGCCGACCTATATCTTTCCCGCTTCTTATCAATTGTTGTACTGTGGATACAACAGAAATACGTCAAAAAATCGTACTTGCTTATTAACAATGTTTCCCATTAACTAAATCCGCAACCAAGTCTATTTCATTGGGCCAACAGCAGTCTCTGGTATTTTGATACTAACAAGTTGGTGGACAGTAAATCAAGAAATAAACAGAAAATGATGAAATAAACATTTTTTTAAAGCTAATATTTTAGTGCTAGATTGGAACATGCTGATGAGATTAAGCCAACTGCTGAATTTCATGCTTCTTAAAACAAATTATTTGAAATCCATTAGATCTTAAAACATTTGAGGGAATCAAAATGTAAATGCATGGTTATTTTTTAAAGAGATAAAATGAAGCAGCAAGAAAGCCATTAATACTCCAAAAGCATCATTTTCAAATAATAGTTCATTTGAAGTTTCATGTCAATTCATTTGAGTTCTGGAAGAGGACAAACTAGCCATTCTAAGGAAGCAGGACCTGGAACATTGACTCTGGATTCAGATCTTAACAACCAATAGCTAAGAAGTCACTGTCCTGTACACAGTGTAACTGCGATAAACACTGAGCTTTGCTATTGTTACAACCCCAAAATCAGAGCCAATTCAATCGGTAGAGATAGAAGGTCAAAAACAAATACCGCAAGGCTTGGTGCTGGGACCGCAGCTATTTACAATATACATCAACGATTTGGATGGAGGGATTCAAAGTAACATTTGCAAATTTGCAGATGACACAAAGCTGGGTGACAATAGATGCAGGAGCCAGCCATTCGGCCCTTCGAGCCAGCACCGCCATTCAATGTGATCATAGCTAATCATCCCTAATCAGTACCCCGATCCTGCCTTCTCCCCATGTCCCTTGACTCCGTTATCTTTAAGAGCTCTATCTAGCTCTCTCTTGAAAGTATCCAGAGAACTGGCCGTGTGAACTGTGAGGAGGATGCTATGAGAATGTAGGGTGACTTGGACAGGTTGGGTGAGTGGGCAGATGCATGACATTTGCAGTTTAATGTGGATACATGTGAGGTTATCCACTTTGGTAACAAAAACAGGAAGGCAGATTATTATCTAAATGGTGTCAAGTTGGGAAAAGGGGAAGTACAACGGGATCTGGGGGTCCTTGTTCATCAGTCAATTAAAGTATGCATGCAGGTACAGCAGGCAGTGAAGAAAGCGAATGGCATGTTGGCCTGCTTAACAAGGGGAGTTGAGTATAGGAGCAAAGAGGTCCTTCTGCAGTTGCAAAGGGCCCTAGTGAGATCACACCTGGAGTATTGTGTGCAGTTTGGGTTCCCTAATTTGAGGAAGGACATTCTTGCTATTGAGGAGGTGCAGCGTAGGTTTACATGGTTAATTCCCAGGATGGCGGGACTGTCATATGCTGAGAGAATGGAGTGGCTAGGCTTGTAACCTCTGGAGCTTAGAATGATCTTATTGAAACATATAAGATTATTAAGGGTTTGGACACACTAGATGCAAGAAACGTGTTTCCGATGTTGTGGGAGTCCAGAACCAGGAGGCACAGTTTAAGAATAAGGACAAGCCATTTAGAACAGAGACAAAGCACTTTTTCACACAGAGTTGTGAGTCTGTGGAATTCTCTGCCTCCGAGGGCAGTGGAGGCCGGTTCTCTGGATACTTTCAAGAGAGAGCTAGATGGGGCTCTTAAAGAGAGCGGAGTCAGGGGAAATGGGGAGAAGGCAAGTACGGGGTACTGATTGGGGATGATCAGCCATGATTACAATGGCGGTGCTGGCTCGAAGGGACGTTGGCCTACTCCTGCACCTATTGTCTATTGATAGATAGCCTGACGCTGGCACCAGAGGGAGAAAAAGACGGACCAAGCACAAGATTTATCTTTCACATGACTTCTGCCTTGTTAAATTCCACTATGTGCAAGGAAAATAGCTCAAACGGAATATACAAAGTAGTAGAAACAGCCCGTCACGGTGGAAGACTTACAAACTCGGGTGATGTCCTGGGTATAAGGTACGGGTCATCTTGAAACCTGTAATGTGCGGCTGTGGGGTCCTGAGACATAAAAGCAAAAAAAAAAAAAAATTTTAAATTTTATAGGCGCCACAGGAAAGCTTTGCCCCCCCATTCCCCATAACCCTGCAGATAATAAAGATTATAAATACCCACTCTGTTCACTGTAGCTGCAAGAGCTTGAAGGACTGCTAGCTTGTCCCTACAAGACACAAAATAATGGTGTTACGAACTATTTAAATTAACATTTACAATTTTGTGTCTTCAACAGCATAGTAGCTCCCTCTTTACATCAAAACCACTGTACCAGAATGATCACTGGAGCATTAATACCGACGCAAAGTTTCTTACCAGCTTAATGTTTATTCCATTTGACCCCCTGCACTTGAACATATTCTAACCACTTAAATATTTCAATGAGGTAAAACGCAAGTGTGCATTATTCCTGCACTACAATCTTAGGTGATCAAGTCAAACTGATTGTCATTACAGCAGGCACGTGCCGTGAGTAATCAGCCAGGGTAGGCAGTGCGCTGATTATTCTCTCCGGTGAGCTGTCAGTCGCCTTTTTTATCTTGAAAATGCGCACTTCCGGTAAACCGCGTCATGCGCACACTGTTCCCTCACCGGTGAACTGTCATTCGGCTATTTTTAAATCGTGGAAACTGCGCATGCGCAGATTGTTCTCTCGACTTTTATCATGTAATTTGTTTTCAATCGGTCCTATCTCTTAATAAAGTATTTAAAAACATATAGCTCAAAAAAATTTACTTACCATGTTATTTGTGCACAAAAATCCATTCTGCAGCAAAAATATCCATAAGGTTGCTTCGTGAAACGCTTCAGGTAATCACTATCCACCGTTGAAAATCCCGCTAAGAAACTTGCGCATGCGCATGCGCAGTAGGCTGGTGCGCAACGCAGCACATGCACGCAGTCCGCGGTGTAAAGGCAGAGTTTCAGCTGCCTTTACGGACCGTTCCCACTGATGGCTTGAAGCAGCGTCGACGGCACGCGAGTACCTCATACTTCCGCGTTTAAAACGTACTGCTGATGAAAGGCACGGGAGAATTATGCCTCCCTAAGAGATTGATCTCTTAGGGAGGCATAATTCTCCCGTGACTTTACTATTTATGACTATTTTATATATATTTTATATATATTATATTTATATATAAAATAATTACTATTTTATAATTTTAGTCAGGGTAGGCACTGCCTACCTTGCCTACCCTGACGGCACGTGCCTGCATTACAGATGGCCCTGGAGTCACCCTGAATTTACATCATGTTGTGGTTCAAGATCTGCTCCCTACACAAGTGTCAAAACTAGGATTTTTGTGTCAACAATGAAGGGAGAAATTCAGAATCATCTCTGCCAAAACAGCAAATAGCCATATCAACCAGGAGGAGAAATGAGGAACTGGAGATATTGAGTTACAAACAAAGCCATAACTCAGTGGGTTAGGCAGCATCTGTGGTGGACATGGATAAGTGACCTTTCAGGTCCTCGGAGGTAGCCGGCTCAGATCGAGGGGATTTGACAGCACCTCCATGAGATCAGGTCATGTTTGATCTCCGGATTTAACTCTACCTTCTTCGATTGTTCCTAACACTCCTTTAATGTCTTTAGCACTCGTGACATTATCGAACCACTTTGAATAAACTGCCAGTCATGGGATTCCAAAGACTATCAAACCTTTCTGTCAAGATATTACTTCCCATTGAGTTGTGTCAGGGGTTATAGGGAGAAGGCAAGAGAATGTGGTCAAGAGGGATAGATCAACCATGATTGAATGGCAGAGTAGATTTGATGGACCGAATGGCCTAATTCTATTCTTATCACTTAAGAACTTTTGAAAATGGCTCATACTTTAACCATAGAATATAACCACTGGTTCCAGTGTTCCAACCTTGGGGACATTCTTCCTCCACCACCGAACATTAAAAAGTAATCTTTGTATGTCTTAGTGAAGTATTTGCAGTTCTGGTCATTATATTACAGAGGATGAGTATGGTTGGAGAGGATGCAAAATAGGTTTACCAGAATGATGCCTAGATTAGGTGGTATTAGCTACAAGGAGAGGTTGGACTCGTAGGATTGTTTTCTCTGGAATGCCAGAAATTGAGGGGAGCCTAATAGAATAAGAGGCATTGATAGATAGGGTAGACAGTCAGAACCTTGTTCCCATGGCAGTGGCAAAGTTGAAAGAATATACGCAAAGCATGTGTTTTTTGTTTACACAGAGGGTAGAGGGTGGCTGCAACCTTAAGCCAGGGGTGATGATGGATAAACTGCATAGTTGCATTGAGGTGGCATTGAGGTGGCTTTCGATAGGCACGGATATGCAAGTAATGGAAAGGTAGGGACCATGTGCAGGCAGAGATTTGTTTATCTTGTCATTTTGATCGGAATGGGCATTGCGGGCCGAAGGGCCGAATTCTGATCGATATTCCAATTATCCTCTTATCACAAATTACGAGCCTAAAATTATGCAATAAATGAAAACACTTACCAAGTTTTCTTTCTTGGAATGACAATTTCTACTGCAGAATCTTAAAAGTAGAAAGGAGAGTGAATGTCCAATGAGATTCTGCCTTAGATGGCATGGTCAGAAATTAATGGATCAGTCCAAGCGACTGGGACCCCTCTATCAACACTACTGGAAACAATAAAAGCAAGTTACCTGTCTGTTTCAACGCAACACACTGGCAGAGTGAAGGACTCGTGGAATAATACCTGTCAGGCAATAATTAGTAAAATCAGTTTTGGATTTATTACCATGAAATCCCTGCTCCAAGAATCCTTGTGACTGTTTTAGTTTAGTTTAGTTTGTCGCGTGTACCAAGGTACAGTGAAAAGCTTTTGTCGTGCACTACAGCAGAAAGACAATACATGAATACAATTTTGCCATTTACAGTGTATAGGTACATGATAAGGAAAAACAGTTAGTGCAAGGTTAAGCCAGCAAAGTCAGATCAACTTGTACCTCCTCCAACCTCAGAGTGATACAGTGTGGAAACAGGCCCTGCGTCCCAACTTGTCCACACCTGCCAACAATGTCCCAGCTACACTAGTCCCACTCGCCTGCGTTTGGTCCACATCCCTCAAAACCTGTCCTATCCATGGTAGGCACAAAATACTGGAGTAACTCAGCGGGACAGGCAGCATCTCTGGAGAGAGGGAATGGGTGACGTTTCGGGCCAAGACCCTTCTTCAGGCTGATGTCAAGGGGGGGAAACAAAAGTGAGAAGATGCGAACCCGACCGAACCCCCGCCGCGTTCCGAATCCGAACCCCCGCCGCGTTCCGAACCCGAACCCGAACCCCCGCCGCGTTCCAAACCCGAACCCCCGCCGCGTTCCGAATCCGAACCCCGCCGCGTTCCGAACCCGAACCCGAACCCCCCGCCGCGTTCCAAACCCGAAACCCCCGCCGCGTTCCGACCCGAACGAACCCCGCCGCGTTCCGAACCCGAACCCGAACCCCCGCCGCGTTCCAAACCCGAGTCCCCGCCGCGTTCCGAACCCGAGTCCCCGCCGCGTTCCAAACCCGAGTCCCCGCCGCGTTCCGAAAACCCGAGTCCCCGCCGCGTTCCAAACCCGAGTCCCCGCCCGCGTTCCGAACCCGAGTCCCCGCCGCGTTCCGAACCCGAGTCCCCGCCGCGTTCCAAACCCGAGTCCCCGCCGCGTTCCGAACCCGAGTCCCCGCCGCGTTTCCGAACCCGAGTCCCCGCCGCGTTCCAAACCCGACCCCCGCCGCGTTCCGAACCCGAGTTCCCGCCGCGTTCCGAACCCGAACCCCCCCCGCCGCGTTCCGAACCCGAACCCCCGCCGCGTTCCGATAAACCCGAACCCCCCCGCCGCGTTCCAAACCCGAACCCCCCCACATTCCGACCCCCCGCCGCGTTTCCGAACCCGAACCCCCGCCGCGTTCCAAACCCGAACCCCCGCCACATTCCGACCCCCGCCGCGTTCCGAACCCGACCCCCGCCGCGTTCCGAACCCGAACCCCCGCCGCATTCCGAACCCGAACCCCCGCCGCGTTCCGAAACCCGACCCCCCCGCCGCGTTCCGAACCTGAACCCCCGCCACGTTCCGAACCCGAGTCCCCGCCGCGTTCCGAACCCGAACCCCCGCCGCGTTCCGAACCCGAACGTTCAACCGTCAAGGCCCAGAAGACAAAACGCCCTTTAACGCCGACACACAGTCGCCCGACCGTCATTCCTTCTCTCTCCCTCCCTCCGGACCTCACCGGTGCGCCTTGGTGGTGTTGTAGCCGCTGCCGCCGCCTCGCTGCAGCCGCCCGGCAGCACCAGCACCGGCACCGGCTGCGGCCGCCGATGCCCCGCTCCTCCCGACCAACCGCCGACACACGCGCACGCAGGGCGCCGCCATCTTGTGTCGCCGCGCATTGCCTTGTGGGGGCGGCCCGAGCATTACCCAAAGAAATAAAGTTTAACACTGACACGAACAAAACACCAAGGGGAACCCACTGCAAAACTCCGTGATATTCTGTGTTTCCATAGTTAACGGTTGTTGTTAATTGTTGCAGCAAGATATTATTTTTAAGGTGGCCCTCATCCCACTCGCCCAGATCCTCCCCCATGTGAGGGCCGGCGCTGCAGTGAAGATGCTGCTGCTGATGATGATGCGATTTTAACGCCGCTTTAACAAATAAAAAAATCAATTACCACAAGGACAGGCAGCAAAATGCTTATTGGGAAAGAAATCCCTTGGAAGCGCTTGGAGAGCATTTCGTTCAGCGTGTATTCGGAGGAGGAGATCAGGTAGGTGAGAGGGGCTGGCGACGGTAACGCGGCCTCTCGCCCGCCGGCCGGCGGGGCAGGCAGCACCACTCTGACTGGGGACATGTAATACACATAGACGCAAAATGCTGGAGTAATCAGCGGGGCAGACAGCATCTCTGCAGAGAGAAGGGAGATAGAACGAGACCCAAAACGTCATCTATTCCTTCTCTCCAGAGAAGAGTGCATATACACACACTGAACTTTATTCTCACCCTCGCTCGTTGATCATATTATTTACTGTGTACTATGTTTACATATTCTGTTGTGTTGTAGCAAGTAAGATTTTCATTGTTCTACCTGGGGCATATGACAATAAAACACTCTTGACTCTCTTGAGTTACTCCAGCATTTTATGTCTTGTCTTCAGTGTAAAGCCACATCTGCAGTTCCTTCCCACACCCATCGGACACAGAGATACAGTACGGACACAGGCCCTTCAGCCCACCGAGTCAGCGCCGACCAGCAATCACCTCGTACACTAGCACTGTCTTACACACATTAGGGACAATTTGACCATTAGGAAGGAACCGCAGATGCTGGTTTACACCGAAGATAAACACAAAGTGGTGGAGTAACTCAGCGGGACAGGCGGCATCTCTGGAGATAAGAAATAAGTGACAATAGGTGCAGGAGTAGGCAATTTGGCCCTTCGAGCCAGCACCGCCATTCAATGTGATCATGGCTGATCATCCCCAATCAGTACCCTGTTCCTGCCTTCTCCCCATTTCAAGTTGAGACCCTTCTTCAGACTGAGAGTCAGGGGAGTTGGAAACTAGGGTCTCAATCCGAAAAATCGCCCATCCCTTCTCTCCAGACTGCCTGCCTGATTCATGAGTTACTCCAGTATTTTGTGTCAACCGACAAACCTGCATGTCTTTCGAATGTGAGAGAAAGCGGAGGAAACCCACATAGTCACAGGGAGAATGTACAAATTCTGTACTGACAGCACCCATAATTAGGATCGAATCCAGGTCTCTGGAGCTGGAAAGCGTCTACAGCTGCTGACCGTATACTGAGATGTACAGTGTTTTGAAGTAGCATGTGTTATCTCCAACAAAGCTGTCTGCCTTCCTGAAATTAGGGAGGATAGGACGTGTCTGACCATGTGTCGATAGTCGCGGTAGGGTTTGTTAGCTTCTACATGAATAAGCGAGTTCGGTATTCTGAAAAATGCAAGGAATTATGTGATTTGTCAAAGGTCATTTGTGATAAAGAAAACGCGAACGTTAATCCGTAATGTGTTTCCTACTGGAATAAGAAAATATTACTTATGTTTGAAACATTTTCTTATTATTAATAATTTATAGGTAAAAATATATTTAATCTGTGCCAGGTAGCGCGAAAGCGGGGTGTAACAGCGAGAGAGAGGGGGCAGATGCGAATGGGAGAGACTGGACCAGCGGATAGACATTCTCAGCAGCTGAGTTGCTGCGTGTACACAGATCTGCATTTCATCCATTGTCAGGATCGAACCCGGGTCCCCAGCGCTGCAAGCGCTGTTGAATTGCTACTGGACTGTCCCCTCCTGGGTGTCCCATCCCTGTGACAAGAAATGTCCGGGGTGACCCTGGACTGACGGGACACCGGCCCAGAGCAGTGGCGGCCCCAGGCTCACAGCCAGCACGGAGAGGAAGCGCTAACTGCAGCTCAACTCTGCTCCAACTGCCGAGGAACCCGCTCCCCGACGGGCCGGGAACCGTCAGCTGCACCTCTCGCCTTATCTAGTGGCTGTCGGTTAACCACCTTGTGCTGGCGAAAGCCGAGCACCAGTCACCAACGGGAATACACACAAAGTGCTGCAGTCACTCAGCAGATCAGTCTTCCTTATCTATGCCCTTCAAAATTTTATATACTTCTATCAGGTCTCCCTTGAACAGGGAAAACAATCCAACCTCTTCATGTAGGTAATACCCCCTAATCCAGGCATCATTCTGGTAAACCTTCTCTACATCCTTTCCAGATGAGTGAGTGAATTTATTTTTAAAAACAGATGCTGGAAATCTGAGATTACAAACACTGAAATTACTGGAAAAATTCAGCAGATCGGGTAACCTTCTGTGGAAAGAGAAATGTGTACCTTTCAGGTCTGGGACTCTTCATAGAAACTGATAGGATCTTATAGAAACTTACAAAATTCTTAAGGGGTTGGACAGGCTAGATGCAGGAAGATTGTTCCTGATGTTGGGGAAGTCCAGGACAAGGGTTCACAGCTTAAGGATAAGGGGGAAATCCTTTAAGACCGAGATGAGAAAGACTTTTTTCACACAGAGTGGTGAGTCTCTGGAACTCTCAGCCACAGAGGGTAGTTGAGGCCAGTTCATTGGCTATATTTAAGAGGGAGTTAGATGTGGCCCTTGTGGCTAAGGGGATCAGAGGGTATGGAGAGAAGGCAGGTACAGGATACTGAGTTGGATGATCAGCTATGATCATATTGAATGGCGGAGCAGGCTCGAAGGGCCGAATGGCCTGCTCCTGCACCTAATTTCTATGTTTCTATGTTTCATCAGAATTGGGAAAGAGAGGAAACATAATTGGGTAGTAGAGAAAGTGGGTGAGTGATGGTGAGAACAAATGGAATATCCCAGATAGTGTGAGACCAGATGACTCAACATGGCAGTTAAGTAGAAACATGTAACTGCAAATTACAAAAAAAACACAAAGTGCTGGAGTAACTCAGCGGCATCATCCCTGGAGAACATGGACAGGTGACAATTTGGGTCGGATTCCTTCTTCAGACGTAGGTCGGATCAAACCTCTTTGTCTAAGTAATGTGCTGCTAATAGAATGCCTGGGGACAAACGAAAAAGAGTGATAATGGAAATAGAAGAAGAAAAAGAAGTGATAATGGATACAGAAATAACGTGTGAGGGACTGCGAGTGTGGCACGGTGGCGCAGCGGTAAAGCTGCTGCTTTACAGTGCCAGAGACCCAGGTTCCATCCTCACTATGGATGCTGTCTGTACAAAGTTAGTACGTTATTATGACTGCGTGGGTTTTCTCTGGGTGCTCCGGTTTCCTTCCATACTACAAAGACGTACAGGTTTGTCTTTGGTAAATATTGTAAATTGTCCATAATGTGTAGGATATTGTTAGTGTATGGGGTGATCGCTGGTCGGAGGGGATTGGTGGGGCGAAGGGCCTGTTTCCACGCTGTATCTCTAAAATCTAAAGTAAATTCTAAAAGTCTACAAGTCATTATGCCTGTACTGTGTCTCATAATATAGATGGTTACAGGCAGAAAGTAGGATGGATTGGAGAATGAATGAATGATACTTTATTGTCACAATAAATGATTGAATGAATGAATGAATGATACTCTCTTGTCACATGTGACAAGTCACAGTAATATATTCTTTGTTTTGCATACCCAAAGTATGCAAAGAGTCGCCACATGAAGGGCGTAGATGAAGATACAAAGTATTTCCATTTTAACACAAACCATTTTTTAACACATTCCATTTGTGGTCTCAGCGGTTCCCCCTCGGATCCTCCTATGTTCTTCCTCTCGGTGGTTCTCCCACGCTAGGTCATCATTTGTTCTCACTGGCGTGTCCGACCTCCGGCACCTATGTGGCCCTTCCTCGATCGCTGGCGCCATCCTTGATCCCTTACTCGATCTAGACCACTGACCTGATCTTCACGCCGATTGTCGGCCCGACCTCAAACAAAATGGCAGGCAACAGCAAGCTCAATATCTCTCCTACAGATTGAACACAGGTGTTCTGCAAAGCTGTTGGCCTTTCTGCAGTGTAGACAAAGCCATGTTGTGAGCATCCAGTATAGTTTGTAGACAATTCCTTTCCCCCGCAGATGCCGCTCAACCCACTGAGCTCCTTCAACATTTTGTCTCCCACTACCTGTTCCTTTGGGGGGGGGGGGGGGAGATGGTAGTAACTAGTTGACCATTTATGGAAGTCTCTCTGGAATCGAGAATTTCATTGTTCATTCGTATTCATAAATGAGGCTGTAGAATTCCATTGCCTTGAAATTAGCAGAATAGTGAAATTCGACTCGGAAACTATCATCGTTGTGTTCCAGTCTGGAATACATTCATTTTCCTATAATGTGACAAAAGGCACCCCGTTCCTCAGATTAAATATATTTTTACACATGAATTATGAATATAGATGAATTTATACAGTTTCTTCAGCCTGCACTTTTTTGGTTTTTCTATGGTGAATGACCTTTAACAAATTCCATGATTCCTTGCATTTTTCAGAATACCGAACTCGCTTATTAAACCTGAACCTTTGGCTGCATATTGCAGGTGCGGCGTCAGGAGTCCCTGAATTACTGGCATTGCTTCTGTAATAATCTTGGTTTAAGTAGGAGTTAGACTAAGGTCCCTACCTTAATCATTGTCTCTCAATTTCCCTCCACAACATTCCAGCATCTGCAGCCTCTTATGTCTTCAGATTTAGCAACATTCATTCTATGTATTTCATGACCAAACTTCATTTAATACCTCAAAATTCTATCTGTTTTCCCTTAGGAAATTGAGTGTCAAAGCCATCACTAATCCAAATCTATTGGACAATGTGGGCAATCCAGCAACAAATGGTCTGTATGATCTGGCGTTGGGTCCAGCTGATTCCAAAGAAGTCTGCGGTACCTGTGCTCAGGATTTTACCAATTGCCCGGGACACGTGGGCCACATAGAGCTCCCGCTGACAGTCTACAACCCCTTATTTTTTGATGTAAGTATTGGGAGTGCTGTAAAAATTAAAGAATGATGTAAATGGACGTGTGGGGGTGACTGAGAAACAGTAAAGGCTAAAAATACAGTTCAACTCGTTTTCTCTGCACAGTTGCTGTCTGACCTGTTGTGTCTTTATAGCATTTCTGTTTTGATCTCAGAGTTACATACTACAACTGCAGTTTGCTTTATAGAGGCATAGTGATGTAGTGTGGAAACAGGCCCTTTGGCCCAACTTTCCCACACCGGCCAACATGTCTTAGCTACACTAGTCCCACTTGCCTGCGCTTGGTCCACATCCCTCCTAACCTGTCCCATCCATGTACCTGTCCTAACTGTTTCTTAAACGTTGGGATAGTCCCAGCCTCAACTACCTCGTCTGGCAGCTTGTTCCATACACCCACCACTCTCGCTCTCTCTCTCTCTCTCTCTCCAATTTCAAAGAGTCATAGAGTGATACAGTGTGGAAACAGGCCCTTCGGCCCAACTTGCCCACACCGGCCAACAATGTCCCAGCTACATTAGTCCCACTTGCCTGCACTTGGTCCATATCCCTCCAAACCTGTCCTATCCATGTACCTGTCAAACTGTTTCTTAAATGATGGGATAGTCCCAGCCTCAACTACCTCTTCTGGTAGCTTGCTCCGTACACCCAACAACCTTTGTGTGAAAAGGTTATCCCTCGGATTCCTATTAAATCTTTTCCCCTTCACCTTGAACCTATTTACCCCATCACCTTGAACCTAATATGGGTTGACTTTTTCTATTGTTATTGTGCTGTGTGCACATTGGAAACCTCAACAAAGGAAATGTTATGAGAGCGTACAGGTAATTTGCCACATTTAGTCCATTGGAGGGTGATTAGTTTTGTTTCTCGTTAGCCACAGTTGCATCCTTGGGTGTAATTTTTCTCTCCATTTTCCCTCCACTCCTAAATCTGCTGCACATGATTCATACCTCCCATTCCTTGCATATTCATGTGCTGACCCAGATGTATAGGCAGGAAATGGTGTTGGGTAAACTGATAGACCTAATAAATCCCCAGGGCCTGACGGTCTGCATCCCAGGGTACTTAAGGAAGTGGGTCTAGAAATTGTGGATGCACGGGAGATCATTTTCCAATGTTCTATAGATTCAGGATCAGTTCTTGTGGATTAGAAGTAGCTAATGTTATCCCACTTTTTAAACAAAGGCGGGAGAGAGAAAACAAGGAATTATAGATCAGTTAGCCTGACATTGGTGGTGGGGAAGATGCTGGAGTCAATGATAAAAGATGAAATAGCGGCACATTTGGATAGCAGTAACAGGATCGGTCCGAGTCAGCATGGATTTACGAAGGGGAAATCATGCTTGACTAATCTTTTGGATTTTTTTGAGGATGTAACTAGGAAAATGGACAAGGGCGAGCCAGTGGATGTAGTGTACCTGGACTTTCAGAAAGCATTTGATAAGGTCCCACATAGGAGATGAGTGGGCAAAATTAGGGCACATGGTATTGGGAGTAGAGTGCTGACATGGATAGAACATTGGTTGGCAGACAGGAAACAAAGAGTAGGGATTAACGGGTCCCTTTCAGAATGGCAGGCAGTGACTAGTGGGGTACTGCAAGGCTCGATGCTGGGACAATAGCTATTTACAATATATATTAATGATTTAGATGAAGGGATTACACGAGCATACAAGAGATTCTTACAAGAGATTCTTAGAGCAGCTTGTAATGGAGCTGACCAGGGAAAAGGGAATTCTGGATTTAGTGTTGTCCAATGAACCAAATTTGATAAGAGAACTCGAGGTAAAGGAACCGCTTGGAGGTAGTGTTCATAGTACGATTCATTTTAATCTGCAATTTGAGAAGGAGAAGGTTAAATAGGAAGTGGCAGTGATGCAGTTGAACAAAGGGGATTATGAAGGCATGAGAGAGGAGCTGGCCAAGGTAGACTGGAAAGGGATACTAGCAGGAATTACGGTGGAATAGCAATGGCAGGAATTTCTGGGAATAATCCAGAAGGCAGGATGATTTCATTCCAAAAAGGAAGAAAGATTCTAAGGGGAGTAGGATGCAACTGGCTAACAAGAGAAGTTAGGGATAGAATAAAACTAAAAGAAAAGATGTATAACACTGCAAAGAGTAGCCGGAAGTCAGAGGATTGGGAAACCTTCATAGGACAACAGAAGGAAACAAAACGGGCAATACGGGCTGAAAAGATGAAGTACGAGGGGAAGCTGGCCAGGAATGTACAGGACAGTAAAAGCTTCTTTAGATATGTTAAGGGAAAAAGAATAGCAAAGTCAAATGTGGGTCACTTGAAGGCAGACACGGGTGAAATTATTATGGGGAACAATGAAATGGCAGAAGAGTTGAACAGGTACTTCGGATCTGTCTTCACAAAGGAAGACACAAACAATCTCCCAGAAGTACTGGAGGGCAGAGGATCTAAGGGGAGCAAAGAAATTTTCATTAGGCGAGAAATAGTATTGGGTAGGCTAATGGGACTGAAGGATGATAAATCCCCTGGGCCTGATGGACTGCATCCCAGGGTCCTCAGGGAGATGGCTCTAGAAATAGTGGACACATTGGTGATCATTTACCAATGTTCAATAGATTCAATAGGATCAGTTCCTGTGGATTGGAGGATAGCTAATGTTATCCCACTTTTCAAGAAAGGAGCGAGAGAAAAAACTGGGAATTACAGACCAGTCAGCCTGACATCGGTGGTGGGAAAGATGCTGGAGTCAATTATTAAAGAGGTAATAATGGGGCATTTGGATAGCAGTAAAAGGATTAGTCCAAGTCAACATGGATTTATGAAAGGAAAATCATGCTCGACTAATCTTCTGGAATTTTTTGAGGATGTGACAAGGAAAATGGATGAAGGGGAGCCAGTGGATGTGGTGTATCTAGACTTTCAGAAAGCCTTTGATAAAGTCCCGCACGGGAGACTGGTGACTAAAATTACAGCACATGGCATTGACGTGGATAGAAAATTGGTTGACAGACAGGAAGCAAAGAGTAGGAGTGAACAGGTCCTTTTCAGAATGGCAGGCAGTGGCGAGTGGAGAGCCGCAAGCCTTCGTGTTGGGGCTGTAATTGTTTACCATATATGTTAATGATTTGGAAGAGGGAATTGGGAGCAACACTAGAAAGTTTGCGGATGACACAAAGCTGGGTTGCAGTGTGAACTGTGAAGAGGACGTTAGGAGGTTGCAGGGTGACCTGGACAGGTTGAGTGAGTGGGCAGATGTGTGGCAGATGCAGTATAATATAGACAAATGTGAGGTTACCCACTTTGGTGGCAAAAACAAGGGGGCAGATTATTATCTCAATGGGGTTAGGTTAGGTAAGGGGGGGGTACAGCGAGACCTGGGTGTCCTTGTACACCGGTCACTGAAAGTTGGCACGCAGGTACAGCAGGCAGTGAAGAAAGCTAATGGAATGTTGGCCTTCATAAAAAGAGGATTTCAGTATAGGAGTAGAAAGGTTCTTCTGCAGTTGTGTAGGGCTCTGGTGAGACCACATCTGGAGTATTGCGTACAGTTTTGGTCTCCTAATTTGAGGAAGGACATCCTTGTGATTGAGGCAGTGCAGCGTAGGTTCACGAGATTGATCCCTGGGATGGCGGGACAGACATATGAGGAAAGATTGAAAAGTCTAGGCTTGTCTTCACTGGTGTTTATAAGGATGAGGGGGGATCTTATAGAAACATAAAATTATAAAAGGACTGGACAAGCTAGATGCAGGAAAAATGTTCCCGATGTTGGGCGAGTCCATAACCAGGGGCTACAGTCTTAGAATAAAGGGGAGGCCATTTAAGACTGAGGTGAGAAAAACATTTTTACCCAGAGAGTTGTGAATTTGTGGAATTCCCTGCCGAGGGCAGTGGAGGCCAAATCACTGGAGAGAGAGTTAGGTGGAGCTAGTGGAATCAAGGGATATGGGGAGAAGGCAGGCATGGGTTATTGATTGGGGACGATCAGCAATGAATGGCAGTGCTGGCTCGAAGGGCTGGATGGCCTCCTCTTGCACCTATTTTCTATGTAACATTAGCAAATTTACAGATATCACAAAGCTGGGTGGCAGTGTCAAGTGTGAGGAGGATGCTATGAGGATGCAGGGTGACTTGGACAGGTTGGGTGAGTGGGCGCATGCATGGCAGATGCAGTTTAATTGGATACATGTGAGGTTATCCACTTTGGTAGCAAAAGCAGGAAGGCAGATTATTATGCAAATGGTGTCACGTTGGGAAAAGTACAACGGGATCTGGGGGTTCTTGTTCATCAGTCAATGAAAGTAAGCATGCAGGTACAGCAGGCAGTGGAGGAAGGGAATGGCATGTTTGCCTTCATAACAAGAGTAGTTGAGTATAGGAGCAAAGAGGCAGTTGTACCGGGCCCTAGTGAGACCACACCTGGAATATTATGTGCAGTTTTGGTCTCCGAGTTTGAGGAAGGACATTCTTGCTATTGAGGGAGTGAAGCGTAGGTTCACAAGGTTAATTCGTGGGATGGCGGGACTTTCATATGCTGAGAGAATGGAGCGGCTGGGCTTGTACACTCTGGAATTTAGAAGGATGAGAGGGGATCTTATTGAAACATATAAGATTGTTCAGGGTTTGGACACGCTAGAGGCAGGAAACATGTTTCCGATGTTGAGGGAGTCCAGAACCAGGGACCACAATTTAAGAATAAGGGGTAAGCCATTTAGAATGGAGATGAGGAAACACTTTTTCACTCAGAGAGTTGTGAGTCTGTGGAATTCTCTGCCTCGGAGGGCGGTGGAGGCCAGTTCTCTGGATACTTTCAAAAGAGAGCTAGATATGGCTTTTAAAGATAGCGGTGTCAGGGTATATGGTGAGAAGGCAGGAACGGGGTACTGATTGTGGATGATCCGAATGGCCTACTCCTGCACCTATTGTATATTGTCCATTGTCTATAGGCTAAATGCCACAATTACATCTGCTTCCACCACCAACCCCTACCGCCCACCCAGCCACGCATTCCAGGTACTCACTTGGAAGAAATACGCCCTGCATATCTCCTTTAAACGTTGCCTGCTCGCCTTAAAGATTTTCTCTTTAGTATTCAATATTTCCATCATGGAAAAAATATTCTGACTGCCTACCCTATTTATGCCTCTCATAATATATACTTCTATCACATCTCCCTTAACTTCCAGTGTTCCAGAGAAAACAATCCAAGTTTGTCCACCCTCTCTCGGGCTACTATCCCCTAATACCTCCTCCACATCTTTCCTGCATTGGGGGTGATCAGAACTTCACGCAATACATAATGAACCTCAAGACTACTGTAATAATTAATAACTGAATGATCAGAGAATGGCGTAACATTACTGTTGTTGCAAGTTATAAAGTATCTGGGGATCCTCTTACTTGCTTTCTACTGGGTTCTGATCAATAGCCCTTAACTTGGGTAGACCGGTAATTTCTCCAAATAATTTGCAGCATTGGTGTAAATTAAATTTCAGGTGTCTAAGTGTAGTTTAAAAGCATTAGATAATGGAAAGTAGAAATGTTATTATGTTCCAAAGTGGCATCTCAAATCATGTTTCACAATTATCATAGCTTTAAGATGAGAGGCAGAATTTAAAGGAGAGATAAGTTTTTTTTTTTTTGCACAGAGGGTGGTGGATGTTTGGAACACAGATTCAGGACTGGCGGTGGAGGCAGATGGAAGAATGGCTTAAAAGACTTTTGGATAGGCATATAGATGTGCAGGAAATGAAGCAATGTGGATTATGTGCAGACAGTTAGGAGCTGGTCTCGGCGCCATGTTCGGCACAGATATCGGCCGAAGGGTCTGCTCGTGTGCAATACTGTTCTCTGTTCTATGTAAATGGCCCAGTAGGCTTGATATCTTAAAATTAATTTTTTGTCTGAACCAATATTTCCCACATAGAAACTCTACTTCATGATCAGAGGCTCCTGCCTGAATTGCCATACGCTGACATGTCCTCGTCCAACAATGTACCTGCTGCAAAATCAGCTGCAAATTGCAGATTGTGGGGCTGTTGAAGAAGTTTATGAATTAGAGAGAATATTGAATGGGGTGAGTACTTAACATTGATTTGAAGCATTTTTAATTTTCTTTGTGCTGTAAGCTCACTATTTTTTTCCTGGAAGTGATTGAAGCCTATAATTTCAACAATTTGTCCTGGATTATTTGGGGCGGAGCAGTAGAGTTACTGCTTTACACTGCCAGAGGCCCGGGTTCGATCCTGACTATGAGTGCTGTTTGGAGGGAGTTTGTACATTCTCCCTGTTACTACATGGGTTTTCTGCGGGTTTTCCGGTTTCCTCCTATACTCCAAAAATGTACAAGTTTATAGGTTAATCAGCTTCGGTAAAATTGTAAATTGTCCCTTGTGTGTAGGATAGTGTTAGTGTACAGGGATCGCTGGTTGGTGCGGACTCATTGGGACGAAGGGCCTGTTTCCGTGCTATATTGTCTAAAGACAATATTCATTCCAAATGCAATGTCGCCACAATAGGCTTTTGGTTATTTATTCCACTGCTGTTTACGGGGCATACCGTTGCATGAAAGCTTGCTCCTCCAAATCATGTGAGACATGGGTTCAGTTAGTTTCAAAAATCCATCTCTGGAACTGAGGGCCAGTGAGATCAGAAATGTAGTGCTGGAACAGAGGGGCAGTGAGTTTAGAAATGCAGTGAGTTTAAAACAATCCAGTGCTGAAGCATAAGGCCAATGCGTTTAAAGAATCCCATGTGGAACAGGGATGCAGTGAGTTAAAGAAAAAAAATCCAGCGCAGGAACAGAGAGCCAATGGATTTAAACAATCCAGTGTGGAACACAGGGCCAGTGAGTTTAATCAATCCAGTGCTGGAGTAGAAGACCATTGAGTTTAAAAACTCTAGTGAGGGAACAGAGGTGCATGAATTTGCTGCCGTTTTTCGTTCATTACGTTATATGTACTGCATTGGCAGTTATACAGTTTGGACATACATGCAGCAGTGAAAGGTTCCATTTAAATGCAAACCTCTCCAGAGCTGAGATAACTCAGCATAAACTCAACGGATTCAGTTTTTGACCCAATGCTACCACTTCATTCTCTGTTACCCGCGTAGTAGCAGTGCTATAGTGTATACATTTATCAAGCCTTAAGCCAATGGAGTGGCTGTTTATCCCTCTGTAACATACTGAGCCATGCATAGTTTTAGAAAAACATGGCAGCAGTGAGAAGAGACTCAGACCAAAAAAAATCACAATTATAAATATTTCCCAATTATTGGTTGGTATTTTGTTTTCTACAGGTGCTGGAAAAGAACTCTAAGGCCACAACAGATGAAATCCAGGAAGCACTGAATGCACATACCCAGATGGTGCTGAAGAATTGTGTGCCCTGCAAATTTTCCCAAGTAAGAGAAAAATGTTTTATTTGCATTGCCACTGATGCTCTGTAACATGACCATACGCCCTTAAGGTTTCCTTCCACACTCCAAAGACGTACAGGTTTGTAGGTTAATTGCAAAGCTGCCAAGGAATGCAGATTTTCCGTATTTTGTACGGAAATGCGATGAGAATACGGATATACGGTTTTGCTTTGTAAAATACAGATTTTTAAAAAATCAGCCCAACTTCCTGTTTCATCTTGCTGCTAAAAAATGCAAGGATATAAAAAGTCATACTGTACCTCTAAAAATTATAGCAGATTAAATCTATTGGTATTTTAAATTTCAAGATCTGGGTGATTATTTTTGTAAGCTTTGAGCTGCCTGTCCCGCTACAGGTTTAAACACCGCTGTCAGGTTAGCGAGTGGGAATTTAAATGAATAGCTGTTGGGTTCTAAAAATAGCGCTACCAGCTGGAGCGCTATGGGCTTTACACGTAGCGCTATGGCCACAGCGCTATGGGTCACAGACTGTTCGGGGAGGGAGAAAGAGTGAGAGGGAGGGAGAGAAAAAAAGGAAGGAGAAGGGGAGGGAGGGAGGGAGGGGGAGAGGAAGGAAGGAAGGGAGGGAGAGGGAGGCTTCCAAAATGGCTTCTACATCATCATCTGGTGCTAAAAGCAGGAAGCAGCCGTTCAAACAGCAGTATGCAAAGAGATGGCATTGAATACACTGTCAAGTAAGGTGCGTAGAAGACATGCCAATTGACAGCAAAGTTATGCATTCTAGTACTCTTACACGGGTATGACTGCACATAAAAAATAACATCTTTTTCATTTAAATGGCACCGCATAAAAATACTGATTTCCTCAGCAAAATACTGATTTTCAGGTACTAGAATGCTGCAATGCTCTGACAAAACTTGGCAGCTCTGTAATTGGCTTTAATCCTGACTTAAAGGGTTGACGGTGGAGATGCAATGGCAGAGAATTATAGATTGCATGGATGAATTGCAATCGTTCATCCCTGTCTGGCTTAAAAATGAAATTGGAAAGGCGGCTCAACCGTGGCTAACGAGGGAAATTAAGGATAGTGTTAAATCCAAGGAAGAGGCATATAAATTGGCCTGAGGAAGCAGCAAACCGGAGGACTGGGATAAATTTAGAATTCAACAGAGGAGGAAAAGGGGTTAATTAAGAGGGGGGAGATAGAGCATGAAAAAAAGCTTGTGGGGAATATAAAAACTGACTCAAACTTCTTTAGATATGTGAAGAGGACAAGCTTAGTGAAGACAAATGTAGGTCTCTTACAATCAGAAACAGGTGAATTTATAATGGGGAAACAAGGAAATGGCAGACCAGTTAAACAAGTACTTCGGTTCTGCCTTCACTAAGAAAGACACAAACAATCTCCCGGAAATACTAGGGGAAAAGGATCTAGTGGTAGGGAGGAACTGAAGGGAATCCACATTAGTCAGGAAATGGTGTTAGGTAAATTGTTGGGACTGAAGGTAGATAAATCCCCAGGGCCTGATGGTCTACATCCCAGAGTACTCAAGGAGGTGGCCGTAGAAATCGTGGATTCTACGGCATTGGTTTAAGAAAGAACCGCAGATGCTCGAAAAATCGAAGGTAGACAAAAATGCTGGAGATCTACTAATACTCTCCTACACCTAGGTCCTTACCCTCAACAACTTTTCCTTTGACTCCTCCCATTTCCTCCAAATCCAAGGCGTAGCTATTGACACGCGCATGGGCCCCAGCTATGCCTGCCTCTTTGTAGGGTATATCGAACAATCCCTGTTCGGGGCATACCGTGGTCCTATCCCCGAACTCTACCTCCGCTACATTGATGACTGCATTGGTACTACCTGCAGAACTCCCATGCAGAACTCACTGACTTCATCCATTTCACCACTAATTTCCATCGGCACTCAAATTCACCCGGACCATTTCTGACATCTCCCTACTGTTCCTAGACCTTACTATCTCCATCGCAGGCAAGAGCGGAACTCACTATAAAAACATGGAGGGCACGGGGGGACACAAATTTTGGCGGCCGCACATGCGTATGCGCACACTCACCCACATCATGTCCCGCCCCCATTGCCTGCTGACCGACGTCTCTCTCGTCCAATCGCCGCCCTCGATCAGCAGTCCCACCTCCACTGTCTCGCAGCAAACGGAGATTTTAAAATCCGGATCACAAAAACTTGGGGGAGGGGGGATGTCCCCCACCTCTCAAAACATGGAGGGGACATGTCCCCTTTGGCTCCCCCGGGTTTTCCGCCGCTGATCGCAGGTAACAGACTACGACCGACATCTACTACAAACCCACTGACTCCCATGGCTATCTGGACTATCTGACATATGAAAGAATGGGTCAACTGGCTTGTATTGATTGGAATTTAGAAGGATGAGAGGAGATCTTATCGAAACATATTAAATTCTTAAGGGAATCGACAGGCTAGATGCAGGAAAAATGTTCCCGATGTTGGGGGAGTCCAGAACCAGGGGTCACAGTTTAAGAATAAGGGGTAGGCCATTTAAGACAGAGATGAGGAAAAACATTTTCACAAAGAAAGTTGTGAATGTGTAATTCTCTGCCGCAGAAGGCAGTGGAGGCCAATTCACTGGATGTTTTAAAGAGTGAGTTAGATTTAGCTCTTAGGGCTAAAAGAATCAAGGGTTATGGGGATATTTGGATGATCAGCCATGATCATTTTGAATGGAGTGCTGGCTCAAACGGCTTACTCCTTCACCTATTTTCTAAGTTTCTATATAGAATTGTAAAATTATCCCAAGTGTGTGTAGGATAGTGTTGGTGTGCAGGGATTGCTGGTCAGCGAGGACTCGGTGGCCAAAGGGTTGTTTCCGCACTGTATCTCTAAACTAAAGTAGACGTTATTGAGGATGGATGATAAAATGCCTTATACAGGACATTGGGTACATTTTTGTGGTGTTCAAGGGCACGACTCTTAATGGATAGTAGACTAAATTGGTATAATTTGAATTAGAGAAAGATCGGCGATGCATTTTGTATGTGGGCATTGGAATGACAAAATCACTGGGGAATTTGCCTAATAATGTTTGCAAATGGAATTAGAAAACACTGGGAAATTAAAACTCTTCAGATTACACCTCAATGCCTTTTATATCTAAGAATGTACCTTTAAGTATATTCAGTGACCTAGCTTCCCATGTGCTCTGTGTCAGTGAATTCTGCAGGAACTGTGGAAATCTTTCCTGTGGAATTATTTGCCACAGAAGACCGTAGAGGCCAAGTCAGTGGATATTTTTAAGGCAGAGATAGATAGATTCTTGATTAGTACAGGTATCCGAGGTTATGGGGATAAGGCAGAAGAATGGGGCTAGGAGGGAGAGATAGATCAGCCATGATTGAATGGTGGAGTAGGTTTGATGGGCTGAATGGCCTAATTCTACTATTCCTTATGATCCATCCATGTACGTCCAAGAGTCTTTTAGATGTTGTTATGGTACAGGTTCACCATTTCGATTTTCCCGCAACTGGTGTACCGGCACCTCCTTTAAAACGGAAAAAATTACAAGAATGCGCTTGATATTCCACCCCCCCTCCCCCCACCCCACCCCCAGATGTCCCCCAAAATGTGGCGCCTAGGCCATGAGGCGGCCGATCTCAATCTCATTGGGACTTCCACGCCGATCAGCGGGTTGAATGTTCCCCCTGCGGCTGGGGCACTGGAATTCCACCCCGGCCGGAGCTGGCAAATCTGTTTCAATAACTGACATCTGCGGACGACTTTGCAGGCTGGTATCCTGGCTTCCCTGCGGCCTAGAGCTTAAACCTACGTCCTGTGGCTTTTGATTTTCCTTCCATGTGCATTCACCCTGTCTATACACCTCTATAAGATCACACCACAGCTCCTGTGCACCAAGGAGTGAAGTCCTAGCCTGCTGAACTTCTCCACTCAGCCCCTCTGGTCCTGACAACATCCTTGTAAATCTTCTCTGTATTATTTACAGCTTAATGCTTAATTGCTTGAATTTCTCCTGCTGTTTAGTGTCCAGTCTCCCTGTGAGCATTGTGCTCTCTTTCTTCATCAAGGTTTTTGTTCCGATTGATATTAAGTGCATTTGATACATGTTTTACATTTTATTTAAATCTTTTTATTTGAATTTCACAGCAATTTGCAGACATACAATGATAACAGACAGTGATAGTCAGGACATAATTGTGCAACAGTATGTAAGCGACCCTCAAATCCCTTACCCTTACCCCCCCTCAATCCACCCGAATCAGGTCGGAACCAAACGGGGACAAACAACACTCACATACGTACACATCCACACAAATACGATAAGATAAACAAAATAAAATGTACCAAAAAAAAAGTGTGGGTGGGGGGGGAGGGGGGAGGGGGAGGGGGGGGAGGGGGGAGGGGGGGGGGGGGGGGGGGGGGGTTGAGGGGAGAGCAGCTGCAATAAGACAGAGCAGTGATAGAAGGCACTCAGTCCTCTTCCGAGTCCGGAAACAAGTTGAGAGAGTTAACAAGTTCCAGGAAAGGGTTCCATGTATCTAGGAATGTCTTGGTGGAGCCTTTGAGAGAAAACCTAAGTTTTTCAAGTTTTAAATTGTAGAGCACCTCATTGATCCAGCGGGCGTGCGTCGGGGGACAGGTAAGCCTCCAGTTAAGCAAGATCAGTCTCCGGGCTAACAAGGTTGTAAAAGCCAGGACCCGCTTCAACGCAACAGAGAGGTTGGTGTTGGGAGGAGTACCAAAAATAGCTGACAGTGGGTTTGGAGGAATAGTCTGGCCATAGGCTCTGCTTATCACGTCGAAAGCACTCCTCCAAAAGGCTGCCAGCTTAGGGCAAGACCATGGTTGGCAGGGGATTGACTACATCTGTTGCAGGTCCTTGACAGCGGGGTATATTCTAGATAATCTTGCATCTGTGTAGTGGACTTTGTGAAGGACTTTGCATTGGATTAGGCCATGACGGGCACATATGGAGGAAGAATGGATCAGATCCAAGGCAGAGTCCCATTGCTGGTCTGTTAGTTTCATATTCAGCTCGCCCTCCCATGCAGCTTTTAATGAGGTATGCGGATTCAATATTACCGACCCTAACAAGTTATACAAAAAAGAGATGCATTTCTTCTGGTTGGGATCTAGAGCTAGGATGGAATCGGTCAGGGTTTCAGGGGAGCGATTTGGGAAGTGAGGGAATGTCTTCTTCACAAAATTCCTAATCTGGAAAATACGGAAAAGGTGGGAGTTTGGGAGGCTGTAGTTGGACGAAGGCTCCGCAAAGGACGAAAAAATGCCATCCTTGTATAGGTTTTTGATACTACTGATACCATTACTATGCCAGGTTTTGAATGCGGAGTCTGTACTTGAAGGTTTAAAGATGTGATTTTTAAGCAGTGGGGTCAATGTTTTACATTTTAACAGTGACATTATATTGGGGTTCTGTTTTGTTGCAAGGTGAAAAATGTAACTGACTGCAAGGATAGATTAATAAGAGATTTCTGGAAAAACCACATGAAATCAAGAAAATGCCCAAACTGCAAGTAAGTGATTTTTACAGATTCATATATTGCCAGATTGACAGTTGTCCGATATACCAGGGTGCAATGAAATACCAATAAGCAAAAACAGGGTACATGAAGTTCACAGACTACACAGTGTACATAATAATATCCTTTATTAGCAAAGTACTGCTGAAATTCAAGCATTGAAATCTGGACTGACATAGTTACATTAATTGGAATTAAGGGAAAAGCTCTCCAGTGGCTGAAGCATACCTGATTCATAACAAGGTGTTTATCATTGTTGGAAGCCAGGCACCTCGTTCCCAGTTTACTTGTCGAGGACAGGACCTGTGGATTTCGGAGGGTGAAATGGTCATTTATACCAAGGAATAGGTTTACAATGGAAATTACTGGCAGTTCTTCTTTGCTGTTTCCTAAATCAGTTCCTGTAGTTTTTCAGTTTAGAAATACAACATGGAAACAGGCCCACCGAGTCCACACCGACCCGTGATCCCCGCACACTAACGCTATCCTATATAAACTAGGTACCAAGACATTTATACCAAGCCAGTTATTCGCAGAGATGCCAAGTGTCCCGGATTCGCCGTATTTTATCCCGGCGAAATAACTTTTTTACGGTGTTCCGGCAGCCAAACATGCTGTTACGGAACACCGCCGCGCCGGTGTTCCTCCCGTGAGAACGCCGGCGCCATGTGTCCCCGGTTTGCCAGCCCGCGCGATCAGCGGCATTTTGCCGGGCCCTAGTGACCGCGCGTGCGCAGTGGGGGAGGGTTGCCGGGCCCTAGTGACCGCGCGTGGTGCGCAGTGGGGGAGGGTTGCCGGGCCCTAGTGACCGCGCGTGCGCAGTGGGGGAGGGTTGCCGGGCCCCTAGTGACCGCGCCTGCGCAGTGGGGGAGGGTTGCCGGGCCACAGTGGCCGCGCGTGCGCAGTGGGGGAGGGTTGCCGGGCCTGGCGCGATTTCGAGCCATGCCACGCCCGGCCCAGAGCCCGGGCGGCGCCGGCCCCGCGCGATCAGCGGCACTTTCTTGCCGCCAGCCGGCCGCTCGCGGCAGCCCCATCACCGGGCCTCCCACCCAGTGCGCAGGCGCAGACCCGCCGGCATCCATGCCAAGTGCGCATGTGCCGCACCCGCCCGCCGGGCAGCCCGCTGATCTGCACCAGTGCGCAGGCGCAGACCCGCCGGCAACAACCCCAGGTGAGTGTTACGGAGAGAAATGCATTTAACCCCATTTGTTACGGACAAATGGGTTAAATGTTACTGTGAACTAATTTTAGGGTTGGCATCTCTGCAGTTAGCCTACAAACCTGTATGTCTTTGGAGTGTGGGAGGAAGATCTCGGAGAAAGCCCACGTAGTCATGGGGAGAACGTACAAACTCCACACCGACAGCACCCGTCATCGGGATCGAACCTGGGTCGCCGGCGCTGCAAGGCAGCACCTCTACCACTGTGCCATCGTACAGCCACCCTAGCATGTTAAGAAAGGAAGTATGTGTTCTAGGCCACTAGCTTTATAATATTCTTCTGTGCTCTCCTTCTCTGTGTGTGAGCGAGAAACAGCCACACACTTGGGGAGAAAGGAACATAATGGTGGCATGAGACCTATACAATTGTTTGCAGATACAATTACGACTTTTAAAAGATATTTGGGCAGGTAAAGGTGACATAGGGGACATAGGTTTAAGGCGAGAAGGGAAAGATTTAATAGGTACCTGGGGGGCATTTTTTTTCACACAGAGGGTGGTGAGTTTATGGAACAATGATTACATTTAAAAGGCATGTGGACAAGTACATGGATGGGAATGGTGTAGAGGCATATGGGACAATTGCAGGCAGGTAGGACCAGCATAGATGGGGCATTTGTTTGGCATGGGCAAGTTGGGCCTGTTTCCATGCTGTATGACTATAGGTGGATTGCAAGGAGGAGCATAGGGGCTATGTGTCAAAGGCGGGTAAATGTTACAAGGTGGACAGTCAGGCCTGTCTCTGTTGTACAGCTTTATGACTGTTGTCTTGATATAAGGAACCATTTAGTTTGTCAGTAGTGGCTGGTGGGGGAGGATAGACAAATGTATGTCACTTTAAGTTTGTAAATTCTGCTGTCTCTTAAGGAGAAGGTGAAGAGATAAACTCATAAAAGCATGTAGCCCAGAAATGCAAACCTCAAAAATGGTGCTGGCATCTAGAACTTGTCCTCATCTTCTACCCCATCAGCCGTCGTATACAGCATATAATCTTCCAACATTTTCGCCACCTCCAACGGGATCCCGCTAATGCCCACATTTTCCCATCTCCACCCCTTTCTGCTTTCCACAGAGACTGTTCCCTCTGTAATTCCCTGGTCAGCTTGTCCCTTCCCACCCAAACCACCCCCTCCCCAGGTACTTTCCCCTGCAAGTGCAGGAGATGCATAACCTGTTCCTTTACCTCCCTCCTCGATTTCGTCCAAGGACCTAAACAGTCTTTCCAGCTGAAGCAGAGGTTCACTTGTACCTCCTCCAACCTCATCTACTGTATCCGCTGTTCCTGGTGTCAGCTTCTCTACATCGGTGAGACCAAGCCAGGCTGGGTGATTGTTTCACTGAACACCTCCTCTCAGTCTGTCTTAACCTATCTGATCTCCTGGTGGCTCAGCACCAACTCCCCATTCTCAATCTGACCTTTCTGTCCTGGGCTTCCTCCATTGTCAGAGTGAGGCCCAGTGCAAATTGGAGGAAGAGCACCTCATATTTCACTTAGGTAGATTACACTCCAGCGGTATGAACATTGAATTCTCTAACTTCGGATAGCCCTTGCTTTCTCTCTCCATCCCCTTTCCCTTCCCAGTTCTCCCACTAGTCTTACTGTCTCTGACTACATTCTATCTCTGTCCCACCCCCTCCCCGACATCCGTCTGAAGAAGGGTCTCGACCCGAAACGTCGCCCGTTCCGTCTCTACATAGATGCTGCCTGACCCGCTGAGTTACTCCAGCATTTTGTGTCTTCCTTCGGTTTTAGCAGCATCTACAGTTCTTTCTTACTGCATTCATAAAACCTTGTTTTCTTTTCTTTAGTGCCAGTAAATCAATTGTGCGAAAGGAACACAACAGCAAACTAATAGTGACGTACCCCACGACAGCACTCAAAACCAAAACGAAAAAAAATACAAATAAAACAGAGGAAGAAAGTGGAGGTAAAGCTCTGATAACTAACCTGAAGCAACATATTTTCACAGTTAATAAACAGGAACAGAGGTGGTGCTATGGTAACATGTATCGACGGTGCCTTCAGAGGGAAAACCATTAGATAGTGCAGTGTTCTTCAAATATAGACTTGTGTACTGCAGTCGTCTTGAGGCCCCAGTGCTCTGATATCATCTGCTCAGACATCCGTTTATTCTCCTTAGCACTCATGGCATTTGTGGGGTAACATTTTCACACAAAGGGTGGGCTGGGTGTATAGAACGAGCTGCTAGAGGAGGTAGTTGAGGCAGGGACTATTGCAAAGTTTAAGAAACCGTTAGACAAGCACATGGATAGGATGAGTTGAGAGGGATAGAAACAAAGAAACATAGAAATTAGGTGCAGGAGCAGGCCATTCGGCCCTTCGAGCCTGCACCGCCATTCAATATGATCATGGCTGATCATCCAACTCAGTATCCTGTACCTGCCTTCTCTCCATACCCCCTGATCCCTTCAGCCACAAGGGCCACATAAAACTCCCTCTTAAATATGGCCAACGAACTAGCCTCAACTACCTTCTGTGGCAGAGAATTCCACAGATTCACCACTCTCTGTGTGAAAAACGATTTTCTCATCTCGTCCTAAAAGACTTCTCCCTTATCCTTAAACTGTGACTCCTTGTCCTGGACTCCCCCAACATCGGGAACAATCTTCCTGCATCTAGCCTGTCCAACCCCTTAAGAATTTTGTAAGTCTCTATGAGATCACCCCTCAATCTTCTAAATTCCAACGAATACAAGCCAAGCCTATCCAGTCTTTCTTCATATGGAAGTCGTGCCATCCCAGGAACCAGTCTGGTGAACCTTCTCTGTACTCCCTCTATGGCAAGAATGTCTTTCCTCAGATTAGGAGACCAAAACTGCACGCAATACTCCAGGTGTGGCCTCACCAAGACCCTGTACAACTGCAGTAGAAACTCCCTGCTCTTGTACTCAAATCCTTTTGCTATGAATGCTAACATACCATTCGCTCTCTTCACAGCCTGCTGCACCTGCATGCCTACTTTCAATGACTGGTATACCATGACACCCAGGTCTCGCTGCATCTCCCCTTTTCTTAATCGGTCACCATTCAAATAATTGTCTACCTTGTTTTTGCCACCAAAGTGGATAACCTCACATTTATCCACATTATACTGCATCTGCCATGGATTTGCCCACTCACCCAGTCTATCCAAGTCATCCTGCAGCCTCCTAGCATCCTCCTTACAGCTAACACTGCCCCCCAGCTTCGTGTCATCTGCAAACTTCGAAATGTTGCATTTAATTCCCTCGTCCAAATCATTAATGTATATTGTAAATAGCTGGGGTCCGAGCACTGAGCCTTGCGGCACCCACTAGTCACTGCCTGCCATCCTGAAAAGGACCCTTTCACTCTACTCTTTGCTTCCTTGTCTGCCAGCCAGTTCTCTATCCACATCAATACTGAACCACCAATACCGTGTGCTTAAGTTGTATACCAATCTCTTGTGTGGACCTTGTCGAAAGCCTTTGAAAGTCCAGATACACACATCCACTGCTTTTCCCTTATCCCTCTATTAGTTCCATCCTCAAAAAATTCAAATAAGATTCGTCAGACAGATTTACCCTTCATAAATCCATGCTAACTTTGTCCAATTGATTTCACCACTTTCCCAAATGCGCTGCTATCCCATCTTTAATAATTGACTCTAGCAGTTTCCCCACTACTGATGTTAGACTAACTGGTCTGTAATTCCCCGTTTTCTCTCTCCCTCCCTTTTTAAAAAGTGGGGTTACATTAGCTACCCTCCAATCCTCAGGAACTACTCCAGAATCTAAAGAGTTTTGAAAAATTATCACTAAGGCATCTGCTATTTCTGGGGCTACTTCCTTAAGTACCCTGGGATGCAGCCTATCTGGCCTTGGGGATTTATCGGCCTTTAATCCATTCAATTTACCCAGCACCACTTTCCGGCTTACCTGGATTTCACTCATTTCCTCCATCTCATTTGACCCACGATCCCCTGCTATTTCCGGCAAATTATTCATGTCTTCCTTAGTGAAGACAGAACCAAAGTAGTTATTCAATTGGTCTGCCATGTCCTTGTTCCCCATGATCAATTCACCCGTTCTGACTGCAAGGGACCTACATTTGTTTTAACTAATCTTTTCCGCTTCACATATCGATAAAAACTTTTGCAGTCAGTTTTTATGTTTCCTGCCAGTTTTCTTTCGTACTCCATTTTCCCTTTCCTAATTAAGCCCTTTGTCCTCCTCTGTTGGTCTCTGAATTTCTCCCAGTCCCCTGGTAGGCTGCTTTTTCTGGCTAATTTGTACGCTTCATCTTTTTCTTTGATACTATCCCTGATTTCCCTCGTTATCCGCGGATGCGCCACCTTCCCTGATTTATTCTTATGCCATACTGGGATGAACAATTGTTGTAGTTCATTCATGCAGTCTTTAAATGCCTTCCATTGCATATCCACCGTTAACCCTTCAAGAATCAATTGCCAGTCCATCTTGGCCAATTCGCGTCTCATACCCTCAAAGTTACCTTTCTTTAAGTTCAGGACCCGTGTTTCTGAATTAACAATGTCACTCTCCATCCTAATGAAGAACTCAACCATATTATGGTCACTCTTACCCAAGGGGCCACGTACAACAAGGCTGCTAACTAACCCTTCCTCATTACTCAATATCCAGTCTAGAATAGCCTGCTCCCTGTTGGTACCTCCACATGTTGGTTTAGAAAACTATCCCGCATACATTCCAAGAAATCCTCTTCCTCAGCACCCCTGCCAATTTGATTCACCCAATCTATGTAGATTGAAGTCACTCATTATAACGGTTTTACCTTCGTTGCCCGCATTTCTAATTTCCTGTTTGATGCCATCCCCAAATCCACTACTACTGTTAGGTGGCCTGTACACAACACCCACTAGCGTTTTCTGCCCCTTAGTGTTTCGCAGCTCCACCCATATCGATTCCACATCCTCCAAGCTAATGTCATTCCTTTCTATTGCGTTAATCTCCTCTCTAACCAGCAATGCTACCCCACCTCCTTTTCCTCTCTTTATATCCTTCCTGGATATTGAATATCCCTGGATGTTCAGCTCTCAGCCTTGGTCAAACTATGGGTCAAAATATGGGCCAAACGCAGGCAGGTGGGACTAGTGTAGATGGGACATGTTGGTCGGTGTGCGGAATGTGGGCTGAAGGGCCTGTTTCCGTGCTGTATGACTATAACTGTTCAGTTTAATAAGAGGCTAACCAAGCCACACGGAGCAATAGTCAGGTAGGGATGAAAGGTAAGGATTGCTGACCTGATAGTTTACTCCAGCACTTTGTGGTTTACTCAAAGGTGATAGATAAACGATAGCTATATGTTATCGTTGTAGTCACTATTACTGAAGCCATCTTTTTAATTCCCACTCCATGACTCTCACTCTGATGAAAGGTCTCGACCCGAAACTTCACTTATTCCTTTTCTCCAGAGATGCTGCCTGACACGCTCAGTTACTCCAGTATTCTGTCTCGATCTTTTTTAATTCTAGTATTTCTAGATGTAATTGAGCAACCTAATCACCATGCTGTTCCATTGAGAATTACATTGTTGGTTTTGCATTGAAACGTAGCAAATTGCCATTTGCATTGCTATGCCAGATTTTACCTGAATGACAGGCACCTTTACATTTCTTTTCAGTTTTTGATCATCCAATGCCTTTCTTGAAGACCAGTAACAGGAACCCTTTGTAATATGTGTGGGAAAGAACTGCAGATGCTGGCTAAAATCGAAGGTAGACACAAAATGCTGGAGTAACTCAGCGGGACAGGCAGCATCTCTGGGTGACGTTTATGGTCAATACCTTTCTTCCGTCTGAAGAAGGGACTCGACCCTAAACATCACCCATTGCTTCTCTCCAGGGATGCTGTCTATCCCGCTGAGTTTCTCCAGCATTTTAAGTCATCCTTTGTACTTTGACTTTGAAAGAGAGTTAAAAATATGATTGCTGGAAATTGTAACTTCTCAATGTAGCTCCACAATGCGCAAGTAAAATGAGGTGCAGGTACACCTCATGGAAGTGCGTCAAATCATGAGGGGAATAGAGAGGGTAGATGCAGAGAGTTTACCCAGAGCTATGGAATCAAGATTCAGAGAACTTGGGTTTGGGGTCAGAGGGGAAAGATTTTATAGGAACCTGAGGGACAGTTTTTATCACACAGAGAATGCTGAGTATATGGAATGAGCTGCCAGAGGTGATAGCTGAGGCAGGTACCAAAACAACATTTAAAAGACATTTGAACAGGTACGAGGATAGGAAAGGTTTCGAGGGATATGGGCCAAACTTGGGCAGGTGGAACATTTCTCCTGTTCTCTTGTCATACCCCTTGGCTTGCTTGTAATTTAAATGTCCTTCACTCGCCTCCTTGAATGTTTTCTTTTTATTTATTTTAAATTTTTTATTAGAAGTACATAATAAAAAACATTTTGTTTGTAGTGGTCATACATTATTAATATTGTCAATATTATCAATTATTTAACTGTACTATATATATATTTATTTTTTATCATGGGAATAATTAACTAATTATCATATTGGAGATAGAATTATAAATGTAAGTCATATTGGTTCTCAATATTTGGGTGTTAATGGCGGAGTATGGATTCAACAGTGGCTGAATGGGAGATGTCATATGACCAGTTCAGGCACATCTGTGTTGGGTATGTACATCAATGATGATGGGGTATGGATAAGTAAGTATGAGATGATACTAAGATAGGTTATTGTATAATGAAGTAGATTTTCTTTTATTTAAGTGGGCTGAAAGATGGCAGATAGAAAAGTGTGAATACATCTTGGCAGACAAATCAAAAAGGACGTACTCAAACTAGGAATAAACTGTGCATAGTTTCCCTGAAGGTGGAATCGCATGTAGATTAGTGGTAAAGAAACAAATAAGCATTGAATATAGGAGTTAATGTTAAAATTGAAGGCATTGGTATGGAATACAATTTTGGTTCGCCTAGTTATGGAAGGATGTCAAACAAAATAGAGAGAGACAGAGATTTACTAGAATGTTGCCAGGGTTCCACAACTATTGAACAAGTTAGGTCTTTATAAGGGGGGACTTGATGAGGTCCAGAGTTGACGTGGATGCATTGAGGGTGAATTTATAAATCACTTCTTTACTCAGAGGGTGGTGGCTGTGTGGAATCAGCTTCCAGCAGAGGTGGTGGAGGCAGGATCGATTTTAACATTTAAAAGTAAAGTGGATAGGTATATGGACGTGAAGGGATTGGAGGGGTATGGTCTGAGTGCAGGTAGATGGGACTAGGGGAAACAAATGGTCGGCACGGACTGGAAGGGCCGAGAGGGCCTGTCTCCGTGCTGTAATTGTTATATGGTTATATGGTTATGTATATGTTGTAAGCTTTCGTCCCAAAAATCTTGCATTATTGGTTGGCCTAGTTCATTTTCCCATGATTGCCTATGTATTTCCGTCGTGGGTGCATCACTGTCTAATGGGATATTATAGATATAAGATATTCATTTTTCTGTTAGGGTGTTTGTTCAAACATTCAACAAGAATTTCTGTCTTTCTATTTCTATAGTCCTGTGTATTTGATTTAGCATAATCTCTTAAATTGTAGATATCTGAAATTGTCATTTGAGTGAAGTCTATAAATTTGTTGTAACTCCTGGAATGAGAGGAATGTGCCTTTCCTATAGAGATGACCCCTTTTTAATTCTGTGATTTTTCCATTGTAGAAAACCTTTATCCATCATTGAGGGTTTAAATGCAGGGTTGTTTACAATGGGAAGGAGTAGTGATAGATTATCCCATTTTAAAGTCTATTTTTTAATGTTTCCAAATGCGTATTCCACTGTATATTATGGGGTTTTCACTATAGGTTTTTTTTGCTTAATTTAGTAGTAGCAAACAAAATCGAGCCAATTTCAAAGGGTAAATAGTGTTCCTTTTCCATTTTTAACCAATCTGGTTGCTGGTCCAATTCTTCCAAGCAAAAATTCATATTTTTAATGTCAATTGCCCAGAAATATAGCATAAAATCCGGTAGGGCTAAACCTCCATTTATTTTTGATTTACATAAATGCTTTTAATTTATTCTATGATTCTTATAATCCCATATAAAATTAGTGACTATAGAGTCAATCTTTTAAAAAAAAAAGATATATCGGGATTGATTGAAACGGGTACAGTAATTGCGGAAGAAAAATCATTTTTATTGCATTAATTCTACCAAACATTGAGATGGGTAGTGTTTTCCAATATTGAATATTCTTATGTAATTTGTTCAGTAAAGGTGGAAAGTTTAGTTTAAATAAAGAAGTATATGTCTTTGTTACATAAATTCCAAGATAAATTTTCATTAACTATTTTGAAGGGATATTGTTGTAATATATGTGGATTGGTTTCCATTATTGGCATGATTTCACTTTTATTCCAGGTAATTCTGTATCCCGAGAACGAGCCAAATTGAGTTATTAAATTTAATATGTTTGGGATACTAAATTCAGGTTTTGTAATGTAGATTAATACATCGTCTGCATATAAAGAAATTTTATTCTCAGTGTCTTTAGTATTATACCCGTATATTTCAGGATGTGACTTTCTGCTCGTGGCTCTATTGCGAGTGTGAATAATAACGGGGATCCTTGTCTACAGCCTCTAGATTAATTAAATTTAGCTGATAACATTTGGTTTGTTGATATTCTAGCTGTTGGATTAGTATATAAATGTTTTACCCATGTACTAAACTTCTCGCCCAATTGAAAATTTTCCATGACCGAGGATAAATAGAGCCATCCACCTGGTCAAATGCTTTCTCAGCATCTAATGAAATAATTGCTAGATCTTCGTTAGTACTTCTCTTTGAGTATATAATATTGAATAATCGTCTCAGGTTATAGGAAGAATAGCGTTTTGGGATAAATCCTGTTTGGTCAGTGTGTATTGATTTATTCATCACTGTGCTTAATCTTTGTGCTAGGATTTTAGTTAATATTTTTTGATCAGTGTTTAAGAGAGCTATAGCTCTATATGAAGCTGGATCTTCCAAGTCCTTGTCTATTTTTGGTATAAGTGTTATTATAGATTCATTTAGCGTTTCTGGTAGTTTCTGTTGGATATAGATGTGTTCATACTGTGTCTTTAAACGTGGAGAGATCAGATCATAACATTTTTAATAGAATTCAGAGCTTATACCGTCAGGACCCGGGGCCTTGCCTTTTTTCAGAGATCTGATAGACTCTTCAATTTCTTTTACTGTTATTTCAGCATCTAGTAATTCTCTATCTTTCAAATCTAACCCTTTAAGGTTACATTTTTGTAAGAATGCTTCCATTCCTGTCAAGTGATCTATCGTTTTAGCTGAGTAGAGGTTTTGATAATTATGCAGAAATCTCTCATTAATATCCTTAGATTGTACTAGTGGTTCTCCTGTTTCTGATCTAATTTTGTGAATTGTTTTTTCCCCGTCCAGTTTCCGAAGTTGGCGAGCCAATAATTTTTGTGGTTTGTCGCCGAATTCAAAATGTAATTGTTTAGTGTATTGATAAAATTTTATAACTTGGTCTGAATATATTTTATTTAATTTATATTTCAATGCTGCTATTTTATTGTGTTTTATCATAGTTGGTGCAGCCGCATTTTCTATGTCTAATTGTCGTATTTCCCTTTCCAATGCCTGTTGTTTAACCCGATTTGCTTTATTGTGAAATGCTTGGTAGGAGATCATTGCTCCTCAATCAAATGTTTTAAATGTTTCCCAGAGCAGGGAGGCAGATGTTCCAGGGTGATCATTGGTCTCAAAGAACATATTAATCTGTTTAGTAAGATATTCCTGACATACTTTTTCCTTTAAGATTTGTGGGTTAAGTTTCCATTGTGACTGTTTCTCTGTCCTTCCATTTAGTTTAATCATAAATGTTAAGGGTGCATGGTCCAAGATTATAATATTGTGATATTTCGAGTTGTAAGTAAATGGGATAAGCTTGGAATCCACTAGAAAATAATCTATTCTTGAATATGTTTTATGTACCGATGAGTAAAATGAATATTCTCGTCCGGTTGGGTTTTCAATTCTCCAGACATCCTTAATATTACTAGTATCTATATATGCATTTAATAAGTTACTTGACTGCGATTTTATTTTCCGTTGTCTTGATGATCTGTCTAAATGGGGGTCTAGTGTACAATTTAAGTCTCCTCCAATTATTAAATTGTGTTGTATAAGTTCCGGAATTGTGTTAAATATTTTCTTAAAAAACAAGGGACTATCAAACTTTGGTCCATAAACATTAATAAGAGTCAGTGTTAATGAAGAAACTGCAGATGCTGGAGAATCGAGGGTTACACAAAAAGCTGGAGAAACTCAGCGGATGCAGCAGCATCTAAGGAGCGAAGGAGATAGGCGACGTTTCGGGTAGAGACCTTTCTTCAGAAGAAGGGTCTCGACCCGAAACGTCGCCTATCTCCTTCGCTCCTTAGATGCTGCTGCACCCGCTGAGTTTCTCCAGCTTTTTGTGTAACCATTAATAAGAGTCACTTTTTTTTGCATGTAATTCACCTATTAATACAATATATCTACCATCATTGTCCTTTATAGTTGATATGTGTTTAAAAGGTATCCCTTTACAGATTAGTATTGCAACACCTCTGGATTTATGCGAAAATCAGTATCAATGTTTGTGGTTGAAGACTTCATCGGAACTATGAAGAAGATGGAAGCTTGTGAAGCTGCAGGCAGGGAGTGAGAGGAGGGATGTCTCTTATGGAATAAACTGGAGTGAATATGGGGATAAACTGTGAACACAGCTATCTGCTCAATGAGTGAATATGTGCAGTTGTACATCTGAGTAAATATTTACTTTTAAAATTTTTATCAAGGAATCGATGATTCGCTCTTTGGAAAACGAGGATTCCTGACACCCATCACAGCCAAAGAACATGTTATGGAACTGTGGAATAATGATGGTAAATGATTGCAGGTTTTCACTGGGGAACTAAATCACATTAGTTTTGAGTTTATTATTGTCACGTTTGCCGAGGTGCAGTGAAACGTTTTGTTTTGCGTGCTATTCAAATAGTCGCGATAATACTGTACATGCATACAGGCAAGTGAAATTCGAGTATAATAGGTTGATCAATGGGGAAGATGCAGAGGGCAGAATATAGTTCTCAGCATTGCAGTGCATCAGTTCCATAGACAAAGTCCAATGTCGCAATGTGCTATTATAGAGAATAAAATAAAATTAGAACACATAGGAATGGTGCTGGATTTATGGATAGAAAAGAGATTTTGAAAATGTAGAGCGATTGTGTTGGATAACAGTAAAACCTTCTCTGGGAAGAGCATGCAAAGAGTCACCATGCTCCGGTGCCATCTTATCAACATCATAAATGTTTGAATAATATGGAAGGACAAATGTAAATTGAAGATGGCGGTAGCTTGCTGTTTTTAGGATCTACACTTTCTCTACTTGTAGAACTATATTCTGCACTCTCTTTATTTTCTTTGCACTACCTGGTTTATTTGTGTACGGTATGATCTGCCTGGATAGTTATAGAGTCATAGAGTGATACAATATGGAACCAGGCCCTTTGGCCCAACAATGTCCCAGGTACACTAGTCCCACTTGCCTGCGCTTGGTCCATATCCCTCTAAATCTGCCCTATTCATGTACCTGACAAACTGTCTCTTAAATGATAACAGCCTGAACTACCTCCTCTGGCAGCTTGTTCCACACACCCACCACCCTTTGTGTGAAAACGTTACCCCTCTGATTCTTACGAAATCTTTTCCCCTTCATCTTGAACCTATGTCCTCTGGTCCTCGATTCCCCCACTCTGGGCAAGAGACTCTGCATCTACCCCATCTATTCCTCTCATGATTGGGTATACCTCTAGTAGATCCCCCCTCATCCTCATGTGCTCCATGGAATAGTGACCCAGTCTATTCAACCTCTCCCTAGAGCTCACACCCACTGGTCCTGGAAACATCCTTGTAAATCTTTCCTGAACTCTTTCAAGCTTGATAATATATTTTCTTTAACCTGGAGCCCAGAACTGAACACAATATTCTTGCACAATGTTCAAAATGCGCTTTCACCAATGTATTATACAACTGCAACACACACAACAAAAACTTTCACTGTATCTCAGTATACCTGACAGTAACCATCCAATGCCAACAACAATACCAATAGGAATTCTGATTGAAGAGTATGGTTGTCTTTCACTTGAGGAGATGTTGTCTTTCACTTTTCAGGTTCATGCAGACATGCTATTACAGTGTCAGGTGTGCCCCAGTGATCAGCACCTTACCTTTGTGTATTAGCTGAGGGTTCACTTCCCACTTTAGATATGTAGTGACATCAGTAATGTAGAAAAAGTGCAAGAAAAGATTTACAAGGATGTTACCGGGAATGGGGGATTTGAGATATAAAAGGAGGCTCTTTTCCCTTGGGTTCAAAGCATAGCTCTCAATATGCTGCTCTTCCAGCTTGCCTTAATACACCATTGAAATTTGCCCACTCTACATGCCATCCTCCTGCCTGAATGAAATTCACAATTGTGCACCCTGGGACTGTGCACTATTTGGTTTATCGAACTCTTGAGGGGAGTGGAGATGGGAAACTTTCCTATTGTCTTTCTGGGTTTCATCCTAGTTATCATATGATAATATTAACCCCAGTGCTGCCTATTTTAAAAAGGTAAGCTGCAGACAACTGTAACACTTGCATCCAAATGTTGTTCAATAATAACTTTTTTCTGCTACTTATTAAAGTCAGCTCATTATTTTAATTAGGCTTCTTCCTGAAGTGTCTGTTTTCTGGCTTGAAAATGCATGGAAGCTCAAAATCCAGCTGGAACCTCGACATGTTTTTCCTTGATCTTCTTCTTGTGCCTCCTTCCAGGTAAGACCATCTCAAAAGGTGATTTTTTTTTTTCCTTGTAAAATGCATTATTGCATCTTGTGGTGGAGCTTCACTTAACGTCCTGAAACATTTTAAAGATAACTTAATGGGAAATCCGCAGATGTTTGGTTGATTTTTGAAGATACAGCGCGGAAACAGGTCATGGGGCCCACCAAGTCCGTGCCGACCAGTGATCCCCATACACTAGCACTATCCTACACACTAGGGACAACTAACAATTTTTACCAAAGCCAATTAACCTACAAACCTGTATGCCTTTGGAGTGCGGGAGGAAACCGGAGCTCTGGAGGAAACCCACACGGTCGCAGGGAGAACGTGTAAACTCCGTGCAGACAGCACCCGTTGTCGGGATCGAAGCCGGGTCTCTCGCGCTGTAAGGCAACAACTCTACCACTGCGCCACTGTGCCATGTTTAAACTAGACAAGAAGTGCTGGAGTAACTCAGTGAGTCAGCCAGTATCTCTGGAGAACATGGATAGGTGACGATTTGGGTCGGGGCACTCTTCCATGTTTAAACTTTTGAAGTCGTTTTTATTGTGACGACAAAATAGAACTGCTCCTGTGCTGTTGATATAAAATGTCCCATGATTTGGGTGTCCATATGCACTGTTACTTGCTTTGCATTTTCCAGATTTCGTCCAATTAATCGGCTTGGCGACCAGATGTTTACCAATGGGCAAACTGTTAATCTGCAAGCAGTGATGAAAGATGTCCATGTGATACATAAACTTCTGATCTTAATAGCACAGGAACGGGCCAAGCTGGAACAACCTGATCAGACAGAGGAGACAGCAGCTCCAGTAAGGATAACAGAGAGGTTATTTTAAGTTGATTTCAATTATACTTTATTGTCACATGTACCCGGGTACAGTGAAAGTTTTGTATAGCATAGAAGTTGGTTAAATCAGACAGCAGACCTCACAAAAGTTCATCAAACAGTTTTATCATCTGCTGCCGTACATGGCCGTTGCGGGTCCTTGCTGAGTCCCACCTTGTTTTCCGCAGCCACGCCAGGTAGATCTCGGCAACGTGGGTCCCTCTATGCTTTCGGCGGTCCTATCTCTCTTCCCCCCATATATATATATATTCTCTCTCTCTCTCTCTTTTTTTTTTGCCGGTCCCTTCCCCCCCCCTCTCTCTCGCGGTCCCATCCCCCCTCACTCTCGGTGGTTCCATCCCCCCTCACTCTCGGTGGTTCCATCCCCCTCACTCTCGGTGGTTCCCCCCACCCCCTTGCCCTCGGCTGTCCCACCCCCCCCTTGGCAGGCGGCCACTCTTCCTTTTGGCAGTCCCATCCCCATATACTCTCGGCGGTCCCATCTCCCCTCGCTGTCGACGGCACAGGTCACCCCACACTCTCGGCAGTCCATCTTGATTTAAGTAAATGAGAGCCAGGCTGGCTGGTTGGTTGTCTTGGCGATATGCACGTTTCTGATATCACCCATTGCTTGAATCATGAATTAAAACAATTGTAGTTCAAGGATTCTAAAATATCCCATGGGATCCTTTGTGTTGGTAGTTGAAGCCAACCTTTGTTGACTATGTTATCTTAAAAATAAAGGATTGTGTTTCTGTAGTGCTTTTTGGTCAGGATTCCAGGGACAAAAATTGCCCACTCTGGAGAGCAGACTCTTATGAAGAGACACAGCATAGAAACCGGTCTTTTGGGATGTTGGAAGAAACTGGAGCATGAGAGGAAACCCACACAATCACTGGGAGAATGTGCAAACTCCACACGGACCGTGTTGGAGGTCAGGATTGAAGTTGGTTCACTGGAACTGTGAGGCAGCAGCTCCACTAGCTGAAGCATCTCATGAGAAGACAGGACCTCAGTCATTACAACACTCCTTCACTACTGCACTGGGGTATCAACTAAGATTTTCACACTTAAGCTAGGGTGATTGGACCCTAGATCTCTGTAATTCTGAGATTACTGAATCAATAATCTCAGATACTCAGCACGTAGCATTTTACAGATACTCAGCATTTGTAGCACTTCATACCTCAACATTCCAGCATTATCTTTTTATTTTGTCACTCTTCCCTCTTCCCCCTATCCTCTCTTCCCCCAGAGAGATTAATTATGATTAACAAATCTTCATGACCGTTTTCTCCACTGGCTCACCACCATTTCAGTCTCTTGTTCACTGGGCTATTGCAACATGTTCTCTTTCTCCCCACCTGTCCCCGGATGGACCGTGCTCTGGATTAATGAAGTAAAATAAAAGAGTCCAATGCTCTGGATTAATGAAGTAAAATAAACATTTAGCGTTGAGAGTCAAGAGTGTTTTATTGTCATATGTCCCAAATAGAACAATTAAATTCTTACTTGCAGCAGCACAACCGAATATATAAACATAGTAGGTAAACACAAAATGCTGGAATAACTCAGTGGGACAGGCAGCATCTCTGGAGAGAAGGAATGGGTGATGTTTCGGGTCTCGACCCTTGAGTTACTCAGCATTTTGTGTCTACCTTTGATTTAAACAGGTGCATCTGCAGTTCTATCCTACACATGTAAACACAGTACACTGTAAACAATATAATAAACGGGGACCAAAAGGTTCAGTGTGTGTATATATACGTATACATCCATATATATATGTATATGTATATGTATGTGTATATGTGTATATATATGTATGTATGTATATATATAATATATATATATATATATATTATATATTATTATATATATATTATATATATACACACACACACTGAACTGTTGTATATATATATATATATACGTATACATCCACATACACAGATATATATGTGTGTGTATACATATGCTCATACACACATGTGCATCTACAAAAACCAAACAAACAATAATGGTGCCAAAAGACATAGACATAGAAAATAGGTGCAGGAGTTGGCCCTTCAAGGTGCACCGCCACTCAATATGACCATGGCTGATCATCCAGCTCAGTATCCCGTACCTGCCTTCTCTCCATACCCCTTGATACCCTTAGCCACAAGGGCCACATCTAACTCCCTCTTAAATATAGCCAATGAACTGGCCTCAACTACCTTCTGTGGCAGAGAATTCCAGAGATTCACCACTCTCTGTGTGAAAAATGTTTTTCTCATCTCGGTCCTAAAAGACTTCCCCCTTATCGTACAAAACCAATGCCCCCAACTGTAATTCAGAGCTTATTGGAGGTTGTCGTATTAATAGCTTGATGGCTGTAGGGAAGAGGCTGAACCTGGACGTTACTGTTTTCAGGCTCCTGTACATTCTTCCCGATGGTGAAATGAGTGTGTGGCAAGGGTGGTGTGAGTCTCTGGTGATGCTGGTTGCCAGAAATAATGCAGATTTCACTGTAACTGTTGTGCTTTTGAACTTTCAGGAAGAGGACACTCAGTCCAAGATGGACCTTGCCTTCTTAGCTGGTATTTCTGGACAGACACTGACAGATAAACTATACAGTGCCTGGATATTCCTCCAAAGTCACGTAAACATTGTTTTTGACAGTGAAATGGATAAGCTGATTACTGACAAGTTTCCTGGTATTCGGCAGGTAAGCCAGAGTTTTAAATCTCAGTAGTTCCATTCTGTTTTGTTATTTATTCATTTAATTAGAATAGTTTAGTTTTGAGATGCAATGCAGAACAGGCCATTCGGTCCACCAAATCTGTGCTGATCAGCTATCCCTGCACACCAGCACTATCCTACACACACTAGGGACAGGTTCCTTGTCATGATTGCTGCTAATCTTAGGTGCTCACTTTGTCTCTGTTTTTCTTCATTTTGTATTTCCATTCTGAATGTAACTGAATAACTGCAGAAATATAGACGTGCAGCCCAACAGTAGCTATGTTGCCGCGGTAACAGTGGACTTTCAACTTTAGAGGTACGGCATGGAACGGGTCCTTCCGCCCATCAAGACCATGCCCACCAGCGCTCCCCGTACACTAGTTCTATCCCGCACACTAGGAACAATTTCACAGAAGCCAGGGTTCACCTGCAAATCTGAACGTCTTTGGGATGTGGGAGGAAACGAGAGCAACCGGAGAAAACCCACATGGAGAACGTACAAACTCTGCACAGACAGCTCCCATAGTTAGAATGGAACCCGGGTCTCTGGCGCTGTAAGGCAGCAACTCTACCGCTGTGCCACCAAAGTGTTGTACGCTGCTCAAGTGACTCATACCGTTGGCTTGTACGCTGCCCAAGTGTTCATACCGTTTTCTGCGGTATGGAATTTTTCTACAATGGTTAAATGTACATCTTTGGGTTCTGCCTTGCAATACTAGAGGTTGCAGCTGGAGGAAGCAAGCTCTGTGCTGGCAATACTATTTGGGGGTGTCTATGTGGTTTGAATGGCATTGTTCCATGACAAAATGATTCCAATTTGGCCGAGGAGAATCGGCATCAGAATTATACCCAGCATTTGATGTGTTCGTGCCGAATAAAACTCGATTCAGATTCAAGCCAGGTATTCTGCCATTTTCTGATAGTGTTGGCTGCGTTTTGCATTGCTTCTCCATAATGGACAAGTGTACTGGGGAATTTGATCTTTCAACATCGTTGTGTTGGTGGAAAAGCATGATATGAGATTTAGTGTCTCCATTAATGATCACACTTTTCATAAACACAGATCTTGGAAAAGAAGGATGGGCTCTTCCGCAAGCACATGATGGGGAAACGTGTGGATTACGCTGCCCGGTCTGTCATCTGCCCCGACATGTACATCAACACCAATGAGATCGGTATCCCCATGGTAAGGTATTTAGATACGTCCTGGTCGGCAGGCACTGCTTGTAAATCTCCTTTGTGGTGAATTTAGAACTCTGGCAAGGCAAAGGATTGGCACTGACGCACTTCATCTCCCTCCCTCCCGCCCCTTTGCCCACCAATCTCTGTCTCTAGGGCAGCACAGTGGTGCAGCCATAGTGTTGCTGTCTTACAACGCCAGGGACCCAGGTTTGGTCCTGTCTGTAGGCGCTGTCTGCATGGAGTTTATACGTTCTCCCCTGTGACGCTCTATTTCTCTATCTGACGCTTCTATTTCTCTCTCTCTCTCTCTCTCTCTCTCTCTCTCTCTCTCTTCCACTGGTTGGAGTTTGCCTTAATTTGGATGGTGCAAAGTTTGTTACTATCTCTTTATCTCTGGCTCTCACTGTCAGATCATCTCTCTCACTGTCAGACTCCATCTCTCTCTGTCACTGACATAGCTGGAGATAGTTTGCAGTAAAGAAATGGGAAGCCAGAAAATTGTTGGTGTTGTTTCTGCTGCAAAACTGAAGTCAGAGGGAGAAGAAGAATGTTGCTACAAGTTAAGGGCCTGTCCCACTTGGCCGTCATATGCGCGCCATTTACGCGACCTCCAAACATTTGGTTGTCACGTTGTGACGCATGGGTAGCGCGGGACGGGCGCATGGTGAGGCGTGGAGGAGTATGGAGTTGCGCACGGTATCGCGGGGCTCTCCAGGATTTTGTGCTGCACGAAATCTTCGCGTGCCACCAGCGTGGCATATCGCTTATGCACGCGGACGTACTGCGGTCGCACGCTATTGTCCTGACCTCGTGCGTGTACTGTGTGGTGACGCGCGATTACGTCACCGTGCGTAACAATGCGCCGCCGCCAGACGCCCATATGCAGTCGGACAAAATGAGAAAATAATTACGCCGTAAGCATCAATGCTTTCAGAGTAATGCCTTCCGAATAACACCTGAATAAGTATTTTTGAAACATCCTTAGTTAAGGCTGTTTTAAAAGTTAACGTCCAGGGAAGGATTGCAGATTTTATATCCTAAAAGAACACTAGTAACCAAATTCGTTTTTTTTTTTTAAATAACCACCAGCAATGTTACTAACACCATTTTAAAAAAATTTGCAAACTAATTCTTAAGCTGGGTTCAAACCCTCAAACTGCTGTAATGAAATACAATTTTGTGTTTGTTGGGAGTATTGCAGAAAGTTTAAAAGTAAATGAATTTTTCCAGCAAACAATAATTTTATCAATGTTTCACTTAACAAATGATGTCAATACGCTGACATTCTACTTGCAGAGCAGATAAAATATTTGAAGGCACATGATGACGCGCGCGACTGTCGTGCATCAGTCACTACCAGCCTGTCACGTAAATGACGGCCAAGTCATTAAAATTCTGCCCTTAAGATTCTGCTCTTTAAAAGACAAAGGATTTTAAAAATCGGCGGGAAGAAGTTAGAGTTGCAGTACAGTTAGAGGCGGGACATTGGAGTGAAGCAGGCGTCCGATAGTCTTAGCTGGAGATAGTTTGCGGGCCGGGTAATTACGAGAAAAAAAAATACACCTGCGGACCAGATGATTTTGGGTTACGGGCCGCATTCGGCCTAGGGGCCATATGTTGCCGATCACTGGTTTAGAAGGTTGAGGGAAGACCTCATTGAAACGTGCAGAATAGTGAAAAGCATAGAGAGAGTGGATGTGGAAAGGATGTTTCTCTGGACCAGAGGAAGAACTTTTTTAGTCAGAGGGAAGTTAATCTGTGGAACTCATTGCCACAGCGGGTTGTGGAGGCTACGTTAGTGGATATTTTAAAGGCAGAAATAGACAAATTCTTGATTAGAAAGGTATCAAGGAGAAGGCAGGAAAATGGGATTAGGAAGCAGAGATCAGCCGTGATTGAATGGAGTAGACTAGATGGGCCAAATGGCCTAATTCTACTCCTATAACTTGTGAACTTGTGCTAAAGGAATTTGAACAGCTAGGTACCAAATTGAAAAGCAGAACCAAGAAGGTAATTATCTCTGCATTGCTACCTAAGCCATGTGCAAATTGGCACAGGGTTGAGATGATTAGTAATATTAAACGAGAACTTACCAGTTTGAAGTTTGATCTTGATTTTATGAGGCGTTACGTTGGTGATTACGTGAAGAGGCCCGTCCAGGCCGCATGCGCGTCAATCTTCAAAGCAAATGAATTCACAAATAACAATCACCGAAGTGACATAGTAAGATGCGTGACTTGAGAACTACCAGATGAGAGGGGGTTGGGCGTGGAGGACACATAATCACCAACGTAACTCCTCATAAAATCAAGATCAAACTTCAAACTGGTAAGTTCTCGTTTAATCTTCCTAGTGTACTTCAGAGTCACGTGAGTGATTCCGTGAAGAGTTCGAAGCTTTGTGATTTCATTCCGCAGATCCAAATCTCGGTGTCTCACTGCATCGATTGACTCAGGATGAGTGAATAATCAAAAATGCATTAAGCATGATATTGATTCAAATGTATTAATGGTTTACGTTAACAAAGAAATCAATGACAACCCCTGTAACTCAGGGGAGGCTAAAGTGGACGCAAAACAGAATGGGCAAAACCCCGGGTCAGTAACCAGCCTATGGTAAAAAACTTTAAAATCAATTCAGTTGACCATCTTGCGGTCGCGAGGATATGGTCGATGGGCATGTCCATTGCCCTGGCCACTGACGTTGACGCTGACCTGGTGGAATGAGATAGACAATCGTCAGTGTTAATACCTGCATAACCCAGAACCTGCTGCAGCCACCTTGAAATAATCTGAACCGACCTTCCTTTGTGTAGTTGTTTGTTGATGAATAAACAATGCTGATTCCACACTTCTTAGGATTCTGGTGGCCTTGATATAATATAGCAAGCCTGCCCTCCCACATAGATGTGAGACCGTGGGGTATCCGAAAAATGATCTTAAATCCTGCCACCCCTGGTCTGCTCTGCTTGTGTAGATCAGAATGTAAAATGTAATGGCACCTGCAGCCAATTCCATCCTATCTAGCCACAGCATTTGCAATATTTGCCGTTGTTGTGCTGATATTAGTGTCATAACTAAGGATGTAGCTGGAACCCCTTGGTGAAGTAATGTTAACACATTTTCAATAACCTACTGCATATTCTTGTAGTGGGAGAACTTGTGTCAAGATCTCTTTAACAATTCGATATCCAGACAGAGTGGTTCCCGTTTGTTGCAGCTGTAGTGTCTCTATAACTGAATTATTGTCAAATACTATTTAAGAATAAACTGGAAGATGTCAGTAATCTGTACCATATTAAATGTAACATTAACATTTAAACAAAATCATTTCCGATCCCCTCAATAGGAATGTACTGCTTTTTTGGGTGCTATCCCTGCACTCTGCAGTGAGCACATTCATGGCTTGATGTGACAACCTGAGCCATAAGTCAATCCATTCAAAATGCGTAAGTCAATAATTGTTTTATTATGCAAAGGCCGGTCTCCTTAACCACAGTTTGAACCAGCAAGTTTTCATTTTTTGGAATAACCGTATACCATTGTATTATTATGCCTGATGAAGCAGGCAACATGGCTGCTTAGCCAGTCCGACACCCAAGCGAGGTCTTGCTGACTGTTTTAAGACCCGGCTAATGAGGCAAAAAATGGAGGAAGACATAAAGAACATTTCTCCTTTTGTAGCGTGAATGTATTTCTCCGCACTGTTGTGCCACATTTTTTTGTAATCAGTGAATAAACATGAACCAACATGTCGATATTCGATGTAGCATTGAACCATACTTTCATAATACTTTGAGATCCAATACCTACTCTGTGTTGTCATCGATCTGAACTGGTGAGACACCAGTGGCAAGGAGATTAGGTAATTATTACAGGATATTTTTACTTGATTGCCATGTGACCATTGTAGTATAGCAACTTGTAGTTGAGCATGTAGAATATGTATATTCGCTCAATAGCCCCTTACACATGGGGTGCATCTAGTGTATATATTTAGTTGATACCAACAATTGAAGAATTGGTAACTCATGCAAATCTCCAATACCTCCAACTAGAGATGGTATTCAGAACTTCTCACCTTAGAGTCCTTAGCATCAGTTTGTAATAACTGAATTCGACCGACCAAACTACTGGAGCAAGTTCAAGTGAGTTTATTGGTCTACATGACCTTTGAGAGGTTGCTACTTTGCACGATATCAGTTCCTTGATTTGCTCAGCTGTCACAGCTACTACATTGCCAATTATTCTTGATGAAAATAAAAGTCAGTTTTATAACAGGTTGCTATTAACTCCAATCGCTTGCCACAGGGCAGAGTCATAGGCTAATTAATAGTTAAAGGTAAATCCCAATGACCAACAAACAGTTTATCCCATTCCGCAATGTTTTACTGTTATTAATACAGTTATATTGTCTTTGATAACCTCTGTAATGGGAATTGCGTAACATGGATCTTTGAGACCCTTATGAATCTGTTGTTAGTCAGGAAAAGAAGTTTTCATATTCGGAAAGTTCATATGCCCGACACTCTCCATTTTTCATAATAAACATGCCACTCCTGCCTTATTCCATGGGCGTTTTGCATGAGAACTTTGGCCCGATATCTTCAAAGATAACCCTGGCCATAATCCAACTTGCTTGGAATGCTAATACTGTGCCCCAACCAGATGTTTTTATCCTTTGTGTTGTATAACAATTGTAAATTTTACAACTTGTGAACGGTGCACTTACCCATGTTTTGGAAGTGCTAGACGCACTTTGTTGAGTACGGTTGGTAAGGTGCATGGAATTTCTGAGCTATCATGCTGCCCCCAGCTCCAGTGAACCGCCTACTGCTGATGAGCACCTGGGGTGCGTTCTGAAACGATGACCTTTGCCCGCCATTGGCCTTAATTGATTCGTCTACCAGGTTTTCTTCCCCTGTTAAATAGGCCTACCTGAATAACAGATTCGGCGGCTGGCTCTCACATCCCCCTGTTGGCGCTCTTCACTGCCGGCACGTATGTGCTTCAGTATGTTCCATCGACTTCTTCAGAGCCTGGAGTCAGTTATATCTTGACCTTTTGCTCTCCCCTCCTCAGAGAGGGCATTTCGTAGGTAGCCCTAAACAGGCACTGCCGCAGGCCGCAGGAAACCTATACTGATATGAACCCATTGGACCTATACCCGAATGGAACATTCTGCTGGGATGGCAACTTTGTTGTCAGGAAAGGGTACCTCTGACACGTGCCCTCCATCCCTTGGGGTATGCCCCACGGCCATACTGAGATTCCGCGTCAGCAGGATACTGACCCGTCTTGGTCTCTGCCTCCAAGAGGGAGACCTGTAGCAGCGCTGTCAACTGGAGCTGCTGGTGCAGCCTGCAGAGATGGAACTTCTGGCTCAACCTTACCATCAGAGTCGGGGTCATAACTAAAATGACCCATGGCTCGCGCCTCCTCATCTATGAAGGTGCTATCAAACAGTTCTCTACCAGATGCTGCGGGTGCCTTTTTGTTCAGGGTGGCGCTGACACTCCTCCTGCTGGCGTGTGCCCTGCTGTTGCACTGTATGCAACAGTTGCTGCATTTGGGATAGTCGTTTCAAACGCACTATCCAGCCCCGGTGAGGAATCATCCCCCGACTCCGTGGGCCTTGCTAACCAGCCCCGGTGGGGAATCATCCCCCGACTCCGTGGGCGTAGCAGACTTATTTATGAACTTGAGCAACCCTGTCCCTGGCGTTGCTGGCGCCGCCTCTCGTAGAGGCCGGTACTTTTTGACATGAAACAGCCCTGTACCAGGCGCTGCTGGCGTGGCTCTCCCGTAGGCTGGCAATGTTGCAAATGAAACAGCCCTGTATCAGGCGCTGCTGGCGCGGCTCTCCTGTAGGCCGGCAGTTTCATACATGAAACAGCCCTGTCAGGCGCTGCTGGCACGGCCTGTCCCATAGGCCCGCGCTATTACAAATGAAGCAGCCCCATCCCAGGCGCTGTTGACGCAGCCTGTCCCATAGGCCCGCGCTATTACAGTGCAGGCTCACTAAATCAAAATTTTTAGTGTACAGCTTTACCTTTGAAGGGTTAAAGCAATGTTTAATCTTTCACAGCAACTTGTGCTAAGCAAGAAGAATTTCATTGTCAGGGACATATGACAATAACTTTTTATGACTTTAACTTTGCCTTTAACTTTAAGAAAAACACTATAACATACATTAAACTTTATTATTAAGAGAAAAACCCTTGTAGCCCAAGTCCAAATAGGACTGAATGAGTCCTTTCTCACCAATTTTATTCCCTGCCTGGGGACCGACGTCTGTGAGCCGCTGACCACGCTGTCAGCGACTCTGGCGTTATTTCCTTGCCGTTCCACGGCATCCCCGCAGGCTGGGAGCCGCTGACTGCCTTGTCAGCGGCTCCTTATCTCACAACCCGATCCTTTTGCCGGTTATCCGCTTCCGCAGTCGGACCGGGGTTTCCCCACAGCCCATAACCGGTTCACTCGTCGGGCTGTGTAACTGGCAGGAGAACCTCTGTGAAGAGAGGTGCCTGCTTGAAAAAACCCCATGTAAGTAAAAACAAACTTGCCTTCTAGGTTTAACTTACCGCCGGCAGGAGCGCTCTTCCCCCCTTCTCCTCTGCCCCCCTTCTCCTCTCCCCCCCTCCTCTCCCCCCCCACCCTCCCCCCTCTCCCCCTCTCCCCCCGCCCCCCTCACTCTCCCCCCTCTCCCCCTCCTCTCCCCCTCCCTCCCCCCCTCCTCTCCCCCCCCCTCCCCCTCCCCCTCTCCCCCCCCCCCTCGCTCTCCCTCTCCCCCCTCTCCCCCCTCCCCCTCCCCCCTCCCCCCTCCCCCCTCCCCCCCTCCCCCCTCTCTCCCCCTCTCTCCCCCCTCTCCCCCTTCCTCTCTCTCCCCCTCTCCCCTCTCTCTCCCCCTCTCTCCCCTCTCTCCCCCTCTCTCTCCCCCTCTCTCCCCCCCTCCCCCTCTCTCCCCCCTCCTCCCCCTCTCTCCCCCTCCTCCCCCTCCCCTCTCCCCCTCTCTCCCCCTCCCCCTCTCCCCCTCTCTCCCCCTCCCCCTCTCTCCCCCTCTCTCCCCCTCTCTCCCCCTCTCTCCCCCTCTCTCCCCCCTCTCTCCCCCCCTCTCTCCCCCCTATGTTTCTCACCCTCTGTCTCTGTTTCTCTCTCATGCACTCCCTGTTACTGTCAGCTTGCAAACTTTTTGCGTTACAAACGGTTCAGTGGAGGGGAAATTCACTTTACCCTTGGGATAATCTGAATATCATAATTACATTGAAACATCAGTAGGTGGAGCTCTGTTGGCCTGCATGCCTTTGACTTTTCTAGACTTGCATTTAGGAATAGGAATGAACAGCTACAAGTACATGAGAAGTTCACCACACTACCTGGGAGACTTAGCCCTTCCCTAATAGAGGTCCGCGACCAATATCTTGAGGGCAGCAGTCTTGGTGACAATGAGAACGGAATGATTTAGAATCATCAAAACCTAGAAAATAGGTGCAGGAGTAGGCTATTCGGCCCTTTGAGCCAGTACCTCCATTCAATCTGATCATGCTGAGCATCTAAAATAGTAAGATTAAACGAGAACTTACCAGTTCGAAGTTTGATCGTTATTTTATGAGGAGTAACGATGAGGGATTACGTGAAGAAGCCCCGCCTGGCGCTGGAACGGCATACTTCAAAGCAGCGGCATGATAAACACAGAACACAATAGCCGGAGTAAGATAGTAAGGCTCAACATAAATATAGAACTACCAGATGATCATTTATTTTATGAGGGTTGGGAGTGGAGGGTACGTAATCCCTCATTGTTACTCCTCATAAAATAACGATCAAACTTCGAACTGGTAAGTTCTCGTTTAATCTTACTATTTTACTTCGGAGTCACGTGAGTGACTACGTGAAGATTTTGTAGCTTCTGTGTTTTTTATGTCGTAGACTCATTCCATACGACAATCTGGCTCAATCAACACAGTAATGAGCAAATAACACATTTTTCTCCAAACATTGCCTCAGTTTATGTGATAAATTTTTTCCCATTATAAAAGAATGAAAATAATCGTTGAAGGCAAATTTATCACCAAACTATCAATTGATAATATAATTTGATAGTATAAACAAAGCAACAATTACAGAGAACACAACACTCCGTGTCCAATCCTGACACCATGACTGGTTCCTTGTAATTTTAATATTTATTTTACACCCTCCTGCGGCCTTGAATCTTTGCTCGAGCGGCCCATCCTGTGCCATTCCTGTGAATGTATCTACCTCCTTAATGGAGTGATTTTCCACATCTCAATGTCTAGTTCCACTGAGTGTTAAACATGTTTTAACCATCTAGAATATAATTATCTAGAACCATCAGTTTTTACTGATACTTAATGTGGTTTTTGTGTGTAATAAGTAGTGCTGTCTCACCACCACAGAGACTCTTACCTACTTTAACATATTGAGTCAATGTTGACCCAATTTTTGGCCGACAGGATATGCTTAATTTTTTTTTACCTTGGTCTGTTTTGTTTGGTAAATTCATAAACATATAAGATAATGTAATCTGTAACCACATGCAATTATATAACATAACATTTGCAATGTTTGCACTCCTATGCTGACACTAAAGTCATGAGCATTATCACTTTCAATGTTAATCTTTTGAATCATTGATAGAATTGGAGTCCATAAACACTATGAGCTCTGTTATTGGCTCTATCACTTAGATGCTGAGAAAAAATGCAATCCACAAGGAACTCCCATATATCTAATAAGATAAAATAACTTTTACTGTCTGCAAAAGACTTCTACTTTGTTTTAAACAAAATATTTTTTTTAAACTATTTCTCCAAATTGCAGGTATAACATTCCTTTTGTACATAATTGTTATATTGTTATATTAGTTAAAACATTCATAGACCTCTTTGTCCGTCAAACTGTTATAATGGTCTGGTCAAACCTGCAGATAGCCAAATTCATATCTTCATGCCATGGATGAATTTGTACAACAATAAATTACTGCAACTATGAGTCATCATAACTGGTTCAAATATCACTCTCAACATTAATGAGAACCATGAAGGTCCGGTTTCACCAAAACGCCCCTGGCAGCGTCCTGCTACATTTTCATCAGATACTGCCCTATCAGACAAAAATGAGGAACATCTTTCCTCATGTAATTTAGCGAAATACATCCACCGCTCCTGCTCTCGGTTTTCCCACGAGAACATTTAAGAGATCGGTGATTTAATCTGGATACAACCAGATTAATGGTAAGTAATCCATATTACTGACAATGTTTTTCACCTGATTTGTTGTCTGCGACAACATTGTCTCTTCCTTAGAGATAAACAGCTGAACTAAAATATTTTTAGAATACGCCACCTCTGGTTACCCAGACAATCACTTGATAATGATCTTACTTGACTCATGTGATTGATATATGCCACAGCCGTGGTATTGTTCACCTGATATGACATGCACACTTTCCTAGTAGAACAAAAGGCATTTAATCCATAAAAAAGCTTCTGATACTCCAATAATTAATACAAATGTTTGGAGAAAATTTCTTAGGACAATCCATTTGCAATTCCCTGGTGTTATTGTCCGTAGTCCCCTAAACAAGGGACGTATCAAATATTAATTTGATAAGAATAGATATTATACTTATCTTAACCCAAATAATCACAGAAGCTATCCATCATCCGATAATACTTGCTTCAGCTTGTAACAGTTGCTAAGCTTATATATTTAAAGCAGCTTGTGGAACATTTTCTATCCACCACTTTAATTCTGATAACGTATCCCTTGGTATTTGCATAGGCCTGTCAAAAAGGCCTGCATACTCTTATAATGCTTGTGTTTTCCCTTTTTGGAGCTTTTTTTTTCCTTTTACCCAAGTTCCTTCTCTGATGGAGGGACAAAATTTGTCAACAAAGCAATGAGACATTAGTATCGCGGAAAACATTTTTCCCCCTCATATGGTGCGGAATTACCTAAACCCAGAATAGTAATTGAGGAATGTTTATGAATGCCTAAAACATAGTTTTTATTGGATGGGTCAGAACCCTTGCCTCTCAACTGGCTTGTAATTGCTGACTCCTGATCAACCTTCTAATTTAAAATCTGATCAAGATAAACCATGACCATGTCCTCATTAGTGCAAGTGCTGATCTTCTTATCAGTACAATTGTTGTTCCAGTAATTATGTGAACAGCCTAGAACTGAATTTAATCCATTGGACAATGTCTTAACTTGCACAGCTGACCCATTTTAATTAATTTCAAGCACCTGTAATATGATAATAAATTGGTACTAAATACCAATCCTTCGGGTCTTATAGTAATGATTAACAATTTGTTAATAACAACTGTTTTTCAATGTTGAAGATGTCCATTTTAATAAAATGCTTTTACACAGTAAAAGTGTATTTAAAATGATGTTTTGTATGGCTTTACCACCACATCTTCTTTTTCCCTGGGGAAATTTATGATACAAATTTACGTACCTCTTCTTTATTGGAGATATTTTGGGTGCAAACCTAAAATCAATTTGTATTGTTAACCAATTCCTTCTACAAATTTTTTGAAGTCCTTTGTTATGCCATATCATTGATCATAACACACCTGTAATCCCCCACAATTGGAGATTTCGTCAACTTCTTCTGTAACAAGTTTTTGCACCTTTTCAAATGTACATGAAGCCTTCTCTTCCCAATCATATGGGTTCACATAAGGCTGTGTTGGATAAATATTTATTTATCATACTCCTGCCTTTGTTTTGATCCATTATCAAATGTTTATATTGGATCATAATTTTTGCCAAAGTTTAATGACCAATAGTCTTTCCTTTGTAATCAATGTCTTTGATTTATCCTGAGGCAGGTTTACTCCATAATAATCAGCAGTTTAACATAACTTGATCTGTTTTGACCTACAAATCTAAAGTGCATTGGTCCCAATAACAATCACAAAACACCACACACACACTCACACACTCACACAAACTGATGACGATTTGTCTTTTTATTTAAAATGTTTTGGTTATTGCACACTGTTTTTGGTTATTTGTTTTACATAAGTAGTGTTGTATTTCCATAAACGGTACCCATGTCTCAATTATATGGAGAAATAAGGAAATACAACACTACTTATGTAAAACAAATAAAACAGTGTGCAATCAACCATATAACCATATTATATGGTTATATGGTTATTGCACACTGTTTTATTTGTTTTACATAAGTAGTGTTGTATTTCCTTATGTCTCCATATAATTGAGACATGGGTACCATAAACGGATTCACCGTTGATACCTTAATAAAACATAGAAGTTTTATCAATAATTCTGCTGTTTCAACCATAACAGCTTTGGTGAGAGACCAATTAATTTTGGTTTCCATGGTTACTTTCCATGGCCTCCCTCCTTCATTCAGGTATCGTACCTAGTACACCTGTATGTATATATTTGTGCTGTGGTGGGTACTTTATGACCAGCCACCACTATCAATGCACCTTTAGGGTCAGTTTTTTCATGTTCTTTTACTGCCCTGGTTACTCCTGAGTTTTTCCTCAAGGAGACTACCTCCAAAACAATCCGAGGTGGATATTCCCACATTGATAAATTCCACCATATATATTAATATATGGAAACCCCTCAGGGTCTGCTTTAGGGAATGTTCTGGGCCTTTTAAACCCTTTGGTTGATTTTTTTTTTTTTTTTTTGAGTCTTTCTCCATTAATTTTAAGCCATCTGGAGTTTTTCCTTTTCTTTTTAACTTTTAAACTCCATTTTTCCACATAGAAAAAGTTTGTGTGGTCTCCCTAATGGTAATTTTACTGCCACCAGTATCGGAACCGGCTCCGCACTAATCTGCCGTCCCAATCGCTGAGTTTTCCCCTGGGACGCTTTTTAAACTCCGTTTTTTCCACCCGGAGTATTTCCTTTCATTTTAACTTTTATTTTATTTTTTGCTTTCAAATTCCATTTCTTTTTAACTCCTGGTGGCTCTATACACCAGCCACAGAGTTCGGATATGCCCTGTAAGTATTTCAACTGCACTTATCTGCGGGCCCGTACCTACCACTGTCGAGGAGCTGCCTCTGCAGCTCTTGCTCTGCTGTCAGCATCGACGTAAGGACAATCAAGCGCCAGGCGGGGCTTCTTCACGTAGTCACTCACGTGACTCCGAAGTAAAATTAGTACCCCGTTCCTGCTTTTTCCCCATATCCCTTAAATCCATTAGCCCTAAAAGATAAATCTAACTTTCTTTTGAACACATCCAGTGAATTGGCCTCCACTGCCTTCTGCGGCAGAGAATTCCACAGATTCACAACTCTCTGGGTGAAAACACTTTTCCTCATCTATTTCCTAAATGACCTACCCCTTATTCTTAAATTGTGACCCCTGGTTCTGGACTCCCCCAACATCAGGAATCTAGCCTGTCTAATCCTTTAAGAATTTTATGTTTCTATAATATCCCCTCTCATCCTAAATTCCAGTGAATACAAGCCCAGTCGACCCACTCTTTCGTCATATGTCAGTTCCGCCATCCCGGGAATTAACCTGGTGAACCCAAGCTGCACTCACTCAATAGCAATAATGTCCTTCCCCAAAATTGCACACAATACTCCAGGTGTGGTCTCACCAGGGCCCTGTACAACTGTAGTAGGACCTCCTTGCTCCTGAACTCAAATCCTCTCGCAATGAAGGCCAACATGCCATTAGCTTTCTTCACTGCTTGCTGTACCTGCATGCATACTTTCAGTGACTGATGTACAAGCACACCCAGGTCTCGTTGCACCTCCCCTTTTCCTAATCTGACACCATTCAGATAATAATCTACCTTCCTGTTCTTGCCACCAAAGTGAATAACCTCACATTTAGCCACATTATATTGCTTCTGCCCACTCACCCAACCTATCCAAGTAATCTTGCAGCCTCATAGCATCCTCTTCACAGCTCACACTGTCACCCAGCTTTGTGTCATCCGCAAAAAGAACATTTTCCAATGTTTCTATAGACTCAAGATCAGTTCCTGTAGATTGGAGGGTAGCTAATGTTATCCCCTTTTTAAGAAAGGCAGGCGAGAAAAAACGGGGAATTATAGACCAGTTAGCCTGACATGGGTGGTTGGGAAGATGCTGGAGTCGATTGTTGAAGATGAGATAGCCGCACATTTGGATAGCGGTATCAGGATAGGTCCGAGTCAGCATGGATTTACAAAGGGGAAATCATGCTTGACTAATCTTCTGGAAATTTTTGAAGATGTAACCAGGATAATGGACAAGGGAGAGCCAGTGGATGTAGTGTGCCTGGACTTTCAGAAAGCATTTGATAAGGTCCCACATAGGAGATTAGTGGGCAAAATTAGGGCACATGGTATTGGGGGTAGGGTGCTGACATGGATAGAGAAGTGGTTGGCAGACAGGAAACAAAGAATAGGGATTAACGGGTCCCTCTCAGAATGGCAGGCAGTGACTAGTGGGGTATCACAAGGCTCGGTGCTGGGACCGCAGCTATTTACAATATACATCAATGATTTGGATGAAGGGATTCAAAGGAACATTAGCAAATTTGCAGATGACACAGAGCTGGGTGGCAATGTGAACTGTGGGGAGGATGCTATGAGAATGCAGGGTGACTTGGACAGGTTGGGGGAGTGGGCAGATGCATGGCAGATGAAGTTTAATGCGGATAAATGTGAGGTTATCCACTTTGGTAGCAAAAAACAGGAAGGCAGATTACTATCTAAATGGCGTCGTTGGGAAAAGGGGAAGTACAACGGGATCTGGGGGTCCTTGTACATCAGTCTATGAAAGTAAGCATGCAGGTACAGCAGGCAGTGAAGAAAGCGGATGGCATGTTGGCCTTTATAACACGAGGAATCGAATGTAGGAGCAGAGAGGACCTTCTGCAGTTGTACAGAGACCTAGTGAGACCACACCTGGAGTATTGTGTGCAGTTTTGGTCCATTAATTTGAAGAAGGACATTCTTGCTATTGAGGGAGTGCAACGTAGGTTTACAAGGTTAATTCCCGGGATGGCGGGCTGTCATATGCTGAGAGAATGGAGCAGCTGGGTTTGTACACTCTGGAATTTAGAAGGCTGAGGGGGATCTCATTGAAACATATAAGATTGTTAAGGGCTTGGTCACTAGAGGCAGGAAACATGTTCCCGATGTTGGGGGAGTCCAGAACCAGGGGCCACAGTTTAAGAATAAGGAGTAAGCCATTTAGAACGGAGACAAGGAAATACTTTTTCTCACAGAGAGTGGTGAGTCTGGAATTCTCTGCCCCAGAGGGTGGTGGAGGCAGGTTCTCCGGATGCTTTAAAGAAAGAGCTAGATAGGGCTCTTAAAAATAGCGGAGTTGGGATATGGGGGGAAGGCAGGAACGGGGTATTGATTGGGGATGATCAGCCCTGATCACATTGAATGGCGGTGCTGGCTCGAAGGTGCCAAATGGCCTACTCCAGCACCTATTGTCCATTGTCAAACTTGGATATATAACATTTAATTCCCTCAACTAAATCATTAATATATATTGTAAATAAATGGGGGCCCTGCACTGAGCCTTGCGGCACCCCACTAGTCAGTATTGGTAAATCCAATATTGTCAGCTCCTAATGCAGTTCTATTCATTTACTGTGCAAAGAAAAACTGTAAGAACTCAGCAAATCAAACAATAACAGTGGGGAAGAAAGGGTTAATGTTTAAATATATGCTCCTTCCATTGGAACTGATAGATTCCACTATTTATGTGATCTCTTTACATTGGCCAGTTACTAAACATTTTTTGCTGAGTTTGTCTGGCTATGTTGCTGATCCAAATCCTTTTTTGTATATTTTACTATTCTTACAATTTTGTGCAAAGGTCTTGTTAGTTTAAACTTGATTTCGTCTTTCAATCTAAATCCCTGTCAGCTTCCTCGGTACTTTGTAATGTTCAAAAGCAGTGAGTTCTCTAGTTTCTAATCCTTTATCCCTGAACCAATGCGACTAAAATGTAATTATGGAATCAAAGTACAGTAATTGCAGATTTTAAGTTCAATTTGCAGAATTTGGCCAGATGTTTTGTGAATTCAGTTTAGTTTAGAGATACAGCACAGAAACCGACCCTGTGGCCTGCCAAGTCCGCACTGAGCAGCGATCCCCCGCACACTTACACTGCCCTACACACTAGGGACAAGTTACAATTTTTACCAAAGGCAGTTAACCTACAAACCTGTACGCCTTTGGAGTGTGGGAGGAAACGGGAGCACCCAGAGAAAACCCACGTGGTCACGGGGAGAACGTGCAAACTCCGTACAGACAACAGTCATAGTCAAGATCGCACCCAGGTCTCTGGCACTGTAAGGCAGAAACTCTACCACTGTGCTGCCCCATAATTTACAGTTCGACAGCATTCTGTTTGGATTCCATAAGTAAATACATGTTATTTATTAACCTGTGCAGGGATGAAGTTTATCCCATTGATTATTCTTACTAATATTTGACAACAGGGGCACTGGATGCCTGACACTGGGCAAATCTTTGTTGTTGGACTTGTAGATGCCTTGTCGGACAGCAAGTTGCTGCGTCTGCAGCCACTTTGTGCCATGAGATTAGGAAAATGAATTTCAGCTTGAAATCTGCCTTGTCTGACTACCATCTGTATATATTTCTTGATTCTTGTTTAGAACGAGTGTCAAGGGTTACGGGGAGAAGGCAGGAAAATGGGATTAGGTGGTAGAGATCAGCCATGACTAAATGGTGGTGTAGACTCGAAGGGCTGAATGGCCTAATTCTACTTTTATAACTTGTCAACATAGAAAATAGGTGCAGGAGTCGGCCATTCGACCCTTCGAGCCAGCACTGCCATTCAATATAATCACGGCTGATCGTTCAAAATCAGTACACCGTTCCTGCTTTCTCCCCATATCCCTTGATCCCGTTAGCCCTAAGAGCTATATCTAATTATCTCTTGAAAACATCCAGTGAATTTGCTTCCACTGCCTTATGTGGCAGGGAATTGTGCAAATTCATTTCACTTGCACTTTATGCGCAATGTGATGAATAAAACCGTATTGTATTGTATTGTATTGTAGATTCACAACTCCCTGGGTGAAAATGTTTTCCTGCATCTAGCCTGTCCAACCCCTTAATAATTTTCTATGTTTCTGTAAGATCCCCTCTCATCCTCCTAAATTCCAGTAAATATAAGCCCAGTCGATCCATTCTTTCACCATATGTCAGTTCCGCCATCCCAGGAATTAACCTGGTGAACCTACGCTGCACTCCCTCTATAGCAAGAATGCCTTTCCTCAAATTAGGAGACTAAAACTGCACACAAGGCCACAGGTGTTACCAGTGTAGACAGCCAACTGAATCTTTTCATAGTCTCCCACTGCGATGCTTCCGATTATAGGAAGCGTTTGGAATGATGACGTTTAAGGAAGTTCAGTCATATGTTGTTCAATGTGGAAACCGGCCCTTTGGCCGAACTTGACCACACTGCCCGACATGTCCCAGCCACACTAGTCCCACCTGCCTGCGTTTGGTCCATATCCCTCCATACATGTCCTATCCATGTACCTGTCTAACTGTTTCTTAAATGTTGGGATAGTTCCAGCCTCATCTATCTCCCCTGGCAGCTTGTTCCATACACCCACCACCCTTTGTGTGAAATAGTTAACCCTCCGATTCCTATTAAATCTTTTCCCATATGTCCTCTCGTCCTTACTCTGGGCATGAGATTCTGTGCATGTACCCGATCTATTCCTCTCAGGATCTTATACACCTCTATAGGATCACTCTCCATCCTCCTGCGCAGCATCCTTCTCTCCAGAGATGCTGCCTGTCCCACTGAGCATTTTGTGTCTAACCGCCCAACTTCTATACTCAATACACTGACTGGTGAAGGCCAATGTGCCAAAGGCCTTTATGGCCGCCTTATCTAACTGCGACTCAACCTTCAAGGAACCATTTGTTTGCATTCCTAGATCCCTCTGCTGTACAACACCCCCCAACACCCCCTTATGTGTAGGTCCTGCCCTTGTTCCACGCCCCAAAATGCAACACCTAACATTTCTCTGTATTAAATTCCATCAACCATTCCTCAGCCCACTTGGCCAAGCGATCAAGACCCTGCTGCAATCTTTCACAAACATCTTCACTATCTACAAAACCACCCACTTTTGTATTGATTTGCATGAAATAGTTAATGTGTTCATTCTGACCCCTATAATATTGGAACAGATCCTTCAGCCCACAAATGTCTGCCAAACATTCACCAAGGAGAAGGATATTGAACTCGGTGAGTTAAGGGGAAAGAGTAGAGTAGCTATGGAAACTATGAGATTCAAAGAGGAGGAAGTACTGACACTTTTGAAAAATATAAAAGTGGATAAGTCTCCAGGTCCTGACAGGATATTCCCTAGGACATTGAGGGAAGTTAGTGTAGAAATAGCAGGAGCTATGACAGAAATATTTCAAATGTCATTAGAAACGGGAATAGTGCCGGAGGATTGGCGTACTGCGCATGTTGTTCCATTGTTTAAAAAGGGTTCAAAGAATAAACCTAGCAATTATAGACCTATTAGTTTGACGTCAGTGGTGGGCAAATTAATGGAAAGGATACTTAGAGATGATATATATAAGCATCTGGATAAACAGGGTCTGATCAGGAACAGTCAACATGGATTTGTGCCGGGAAGGTCATGTTTGACAAACCTTCTTGAATTTTTTGAAGGCGGTAACTAGGGGAATTGATGAGGGTAAAGCAGTGGATGTTGTCTATATGGATTTCAGTAAGGCCTTTGACAAGGTTCCCCATGGAAGGTTAGTTAAGAAGGTTCAATCTTTGGGTGTTAATGGCGGAGTAGCAAGATGGATTCAACAGTGGCTGAATGGGAGATGTCAGAGAGTAATGGTGGATGGCTGTTTGTCAGGTTGGAAGCCGGTGACCAGTGGGGTGCCTCAGGGATCTGTGTTGGGTCCACTGTTGTTTGTCATGTACATCAATGATCTGGATGATGGGGGTGGAAAATTGGATAAGTAAGTATGCAGATGATACTAAGATAGGTGGTGTTGTGGATAATGAAGTAGATTTTCAAAGTCTACAGAGAGATTTGGGCCATTTGGAAAAGTGGGCTGAAAGATGGCAGATGGAGTTTAATGCTGATAAGTGTGAAGTGCTACATCTTGGCAGGCAAATCAAAATAGGACGTACATGGTAAATGGTAGGGAATTGAGGAATGCTGTGGAACAGAGGGATCTAGGAATAACTGTTCATAGTTCCCTGAAGGTGGAATCGCATGTAGATTAGGGTGGTAAAGAAAGCCTTTGGTGTGCTGGCCTTTATAAATCAGAGCATTGAATATAGGAGTAGGGAAGTAATGTTTAAAATTGTACAAGGCATTGGTAAGACCAATTCTGGAGTATGGTGTACAATTTTGGTCGCCTAGTTATAGGAAGGATGTCAACAAAATAGAGAGAGTACAGAGGAGATTTACTAGAATGTTGCCAGGGTTCCAGCAACTATGTTACAGAGAAAGGTTGAACAAGTTAGGTCTTTATTCATTGGAGCGCCGAAGGTTAAGGGGGGACTTGATTGAGGTCTTTAAAATGATGAAAGGGATAGACAGAGTTGACGTGGATACGTTTTTCCCATTGAGGGTAGGGAAGATTCAAACAAGAGGGCATGACATGAGAATTAAGGGACAGAGGTTTTGGGGGTAACGTGAGGGGGAACTTCTTTACTCAGAGGGTGGTGGCTGTGTGGAATCAGCTTCCAGCAGAAGTGGTGGAGGCAGGATCGATTTTAACATTTAAGAGTAAAGTGGATAGGTATATGGACGTGAAGGGAATGGAGGGGTATGGTCCGAGTGCAGGTAGATGGGACTAGGGGAAAACAAATGGTCGGCACGGACTGGAAGGGCCGAGAGGGCCTGTTTCCGTGCTGTAATTGTTATATGGTTATATGGTTATAAACATGATGCCAAATTATTTTCTTCTGTCTGCATGTAATCTAATCCCACCATTTCCTACATACCAATGTGCCTATCTAAAAGCCTCTCATCTGCTTTAAATACCCTGTTTATAATTGCTCCACGTAATGATGATACATTTTTTTCAGTTTTTATCAGTATGAATGTGCTACTCATGGATGTTGATAATGGTGCGAGAGTCTACATGACTTTTTCTGCCCTTTTTATTTTTTTTGAAGGTTTTTGCTACAAAACTGACTTATCCTCAACCAGTGACACCTTGGAACGTGCAGGAGCTGAGGCAGGCAGTGGTAAATGGGCCGAATATACACCCAGGGGCTTCCATGGTCATCAATGAAGATGGAACACGGACTATTCTCAATGCAAGCAATACAAGCCAAAGAGAGGCCATTGCCAAACAACTACTGACACCCAGTACTGGAGAGCAGAACTCGGGGCTGAAAATTGTAAGTGAGATTCATTGAAAGTGAAAAGTTTTCAAGTTGACTTTATCCATTTGGCATAAAAATAACAACAGGTCAAAAAATAATGATGTTAAGATCGATTAATGGGCCAGGAAGCCATCTAGTTGTGTCAAAAGTACATGGATTTCTGCTACAATGTGTGTTTCCATAACTCTAATTGGATATAATGCGACTGATGAATGAGGGAACACCATTTGTATCATGCGGGACAAATTAGTTATAATGCTATTTCCACCGGGGACTAGAAAACTATTTAAAATTTATTTTGGAAATTGACCAAACACAAAGTGCTGAAGGAAGTCAACGGGTCTGGCAAAGTCTGTTTGACTCTTTGAAGAAAGGTCCCGACCCAAAACATTGCCTGTCCATTCCCTCCATAGATGCTGCCTGACTTACTGAGTTCCTCCAGCACTTGATGTTTTGCTTAAGGTTCCAACATCTGTTATTAGGCTGTGGGCCGAGCATCAAAAATGTGTCTAGAAATCTGTTTTCATGACCCACGTCACAGAACTACATGAGATTTTTCACAGATTTAGATGAAATATAATTGAGAAGGATGCCATAACCCGTCAATGCCAAAAGTTGCACATTAATTAATTAAACTAATTAGAAAAATGAGATTGCGAAAGTGAGCGCCATCTAGTGGCCAATGCCCATATTACACCATGGGCAGCCTATTTCTGTGTTGCAGTCCATTTAAACTATATTATTATACCTATACTTGGAAAACTTTATTCAGACCTTGCGGTCTGAACGAAATTTTGTTGCCTGCAGTCATACATATAGTAAATAACAAAAACACACAATAAACACATATTTAACATCCACCACAGTGAGTTCACCAGACACCTCCTCACTGTGGTGGAAGGCAAAAATCTTGTCTTTGTCTCTTCCCTTCTTCCTCTTCCTCTGCGCTGAGGCGACCCGGGCCTCCGATGTTGTGACCGCACCGGGTGATGTAAATAAGTCCCGCGGGTGAACCGCACTCCGCGAGCGGGCCGGTTCAACTCTGCGGCCCGGGGCAGTCGAAGCTGCCGAAGCTGCCGCCCTCCAGTCCAGCGGACGCAGCTGTTGCCGCGGGAGCTCCGGAAAAACAGGTCACCAACCTGTGACCCGCGAGCTCCCGACGATGTCGTCCACTGGGCCCGCGGCCGGGCCTCCGAAGTTGCTGCTGCCGCCACAGCTCCGAGTCGGGCCGCCAGAACGTCTGAACGCGCCGCAGCCCCGAAGTCGGCCAGCCCCGCGCTGGTAAGTCCTGGCTGGCTCTGCCTCCGGAGCCTCGGGTCGGTCGCAGTTAAAGTTGGAGGCCGCCAGCTCCACGATAGGCCTCAGCGCAGATGGAGCCGGAGACGGGGGATACGACAAGAAAAGTCGCGTCCCCACAAAAGGAAGAGACTAAGAACGTTTCTCCCACCTTTCCCACACACATACACTACATAATAACTCAAACTAACGCTAAAAACAAGACAAGAAAACAACAAATAAAAAGAAAAACAGACGGACTGCAGGCGAGCTGCTGCTGCCAGGGCAGCGCCGCCACTCCCACTATGTATATATATGATTTGTAAATATGACTGTAATCATATATAATTAAGTATAATTATATTATAAAAATAATATGATGAATATAATTGTGTGTTTTTTTAATGACACTGTCGCAGAGGTCCTGCTCCTGAACCAGCCTAATTAATGGGTGAGGGCAGTTCTTGTGGGTTCCTCCCTTTACCGAACCCGTGTATCTGTGGATGTGTGGATGTAAGTATGTATGTATGTAAGTGTGTATGTATGTGTGTGCATGGATGTGTACATGTATTTCTGCGTGCGGATGGATGTGTGTGTGTGGATGTATGCGTGCATGTATGTGTGTGTGTGCATGCATGGAAGTGTGCGTACGGATGGATGTGTGTGTGGATGAATGTGTGGATGGGTGGGTGGACTGTTGCGCTCACCAGCTGTCATTCACCAGCTGTCATTCACCAGCACGCCATTATCATGTAATTCACTCATTGTTTAAATAATTTGACCAAATAAACCTTGAAACGATCGACACTAAAATAAAACGTTATATAATCATTTATTTCCCCAGTTTATTTGTTTACATTACATCTGATCTTCATCTGAATATTCTTCATCAGATTCCAGGTCTTTCGATAAGTTTTGATAAGTCCATTGATAAGTTAGTTCAAGTTCAAGAGGAGGGTCAGGCAGAGGCTACAAAAAAAAACATCTCATAGTCATTAAGTCTGCATGGACTTCAATTCATAAAATGTCAACTTCTTCTTAATGTTAATGAGAATAACACTGTTACTATCATAGATAAATTAGTTCAAGTTCACATACACCAATTCATTTCTACATAAACATCAGCCATTTCTCACTCCAATGGCAGCCTATCAAGTGCAGTGAATATTCCTCCGCTTTTCTCCCGTGGTCGGGGCCTGGAAACGGCCGTAGCGACAGCACTGTGTACAGCCTCCCCCACCCCCCCCCCCCCCCCCCCCCCACCCCCGGCGGACATGATCCAAACACGCTCCGCGTTTGCGAATCGGCCGCTTCTTAATTGAGACCGCGGCTTCACTATGTTAAGTACATAGGCCCCGCGATCGGAGCACTTGTACTCGGTAAGGGATCGCAGGCAGCTCCGAGATTAGATGTTAAAGACTTATTAGACTACATGTTATGGATACACATAATTTAGGCCCTCAACTTCATGAATGAATGAATGAATGAGTGAGTGAATGTACAGCCTCCAAATCTCATTTTTTCACATTATAAAGGGTGCAATTAAATTAATTAAAATCCATACAGATTAATTTTCGTACATTCAGACTTTAGATCTTACCTTGCAGTTTGTTGATTCACAAAGTATGACTGGTTTCATAACTTTGTGTTGCAGCATCTCAGCAGCGACTTTGCTTTCAAGACTTTCTTCCACTTCTATCCACTTAGCTACACATTCTTCAGACTTCTTAATGCTTTTCTCACTAAATTCAATTACCCTGCTGCAAGTTTCCACGACATGTATTCCACAGAACTAGAAAGTACCTTCATCGGAATCTCCAGTAAAACAGGCATCAGTGAAGTCCCCTCAGCCATGTTGTGTGCTCCCTGCCTAGCTAGCCTGAAACAAAGCGCATGATTGGGCAACTGGCATACAGCTCAATGTTAAACGTGCTTTGATTGGACTAAAATACACGAACATTTTCCGTTTTTTTCTCTAATTTAATAGAAATTTGCAAGTCTTGTTCTTGACGAGTTTCAGTGGTGATTTAAATAATATTTTTACACAATATGTGAAAATTTCATGTAGTTCTGTGACTTGGGTCACGAAACACTAGAATAAAGCTCCTCGGCCCACAGCCTATATTCCTTTCTGTCTATGTAGCCTTGAATATTTTTAGCCTGCAGTAACAAAATAATCTTGTAGTTATTTAAAAAGTCTTTGCTTTTGAATAGACTTGAATATGCAAAACGAACTTTGTAATTGCAAGCCTGAAACCCTCTCTAGCCCCCAAAACCTTTTCTCCATTGTCAGAATTGTTTTCATAATGCGATTTTGTATAAAGCGAATACAACTATCATATTATAGCAGAACTACCTTTACCACTGCAGCACTTCACAACCTGTTTTACAATGAACTGGGTTTCAGTGAAGCCAATATTAAAGCAAGTTTAAACCCGAGTCCAGGGATTTCTCTATCCTCGTGCTCCTCTGTAGAACTATCAGTGATACTGACTTTCCAATGAGATATTTAACTGAGCGTCGGCCTTCCACCTCTGTTGGATGGTAGTGATAGGCGTGTTAAGCAGTTCCAGAATCCTGACCAATATCTACCCAATCAACTATTTAGAAAAAGAATGATCTGCTCACTATCTTACAGCAAGGAAACAGGTCCTTTACCCCAACCCGTCCTATTTGCCTGCATTTGATCGATATCCCTCTAAAGCTTTCCTACTTGTGTACCTGTGTTTTAAATGTTATTGTACCTATCGCAACTACCTCCTCTGGTAGCTCATCCCCTTCGCACTCTGAGTGGAAAATGTTGCTCCTTGGGTTTCTATTAAATCTTTCCCCTCTAAACTTGAACCAATGTCTTTTTGATTCCCCTACTCTGGGTAAAAGACTTTGTGCATTCACCCTATCAATTCCCTTCCTAATTTCAAACACTTCTATAAGGGCCAACGGAATCACGGGGTATGGGGAGAAAGCGGGAACGTGGTACTGATTGTGGATGATCAGCCTGATCATATTGAATGGCGGTGCTAGCTCAAAGGGCTAAATGGCCTACTCCTACACCTATTTTCTACGTTTCTAAGATCACTCCTCAGCTTCCTGCACTCCAAGAATTATAGTCCTAGCATGCAAAATCTCATTTCAAAAGTATTGTCACAATAAATGCTGCTTTTCTTGGCTTACAATAGTGACTCAACTGCCAATTCACTGCGATTGATATATAGACGTTTGGAAAGTGCTGTAAAAGATGCTGTATAGTTAGAAGCCTTTCTTTCTTACGCAGGATGTTATGTTTGCGACATGGAAAGAATGAGCAGTCTCAGTTTATTGGAGCTATGAATGCGCAAGATGGAGAGGATCTAGAATACACATCTGCCCCAGTCTCTCTCAGAAAAATGACCCATTTTCTACCTGCCTCTCCCTAATAACTTCCTGTTGGTTATTACACAGCAGTTGAATACTGTAGGGGGAGGTGCACATCACTCCCTCTTCTCCCCACTCCCACCAGGCAAGACGTACAGAAGTGTAAAAACGAACACCTCCAGATTCTTCCTGGTTGTTATCAGTCAACTGAACCATCCTAGCAATTGATAGTGAGTGGTCCTGAGCTACTATCTACCTCTTTGGAGACCCTCTGACTATTATTAATCGCACTTTGCTGGACTTTATCTTGCTATGTTATTCCCTTTATCATGTATCTGTACATGATGGACGGGTCGATTGGAGTAATGTATAGTGTTTACGCTGACTGGTTGGCATGCAGCAATAAGCTTTTACAGTACCATGTTATGTGTGACAAAATACAAACTAATTTTTAACTTGTAAAGATTTGGATAATCGCTCACCTTGAATAGGCATATGTGGGCTGCTCCATCCTCTCAAATAAGTCGATGCATTCATATTCTGAGTAACCATATAACAATTACAGCACGGAAACAGGCCCTCTCGGCCCTTCCAGTCCGTGCCGACCATTTGTTTTCCCCTAGTCCCATCTACCTGCACTCAGACCATACCCCTCCATTCCCTTCACGTCCATCCTGGGTGTCATGGTACACCAGTCATTGAAAGTAGGCATGCAGGTGCAGCAGGCAGTGAAAAAAAGCGATGGTATGTTAGCTTTCATAGCAAAAGGATTTGAGTACAGGAGCAGGGGAGGTTCTACTTCAGTTGTACAGGGTCTTGGTGAGACCACACCTGGAGTATTGCGTGCAGTTTTGGTCTCCAAATCTGAGGAAGGACATTATTGCCATAGAGGGAGTGCAGAGAAGGTTCACCAGACTGATTCCTGGGATGTCAGGACTGTCTTATGAAGAAAGACTGGATAGACTCGGTTTATACTCTCTGGAATTTAGGAGATTAAGAGGGGATCTTATAGAAACTTACAAAATTCTTAAGGGGTTGGACAGGCTAGATGCAGGAAGATTGTTCCCGATGTTTGGGGAAGTCCAGGACAAGGGGTCACAGCTTAAGGATAAGGGGGAAATCCTTTAAGACCGAGATGAGAAAGACTTTCTTCACACAGAGAGTGGTGAGTCTCTGGAACTCTCTGCCACAGAGGGTAGTTGAGGCCAGTTCATTGGCTATATTTAAGAGTGAGTTGGATGTGGCCCTTGTGGCTAAGGGGATCAGAGGGTATGGGAGAGAAGGCAGGTACGGGATACTGAGTTGGATGATCAGCCATGATCATATTGAATGGCGTGCAGGCTCGAAGGGCTGAATGGCCTACTCCTGCACCTAATTTCTATGTTTCTATGTTTACCTATCCACTTTACTCTTAAATGTTAAAATCGATCCTGCCTCCACCACTTCTGCTGGAAGCTCATTCCACACAGCCACCACCCTCTGAGTAAAGAAGTTCCCCCTCACGTTACCCCGAAACTTCTGTCCCTTAATTCTCATGAGTAGAGAGAGGTTCGGTTAAACACTGGGGTATGGTAATGAAAAAGTGATCATGTTGATCCTTCAGATTTGAGTCAACAGGGATGACAGAGGATCTGCTGCTAATCTTGTGGGTTTTGGTAAATTGGATTATTTTACAATGAATTGTTACGGTACTATTTTCCAAAGGTGTGTCGGCACATTAAGAACGGTGACGTCCTGCTGCTGAACCGCCAACCCACGCTGCATAGGCCTTCCATCCAGGCCCACCGGGCGCGGGTTCTACCTGGGGAGAAAGTCCTGCGGCTTCACTATGCCAACTGCAAAGCCTACAACGCTGACTTTGACGGCGACGAGATGAATGCTCACTTTCCACAGAATGAACTGGGGCGAGCAGAGGCCTACTTGCTTGCCAGCACTGACCAACAGTATTTGGTTCCCAAGGTAAGCACTTAATTGTCAGCCATCAAATTAGGAAAATTATTCTCGTCTCTGCATTTATTTTCCTCTAGGATTAAGGATCAGTGGCGGCCCAGCAGTGGCACGGCAGTAGAGTTGCTGCCGTACAGTGCCAGAGACCCAAATTCGATCCGGACTACTGTTGCTATTGCTATGGAGTTTGCACCGTGTGGTATTTCTCTGGGTGCTCTGCTTTCCTCCCACATTCCAAAGACAAACAGTTTTTAGGTTGATTGGATTCCGAAAAAATTGTAAATTCTTCCTCGTGTGTAGGATGGTGCTAGTGTATGGGGATCCCTGGTCGGGGTGGGCTCGGTGGGCCGAAGGGCCTGTTTCAGAGCTGAATCTCTAAAGTAAACTAAAATTACGTGTTTGAGACGTAGACACTGTGCAATTCCCCATGATTTTCTTGATGCGCACTTTGCCTTGAACGCAATGCCTTTGTTTTGAAATCATTCTTATCCTCTTCAAATCCTTTATTGTTGTCATTCCGATATTAACTTGCTTCCCCTTGTCTAAGATCAGTACAGCCCTGTGCTCCAAGTTAAAATGCAATCTCTTCATCCATCGTTGATTGCTGATTCTTCGTTTGTCAAAGCTTTGCATTTGGGATTATTGCCACAGGAAGCCTATGTTTCATTTCTTCATGCCTCCAAAATCCAGCATCTTGTACTTCGTACAGCATGGAAACAGGCCCTTCGACCCACCATATTGACCATTGATTTCCCGTTCACACTGGTTCTATGTTCTCCCACTTTCTCATCCACTTTTCAAACACACGGTGGACATTTTACAGTGGCCAATTAACTTGCAAATCCGCCGGTCTTTGGGATATGGGAGAAAATCCCTGCTGTCACAAGGAGAACGTGCAAACTCTACACAGACAGCACCTGAGGTAGGGATTGAGCTTGGGTCTCCAGCTCTGTAAGGCAGCATCTCTACCACCCGCACCACTGTGCCTTGATTCCTTGTGAACTGTACTTAATGCCAATGTTCTGCGCCCAATATCTTCTCACCATCATCAGTTTCTGAGGATATTTCACTATTGTGATTACATGCTGGTGGTTTTGCGGCACCAACAGAGTATTTTATTCATGGTGAGCGTTTGCCAAAGTGTTATTTTTTTTTACCCTGCTCCCTCTGGGGCAGTGACTTTAGTGGGAGTGCTTTGCTTTTCACTGCACTGTGGATTAAGAGGATTATTGTCCTTATGTACTTTAGACTTTGGAGATACAGCGCTGAAACATGCTCTTTGGCCCACTGAGTCTGCGTCCACCAGCAATCACCTCACACACTAACCTAGACACACTAGAAACAATTTGTGACAACTTACTGAAGCCAATTAACCTACAAACCTGCAGGTCTTTGGAGTATGGGAGGAAACTGAAGCCCCCGGAGAAAACCTATATGGTCACAGAGAGAACGTGCAAACTCTCTCAGAGAGCACCTGTAGTCAGGATCGAACCCAGGTCTCTGCCGCTGTAAGGCAGCGACTCTTCCGTTATGCCACTGTGCTAGAGAACCTAATTTGTGTTATGACCTCCCTGTGGTAATGGCAGCAATTTTAAAGTATGAAACACTCTTTGATTATTTTCCACCAGGACGGCAAACCTTTGGCAGGTTTGATTCAGGATCATATGGTTTCTGGTGCAAGCATGACGATCCGTGGTCGATTTTTCACACGGGAACAGTACATGGAACTTGTCTATCGGGGTCTTACAGACAAAAAGGGACGTGTGAAAATCCTTCAGCCGGCAGTGATCAAACCTTATCCACTATGGACTGGAAAACAGGTAATTCTATCATTCATCAATGGCATCAATTCAAAACAGTAGATAAGAAAAGATTAACTAGTTTCATGAAAGTAGACAATATTTTGGTTATAACTTCTGCCCCTATTCCCAGTACTCAAGCTTTATCTAGTTTAGCAACACAGCGTGGAAACAGGCCCTTCAGCCCACCTCGTCAACGCCAACAATCAATTGCCCATACATTAGTTTCATCATAAACATTAGCAACATTTTACAGGAGCCAATTAACATATAAACATAGAAAATAGGTGCAGAAGTAGGCCTGCAGCACCATCCAATACGATCATGGCTGATCACTGAAAATCAGTACCCCGTTCCTGCTTTTTCCCATTATCCCTTCATTCCGTTAACCCTAAGAGCTAAATCTAACTCTCATAGATAGAAACATAGAAACATAGAAATTAGGTGCAGGAGCCTGCACCGCCATTCAATATGATCATGATCATCCAATCTGGGCCACCACATCCAACTCCTTCTTAAATATGGCCAACGAACTGGCCTCAACTACCTTCTGTGGCAGAATTCCACAGATTCATTCCACTCTCTATGTGAAAAACGATTTTCTCATCTCGGTCCTAAAAGACTTCCCCCTTATCCTTAAACTGTGACCCCTTGTCCTGGACTCCCCCAACATCGGGAACAATCTTCCTGCATCTAGCCTGTCCAACCCCTTAAGAATTTTGTAAGTCTCTATGAGATCACCCCTCAATCTTCTAAATTCCAGCGAGTACAAGCCAAGTCTATCCAGTCTTTCTTCATATGGAAGTTGTGCCATCCCAGGAACTAGTCTGGTGAACCTTCTCTGTACTCCCTCTATGGCAAGAATGTCTTTCCTCAGATTAGGAGACCAAAACTGCATGCAATACTCCAGGTGTGGCATCACCAAGACCCTGTACAACTGCAGTAGAATCTTGTACTCAAATCCTTTTGCTATGAATGCCAACATACCATTCGCTCTCTTCACAGCCTGCTGCACCTGCATGCCTACTTTCAATGACTGGTATACCATGACACCCAGGTCTCGCTGCATCTCCCCTTTTCCTAATCGGTCACCATTCAAATAATAGTCTACCCTCCTGTTTTTGCCACCAAAGTGGATAACCTCACATTTATCCACATTATACTGCATCTGCCATGCATTTGCCCACTCACCCAGTCTATCCAAGTCATCCTGCAGCCTCCTAGCATCCTCCTCACAGCTAACACTGCCCCCCAGCTTCGTGTCATCCGCAAACTTCGAGATGTTACATTTAATTCCCTCGTCCAAATCATTAATGTATATTGTAAATAGCTGGGGTCCCAGCACACTGAGCCTTGCGGCACCCCACTAGTCACTGTCTGCCATCCTGAAAAGGACCCGTTCACTCTTACTCTTTGCTTCCTGTCTGCCAGCCAGTTCTCTATCCACATCAATACTGAACCACCAATACCATGTGCTTTAAGTTTGTATACCAATATCTTGTGTGGGACCTTGTCGAAAGCCTTCTGAAAGTCCAGATACAACACATCCACTGCTTCTCCCTTATCCACTCTACTAGTTACATCCTCAAAAAATTCAATAAGATTCGTCAGACATGATTTACCCTTCGTAAATCCATGCTGACTTTGTCCAATGATTTCACCATCTCTCTCTTGAATACATCCAGTGAATTGGCCTCTATTGCCTTCTGTGGCAGAGAATTACACAGATTCACAACTCTCTCTGGGTGAAAAGGTTTTTCCTCATCTCAGTCCCAAATAGACTACCCTTTATTCTTAAACTACCACCCCTGGTACTGGACTCCCCACAACATCAGGAACATTTCTCCTGCATCGAGCCTCTCCAATCCCTTAGGAATTTGATATTTTCTATAAGATCCCCTCTCATCCTTCTAAAGTCCAGTGAATGTAAGCCCAGTCAATCCATTCTTTTTTGTTTAAGAGGGAACTGCAGATGCTGGAAAATCGAAGGTAGACAAAAATGCTGGAGAAACTCAGCGGGTGAGGCAGAATCTTTGGAGCGAAGGAAATAGGCAACGTTTCAGGTCAAGACCCTTCTTCAGACTGATGTGAGGGTGGGGTGGGGGGGAGGAAGAAAGGAAGATGTGGAACCAGAGGGCTGAGGGAGAGCTAGGAAGGGGAGGGGAAAGTAAGGACCACCTGAAATTAGAGAAGTCAATGTTCATACTGCTGGAGTGCAAACTGCCCAAGTGAAATATGAAGTGCTGCTCCTACAATTTACGGTGGTCCTCACTCTGGCTATGGAGGAGGCCCAGGACAGTAAGGTCGGAATGGGAGAGGGAGTTGAAGTGCTGAGCCACCGGGAGATCAGGTTGGTTATACAGGGTTGTACAGGGTTTTGGTGAGACCAGACCTGGAGTATTGCGTACAGTTTTTGGTCTCCCAATCTGAGGAAAGACATTCTTGCCATAGAGTGGGTACAGAGAAGGTTCATCAGACTGATTCCTGGGATGTCAGGACTTTCATTTGAGGAAAGACTGGATAGACTCGGCTTGTACTCGCTAGAATTTAGAAGACTGAGGGGGGATCTTACAGAAACTTACAAAATTCTTAAGGGGTTGGATAGGCTAGATGCAGGAAGATTGTTGCCCATGTTGGGGAGGTCCAGACAAGTCTAAGGATAAGGGGGAATTCCTTTAGGACCGAGATGAGGAAAACATTTTTCGCACAGAGAGTGGTGAGTCTCTGGAATTCTCTGCCACAGAAGGTAGTTGAGGCCAGTTCATTGGCTATATTTAAGAGGGAGTTATATGTGGCCCTTGTGGCTAAAGGGATCAGGGGGTATGGAGAGAAGGTAGGTTCAGGATACTGAGTTGGATGATCATATTGAATGGCGGTGCAGGCTTGAAGGGCCGAATGGCCTACTCCTGCACCTATTTTCTATGTTTCTGCGAGCTGAGCGGAGGTGTTCGGTGAAACGATTGCCAAGCCCAAGCTTGGTCTCACCGATGTAGAGCAGCTGACATCTAGAGCAGCGGATGCAATAGATGAGGTTGGAGGAGGTGCAGGTGAACCTCTGCTGCACCTGGGTCCTTGAATGGAGTCAAGGGGCGAGGTAAAGCGACAAGTGTAGCATTTCTTGCGGTTGCAAGGGAAAGTGGCCGGAGAGGAGGTGGTTCGGGTGGGAAGGGACTAATTGACCAGGGAGTTACGGAAAGCAGACAGGGGAGGAGATGGGAAGATGTGGCACTTGGTGGGATCACGTTGGAGGTGGCGAAAATGTCGGAGGATTATTTGTTGTATGTGACGGCTGGTAGGGTGGAAGGTGAGGACAAGGGGATTCTGCCTTTGTTATGGGGGGGGTGAGAGCAGAGTCACGGGGTATAGAAGAGACCCTGGTGAGAGCCTCATCTATGGTAGAAGAGGGGAACCCCTGTTCCCTGAAGAATGAGGACATCTCCGATGCCCTGGTGTGGAACACCTCATCCTGGGTGCAGATGCAGCGTAGACGGAGGAATTGGGAGTAGGGGATGGAGTCCTTACAGGAAGCAGGGTGGGAAGAAGTGTAGTCCAGATGGCCATGGGAATCAGTGGGCTTATAGTGGATGTCGGTCAGTAGTCTATCACCTGCCATCCATTCTTTGATCATATGTCAGTCCCGCCATCCCAGTAATTAACCTGTTGAACCTACGCTGCACTCCCTCAATAGCAAGAACATCCTTCCTCAAATTAGGAGACCAAAACTGCACACAATACTCTAGGTACGGTCTCACCAGGGCCCTCGTATGACCTCCTTGCTCCTAGGCCAGGAGTTAGATGGGAGCTAGAGCGTGTTGTACATTTTTGGACAGACTGTATGTTCCGGACTGTTTTCTTCTAAATTTATGTAAAATATTTTCTTTTTGACCTTGCATTATTTTCACTGGTACTTGATAAAGTTGGGAGGATCAATGGGAGAATCCTCTTGGTTACGTTTCGTACTGGCATTGCTTATATTTGAACTACAGTATCTTTAATCGGACTTTTATCAGGTTGTAATGTTATATTGTTGACTAAATGTTGTATCCTCTATCTGTATACTGTGGACAGCTTTGATTGTATTCATGTAGAGTCTTTTTGACTGGATAGCACGCAAATCCAAACCTCAGTATCGTTGACAATAATAAACTAAAATTATTTATGTGTAGAGCGTTAATCTAGCTGCATGGAAAGATTCAAATTGGTTTCTATAGTAAAGGAGGGGCTCTTACTATAAAACGATACAGAGTGCTAGAGTAACTCCATGGGCCAAGCAGCATCTCTGAAGAATATGGGAAGGTCACTGCCTGACCTGTTGAGTTATTCTGGCACTGACTTTTTTTTGTAAACCAGCGTCTGCAGTTCCTGGTATCCACATGTTACTGCTCTTACTATGAGTTAGTTTTGTTCACCAACCACCTCCCTACCTCGGCTCCAAGCTACTTTGAATAAAGTTGCACTAAATACTTCAGCTTACATTATGTTGTGTTAATGTGCCTGTTAAGTAGCAGCAACTAAGAAATTAATTGTTCCAATTCTGATGCATGTGACATTTAAACACCCTTGACACTGCTTGAAAATATTTGGGAGCATTTTAAACTGCTGTGAATAAAAAAAATGGTTGTGAATCAGATACAATCATTACCTTTTGAGTGGCATCTCTTTTTCCCACGTTAGGTCGATATCCTTCTGTGCTTTGTGTTCTAGGCAAGGTGTCGAATGACATGGACAGAATGAAATGCTACCTTTATTATCATTCAGACCTTTTGGTATGAACGAAATGTTGTGCCTGCAGTAATACATATAATAAGATAACAAAAACACACAATAAACACAGATTTAACATCCACCACAGTGAGTTCACCAGGCACCTCCTCACTGTGATGGAAGGCAAAAGTCTTAAAGTCTTTGTCTATTCCCTCCTTGTTCTCCCTCTGCGCCGAGGCGATCCAGGCCTCCGATGTTGTGACCCGGCCGTGTGATGGTAGGTAAGTCAGTCCCGCGGCTGAATCCAGCTCTGCGAACGGGCCGGTTCAAACTCCGCGGCCCGGGCCGGTCGAAGCTGCCGCCCTCCAGTCCAGCGGACGAATCTGTTGTTGCGGGAGCTCCAGAAAAACAGGTCACCAACCTGTGACCCGCGAGCTCCCGACAATGTCGTCTACTGGGCCCGCGGCCGGGCCTCCGAAGCCGCGCCGCCGGCGCAGCTGCCAGGCAGAACGCCGCCACAGCTCCAAAGTCGGGCCGCTGCCGCTGCCGGAACGCCAGAATGCCGCCACAGCTCCAAAGTCGGGCCGCTGCCGCTGCCGGAACGCCAGAATGCCGCCACAGCTCCAAAGTCGGACCACTGCCGGAACGCCAGAACGCCACCACAGCTCCAAAGTCGGGCCGCTGCCGGAACGTCGGAGCGCCGCCACAGCTCCAAAGTCGGGCCGCTGCCGGAACGTCGGAGCGCCGTCGCAGCTCCAAAGTCGGGCCGCTGCCGCTGCCGGAATGCCGCCACAGCCCTGAGGTCGCCAGCTCCTCCATTTATGGGCTAGAAAGCCGACTGGGCTTTGTTTCTTTGCTGTACAATTCTGACTATACATTTGATGTGTAGGGGTGATAAAGAGACCAAGGATGCACGAACAAATTCAGGTTGGTCTATTCAACCAAGAGTGCGCTATTGAGAGTGATTCCAATATTAAACTAAAAAAATAATAATTTTATGCGCCATCCATGCAGGTCCCACCATACACCATACAATCAAAGCACATACAAGTACAACAAACAGTGCAAAGAGAACATAAGCAGAGCAGAATATAGTGTTCAGACCTACAGAGAAAGTGCATATTCTTTTTTTTTAAAGAGCAAGGGTCATGATGATGTAGGTTGGAAGATTGGGACTACATACTTAGCATATGAGCGCTCCAAAAGTATGTTAAAAATAAGCTATTGTATCTGGTCAAAGGTGTTTTTTGAAGGTTTTGTACCTTCTTCCCAATGGAAAAGAGGAGAAGAAGGGGATGAGTGGTCTTTGATTATGTTGGCTGTGCAAATGTTTATTTTTACATGACCGATAAGTAGCTTTGACAAGATGCCTGCTATTCTTTGTGGTATTAATTGGGTAAATTAGTTACATTAAAAGATAGAAAATTGGAATTGGAAAAAATATATGTGCATTGTAACACTGCTTAAATTAAAATAGGCCAATTGGTTTAGTTCAGTTTAGTGTATTGTCACGATACCGAGCTACGGTGAAAAGCTTTTGTTGCATGCTGTCCAGTCAGCAGAAAGACAATACATGATTACAATGGCTCGATTTGCAGTGTACATGCTAAGGCAATAATGTTTAGTGCAAGGTAAAGCCAGTAAGGTCCGATCAAAGGTAGTCCGATGCTCACCAATGAGGTAGATAGTTCAGGACTGCTCTCTAGTTGTGGCAGGATGATTCAGTTGCCTGATAACAGCTGGGAAGAAACTGTTCTGGTAAGAAATGGCGTGAGTGGTCCTGATAGTCCTTTTTGCTCTGAATATATTGGTTGAGTTGTAATTGTCACACCGTGTAACAAACAATATATCGTTGGTTTATTTCTATTTCTCTCATCCTGCGACTGAAAATTCTGTGGTCTTTTCAGGTGGTTTCTACATTGCTGATTAACGTAATCCCTGAGGATCAAACACCACTGAACTTGATAGGAACATCAAAAATCAATGGGAAGGCTTGGGTTAAAGAGGCTCGGCGATTGACGATGGACTTTGATTCAGAATTGATGTCTGAGTCCAAGGTAAGTTTCCATCAGATTTTGCAATCTTTTAACCAGTTTATCCACATTTGTCACATCTTCTTTGGCTGGAGTATATCAATTGCTCCAATTGGTGATGCCACCCCTGGTCTTTTGTGCATCTTTGGAATGTTGGAAGAAACTGTAGTACCCGGAGAAAGCCCAGGCGGTCACAGGATGCATGTAGAAACTCATTACAGGCAGCACCCGTGGTCAGGATGGAACCCAGGTTGCCGGTGTGTGAGGCAGCAAATCTACCACTGCGCCACTGTGCTGCCCGTTACTTTCATTATTTTTACAAGATGAATTAAAAAAATACCTCATTAGATAAGACCCAATTTTGGGTGCAAACTATAGGAAAGGTGAGAGGGTGCATAAAAGATTCACAAGGATATTACTGGGACCAGAGGGCTCTGCTTCCAAGGAGGGATTGGATTGGGTGGGACTATGCTCTCTGGGGAGAAGGAGGCTGAAGCGTGACCTTATTGAGGTTTATAAAAATAATTTAGAACAAAGAATTTATATTCTCCTCTGCCTCCTCTGTCTTCACCTCAAAAACATAGATAGGGTAACCAGTCAGAATCCTTTTCCCAGCGTGGAGATGTCCAACACTAGAGGGCAATAGACAATAGGTGCAGGAGTAGGCCATTCGGCCCTTCGAGCCAGCACCGCCATTCAATTTGATCATGGCTAATCGTCCCCAATCAGTACCCCGTTCCTGCCTTCTCCCCATATCCCCTGACTCCGCTATTTTTAAGAGCTCTATCCAGCTCTCTCTTGAAAGCATTCAGAGAACCTGCCTCCACCCCCCTCTGAGGCAGAGAATTCCACACTCACAACTCTCGGTAAGAAAAAGTGTTTCCTCGTCTCCGTTCTAAATGGCTTACTCCTTATTCTTAAACTGTGGCCCCTGTTTCTGGACTCCCCCAACATCGGGAACATGTTTCCTGCGTCTTCTGAATCTTCTGGGTTTATCCTTTTTTCCTATTTTATTTCCAATGGCCGGCAATAACTGCGGTCCGCAATACAGTATTAGCATTTTACTCTATTCCGTTTCTTACCCCCACACCCTACTCATCTCACACATCTGTCGAACTGTTCATTTGCGGTTAACACCGATGCATCAACTTGTATATAAACACCGGCTGTGTCACGTGGGTAATCGTTGACCCCATCATTGTACTTATATTCATGCTCTGATCACAGTTATTACTTCTCTCCAATCATTAGATTTGTCTGGTTAGGCATAGCTCTAAAGTGAGAGATGGGGAAAGTTTAATGGAGATGTGCGGGGCAAGTTTTTTACACAAAGGGTATGAGGACCTGAAACACATTGTCAGGATGGTTACTCTGCTGCTGGGTCTGCTGGCAAAGCTTTATATTGTCAGGATGGTTAGATACAATAGTGGCGTTTTAAGAGGCTTTTAGATAGGCACATGGCAGTGCAGGGAATAGAGGGCTATGGATCATCATATGAGATCACTTTAACTTGGCATCATGTTTGGCACAAACATTGTGGGCCGAAGGGCCTGATCCTGTGCTGTACCTTTCTATGGAATCTAAGAAAAGCACTATTTACATTGAGGCAATCTTGTATTCTGTTTCAATCCAGCTGATCTGATGCAGGGTCCAAGAAGCAATAGACAATAGGTGCAGGAGTAGGCCATTCAGCCCTTCGAGCCAGCACCGCAATTCAATGTGATCATGGCTGATCATCCACAATCAGTACCCCCCTTTCCTGCCTTCTCCCCTTATCCCCTGACTCCGCATTTTCTAATTTCCCTGCAGCTCCACAATATGATACTGGGACTTCCTGACAATATAAAGCTTTGCCAGCAGACCCAGCAGCAGAGTAAGACGAGAGCTTTGCCCTTCTTATCCGTCAGCACGCCCCAGGCTGACCGATCAGTGCAAGAGAGTGAGGAATCATTTCCATTTAAATAAGCTGAGTGGCACAGCAGATCAGTAATCAGCATTTTAAGCCTTTAAGTCTGTAAAAAAAATAATAATGGAAGACATATTGACATATCGAGTTATCCACAAGATATTTTAATACAGCTTGAAAACATTACGATGCAAATTTTCCTCCCATTTGAGTTAGCTTCTTTATAGTTGTCCTTTTGATATTGGTTGTGGGGAGGTCACATTCAGGTCACGGGATGATTATGTATTTTTCTCCAATTATAAATTATAGCAGGGCACTTAATAAATTCCAACATTGAGTGTTCATTGCACTTGATGTTTCCACTAGTGGGAGAGTCTAGAACCAGAGGCCATAGCTTCAGAATAAAAGGATGTCCCTTTAAAAGGGAGATGAGGAGGAATTTATTTTAGTCAGAGGGTGGTGAATCTGGGGTATTCATTGCCACAGCATGCTGTGGTGGCCAGGTCGATGGACTAACAGATTCTTGATGAGTACAGGTGTCGGGGGTTATGAGGCGAAGGCAGGAGAATGGGGTTGAAGGAAAGCTAGATCAGCCATGATTGAATAGCTGAGTAGACTTGATGGGCCAAATTGCCTAATTCTGCTAATAACCAATTGAACATGAGCACAATTCAATACTTTATGTTCGATGAGACAAGTTACCTAGCATCAGAACCTGTTAGTGAGAATATTATCACTGTGCAATAAGTAATATATTGTATCAGACCTGTTTAGTTCATTTCCTGCCACAAACAGGTGCCCTGATTCTGAGCTACCAGATTTTTTTTGCATGAGACTTTAAGTCAAGACCTGCCTAGTCTAGATATTACGGATATTGTGAGCCATTTCCAGTTGACATTACTTGCTCAATAAACCCCATCAAAGATTAGCCAGTCATTTGCCTCACAGTTAGTTTAGTGCCCTTGTTAGTTACTACAAAGGAATTAATTTAGTGTGAAGCACCTTGAGACACTTCTAAAAGTCATGCTGAAGTAATATACAAACTCGAGTTCATTATTTGTTGATGTTTTTATTAACTTAAAATGTATATGATTTCCAACACTCTCCCTCCCCTCTACTTTCAGTCTGAAGAAAGGTTCCGACCTGAAACGACACCTATCCTTTTTCTCAAGAGATGCTGCTTGAGTTACCCCAACACTTTGCGTTTACCTATTAATAATGTGGCAGGATATGCAATGCTTACTGAATCGCTGGTTTTCTTTTTAATGGCAGGTTATTATTCTGGAAGGAGAGCTGCTTTGTGGTGTTCTGGACAAAGCTCACTATGGCAGTTCAGCCTATGGGCTGGTCCACTGCTGCCAGGAGCTGTATGGTGGCGAGACCAGTGGAAAACTACTGACCTGTTTGGCACGACTCTTTACTGCTTATCTCCAGCTCTACCGGGGATTTACTTTAGGTAACAGATAATTTGCCGTATAATACTTGCTCTGTCTCCCCACTGGATCCTTTCATTCCTCAGTACAGAAGGAATACTATTTTCACAGCTTTGTATTGAAATACCTTGTCAATCAGCTTGTACCCTTGCAGAAATTCCAGTACAAAAGCTGGATACCTGCATAATGTCCACTAACCTCCCCCTCCTGTTGAACACTGACAGGGCAACATGGATATTGAGAGGATGTTTCCACTAGTGGGCAAGTCTAGGACAAGAGGCCATAGCTTCAGAATAAAAGGATATGCCTTTAGAAAGGAGATGCAAACAAATTTCTTTAGTCAGCGTGTGGTGAATCTGTGGAATTCTTTGCCACAGAAGGCTGTAGAGGCCACGGCGGCGTATATATTTAACGCAGAGATAGATAGAATCTTGATAGGTACGGGTGTCAGAGGTTATGGGGAGAAGGCAGGAGAATTAGAGGCAGAGTTAGGAGGGAGCGATAGATCAACCATGATTGAATGGTGGAATAGATTTGATGGGCCAAATGGCCTAATTCTGCTCCTGTCACTTTTGATTTTATGATCAGACATGTACCCAGTACAAAAGCTGGATACCGGCTGAATGTTTACTAACCTCCCCCTACCATTCAACACCTATGGGGAAATATGAATGGAGAGGATGTTTCCACTAGTGGGCCAATCTAGGTTTAGAGTAGTCAATGGACCGAATGGCCTAATTTACTCCTATAATTTATGAAACATCCGAGCAAGAAGGTACTGACATTTAGTCAGATTGGTGGAACTACAAGTGAACCAAGTAGATTGATAAAAGATGGTGTGTTTAAAAATACATTGTATACTTCTGAGTGCTTGAATAGCTGTTTAGAGAGTCTGGTTGGAAAACATTACAGTCACTTGAAGGCATTTGGCAAAGTGTTGGGGATGAAGCTATCAGAGTTGATCAATATGTGTTGTAATTGTAGAATGAAAGGAATGGAATATAGCGAAGCATGAAGGTCAATTTAATATCAAGGCTAATCTGATTGTAACCTCAACTCACCACTCCTGCCTACGGGTGGTAATCTTTCACTGACTTGCTTATCTACCTCAGTCATAAAATTATTCAAACACTGCTTGCACAACCTTTTGAGGTTCTAAAGACATGTAACCCTCTGCCAGAAATAACTATACCTCATCTTTATCTGAAATAGGTATCCCTTTATTTTTAAACAGTGACATTCCAGGTCTCAGTTTCAATTAAAAGCTCCCCTCATATTTCTGAACTCTGGCAGATACTAGACAAGCCTGTCCAGCCTTTCCTCATCATACAAACTACCCATTCCAGGTATTAATCTAGTAACCCATCTGAAATGTTTCCACCACATTCACTTAACTTGCACTATTAAATAAGACAACTAATATGTATGCAGTACTCCAGATGTGATCTTTCCTACATTATACTCCATTTGCCATACATTTGTGCATTTACTTAACCCACATAACATTTTCATAGACGCCTTAGGTCTTTTACACAACCTGCTTTCCAATCACAAATTCCTCATATTCCGCTCGGGTAGCCGACATATACCTCTTACTCCGCTTGGCTCTTGTATGCTTTGTTTTTAATGTGTGTGGAACTTAAAATTCGTATGTAATTTGTTAAATTAAATTTATTTTTTAATTTAGTCGTAGAAAGCATGGAAAAAAGGGCCTTTCAGCTCCACCATGCTGACCAAAATGCCTAATCTACGTTAGTCCTACCTTGGTTTAGTTTAGTTTATTTTCACGTGTACTGAGGTACAGTGCAAACATTTTGTTGCGTACCAACCTGTCAGGTGAAAGACAATACATGATTACAATCCACGTGGTAAAGGGAATAACGTGAATAACGTTTAGTGCAAGATAAAGTCCAGTAACGTCCGATCAATGATAGTCCGAGGGTCTCCAGTGAGGTAGATAGTGGCTCGGGACAGCTCTAGTTGTTGTTAGGGTGGTTCAGTTGCATGATAACAGCTGGGAAGCAACTGTCCCTGAATCTGGAGATGTGCGTTTTCACGCTTCTAAAACTCTTGCGTGATGGGAGAGGGGAGAAGAGCGAGTTGCCAGGGTGCATCTACTCTTTGATTATGCTGTTGGCCGTCCCAAGGCAGCGTGAAGTATAAATGGAATCAATGGATTGGTTTGTATGATGGTCTGGGTTGCGTTCACAACTCTATGTAATTTCTTGGTGTCTTGGATGGAGCTGTTCCCAAACCGTGCTGTGATGCTTCCCGATAAAATGCTTTCAACTGCGCATCAGTAGAAGTTGGCGAGAGTTGTTGGGGACATGCCGAACTTCCTAAGCATTCTAAGGAAGTAGATGTGTTGGTGCGCTTTCCTGGCCATTGCTTCAATACGGATGGTCCTGGTCACCTTGTTGGTGATATTTAGTCTCGGAATTTGAAGCTTTCAACTATCTCTACTTCGGCACCGTCAATGTATGTGTACCGCTTCTCCTCCTGAAGTCAGTCACTATATCCTTTGTCTTGCTGACATTGAGAAAAGGGTTGTTATCTCAACACCATGTCACTTGGTTCTCCATCTCCTTCCTGGACTCCATTTCATCATTATTTGATATCCGGCCTACAACAGTGGTGTCGCCTGCAAATTTGTAAATTTAGTTAGATTTGTACATGGCTGCACAGCTGTGGGTGTACAAGGAATAAAGTAGGGGGCTGTGAACGCATCCTTGTGGAGCATCACTGTTGAGGATCATCGTGGAGGATGATTTGTCCCCTATCCTCACTGATTAGCATCTGTTGGTCAGGAAGTCGATCCAGTTGCAGAGATGAGTGCTGACTCGCAGATCCGCAAGTTTGGTGATTAGCTTGGATGGGATAATGGTGTTAAAGGCAGAGCTGTAGTCTATGAATAAATGTCTGAGTCAGTACCTGTTTGAGTTTGGCCCATATCTCATTAAACTGTTCCTATCCATGTACGTCCAAATGCTTGTAAATGTTGTGTTATAATACTTGCCTCAACTACCTCCTCTGACAGCTTGTTCCATATACTCACTACCCTCAATATGAAAAATATATTCCTTGGATTCCTATTAAATCTTTTCTCTCTTACTTTAAATCTGTGTCCTCTGGTTCTTCATTCCTGAACTGATTTGGCTTCCCAAATCTACTCTATCTACCATTTCTCTGCCCATTTGTGCAGCTGATCATAATGATGCTCCAATATTTGAAAACCATCTTTGCTATCTACGTTACAACCCACTTTAGTGTCATCTGCAAACTTATTAATCATGCCTGGTACTTTCTCATCCAAATTATTCATATAAACCAAGAGAATGGGGCCAGCAATGGGACCGATCCCTGAGGCACCCTTGTAGTCACAGGCCTCCAGTCTGATAGACAACCTTCCACCATCACCCTCTGCCTACTTCCATGAAGTCAATTTTCTTTCCAGTCAGTAGCTCTTCCTGGATCCCATGCGTTCTAACCTTAGAAAGGAGCCTACCATGGAGAACTTTTTTAAATCTGTGTCCTCTGAATTTGTTGCATTTTTTTCACATTTCCTATGCATTTCCAAAGAATACTATTGAACCTCATGCATGTTATGACTTTGTGGCTGCAGTAAGCAACAAATGCAGATTTATTCTAGATTGTAATAGGTTCCTCATTATGAATTTCAGGTGGAAAAATAATTTTTTTGGAAAGGTTAAAACATGCTGCAAGGTCAGGAAACGTTCTCTTGAATGATAATATGTCAGAAGCTTCAAGGCAAACGTTTGTCACATTTACTAAATTATACCTTTCTTTAAAATGTAGACGTTGAGGACATTCTAGTGAAGCCCAAGGCAAACGCAAAGCGAAAAAAAATCATTGCACAACTGGCGCAGTGTGGAGCCAAGGTAAAGAAGTGACTCCTTTCTAATAGGACTAGCTTTTAATTAATAGATAAGCTTAGTTTGTATTTCATCACATGTTTTAGATAAAGGATGACGACACAATGTGTATTTAACGTTGAAATCGTACAAGACCAACACCAGGAAATGTTCTGACAAATTTGCAGAGTGATAAGAAATGGTGATTTTTGTATTTCATTCCATCCAAAGTGCATTCTCATGGGCCTGTCCACTTAGGCTATTTTTAGGCGACTGTCATAGCCGTAGCAGGTCGCCGAAAAACCGGCGACTGGACCCTCCTTCGACATAAAATTTGAAATAGAATCATACTTTAACAAAAAAAAAACAAAGTCAGCACCAGCGACAACCTACGTAATCCTGGCGACAGCCTACGTCATCCTGGTGACAACCTACCACGGCACCTATGTCAGGAGAAGTCAAGCTACGCTCATTGGTGTCAAGCCGATTGTCGCTGAAAAGTTTTAAACATTTCAAAATCCAACGGCGACCAGAAAAACGCTACGATTCTTTGGCCGACTGAGGAGACTACTCACGACCATACAGGCGACCGTGAAACTTCACTGTAAAGAAATTATGCTCAAGGTTTTTGTGCTGTAAAATGCATGTGTGTGTAAAAAAGAAAATAGTTATATGTTTATTCTTAGATGTCATGGAATGTCATGTTTGCTAGTTTGCTGACTAGAAATGTAACTCAAGCCTGTCTATCTTGTCTTTAGGCCATCCGAAATGCTTTTAATTTGCCAGAGTCTGCCTCATGTGAAGAAGCTCAGGATAAGTGGCAAAATGCTCACCTCAGTAAAGATCCCAGGGACATGAATGTAGTGGACCTCAAATTTAAAGAAGAAGTGAATCAGTACAACAACCAGATCAACAGGGTCGGAAATGAGGAACAAATATTGTTTTTTTAAATTACTAATAAATGTTTGTTTTGTTGGAGGCAATGGGGATGATTGCTGTGGGATACAACATTTCCTGTGGTTTTCACTGAGTGTTCGTGTTGCCAACAGAGTGGATAAGTTCCAAATAGCGTAATTTCATCCATCGTGTATTAAAATACAGTAGCTCTTCTGTACAAGGGATTTTCTTTCAATTCCCATCATGTCCATCCATTTGTGTGTGGGGATTTATTATGTTGTTTACTTGAACAATGGGCCAAATGCGGGCAAATGGGGCTGGCTTAGATGAGGCATCTTGATCAACATGGACGAGTTGGGCCAAATGGCCTGATTCCGTGTTGTAAATTAATATGTAGTCAGAGTCAAAGCCAGTCGGCAGGAAATGTTCATCCTGCTAAATATTCTCAGCTGAACAGAAAGCAGTGGTGATTTTGTCGTGTTTTATTTTTCACTATTGTTGTCCAGACCTGACTAAGGAATGAAGTGGGGGCTCCAGTTATTTGTCTCCTCGGTATAATTGACTTTGCGAAATAGTGTTTAATTTTTTTTGCTGCTGAGCATGGTTAATGCAATAAGGACCGGTTTCCATGAGAACTTGCACAATTTTCTTTTGCAACTCATGGTTTCATATAGGAAAAATATTGCGATGTATCAAACTACCAGTTGCATTAAATAGTTGTGTAATATAAATGTGTTATTGAATGAATGACAGGATTTGTGCATCAGCTTGGCTGTACCTAGAAATTCTTTATTTTGTAAATTTATCATTGAATTTCAGCAGAAATCCCAGCAAAATGCAAAATTGCAGGTGCCGCATCTTCATTTCACAACTGCAGAGAGAGAAAGGAAATGTATAAATGTGCAATGCTCATTTGTTGGGAAATTGATAGAAACTGCTATTAAGGGCCTGGTTGATTAGACAACGTCAACGTGGTTTGTTGAAAATGAAATCTGTTTGGCAAATTTAATATTTCTAGGATGTAACTGGCAGGGTAGAATGGACAGGAAGGTGGAGTTGGAGGAAAATGATGGAAACTGTGAGCTTCGTCACCTTTGGGCAGCACAGTGGTGCAACCGGTGGAGCTGCTGCCTCATAGCACAAGAGACCCAGGGTCGATCCTGACCTTAGGTGCTATCTGTACGGAGTGACCATGTGGGTTTCCTCAAGGTGTTCCGGTTTCTTCCCACACCCCAAAGAATTGAAGGATTATAGGTTAATTGGCCTCTGTGAATTGCTCCTAATGTGTCGAGAGCGGATAAGAAAGTCTGAACGTGTGATGAGTGGTAGGAGTGGACTCCATGAGAAAAGTGGCCTGTTTCCTTGCTGTGTCTATAAAGTAAAAAAAGAATCCTTTTGTGAAGAAGTGAGAAATCTGCAAATGAAGTCCACAGAAGAAATTGCTGTTCCAAAAATGAATAAGCTTGCAGCTATTACAATAAATCCAGAAGGCAAATAATAGCCTTTATTATAAGGGGGTTAATGAGGAAATCTTGCCTCAGGGCTTTGCTGAGTTGGAGAATTGTGTAAAGAGTTTATCTCTAAAGATATGAATATTTTCTCTCAGATGACCAGGTTGAATTCTGCGATGAAGTGGTTATAATATTAGGGGAGTGGGTAAGAGTGATCTACAGTGATCGGAGTTAAAAAGAGTAAGGTTTGCAAAACAGCACTTACAATTCTGAAGGGAATCGGTTGAGACATAACCTTGCTGTGGAGTCCCAAGCTACGAAAAGGAATGTGTCTTTTTGGATGAGAAGAAAAATTTCAGTGGGATGTCACTTTTTGAAATTCTGAACTCCTCGGAGGTATGCTTGGTCATTGATACCAGAAAATTTATGAACACTAAAACGAGGGATATGTGGATAATGCAGCAAAATGCAGGATTGGCCACATTTTGATTGAATAGCAGACCAACATGAATGTCGGGCCACCAGTCTTGGTAAATGTACAAGTAAGTGTAGCTGTAGATGTTTAAATCTTTTAAATGTTTCCACATAATTGACTGTAGATATTGAAGATCTAAAATATGTTTCTCAAAATTATGTACTGAAATAAAATGATAATGGAAATATCATCAGTGCACTAAATGATAAAATTATGTACTGAAATAAAACGATAATAGAAATATCATCAGTGCATTTAATGATTGTCGCATTGGTTTGCAAATAAACATTTTAATTTCATTTTCAAAGCAATTTTCAAACTAGAATGAGATGAGAAGACCACATTGTCTCTTCAAACTAGACTATCTGTTAGACGGGGTTGCTATGTTCACTTCCCTTTCCCCTTCATTTTAAATGCATGAGAGTAAAAAATATTAAATGTAGCATTGCTTGGATTGATATTACGTTGTACTTCTGTTGCTGATATCTTGTGTGTATTTTTTGTTTTGATTTACAGGTGTGCATGCCTCTGGGTCTTCACAGACAGTTTCCAGAGAACAACCTTCAGCTCATGGTACAGTCTGGTGCAAAGGGCTCGGCTGTAAATACAATGCAGGTATTATGTTTCTTCAATGGCAGCTTGGTGCTTTTGTACCGTGACTAGAAATCAAACTCTTGGAGGAAGTCAGAGATACAAGGAACTACAGATGCTCAAAGTACTGGAGTAACTCAGCAGGCCAACAAAGTGTCCCAGCCCAAAACATCACCTGTCCGTGTTCTGAAGAGATGCAGCCTGACCTATTGGGTTACTCGAGCACTTTGTGTCTTGTTTTTGCTGGAGGAAGTCTATGGATCTAGCAGTAATTGTATGGGGAGTTAGGAATTGTTGATGTTTCAAGTCAAGATTCTTCATCGGGATCGAGAGTGGAAGGGGGAAGATAGCTGGTATAAAGAGGAGGGGGGAAGGGGGTGTGATGGGGGCTGGTTGGTAATAGGTGGGCCAAGGTTGGGTGAAGGCTGATGGGCATTTGCAGCCAGGTAGGGTAGTGGAAAGGTTGGAGTTTGGAGACAAAGGAAGAGGAGGCAGCAGACAATAAAAATGTATGGCAAAGGAATAAAAACGGGAGGACCAGAGGTGGTTGAGAAGGAGAGAAAAGAACATATGAGGTGGAGGGTCACCTGAAAATATAAAATTCAATATTCGTACTATTGGATTGTAGCCTGCGCAGGTGGAATATGAGGTGTCATTCTTCCAGTTTGTGTTGGGCTTTGCTCTGGAGTGAAGAGGATCGGGGTCTTCGAAGAAGAGGAGTTGAAATGGCATGTGATCAGACTCTGATACAGGGTCTCGACATAAAATGGCAACTATCCCTCTGCCTCAGATGCTGCCTGATCTGAATTCTTCCAGCAGCTTGTGTTTTGGTTTTTCTTGCAGTCCGAAATCTGCAGTCTTTTATGTCCCAATTTGTACCATCTCTCCAGTATAAAGCATGGAAATGGCCCTTTTAGTCCACCAAGTCCGCACTTCACAATCAATCCCATTTTATTTTCCCCATGCTCCTATCGACTATCTTCAGATTGCTCAACTCATCTTCGGGCTGGTGACTGTTTGTAGTTAATTCACTAATCTACACGTGTTTGTGGGAGGAAACCAGAGCAGCCATAAGGAACCCACACAACCACAAGGATTCAGAATTGAATCTAGGTTACTGGACTTATAAGGTAGCAGCTCAGCTGCTGAACCAATGCTAAAGAGAAGTCTGAGAGCTCTTGAGGTTAAACTAATAAGAATATTTACTTTGATAGGAAACTTAGAAAACTGTTATTTTAAACAAAGATCTGGAAGCCCAGCTCAAACCAGGGCAGGACCTTCAGTGAATAGTTTTGTTTAGTTTATTATTGACACGTGTACCGAGGTACAGTGAAAAGCATTTGTGTTGCGTGCCATCCAGTCAGCGAAAAAATAATACATGATTACAACCAAGCCGAACACAATGGACAGATACAGGATAAAGTTTAGTACAAGATAAAGTCCAGTAAAGTCTGATTAAAGATAGTTCAAAAGTCTCCAGTGAGGTAAATGGTAGGTCAGGACCACACACTAGTTGGTGTTAGGATGGTTCAGTTGCCTGATAATAGCTGGGAAGAAAATGTCCCAGAATCTAGAGGTATCCTTTTTCACACTTCCAAACCTCTTGCCTGAAGGGATAGGGGAGAAGAGTGTGAACGGGGTGCTCAGCGGTCTTGGCATCTCCACTTCCCTCTGCAATTGGACACTGGATTTCCTCACTAACAGACCCCAGTCTGTTAGGATCAACAACCTCACCTCCTCCACTATAACACTGAACACTGGCGTGCCACAAGGCTGTGTGCTCAGTCCTCTCCTCTACTCTCTCTTCACCCATGACTGCATCCCTAAGTTTAGCTCCAACGCCATCATAAAATTTGTCGACGACACCACGGTGGTAGGACTGATCAGCGATAACGACGAGTCAGCCTACAGGGAGGAGGTCCAGCACCTGACAACCTGGTGTGCCAATAACAACCTCGTCCTCAACTCCCAAAAGACGAAGGAGATCATTGTCGACTTCAGGAAGAACAGAGGGGGCAGACACACCCCCATCCATATAAACGGGACTGAGGTGGAGCGGGTCTCCAACTACAAATTCCTCGGGGTACACATCTCGGAGGATCTGTCCTGGTCCCTCAACACCTCCAAGCTGGTCAAAAAGGCGCAGCAGCGCCTTTATTTCCTGAGGAGGCTCAAAAAAGCCCACCTGTCCCCCCAGATCCTGACCAACTTCTACCGCTGTACCATCGAAAGCATCCTGACCACCTGCTTTACGGTATGGTACAGCAGTTGCACCGTAGCAGACAGGAAGGCACTACAACGGGAAGTTGGGAAGTCGGGAAGTTGGGAAGTTATGTTTACAGCTGTTAGCAATTACATGTTACGAGTTGTTGCAGCAGACATGAACTGCGGAATGGCCAAAAAGGAGAGGACATAGTTTAAGGTGGAGGGAAAGATTTTAACAGGGAACTGAGAGGCGTGGGCTGAAAGTTGCCTGTTTCCACACTGTGTGAGTCTGTGACTCTCAGACATCTATGTTTTGCCATAGATTCCTATGAATACAACAGCAGGCTTCAGGAAATTGATCGATTTACAGGGCATGGAAAGCCAACAAGCAGAACAGATTTACAAACCTGCACATCTTTGGGAAGGTTTGCACAGTGGTAGAGTTGCTGACTCGACCCGGGTTCGATCCCAACTATGGTTGCTGTTTGTATGGAGTTTGTACGTTCTCCCCGTGATCTGCGTGGGTTTTCTCCGCGATCTTCGGTTTCCTCCCACACTCCAAAGACGTACAGGTTTGTAGGTTAAATGGCTTGATAAAAATGTAAAATTGTCCAAGTTGGCGATATGCAGAGTACTACCCTGCCGACAGCAACATTCAGAAGGTTCAGAAGGAGAACGTGCAAACTCCACACAGACAATGGCCGAGGTCAGGATCAAACCCAGGTCTCTGGCGCTGTGAGGCAGCAACTCTAGCAGCAATCATAAAAGTCGGGTATGCCAGCCTGTCTCCTCCAGTTCACTTTTGACCTCAACATTTCAACGCACAGCCATGGGAATCAGACCAGTTCACCCATGAGGAAGATAGACACAAGAAGCTGGAGTAATTCAGTGGCAAAGTACAAAGTGAATTTACAGAAAACTCTGCTTTGAGTGTCGAATAGGTCAGGAGGACACATTATTGGCAACAATGCTGAATACAAGATTCAACTCTGGAGAAAAGGAATAGGCCATGTTTCAGGCCTTCTTTAGACTGAGAGTCTGGAGAAAGGGAAACGAGAGATAAAAAAGGTGATGTGGAGAGATCTAGAACAAATGAATGAAAGAAATGCAAAAAAGTAATTTTTGCATTTTCTATGTTTCTAATGACGGTAAAGGAACCAGGCCATTGTTAGCTAGGCGAGAAAGAGTACAGACAATGATACTCAACAAGACGACTTTGAAGCTGATACAACTTGGGTGGGGAGGGAGGAAGAGATTTATGGTCTCTTCATCGCCCATGTCAGCCATGGTGCTTAGTTAAACTATGACAAAAGATAAATATGTTTTCACCCAATTAATTTGTCGTGCTGCAAACAATCAATTGTAGGAAGTGAGAAATAGGCATAATCTTGAGATTCTGAGCCATGTTAAAATCCTGGAAGGTGCTTCCTCACATGTTCACCGAGTTCCCATGGTATTAATTTTGCCTGAAAACCTTGTGGCTGAGATAGTGTGAATAGTTTTAGATTGTGTTCATTAAGATAAGGGCAGCTCGCTCGGTGGGACAGCGGTAGAGCTGCTACCTTACACTGCCAGATATCCGGCTTTGATCCTGACGATGGGTGCTATCTGTACGGAGTTTGTACGTACTCCCTGTGACCGTGTGGGTTTTCTTCAGGTGCTCCAGTATCCTCCCACCTTCCAAAGACACCCAGGTTTGTAGGTTAATTGGCTTCTGTAAAATTGTCCCTAGTGTGTAGGATCGAACTAGTGCACGGGTGGTGGCTGGTCATCGTGGCCTTGGGGCCTGTTTCCACGCTGTACCCCTAAAACAAAAACAATTATAACTGCTTCTGTCTGTGGGTAAGTGGCACTTTTTTTTTCCATTTTTAGATTTCGTGTCTTCTTGGACAGATTGAGCTGGAAGGACGGCGACCTCCATTGATGCCCTCTGGAAAATCATTGCCCTGTTTCCAACCTTACGACTTCACTCCACGTTCTGGCGGTTTTGTAACTGGCCGCTTTCTCACTGGTATCAGCCCGCCGGTAAAGGAAACTTTATGATGATTCTTGGTAACTCTCCTGCTGCTGCTGATGCCACAGAGGCCGTGATAGTACAAGTCCACTTTATGCCTGATTAAAGCTAATTATACAGTTACATCCTCCACGGTTCCAATGTTTGGTACAAGCGCCCACTTGGTCAACAGTTCTTTGTTATCACGTACAGACGTACTGTGAAATTCTTTTTGTACATTGCCTGTACATTAGCGCCACAAGTTATGTCGTTTAGGAGATCATTTTTGTAGTCAGGATGCAAGGTACTTTCCCAGAGTTAGCTGTTGTCAGGGGAGGCTCAATGGATTGCACCCTTTGCTTGATCCAAAACTTTGACAATGCCAACACCCTGCCCCCTCCCCACAGATGTTGCTTGATCTGTGCGATCCGCCAGCTGATTTAAAAAAAAACATGTTTTTCCCTTTCGGCACGAACAGTCTGATAGTGATCAGATAATCCTTTCGCAGCGGCAAACAAATAATATTTGAGAAGGAATTATTGCTGAAGACATAAAGGAATGGTTTTCTTTAGAAGTTTAGGAGTTTCTGAAAAATTAGCACAATAGCCAAATTTTGCAGATGCTGGAAATATGAAATCAAAATGGATGTGGCACTTGAGATAGGAGTGGGAGTGAGCCTGTGGTCCCGCAGCTTGTTTCACCTTTAAATCTGACAACAAAATGCTAGAAATGCTTAGAAGGTCAGGCAATGTCTAGAGAATGGAACAAATGTTTTTTTCAGGAACCTTGCACAGAACATCCTTCCCTTGTCCTCTTGTGTATTTACAAGGTTTTTGCTTTTCCTTATGGAAGATTGCTTCACGTGGTGGGCTGAGACTCTGTATAATAGAGTCATAGTCATGGAGTAATATAGCGTGGAAACAGGCCCAGCGGCCTAACTTGCCCACGCTGACCAACATACCCCATCTACACTAATGCCACCTGCCTGCGTTTGGCACATATCCCTCTAACCTATGTTATCTGTGTACCTGTCCAAATGTTTTTAAAACATTGTGATAGTACCTGGCTCTTTCTGTGTTCCATATACCTACCACCCATGCGTGTAAGAAAAAAAAGTTACCCCTCGGGTTCCTGTTAAATCTTTCCCCTCTCACCTTAAAACAGTTTCCTCTGGTTCTAGATTCCTCCACTCGGGGTAAAAGACTGAGTATGTACCCTACCTATTCCTGTGATTTTGTTTCTGATAAAAATGTCCTCTGCCTGTTTGAGTTCGGTGTGATATCTCCGTGCAAGTTGTTTTGAAGCTATATAAACCTTCATGTCCAAATACCATTCTCTCATGTTGCAGGAATTTTTCTTTCACTGCATGGCTGGCAGGGAAGGTCTGGTGGACACGGCTGTAAAAACCAGTCGTTCTGGGTACCTTCAAAGGTAATGAACTATTTAAACTTCCAACGCATAAATAATTCATTTTAGTCTTCTTTAAACAAACACAATTAATTATGTTGCCCTACCCTTCTCTTCACCACAGCCCACAGTTAAAACCAAGCTCATCACGGAATATTCTGTTCAGTATAGTTTAGTTTATTGTCATGTGTACCGAGGTACAGTGAAAGGATTTTGTTGTGTGCTATCCAGTCAGCGGAAAGACAATACAAGATTACATTCGAGCCATTTACAGTGTATCTGATAAGGGAAAGCAAGCAAAGTACGATCAAGGATAGTCCGAGGGTCACCAAAGAGATAGATAGTAGTTCAGCACTGCTCTCTGGTTGCGGTAGGATGATTCAGTTGCCTGATAACAGCTAGGAAGAAACTATCCCTGAATCTGGTGGTGTGCGTTTTCACACTTCTATACCTTTTTGCCTGATGGGAGAGAGGAGAAGAGAGAGTGGCCAGGGCGCGACTTGTCCTTGATTATGCTGCTGGCCTTGCCGAGGCAACGTCAGGTATAAATGGAGTCAATAGAAGGGAGGTTGCTTTGTGGGATGCTCTGGGCTGTGTCCACAATTCGCTGTAAGCAGGAGTAAAATGGAGATTGTTGCCTCCATTACAGATGTTTTGTTGTTATGTGACAGCAATGCACATGGAGAGTGGAATATAAAGGAAATTTAGCTCCTTTTCTAAGAAATTAAAAAGAAAAATGATGAAATACATTAATTTGTTCTGTAAACTACAGGACAGGCTTTCAACTCGTCCCTGCCAAACAAGATGCATTTTCTGTCATTTTTTAAACATTGAATGATACTTGCCTCTACCACATCCTCTAGCAGCTCATGCTATGTACCTATCGGCATCTGTTTTCAAAGAGGTAATTGATATGTCATTGAGGATAGTGCAGATGATGTAGTACATGCTGATGTAGGTAAGACCATTGAGGATCCATATGGGAGGCTGTACAAGAGGATGGATCGGGTTTGTTGTCTATTCTCAGCACCTCTCCCAGTTTGTGGTTTCTACTATGTCAGATCATTACAGGGATGGGAAGAAGGGACATTTGTCATTGTCTTACTTTCCTTTGATTCTGGAAGCATATATGTGTGCAGATCAAATAAGGACATTCTTGGGCATGCCACGACATTCTTTATGAATTTTCAGTGTTTTGCAGCACATTTAGGCTGAGGCGAAGAGCAAAATTCCCATGAAAAGGTAGGATATAGAAGATTTGTAGTCATATAATGTTATTCATGACTTGACATCCTATCCAAAGTGCCTGAGTACCAGCAACAAGACCAATCTCAAATAAAGAAAATGAGCTACCAGGAAAGTTCTGAAAGCTCAAATACCACAGGGTACAGAAATCCATTTGGGTATTAACCCCAATGTGAAAAATATTAAATGGCTTGAGTAAGAGAAGAGAACATGTGTAGTGAGAGTAGGAATAGGACATCTATTCTTCAAGCTCGCTCCACTGTTCATTTAGATTGTTAACCTTTTACCTCTTCATTTTCCTGTGTTATTCTCTATCCCTTGATTTACTTAATATCCAGGGACTATTATAATGGAGGAGGTTTGTTAGCCAATTGAATGGAATAAGATCTCACAAACATCATTGTGTTAATAAGTGTATAATATGTTCTAATTACATTGGTGAGGAGATAAAAATTAACTCGGCCATCACTAATTCCTTGTGATGGAAATGTGTTCTGCAACAATGGTGCTACCCGATGCAGTCACAATAATGCTTTGTACGTGATCTCTGAAATTCAATTCTATGAAATCAATAAAACCAAACTTTGGAAGCGAGTTGCAAAGAATTTGTGTGCATTCCCCAACCACACCTGCATATCTGTGCCGTGTAACCAATAAATCCACTTGAACGAGATAATACAGCCCAAGCCTAACCTCCTATTTGAAAGATGCCGCATCCAATAATGCAGCAGTTATGCCCCATTCAATTATTGTTATAACCATATAACAATTACAGCACGGAGACAGGCCCTCTCGGCCCTTCCAGTCCGTGCCGACCATTTGTTTTCCCCTAGTCCCATCTACCTGCACTCAGACCATAACCCTCCATTCCCTTCACGTCCATATACCTATCCACTTTACTTTTAAATGTTAAAATCGATCCTGCCTCCACCACCTCTGCTGGAAGCTCATTCCACACAGCCACCACCCTCTGAGTAAAGAAGTTCCCCCTCACGTTACCCCTAAACTTCTGTCCCTTAATTCTCATGTCATGCCCTCTTGTTTGAATCTTCCCTACCCTCAATGGGAAAAGCTTATCCACGTCAACTCTGTCTATCCCTTTCATCATTTTAAAGACCTCAATCAAGTCACCCCTTAACCTTCTGCGCTCCAAAGAATAAAGACCTAACTTGTTCAACCTTTCTCTGTAACATAGTTTCTGGAACCCTGGCAACATTCTAGTAAATCTCCTCTGTACTCTCTCTATTTTGTTGGCATCCTTCCTATAAACTAGGCGACCAAAATTGTACACCATACTCCAGAATTGGTCTTACCAATGCCTTGTACAATTTTAACATTACTTCCCTACTCCTATATTCAATGCTCTGATTTATAAAGGCCAGCACACCAAAGGCTTTCTTTACCACCCTATCTACATGCGATTCCACCTTCAGGGAACTATGCACAGTTATTCCTAGATCCCTCAGTTCCACAGCATTCGTCAATTCCCTACCATTTACCGTGTACGTCCTATTTTGATTTGTCCTGCCGAGATGTAGCACTTCACACTTATCAGCATTAAACTCCATCTGCCATCTTTCAGCCCACTTTTCCAAATGGCCCAAATCTCTCTGTAGACTTTGAGAATCTACTTCATTATCCACAATACCACCTATCTTAGTATCATCTGCATACTTACTTATCCAATTTTCCACCCCATCATCCAGATCATTGATGTACATGACAAACAACAGTGGACCCAACACAGATCCCTGAGGCACCCCACTGGTCACCGGCTTCCAACCTGACAAACAGCCATCCACCATTACTCTCTGACATCTCCCATTCAGCCACTGTTGAATCCATCTTGCTACTCCGCCATTAACACCCAAAGATTGAACCTTCTGAACCAACCTTCCATGGGGAACCTTGTCAAAGGCCTTACTGAAATCCATATAGACAACATCCACTGCTTTACCCTCATCAATTTCCCTAGTTACCGCTTCAAAAAATTCAAGAAGGTTTGTCATACATGACCTTCCAGGCACAAATCCATGTTGACTGTTCCTGATCAGACCCTGTTTATCCAGATGCTTATATATATTATCTCTAAGTATCCTTTCCATTAATTTGCCCACCACTGACGTCAAACTAATAGGTCTATAATTGCTAGGTTTATTCTTTGAGTCTAAGTCGAGATCATGGGTCTGGGGTGTCATTTGAACCTCTTGACTCCTTGTCAAACTGAACCATGGCTAACAAAGAAAAGAAAATAATACTGACAGTAGGAAATTAAGGATGAAATCATGATATTGATTATTTGAATTTTACCTTAGATGCATTATAAAACATCTGGAGGGGCTGGTGGTGCAATATGACCTGACCGTACGAGACAGTGATGGCAGTGTTGTGCAGTTCCTTTATGGTGAGGATGGCTTGGATATCCCAAAGACTCTGTTCCTGCAGCCAAAACAGTTTCCTTTCATTACTGATAACTACGAGGTGAGTTGTCCTTTGACGTGTTTTGCCTAAGGGATGTATTGCAATGGAATAGAATTATTCAGGAAAAATTGAGAAAATCTTTCCAGTATCAACGCAGAAATGAACCCCCAATCATGCTGAGGCATACAGCGCGGAATAGGGCCTTTCAGCCCAACTTGTCCATGCCGACCAAAACGTCCCACCTAAGCTTGTCCCATTTACACACATTTGGCCCATATCCCTCTAAACCTTTCCTATCAATGTACCTGTCCAAGTGTTTTTAAATGTTGTTATAGTACCTCCCTCAACTATCCCCTCAGGCAGCTCGTTCCATGTACCCACTATCCTCTGTCTGAAAAAGTTACTCTCCGTTATTTTAAAGGTAATTTTTATTTTAAATGTTTTAAATTGCTTTAACAGTTTATGTATATTTTTGTATTATCAATACCAACTTCATTATTTTATTGCATAGAACAGAAGAAAATAAGTAATGGGAGTGAAAATATGTTATCTGTCTCTTCAATCCTGGTCATAGAGTGAGACAGCGTTGAAACAGGCCCTTCGGCCCAACTTGCCCACACGGGCACTAGTCCCACCTGCCTGCATTTTGTCCATATTCCTCCAAACCTGTCCTATCCATGTGGCTGTCTAACTGTTTCTTAAACGTTGGGATAGTCCTTGCCTCAACTACCTCCTCTGGCAGCTTGTTCCATGTACCCACCTACTCTGTAATCTTTTAAGATCGTGACTGCTCTTTTCCCGCTTTATCTCTTATCCCTCGATTCCCTAATGTCCAGAATCAATATCTATTTGAATGAACTCTGTGACAGAGGCCCTACATCCCTCTAATTCACCATCCATTGCATGAAGAGTCACTCTCCCAAGTGGCCTGTTCCCTTATTTTTAAGATTTTAACCCAATTAGGGAAAACTCCTCTCTTTATCCAGCCCGCTGATCCCGTGAAATTGTAAGTTTCGACCTCTCTTTCCTCTAAACTCAAAAGAATAGAGGATTTGGCCGAGTCGCGAGCTTTCCATATGGCAAAACCTGTACTAATTGGGTAAATCTTGACTGATTCCACTTTGGGAAGTTCATCCCTTTTTTCATTTTTATAAAGTGAGCAAAATTGAATAATATTCCAGGTGCAGAATGACCAAGGCCTTATGTTGTTGTAAAACTCAATTGATTTATAATTTAAAGAAGAACTTTTCCCAGGCTGCAGTAAGGCCAGTGTTCCGTGATTTACTGAGTCATGCAACAATAACAGGTGGGAAAAAAAGGCCCAATAGGTGGGCTCAGGTGAGGCGGGGTGATTAACAGATGGGTCAGGAGGCGGAGAGACGGGTGGAGGCTGGATGGTGAAGTGGGGACGACAAATGGGTGAGGTGTGGAATCTGACATGGAAGGAAGATGGGGAGTTAAATGCTGAACCATAAGGGAGGGACAGTGAGAGGAAGGGAATGGGTGTGAAAATAGGGGACCCGGTGCAAAGAAGGATGGAAGATGAGCGGGTGGAGGGGGGGAACTGAACTAGGCGAGTCAAAGGGGAGAGTGGAAAGAAAGGAGTGCACGGAAGGGGAGATACTGATAGGTGGGAAGGAAAGGGGAAGATATAAAGTTGTTTATTCCACTACTTAGCACTAGGTAATTCATTCATTTATATCTATCAGAGGGTGCTGAATCTGTGGAATTCATTGCAGTTAATGGATATTTTTTAAGGCGGAGATTGACAGATTCTTGATCAGTAAGGGTGTCGGATTTGGGGAGGCCAGGAGAATGGGGTTGAGAGGGAAAGATAGATCAGCCACGATTGAATGGCGGAGTAGACTTAAAGGGAAGAAGGGCCTAATTCTGCTCCTATAACTTATGAACATGAAAACTCCAATGACAAGGAAAATAATCGATTGGAAAAATATTAACTCCATTGGTTTTACTTCTTAGGTCATCAAAAAGGCAAAGCATTTGGAAGAGGTACTACAAAAAATGGATTGTGAGGCTTCAGCCAAGCACCATAGAGCAGTAAAGAAATGGAAGTCGAGGCACTCTGGTCCCTCCCCTCGTCTTGGTGCGTTCCTGCTGTTCTCACAGAAAAAGTTGGGTGAAGTCAAGGAGGTGACTCCAGAAGGAAAGATGTTGAATACCAGAGATCCTGTAACCCAGCGAGTGAGTATGTGACATCCACAAGGAGTGTGTTTACCAAAGGAACCAGAGGTTTCTTTTCATCCGTCAAGTCGACCCCAGCTAGAGCCTGTGGTTTGATAGTATTGCTGCTCTCCCGTCACCTCAACCCTTGCTCCGAACTGAGTTACCACTATGATACAGGAGGAGGACATTCACCACATTTGTCGAATCCGACCTTTCTGTCCTGGGCTTCCTCTATGGCCAGAGTGAGTCCCACCGCAAATTGGTGGAGCAGCACCTCATATTTCGCTTGGGCAGTTTACACCCCAGCGGTATGAACATTGACTTTTCCAATTTCAGGTAGTCCTTGCTTTCTCCCTCCTTCCCCTCCCCTTCCCAGCTCTCCCACAGCCTACAGTCTCCGCCTCTTCCTTTCTTCTTCCCGCCCCACCCCCCCCTCATCAGTCTGAAGAAGGGTCTCGACCCGAAACGTCACTTATTCCTTCGCTCCATAGATGCTGCCTCACCCACTGAGTTTCTACAGCATTTTTGTCTACTTTCACCACATTGAACGTATGTTCATTCTTGGTGGATTCCCGTCCCCGTTTATTTTATCCCTATTATCCCCTTGATTAGTATGGGATGTCAGGGGTTATGGAGAGAAGGCAGGAGAATCAGGTTAAGAGGGAAAGATAGATCAGCCATGATCGAATGGCGGAGTAGACATTTATGGGCGAAATGACCAAATTCTGCTCCTACACTTTATGAATTTTTAAAATCTCATTATAACTTATTCTCTTTCACATGCCCGTCAACGTCCATCCAGCTCCCTTGCCATCATGAATGCTGGTGCTAATTTTCAGTGGCCACTTAACCTACAAATGTGCTTTACGGATGTGGAAGGTAACCAGAGAAACTCATGCAGTCAAAGGGAGAACACACAGACCTCGCGCAGGCAGCACCCAGGTGGAGGATCGAACCCAGGTGTTGGAATTGCGAGGCAACAGCACCGACTGCTGTGCCACCGTGCAGTCCTTCCTTTAGATACGTTTCATATGCTCGCTCACTCGGCACAGAGGGTGAAGGTGGGTGGAGAGACTATCACTGCTGTCTTATGGGCTCGTCAATTAACAGATACTATGGGCTGTACACATGGTAGTCCAGATTGTGCACTCCCGTGCTCGCTGCACGGACGTTGCCTATAGACTCTCGTACCGGCACTGAATTGGGCCAAATGCCATGTGCTTGAATTGGATGGTAGGTCTTGGTGTGGGAAGCATGTGCTGCTGGACAAGCTTTGATGCAAGTTTATTCAGCCTTTTGTTCTTAACGTACTGCCTCACGATCTCTGCCCTTCAGTCCCCCACCTAGCCATTATCTGCAAATCGACCCCTCTTCACCTGTATCCATCTATCTCTTGCTAATTCTTGCCCCACCCCTCTTCCCGTCTAGTTTAGTTTCTTATTGTCATGTGGTTCAGTCTCCTCTACTCTCATTCCAGATAAAGGGTGTCTATCTGAATTGTCAAATGCAGATTTCCCTCCACAGATGCTGCCTGACCTGCTGAGTTCTTCCACTTCACATCCCCCTTTTAGCTGCACATTCCATCGTTTGCAGTCTCATGTGCTTCCGCCAGCACTACACTGCACCCCCCTGTAACTGGCACAGTGAACATTGGAATATTTTACCTATTTTTAATCAGATCAGATATGCCAACATCAAAACAATCAAGTCAAACTTAAATACAATAGAGAGAGCAAAGGGAAAGATACAGAGTGCAGAATATAGTTCTCAGCATTGTTGTGCTATACGTGGATAAGTTTTTCCCATTGAGGGTAGGGAAGATTCAAACGAGGGCATGACATGAGAATTAAGGGACAGAAGTTTAGGGGTAACGTGAGGGGGAACTTCTTTACTCAGAGGGTGGTGGCTGTGTGGAATGAGCTTCCAGCAGAAGTGGTGGAGGCAGGATCGATTTTAACATTTAAAAGTAAAGTGGATAGGTATATGGACGTGAAGGGAATGGAGGGGTATGGTCTGAGTGCAGGTAGATGGGACTAGGGGAAAACAAATGGTCGGCACGGACTGGAAGGGCCGAGAGGGCCTGTTTCCGTGCTGTAATTGTTATATAGTTATATGGTTATATGGATCGTGAACCGGATCGTACGCCAGCTTATGGACGGTTGAAAAACCTAACAACAGAGGGGAAGAAGCTGTTCCTGAGTCTGGTGGTGCATGTTTTCATGCTTCTGTAACCCTGCCGGACGGTACCGGGTAGAAGAAGGAATGACCGGGGTGGGACAAATCTTTGATTAAGTTGCTGATCTTCTGAGGCAGCGTGAAGGGTAGATGGAGTCGATGGTGGGGCGTCTGGTCTGTGTGATGAACTCTCTGCAATTTCTTGCGGTCTTCGGCAGAGCTGTTCGCAAACCAAGCTGTGCTTTCTGTGGTGTATCAGTAGTAGTTTTCAAGAGTCCCTGGAGACATGCTTAATTTCCCCAGTCCCCACAGCACTAAAGCAGTTTGTTCTTATTGTTCACAGTTGCAGGAGCTTTGGGAGTCGCTGGATGCAAGGAGCAAAAATAAATATTTGAAGAAGGCTGCTCACTGTCCTGACCCCTGCAATTCTGTTTATCGTCCGGATATTTACTTTGGTTCAGTTTCAGAAGACTTTAATGACATTTTGCATAAATACTTAAATGAAGAGGAATTCAATGCTCCCAGAAAATGCAGCAAGTCAGAGCTGTCACCAGAATGGTATTTATCACGTGTATTATCTGATCTAGTATTTTTAAACTTCTCTTGTAAAAGTAATAAGAAAAGCATTGGGCGGCACAGACACCCGAGTTCGATCCTGACCACAGTGCTGTCTGCAGAGTTTGTATGTTCTCAGTGACCGCATGGGCTTTCTTCGGGTGTTCCCGTTTCCTCTCAAACCCCAAAGATGTGCAGGTTTGTAGTTTAATTGGATTTGGTAAAAATTGTAAATTATCCCTAGTTTGTAGGATAGTGTTAGTGTACGGGATGATCGCTGGTTGGCGTGAGCTGGAGGGCCTGTTTACACGTTGCACTTTGAAAGTGTAAAGTCAGTCACATTGGTGCCTTGATGGCGTGCCGGAGGGGGTGAAAATCCGTTTAAAAAATAGTACAGGGATGAAAGGTGAAGGTAAATCTGTAGCAAAAGACAAAAGTAAAATTAACGGTGTTGATTTGATTAATGAGTGGTACTATGTCCTAAATGCTACTGCGTGGACTGGGCTCGATACTCAACTTAGTATGTTTCTCTCTGATGGTGGTGAATCACTGGAATTTCTGCCTCATGGGTGGTTGAGGCAGATCATTAGGTACGTTTAAGCTGGGGGCAGATAATGGGGAGACAACAGATGCAGATACTGGAATCTCCAACTTTCTCTGCTACATTGACAACTATGTTACTGTTGCCTCCTGCATTGGTGCAGAACTTGTAAATGTAATCAAATCTGTCATTAACCTCCACCCTGTCCTCAAATTGTAGGACAGGGTAGGGTAGGGTATTGACATGGACAGAGAACTGGTTGGCAAACAGGAAGCAAAGAGAAGGAATTAACGGATTATTTTCAGAATGGCAGGCAGTGACTAGTGTGGTGCCACAAGGTTCAGTACTGGGATCCAAGTTATTTACAAGATATATTGTATATCTGCGGTGTGAACTGCGATGAGGGTGCTTTGAGGCTGTCTAGTGACTTGGATAGGGTGGTTGAGTGGGCAGATGGATGGTAGATGCAGTATAATATGGATAAATGTGAGGTTATCCACTTTGGTGGCAAGAACAGGAAGGCAGATTATTATCTGAATGGTGTCAGATTAGGAGAAAGGGAGGTACAACGAGACCTGGGTGTGCTGTACACCAGTCACTGAAAGTAAACCTGCAGGTACAGCAGGCAGTGAAGAAAGCTAATGGCATGTTGGCCTTCACAACTAGAGGATTTGAGTATAGGAGTAAAGAGGTCCTTCTGCAATTGTACAGCATCCTGGTGAGACCACACCTGGAGTTTTGCAGTTTTGGTCTCCAAATTTGAGGAAGGTCATCCTTGATATTGAGGGTGTGCTGCGTTGGTTCACAAGGTTAATCCCCGTTACTGATTGTGGATGATCAGCCATGAACCCAATCTTTTTCTTACTTCTGATCCAGTAGATTAAAGTGTAGGTTGGAGAACATTTGCTTGCATTTAGTCAGGTGGAAAGTTGATTGAACCTTTCTATTCGTTCAGTTTGAAGGACCTCCTGAGCCTGAAGTGGCAGCGTTCTCTGTGTGAACCAGGGGAGGCCGTTGGACTGCTTGCTGCACAGAGTATAGGAGAGCCCTCGACGCAGATGACACTGAACACTTTCCATTTTGCTGGCAGAGGAGAAATGAATGTGACTCTTGGAATCCCCAGGTAAGTGGTTCCAAAATGAAGGGCGGCTATTTTTTTTTTGTTTCTAAGTCAAAGAAAAGAAAGGATCAATTGGAAAGAAAAAAAATTAGTAAACTTCATGCATGAATTTTAAAGTTGCCTTTTTTAATAATATCTTAAATGCAATATTTAAATCTAATATGTTGTGCAAAACCCCCCAAAAAATAACAAATTGGGGGAGAATTGAATTTAAATGGATGAAGGGGCCCTCGTTGAAACTTACTGAATAGTGAAAGGCCTGGATCGAGTGAATGTGGAAAGGATGTCTCCACTGGTGGGAGAGTCTGGGACCAGAGGCCAGAGCCTCGGAATATAAGGATGTACCTTTAGAAAGGCGATGAGATGGAATTTCTTTAGTCAGAGGGTGGTGAATCTGTGGAATTCATTGCCACAAACGGCTGTGGAGGCCAAGTCCATGGATATTTTTACGGCAGACATTGACAGATTCTTGATTAGTACGGGCGTCGAGTTATGGGGTGAAGGCAGGAGAATGGGGTTGAGATGGAAAGATAGATCAGCCATGATTGAATGGTGAAGTAGACTTGATGGGCTGAATGGCCTAATTATGTTCCTAGAACGTATGAATTTATGAGAGGCAAAGAATTAATCTCTTGTATCCTTTCATTGCTCCTGACCACTGCCTTGTCACAAACCTTTCAGTGTTTTACACTTTGTATTCTACGCAAGATTTATAAACACAGTTTCCCCAAATTGCCCCTTTCATCCACTATACTCGTTATGTGTACTGAATCAGTACTTACTTGCCAAAAGTTTTAAAACCATCAACCCCTGGTTTTGTCACTGCAGGTCCTACTTCACCCGGAGAGTATTAATGGCAATTCCTGTGTTTTGTTTGTAACTTTGCTTTTAAAGGTCAGTTGTGCTTTGTGGGTAGTTAGTTATCTTTTCTGAAGTTACATTTGTGTCTAATTTGGTTCAGTGGTTGACTATTGCACTTTGTAGCCATGTCATCTTAATTCACACATTTTTATTAGCAAATATTGTTCTATCGCATTATGCCAGTCATCCTGTTGGAAGGGCAAATCTCAATTATACGAACATGCCTAATATAAAGTAGTATGGACAACAAATATGAGTAATCTTGTTGGGTAATATCCAATCTGTCGGGAACTTCTGATGTCTCCTGGGAAGGGTTTCGGCCCGAAACGTTGCCTATTTCCTTCGCCCCATAGATGCTGCTGCACCCGCTGAGTTTCTCCAGCACTTTTGTAAGCCTTTTATACATGTGGGGGCATGTCACAAAGAGCCGCTACTATTCTAACCTTGTGTTATGTATTGAATTTGCACATTCTTCCTCTAACCACACATGTTTCCTCTAAGTGCTCTGGTTTCCTCCCCACATCACAAAGACAAATTGGTTTGTCACTAAATTGTTGCTAGGGTTTGATAAGAATGCGTGGAAAATAAAATTAAAGGAAAGTAAATGGGTGGATGATGGTTGGTGCACAGTTTGTGGGCCGAGGGCCAGTTTCTGGCTGTTTTTTTCTGTAACATCAGAATCTGGTGATTTCCCCACCCTGAATTGTGCTTTTATTCATATTCTCTTATAGCCTTTCTATTATGTCTTCTCATTTTTTATTTTCCTATTTGCCCAACTAGTATTCCTGCAAAAGATACAAACTTCTGGAATAGCTCAGCAGGTCTGGCAGCATTTCTGAATCGGTATTTCTTCAGACTGAAGAAATGAAATCTGTCAAGGTTCCCAACCTGCAACGTCACTGACACATGTCCTCCAGAAATGCTGCCTGACTTGCTGAGTTCTTCCAGCACTTTGCATTTTATTTTGTAAACCAGCATCTGCAGTCCCTTGTATCTCTATCACCCCTAGTTTGTTTACTGCTGTCTTCATTTTTCTCTATAAATGCTCATACTTATAAGAATTCATCATTTAAAAATATATATATTTATTCGCTAGCATGTGGGAAACTACTTGCAGTAAATTCTGAACAAGAAGATGGGCAAATATAGTCATAGTCATACAGTGGAAACAGGCCCTTCGGCCCAACTTGCCCTCACTGACCAACATGTCCCAGCTACACCAGTCCCACTTGTCTGCGTTTGGCCCATATCCCTCTAAACCTATCCTATCATGTATACCTGTCTAAATGCTTCTTAAACGTTGCGATCGTACCTGCCTCAACTACCTCCTTCAGCAGCTCATTCCATGCACCAACCATCATTTGTGTAAAAAAAAAAAGTTACCCCTCATGTTCCTATTAAATCTTTCCCCCCCCCCTCACCTTAAACCTATGTCCTCTGATTCTCGATTCCCCTACTCTGGGGAAGAGACTGTGTGCATTTACAAGATTTATTCCTCTCATGATTTTGTCCACCGTTGTGTTTGGTTGCACACCTACCTGTGTGCCCCTCGACAATCCCAGTTGAACAACGTTGCTCAATTAGCACTGACAGTTGAGTAAGGATTGTGTGATGTTATAAATGATTTCATCCATTCTGTTGACATGCTGAACATGGCTCATTGTTGCCAATTTATCTACCAGCCAAGTACCAAGCCCATTTACCTACCCATAATCGAGTTTGCAATAGCAAAGAGAGCATTTGGGAATGCTCTCATAAGTGGTGCATATGCAATATTTTGTTTACCAAAGTACGATTCACTGGAGTTAATTTGATCCTAATTCTTATGGCAGGTGGCCAATTGGGCGTCAGGATTTCCTTGCAAGTGCTGCACATAAACCATTCAGAGCATTACATGTTTTGTGCTTGAAATATCATGTTTGAACACCGATCAGTGATTAGTCATAGGGTTGCATGCAGTGTAGAAAAAAGCCCTTCGGCCCAACTTGCCCACGCCGATCAATGTACCCAATCTACACTTGTCCCACCTGCCCGCACGTGGTCCACACCCCTCGAAATCTATCCTATCACTTCACCTTTCCAAATGCTTCTTAAATGTTATAATAGTACGCTTCAACTACCTCCTTCGGCAGCTCGTTCCATATACCTACCACCCCCCACCCACTTCTCCCCCTCCCCTCCTCCTCCTCCCTCCCTCCACTCCCCCCCCCCCACCCCCCCGTGTGTGGGGGGGTGTTTAGTGTGAGTGACGTTGCACGCTCCCCCCCCCCCCGGCAACCGGGCGTTGAGGGGACGGGACCCAACGGGTCCCCCTTGGTCTAGTACCCCTCTACATCTATCCTATCACTGCACCTATCCAAATGTTTCTTAAATGTTATAATAGTATGCTTCAACTACCATATACCCACCCACTGCTTCTGAGAAGTGCAGCCTTTCCACATACTTTGCAATGTCAGTTTTTGTTATAGTAACAGAATTAAATGTTATAACCTAAAGTGGATTGGCCTTTTGATGTGTTTTTAGTTTTAGAGATACAGAATTGGCACAGGTGCATCCACTTTCTGAGTCCATGACGACCATTGATCACCCATTCACACTAGTTCTATGTTGTCCCAATTTTTCATCCACTTCCTATATACCAGGGCAATTTACAAAGGCCAATTAACCTAAAAACCCATGTTACTTTGGGATGTTGGAGGAAACCGAAGTACCCAGAAGAAACCCATGTGGTCTTGGGGAATGCTTGTAAACTCTGCACAGGCAGTACCCAAGGTCAGAATCGGACCTGGGTCACGTGTGCTGTGAGCAGCAGCTCTACTGGTTGCACCACTGTGCTGCCCTCGGTATATGCTTATGTCTTTATTTTTTTCTCTCCTGTAAATGGATTGCTTTCAATGGACAAAATACAGCAAAACATAAACACTGTCTTGCGTGGTTAGTGTGAAAGTTTCCTCTTTCCAAAAGGTTGCGTGAAATTCTACTGGTGGCAAGTGCTAACATTAAAACTCCGATGATGACCATTCCTGTGCTGAACACCAAGAAAGCATTGAAGAAGGTTAAAAAATTGAAGAAGCAGCTTACAAGGGTGTGTTTGGCAGAGGTAGGCAGAATTCTTCATGTAAAGACGGGAAAAGATGAGCTTTTGCCAACATGCAATGCAAAGACTGTTTTATCTAAATAATTATGGTACAAAGAGAAAACACTAAAAAGAAAGTAGGAAGTAAATGGGTGCAATCTTTCCAGAAGCCCACTTCAAGTGTAAAGATCTCAAAATAGCACTTTCCTGTTACCCATCAACTGCATACACCGACTATTGCTTCTGTTAAATGGCTGAATATGTGGGTGGAAGTTTTTTTCTGCAGTGCAACATGCACTCAGTGTTGTTTGTGATATGTCTTCTATCCATTTCACTCTCTCCCTCTGTTAGTTGTTCTATGCCTGCTATGCTCAAGGACAAATCATTATTTTTCACCTTGAAATGTAATTTTGCAGCTCTGTACCGTAGAACCTTTAGGTTGTATTTTAGAGTTTTACTCGTCAGGTATTCAACACAGAACTGAAACACGCTTTTATGAATTTCAGGTTTTGCATAAAATTGAGGTGAAGGATTCCTTTCAGGTTCAAAGTAGACTGGAGAAGTTCAGGATTTATAGAATAAAATTTTATTTTCTGGATTACGAACTATATCAAAATGAGAAATGTTTGACACCGGATGATCTATTGCAGTACATGGAAACCAGGTAACTTTATGCAACTGTTAAAACTTTGATCACAGCACTTGTTGGAAAGGTGAAGATTTTTGATTTCCCTCCATTCAGATGGTGGCTCTTTGTCAGAAATATCTATTCTGGTTACAAAAGTAATTGGGTAATTAGATAACCTTTAGAAAGGATGTACCTTTAGAAAGGAGATGAGGAGAAATGTCTTTAGTCAGAGGGTGGTGAATCTATGGAATTCATTGCCACAAACGGCTGGTCATTGGGTATTTTTAAGGTATAGAGTGACAGATTCCTGATTAGTAAGGGTGTCAAGGATTATGGGGAGAAGGCAGAAGATGGCAAAGATGAATCAGCCATGATTGAATGGCGGAGAAGACTCAATGGGCCGAATGACCTAATTCAGTTCCCATGATTTATGAACATTATATATTTGAATATTAGTCAGTTTGATTGGCGCTGGAACCATTCCTGTTCCATTGCATGTTTCAGCAAATCTGTATATACTTGTATCCTTTGTTTAATATTTGAGGTGAGGGAAATACTAAACAAAGCAAGAACAGAACACTGGCGGATTCAAAAGTACTATCGGGTGGTAGCACTTGAGGTTGTCAGCATACATGTGCATATTGATGCCATGTTTCACGGACAATAAATGATTATCCACTGATTATGAACTCGAAATAATAATAGGAATAGTGTATGTGTGGGTGTGCTTTTTTAGTGAGATATTTAAAGGTGTGAATAACTTTTTTTCCAGTTATGTTCTGTCATATTTCTCTCTCCCACACTAAAGCTCTGGTCATAAGATCTCAGTATCGATGTGTAGGTGGTAAAATATAGACCAGTTAGACATATAGTGGCATTTAAGAGGCTTTTAGATTTGGATGTGAATCAGATGCAGGCAGAGAGGATTAGTTTAACTTGGCCAATGTGAGCCGAAGGGTCTGTTTCTGTGTGTACTGTCCTATGTTTTATGTAATGTAGTAATGAACAAGAATTGTCTTTATTTAATCATGTCAGTCTTGAGTGTATTCTTGTAAAGTATGTCAAAAGAGGAAGCTACTTTTCTGCAGGAGACTCTTATTTTTGCTCTTTGGTCAGGTTCTTTCGACTACTGCTTGAGAAGATTAAAAAGATAAGCACTAAACTGGGTTCATTTAAAGTTGTGAGTACACGGAAAGCTACACAGAAGGATCTGGATCATGACTCTGGAGAAAATGATGCAAAGCAGGTGAGAATCAACTTTTAAGGTGCAGCCAAAGGGTGCTGACCCGAAACGCCACCTCTCCTTCTTTCTACAGATGTTGCCTGACTTGCTGAGTTACTCTAAAGGGCCTGTCCCACTTGGGCCGTCACCTGCGAGACAGGCCGATAGTGACGGTCGCGTGACGATCCCGTGAGAGTCGCGCGTGTCATCATGCGCCCGCACAGCCGTCTGGAGCGCGTGACGTCATTTGAAGATGGACACAAAATGCAGGAGTAACTCAGCGGGACCGGCAGCATCTCTGGAGAGAAGGAATGGGTGATGTTTCGGGTCGAGACCCTTCAGTTTAAAATAAGGGTCTTGACCTGAAACGTCACCCATTGCTTCTCTCCAGAGATGCTGCCGGCCCCGCTGAGTTACTCCTGCATTTTGTGTCTATCTTCAATTTTCATGGCCCCACTCTGGGAGTGGGGGGGCGGTCCGGATCCGCAATGGCCGTGAGCCCCAGGCTGAGTTCGAAGATCGTTGGCTGCTTCTGCGGCTGTTGGAGGTGAGACGTTGTGCCGCGCCAGGGTCTTGGGCCTGGCCCACTTTGGCCGTCACTTACGCGACAGGCCGGTGGTGTGCGAAGATTTAGTGCAGGACGAAGTTCACACTCTCCCACGCCACTCCATGCTACCCACATGCTACCCATGTGCTACCCACGTGCTAGCAGGTCATGTAAATGGCGCCGAAAGACATCAAAGTATCATTTTGTGTTAAACAAAGGGCGCCACAGTGGTGCAGCAGTCGTGCTGCTGCCTTACAGCGCCAGAGACCCATGGCTATGCGTGCTGCCAGTGTGGAGCTTGTACGTTCTCCCTGTGACTGCGTGAGCTTTCTCCGGGTGCTCCGGTTTCTTCCCACACTCCAAAGACATTAGGGTTTATAGGTTAATTGGTTTCAGTCAAATTGTAAATTGTTCCTAGTGTGTAAAATAGTGCTAGCATGCGGGATGATCGCTGGTCGGCGCAGAATTGGCGGACCGAAAGACTTGTTTCCGTGCTCTATATCTAAAGTCTAAACTCTTAAAGTAGTGAACCTGGGTTCTCTCTAACCTCTCTCATTTCTTTCTGCCCATCACCCACTTGCCTGCAGAGGAGAAGAAAGGGGTTTCTTCTCCCCTTTCAATCCCCTCCCTCTTTGGTTCAACATCACCTTCCAGCTTCTGTCTCTACATTCCCCCTCCCCTCCACCTAGCTGGCTCCATGAGTCACCTCTAGTTCCTCAGGACCTTAGTATAGTGGTAGTGGATTTAGTGGAGTCAATGAAGGGAAGGACAACTCTTTGCATATGCTCTGTACGCTAAATGTCCTCCTCCTGTAATTGGGTTTCATGATGATGCCATTATTAATGGGTCTGAACTCTGCTCATAAGCATTCCATAGTTTAATAATATACTAAACAGGAACCGCAGATACTGGTTTATGGCAGAGATAGCAACAAAATGCTGGAGTAACTCACCGACTCGGGTTGCACTTTGCCCGCTATGTCATGCCTTAAGTCTACTTTGATGTACTATTGTATTAAACATTTTTGCAATTTGTTAGGAAGTGTCAATAGTTAATAGTCGTATTTATTCGTCACATACACAATGAAGTGCCGTGAAATGAACTTGTCAGCAGTGGTACAATAAAAAAGAATACACAATACACAATGAAAAAACTAACACAAAAACATTCACCACAGCATTCATCACTGTGGTGGAAGGCACAAAGTTTAGTCAGTCCTCCTCCATTTTTCCCCGTGGTCGGGACCATAAACCTCCGCAGTCGGCGCTGTGGGCAGCCAGATGTACAGGCAAGGTAAGTCCCAAATCGGTGCTTCCCTACCAGAGACCGCGATTTGAAGATGACGTAGGCCGCAGGCCGGCGGTCGGAGCTCTTCTCCAGGGATTCCCGGCGAGGGATCCCGCTCCGGATGGTAAGTAATTAAATCCCTGCCGCGCCCAGGGCTAGAAGCACCGCAGTCCGCGGCTTCAAGCTGTTTTAGGCCGCGGGCCGGCGGTCGGAGCTCTTCAGGGATCCCCGGCGAGGGATCCTGTTTCGGACGGTCAGTCCCCGCCGCGCCCACGGTTAGAAGCAGCGCAGTACACGGCTTCCAGATGATGTAGGAGCTCTTCTTCTCCGGGGTCCCCAACATAGAAACATAGAAAATAGGTGCACTAGGCCATTCGGCCCTTCTAGCCTGCACCGCCATTCAATATGATTATGGCTAATCATCCAACTCAGTATCCCGTACCTGCCTTCTCTCCATACCCCCTGATACCTCTAGCCACAAGGGCCACATGTAACTCCCTCTTAAATATAGCCGATGAACTGGCCTCAACTACCAACGAGGGATCCCAGGCTCCAGACGCCGTGCCAGCTGGAATCTCCGCAGACCGACTTCAGGCTGCAGGCCTCAGGCTGCCGCGGGCCAGCGATCGGAGCACTCCCTTCTGGTGACCCCAGGCGAGGGCTTGCCCGCTCCGCGATGAAAAGTTCACGTTGCTGCTGCTGAAGCTCCGGGCCCGTCGCCAGGAAAGGCCGCACCAAACCTTGGTGTTAGGCCGTGAGGGAGGCGACATGGAAAAAGTCGCCTCTCCGTGGAGGAGGCGACCGAAAGTGGTTCCCACCTTATCCCCCCCCCCTCATCACCCCCCCCCACACAAGACGCACCAAGAGACATTAAAACAAACATTTGGACATACTAAAAAAACAAAAAAAGTAGAATTGACTAACACGCTGCTGGCAGGGCAGCCGTCTCACCGACCTTATGTGCAATTTTGTTGGATTTACAAAACAATTGTGTCTTTGAGGATGATGAAACTGTACCTCATTGATATCTGAGATTTTTGTCTTTTTATAACATCATGTAATTTATTTCTGGTACAAGACACAGGATGACCATGAGCTGGCTGGTGAGGAGGAAGTCCAAATCGTTGACGCAGAACCGGATGAAGGAGACGCTGATGCCGCAGATGCCAAAAGGCGTGAAAAACAGGAAGAAGAGGTATTGCCTTCATTTCAATGGATTTTTCCTTATAATTGAAGCCCTTGGCAAATAAGACCTAGACCTTTTATGTGCCAGAAGATTCTTAACCAATATAAACCAATTCCAGAATTGTTCCTCATTATAATTATTACTTTAAAGTAATTAAATCAAATTCTATTTTCAGGTGTATTTGTTTGAGACGTTTTAAATATAGTCAAGGAAAAAAAAGCATATGTGAGATTTAGGAGGCTGAAAATTGACAAACCGGTTGAGTATTATAAAGGGCCTGTCCCACTTAGGCTATTTTTTCGGTGACTAGGCTGTCGCCACATGGTCGCTGGGGTGTTGCCAGTATGGTCGTGATAGTCTCCCCAGTCGCCCAAAGAGTTGCAGCGTCTTTCTGGTCGCCGCTGGATTTTCAACATGTTCAAAAATTCTGGCGACTGTGGGTTGACGCCAATGAGCATAGCTTGACTGCTGCTGACGTAGGTGCTGTCGTAGGTTGTCGCTGGTGCTGACTCCAGTGAATTCCATTGGCGACGACCTACGTCAACCGGCGACTGAATTGTCTTCAGTTGTCTCCGACAAAGTCGTAGCTTGTCGCGGTGGACGTAAGTTGGCTTTGGTTGTCGTAAGTTGTCGCCTGTGTGGTCGTAGGTTGTCATACGTGTGGACGTCCTAATGGGGCGCCGGTTGTCGGTAGATTACCGTAGCTTGACGTCGACTAGGTGGTAGGTTGTTGTAGCTAATCATAGACATTGTCGTGGGGAGGGTCCAGTCGCCGTTTTTTCGGCAACCTGCTACGACTATGACAGTCGCTGGCAGTCACCTAGAAAATCACCCAAGTGGGACAGGCCCTTAAAGGTAGCATGAAAGAACTTAAACAAGGAATCGGGAGGGCTCAAAGGGGCCATAAATGACAGTAGCAAGCACTTTAAAGGAAAATGACACGGCAACTTATGCATAAACGTGTTCTAGAAAGGGCAGATTTACTCAAGGAAGAGGAGAGAACATACCTAGAGATGGAGGAAGTGGGAAAGGTACTAAATCATGTATAGTCTTTCCGCTGATTGGATTGCATGTAACAAAAATGCTTTTCACTGTACCTCGGTACGCGTGACAATAAAATAAACTAGTGAGAGATTTTAACTTAGTCATATAGGTTAATGATACTTATCATTAACGGAAACGGACCCTTGGGCCCATCTTGCCCATGCCAAGCAAGATGCGCCATCTACTCTAGTCCCGCCTGCTCTTGTTTGCCCCATTTCCCTCTAAACGTGCACCTATCCAAATGTTTTTTAAATATTGTTAAAGGACCTGCGACAACTAACTCCTCTGGCAGCTCATTCCCTATACCGTACCCACCACCCACTGTGTGAAAAAGTTGCCTCTCGTATTCCAATTAAATCTTTCCCCTCTCAAACCTATGGTTCTTGATTCCCATACTCTGAGTAAAGGACTCTGTGTTTTCACCCCAATCCCTCTGTGACCGATTTTATATGCATCTCCCTTATATTAACAGGGTCTTCCATGGTACAAAGGATTTGGACAGGTTGGAATTTGTTAAATGTATCCAAGAAAGGTTCCTTAATAAATATCTAGTGAGCCATACTCGAGAGGGCACAACACTGGAGCTTCTCTGAGGGAGCAAGAAATGACAGGAGCAAGCACTTTAAAGGAAAATTACAAGGCAATTTATGCATAAACATAGTTCAAGAAAGGGCAGATTTACCCAAGGAAGAGGAGAGAACGCACCTAGAGATGGAGGAAGTGGGAAAGGTGGGGACCGAGGGACTAGTGACCATAATCTGTTAGATTTAAAACAAGTGCTGGAGTAACACAGCAGGTCAGGCAGCATTTCTGGAGTGATTGGATAGGCAACATTTTGGGTCTGAATCCTCCTACAGAGTGGGCACTGTTCTATTGCTGGTGGAGCTAGGGTTGAATGTTCTCCTTGGTGATCAGTCATGTTAGAGAGTGGCGGGAGAGAGTGTGGTCTCCAAGCCAGAGCGGAAAAGACTGATTCATCCTGAAGTATTCCGTTTCTGTGACCAAGTAGCACATCCTGAAATAAATTTGCCACTTATCTCTGGGGGTGAGCTGGTACAATAATTATTTTGCTCATTGTGGTTATCATTTAGATTGATTACGAGAGTGAAGAAGAGGAGGCCATGGATGATGCAGACGAACTGGATGAGAAGGAAGACGAAGATCTTCCTGAGGACAAGCAACATGAACTCATCGACCAAGATTCTTCTGAACATTCTGAGCCTGCAAAGAGCAAAAAAGCATCGAGTAGAAAAAAGGATACCACAGGGATGATCGTAGACCCAAGAGTAAATGCAGTGTTAAATTTAAATCCTGCTATTGAGGCGTATAAATACGATGGTAGTGACAGTCTTTGGTGTGAGGTAAGACAAGAATACTATTATGTTAAAATTGGTAGACAATATTAAACGCGCTTGTTTTAGTTCTGTTTAGTTTTGGAGAGGGCTGGCCTTGTGGCGCAGCGGTAAAGTTGTCGCCTTACAGAGCCAGAGACCCGGGTTTGATCCTGACCTTGGTTGCTGTGTGCATGGAGTTTGCACATTCTCCCCGTGACTACATGGGTTTCCTCCCAGTGCTCCGGTTTCCTCCCACATTCCAATGGAACAGCAGGTTTGTAGATTATAATAAATTGTCCATAGAGTGTTGAATAGACTGTGTATGGGTGATTGAAGGGTCTGTTTCCACGCTGTATCTCTAAACTAAACTGACGGTACAGCTTGGAAACAGGCTCTCTGGCTCACCGAGTCCGCGCCGACCATTGTTCACCCGTTCACACAGTTCTATGTCGTCCCATTTTCTCATCCATTCCTTACACACTAGGGCCTATTTAACAGAGGCCAATTAACCTACAAACCATCACGTCTTTGGGATGTGGGAGGAAACCAGAGCACCCAGAGGAAATCTATGCGCTTACAGGAAGAACGAGCAGACTCCACGCAGACAGCAACCGAGGTCAGGATCGAACCTGTGTTTCTGGCGCTGTAAAGCAGCTGTTCTACCAGCTGCGCCACTGTGCCGCCCTTGCTGAATTGATTTGCTCTGGAAACGGTTGTGGAAGTTGGTCTTCATTCAGCGTAGCATGTGGTCAGCAGGGGTGGAGAGGCCCATGTTAGGACTGAGAACTGCTCTTAACCAGAACAGGTTATAGTCAGGAATGAACATCACAGAAATATCTGAAGGGAGAGTGTGTGGATGGGGAAAGAGCAGCATCCAGCTGACCTCACTGACCCAGCAAGTCAGTCTGCTTCCGGCTCCGCTTGGCTCGACCCAACCGCCCATTGTTGCAGCTTGGGGAGGGAGTATGTGGAGGGGAAGGCACGCGGAAATGTCCCAGTACCTGCAGCAGCCAGCACGTCCATCCCCATCCAAGAAATGCTTGTTTCTATCTGCAAGATGTCCATTATAGAGCTATACAGGACTGAAACAGGACCTTCAGCCCAACTTTCCCATGCTGACCAAGATGCCCCGTCTACAATAGTCCCACCTGCCCGCGTTTTGCCCATGTCCCTTTAAAATGTTCCCATCCATGTACCTGTTCAAATGCATTTTAAATGCATTAAGTGTTTGTAACCCAGGTGGACCTTGTGTCGGGTCTGTTTTGTTTAAGATTTCAGCATCTTCAATTTTTTGTGTCTTCTTTTAAATTGAAATGTTATCTGCATCTTGGAAAATATGTTGTTTTAAAGTTTATATAGAGCCTGCCAGGCTTTGCATGTCCACAAAGGTTAGAAAAGTAGGGCTATTTAATGCTACATTTATAAATTGATATATTCAAGGTTATGTTTTTGCAGATTTAAAGTCCCAGAAAAAGTTAATAGGCAGGAAGTAAAGCTGCTAACTTTTCCTTGTTATTTAGGAAATATCAATAGGTGGGTGTTTTTTTCTGCAAATGGGGACCAGGCACTTTTGAAAACTCTCGGCCTGTAACTCAAAAAGAAATTTGAGATTTGTGGTGCTCCTGAGTAATTTTCTTTGAATTCAAACTTTTAACAAGAAACTTTATTCCAAAGTCTGTGTATTTATTCTGCAGGTTACACTGAAGCTGCCGATCATGAAGGTGCACTTTGACCTCTCCTCGCTGATCATGTCAGTGGCACAAAACGCAGTTGTTTACGAGACCAAAGGAATCACTCGTTGCCTCTTGAATGCAACGACCAACAAGAGAGGAGAGAAAGAAACTGTTTTGAACACAGAGGGAATAAACCTGACCGAGATGTTCAAATATGATGATGTGCGTAAAATGGTTTGAGAATTCAATTCAATGATACTGAATTCAATGCTGTAAATGGACTGCAGATTTTGCAGCAGATAGATAGAGATTGATGGTGTCTTCAGAACTAACATTATTTTCTGCATAAATGTTGCCTGGCATCTTGCCTATTTTCAGCGGTACCGTTATATTTTGTATTTCTAACAACTACAGTATTTTACTTCAGCATTGTTCAGTGACCTTTTAGTGTAGTTTAGAGATACAGCGCAAAAACAGGCCCTTCGGCCCACCGAGTCCGTGCCGACCAGCGATCCCCGCACATTAACACTATCCTACACACAGTAGGGACAATTTACATTCATACCAAGCCAATTAACCTACAAACCTGTACGTCCTTGGAGTGTGGGAGGAAACCGAAGATCTCGGTGAAAACCCACACAGGTCAAGGGGAGAACGTACAAACTCCGTGCAGACAGCACCTGTAGTCAGGATCGAATCCGGGTCTCTGGTGCTGTAAGGCTGCAACTCTACCGTTGTGCCACCCTCTGCCACACCTGCAGTGCACTCCCTCAAATTCCTTCCTTATCTAGAACTGAAGGCTGTGGGCTATCTGTGGCTTAGCCACAACTTTACAAGCTTTGGCACATCACTTATTTCAGTTCCAAGATACTTTACTAGGTAGCCTCAATATGGAAGAGACCTCCCTTCCCTCACTGTTTGCAATAAACAATTTCACAGCTTCTATGGTGACCTGGCTGAGGTGTAAATCATATTTTAACAGCCAAAATCTAAAGTGATTTTCACCTCCCTTCTACAACCCTGTACAAGGAAAAGTAATTTAAACTGCCCATATTCCACTGAAAATTAGAAACAGGTAGTCTGCTCACTAAACGCATTGCCTGGTCAAAAAAGGGCAATGTTAAAATCACAATGTCAGCTCTAATTATCTTGATGTATATGTTACTTCACTTCCGATTTGCATTGCACATCCAACCCATAGCTCTATCCCAGCTGTGGTCTGTTTTGTGTTGAAAATGTGTTCCATGTTCTCCAGAGATGCTACGTGACCTGCTGAGTGACCTCAGCAATGTGTGTCCTTTTGTGGAAGAACCAGCATCTGCAGTTCTTGTTTCTATGTAAAAACTTGTGTTTGAACACAGGGAGGAAATGCTGCCAAATGAGCATTGGATATATACTAAAAGCAGAAAGCTGTGTGCAAAAATACGGTGGAGTAGCCCCTTCCAAAGTATTGCCACAACTCCAATGGGCTGAATTCCCACCTTTAATTATGTGATTCAATTATTCCTTTGTGATTTTGATACTTTCTCCAATTTTTCTTTTAAATCCATTTCCCTCTGGCTTTTTTTAAATATTTTTATTTATTAGAAGTACATTACATTTTAATGGTACCCTTTTACAGGTTCCCAGAATTATTAAAACATTATTTTTTACAATTTCTTTTTTTTTAGGAAATTGTACAATTTTTTTTTAGAAAGAAATGAGAAAGAAAGAAGTAGTGAAGTGAAGAATAGATTAGTGAGTGTAGAGTGAAGAAAGAAATGTGAGAAAGTAAAGCAGAAAGGAGATTCTCCCACGCAACCAGTCGATGTTTTTTTTTTAATATTCTTAATCAATTTTCAGTCAAACCCAGAATTTTTAATTTTATGATGATATTACACCGCATGATTCCACAAGGTCAACAAATGGAGACCAACTCGTTAAGAATTGGTCCTTTTTTCCTAATAGGAGGAGTCTCATTTCTTCCAAATGTGCCGTTTCCAACATATTACCAATCCACATTTTGAGTGTTAGTATAGTAGCCTTTTTCCAAAATTTAAGTATGAGTTTTTTTGCTATTATTAAACCATAATTAAAAAATGAGATTTGGCTTTCTGACCTTATGATTCCGTGTAATGTCGAATTTGAAAAAAAATTGGGAAAAAAAACTTCGACTCTTCACTTTTTAAAAAATAGTTTGAGAAGCATGTGGTTTTTAAGTGGTTTATTTAAACAGTCCATACTATAATTTGGACCTTTTACATGAGTGATACGTCTTGTCGTGCTGCATTGTGTTTCTATGAAGTACTGTTCCGCATACTTTTCCAAGTTTAATTTGTGGTCTGTAAAAACCATAAGCAACAAGCCTTTTGACCCAGCTTGTCAAAGTGTCATAGGAGGCGCCGTCGGGTATGAATGCCCAGCCTGCAGCTGTCCGTCCTTTTCACCCTTTTTTTTAGTATGTTAAAAGTTTGTTTGGAGGTCTAATCTTTTTTATGCGGGGGGGGGGGGGGGTGGGGGGTGGGGGGGGGGGGGGGAGGGGAAAACTGCTTTTCTCAGTCCCTACCTAGTCGGAGATGCGACTTTTCTCCGGGCCGTGTCTTTGCCCCCTCTTCGCGGCCTACCAAGGAATTCGAGCGGCGTTTCCTGCCGGGACCGGGGCACCATCGTGATGCAGACGATGCCTTGCCCAGGTCGTCGTGCGGTGGGCTCCGGAGTGCTGAGACCGCCGACTCCAGCTGTCGTTGCGGAGCTTCCGGTCGTGGCGGCGCTGACTCTGAACACTGCAGAGCCTGGGATCTCTCGCCGAGATCGCGGTCTCTGACAGCAAGCGGCCGTTCCCGACGCGCCAAGCCGCTGAAGAGTGTTCTCCCGACGCCAAAGTCCCATCATCCTGGGAGGGCCTGTACATCGGCCCGACCATGGGTGAACAAGGGGAAGAGGGCTGGACTTTGTGCCTTCCCTCACAGTGGGAACCATTGCGGGGGGGGGATGTTTTTATGTTTTATGTTCAATTCTTTTTTAATGTGGTGTCTTACTTTTATTGGTGTGCTGCAAAAAATCTAAATTTCCGTGAGGAAGGGATTAATAAAGTATCTATGTATCTCTATCGTGTACAGTGAGTAGTCAATCTCCTCACCGGGATATTGCCTGGATTAGAGAGTATTGACGTTAGAGATGCAGATTGGAAGTAGGCCCTTCAGCCCACCGGGTCCGCGCTGACCAGCGATCATCCCCTACTCTAGTACTATCCTACACACTAGTACATTGTACAATTTTACAGAAGCATAGAAAAATAGGTGCAGTAGGCCATTCAGCCCTTCGAGCCAGCACCACCATTCAATATGATCTTGGCTGATCATCTAAAATCAATACCCCGTTTCTGTCTTTTCCCTATATCCCTTGTTTCCTTTAGCCCTAAGAGCTAAATCTATCTCTCTCTTGGAAACATCCAGTGAATTGGCCTCCACTGCCTCTGTGGCAGATAATTCCACAGATTCACAACTCTCTGGGTGAAAATGGTTTTCCTCATCGCAGTCGTAAATGGCCTACCCCTTATTCTTAAACTGTGACCCCTAGTTCTGGACTCCCCCAACATCGGGAACATGTTTCCTGCATCTAGCCTGATCAATCCTTTAAGAATTTTATATGTTGCCTTAAGATTCCCTATAATCCTAAATTCCAGTGAATACAAGCCGAGTCGACCCATCCTTTCATGAATACAAGCCCAGTTAACCCATTCTTTCATCAATTAACCTACACACCATTACATCTTTGGAGCTTGGGAGGAAACCAGAGTACCCAGAGAGAGCCCACACGATCACAGGGAGTATGTGCAAATTCCATACAGACAGCGCCTGTTGTCAGCATCAAACCCGGGTCTCTCGTGCTGTAAGGTACAACTCTACTGCTGCGCCACAGTGCCACCCCAGTAAGAGACTTGTAACATATTGTTTTCTCTGGAGTGCCAGAGGCTGAGGGGGCAACCTGATTGAAGTATATGAAATTATGAGATGGATAGAATGAGTGTTTCTCTCAAAGTGGTGGGCAAAGCTTTAAGGCGAGAGGGGGAAATGGTTCAAGGAGACTTACATGGCAACATGTTATACACTGAGTGTGACGATGCACGGCCAGAGAAAGTGGTGGAAGCATAGTATATGATAGCAATGTTTAAGGGGCATGTAGACAGACGGGTGTACAGGCAGGGACTGAGTGAGTGATTGATTGATACTTTATCATGACTGGACACAGTGAAATTCATTGTTTTGATTACCATACACTGAGTATGCCAAGAGTTGTCACGTACCGGGCCCTGAAAAGTTACAAAGCATTTATTGTAGTCCCCAATAGTTCCCTCTTCGTTCTCGTCAGCCCCCACCCTACGCTGGATCCCCCTTTGTTCTCGGCAGCAGGTCCCTTGACCGACCTCCAGCACCCACCGTAGGTTACGGGCCACGTGGAGGCAGATGTGCAGTTTAAATTGGCCTCATAGTCGGCGCTGTGCTCTGCTGTTCTTTTTTGTACTCAGAAAAATCTATTTCAAGAATATGGGAAACAGCTTGCGAAGGAAATGGCATCAATCTTCCCCAGTTTGTCGGGTATGTTGCAATTACTTGAGGGTAGTTGCGCAAATGTATTTGTTTCATAGAGCAATGAAGTTGCATTGTAGAGCAGCCCAAAAAACGCTCTGCCGAACAATTAAACTCCAGTGATCTGCTAGCTATTTGTTTGAAATCCCTGATTCATAAGTTCATCTGTTATAGGAGCAGAATTAGGCCTTTCAGCCCATCAAGTCTACTCTGCCATTCAATCATGGCTGATCTATCTTTCCTTCTCAACCCCATTTTCCTACTTTCTCCCCATAACCCCCGACGGCCTCGACAGCCTGTGGTAATGAATTCCACAGATTCACCACTCTCTAACAAAAAAAAAAATCTTCCTCATCTCCTTTCTAAAGCCACATCCTTTTAGTCTGAGGCTATGGCCTCTGGTCCTTGACTCTCCCACTAGGAGAAACATCCTTTACACATCCACTCTATCCAGGCCTTTCACTAGTCGGTAAGTTTCATTGAGAACCCCTCATCCTTCTAAACTCCAGCGAGTACAGGCTCAGTGCCATCAAACCTTCATCATATGTTAACCCAATCATCCCTGCGATCATTCTCTGATTGTTGGCATTGAGCTCAACAGGGCTCTTTGTCTGATGTTCCCTCAAAACCAGGGATACCCAGCCTAATTTTTCACCTTCTCTTTAAGTTTGCTGGGATCCTGTTTCTCACACTCCCTCTAAACTCACCAGGCCCCCATTCCACCCCCCACCCCACTTCCTTTGAATATTCCGAGCTCACTGAAAAATTTATTATGATAGTGCGTATAACATCTTTTTTTTTTTTAAATGAAATAAATGTGTGTTCAGATAATAATAGGAGCAACATTCAATAGTCTGGAAAGTCTGCCAGTCCGGTATTTCCAAAGACCACTGCCAAAGTTTTATTCCTCACTAACCCTATGCTAATCCCTTGCTATTCTCCCGTTCTCATAAATTCCTCACAGATTCTACCACTCACCTACACGCTAGGGCCAATTTACAGTGGCAAGTTAACTTACTAAGCCACACGTTTTTGGAGCATGGGGGTGAACTGGAGAACCCGGAGGTCACGGGAGAATGTGCACATTCCCCGTGGACAACACCAGCGGTTAGGATTGAACTTGGGCGACTGGAACAGTTCGATCACTCTCACTATAAGCAACATATTGACCTTTCTTAGTGCAATTTCTCAATTTTCACACGACATTGTTTTCTGACCACATGCATCTTTGCATGTGTGGAAAGATGTTCTATAGGTGAGAGCTAAAATATTATTAGTTACTAAGTGGTTGTATTCTTATGTAATTTCTGCGCGGAGAATCTGTACTTCCAGTCTCTGTGATTTGCTTTGTTTCCTCTGCTTTAGATCTTGGACCTCAGCCGCCTGTACTCAAACGATATCCACTCTATTGCCAGCACGTATGGCATCGAGGCTGCTCTAAGAGTCATAGAAAAAGAAATCAAAGATGTGTTTGCTGTTTACGGTAAGTCTTTTAAAAACATTTTACAATTGTCCCTCTTCTCTGCAACCCTTGGCAAAACTGTGATTCTACGAATGCCAAGAGTCCCGTCTCTATCTAATGGGGATGTGCGGGGAAAGTTTATTTTTACACAAAGGGTGGTGGGTGCTTGGAACATGCTGCCAATGGTAGTGATGGAGTCAGATAGTGGTGTTAAAGAGGCTCTTGGATGGGCACATGGATGTGCAGAGAATTGAGGGATATGGATTAGATGCCGGTAGACGAGTCATGGAATCATACCCTATGGCCCTTCCATCCAACTTGCCCACAGTGACCAACACATCTCACTGGCCTGCCTTTGGCCCATATCCCTCCAAACCTGTCCTATCCATGTACCTGTCTAATCGTTTTTTAAACATTGCATTAGTCCCTGCCTCAGCTACCTTCTCTGGCAGCTTGTTCAAGACGCCCACCACCCTTTGAAATGAGTTCATCTTGGCAACATGTATTGCACAGACATTGTGGGCTGAAAGGCCTCTTCCCATGCTGTACTGTTTCATGGGTTACACAAAAAGCTGGAGAAACTCAGCGGGTGCAGCAGCATCTAAGGAGCGAAGGAGATAGGCGACGTTTCGGGTCGAGACCCTTCTTCAGACTGGTCAGGGATCAGGGAAACGAGAGATATAGACGGTGATGTGAGAGATAAAGAACAATGAATGAAAGATATGCAAAAAAGTATCGACGATAAAGGGAACAAGCCATTGTAAGCTGTTTGTGGTGTGAAAATGAGAAGCTAGTGCGACTAGGGTGGGGGAGGGAGATAGAGATAGAGGAAATGCCAGGGCCCGAGGGCTGAGGGAGAGGTGGGAGGGGGAGGAGACAGCACTGTTTCATGTTCTATTTACCTTGTCCAATATGCGTAGATAGATCCAGGTGGGACTGGCAATGCCAGGATTGATCATCTCTCCCTAATTGCCCTAGGCTTGGTAGACCTTCAGAGGAGGGTCTTACGCTGCCTTACAGCGCCAGAGGCCTGCCTTCGATCCTGGCTGCTGGTGCTCTGTCTATGGAGTTTACACGCTTTCCTTGTGACCACATGGATTTTCCCCGGGTGCTCTGGTTTTCTCCCACATTTCAAAGACGTACAGGTTTGTAGGTTGGTAAAACAAATCTGTAGGATAGTGCTAGTGAACGGGCTGATTATTGGTCGACACGGACTCGGTGGGCAGAAGGGCCTGTTTCCATGCTGTATCTCTAAACTAAACTAAAAAATGAACTACGCTAAACCTTGTCCAATATGTGTGGATCCGAGTGGGACTGGCAATGCTAGAATTTATCATCTATCCCTAATTGCCCTGGGCTTGGTAGACCTTCAGAGGACATTTAAGAATTGGACACAAGGGAATCACATAAATGCTAGCCAGGCTAGACAAAATTGCAGATTTCTTACCCTGGAGCATCATTGAATCCAATAGTTTTTGCGTTCTTCATTAGAGACTTTTTCTTTCCAAATTATTAACTAAATTTAAACATCCTTGAATGATGTGTGAGATTTCAACTCGGTCTGTTTCTTCATTCCTGGCATGTACAATACCAACATGTTAGTGTAACCACTGTGCAGGCACTATAATTAGTCGATAGGGTGAAGCATTCACGGCAAGCCATGTTGCACTGGATCTCTGCTGATTCACTGGACGGCAATGAGCAATTGAAATACTGGAAAAGACTTTCCCTTTCCAGCTTTCTCTTGAGAGATCATGGGAAATAATTAACCGATTAATATGATCCAGCTTAATGAGCACTTGGCTGTATCAATCAATGATACGCTCACATCTTCCAGGCTTAATTGGCTTGTTTGGGGATAATGCCCAACCCATCTGTTGAAGTGTTGTCTTTTTGTTGGGGTTAATTAACCTGCAATAATTGTTTTAGTTACATAAAGTGTACTGGTGTGATTAGCAGTGGCTACAATGACAGTTTTTCACCTGCTGCTCAGTTTCATATTTACCAGAGTGTTTTTTGAATTTAAACTCGGGAGATAATAGGCGTAGGGAGGACTTACAGATGCCGGTTGTAACCGAAGACGGACACATTAACTCCATCTTTTATTCCAGCTTTTTGTGTCTGTCTTCGGGAGATAATAGTATAGTTGTTCTCTGCCAGATTAGAGTATTCCACTTCACAGCCATTGAATGAACTCACCGCTAGTCCACAGCATACCCATTCCTCAGCCTTTATTGCATAGCCTCTGATCCACTTCCAAATAACTTAAAACTCGATAAACCTAAATGTCTTAACTCTCTTTGGACTCCTAGGTCGGATCTTCCAGGTTTCCACAATTCTCTGCCTGGAAAACTATTTCTCGATTCCACTTCTAACTGTTGTTGCTTCAATAAGGGGAATAGATTGGGTAGACGCTCAGAGTCACTTGCCCAGAGTAGGGGAATCGAGAATCAGAGGACATAATTTAAGCGGGAAAGATTTAATAAACTATGGCAACGTTTAAGAAACAATTAGGCAGGTGCATGGATAGACAATAGGTGCAGGAGTAGGCCATTCGGCCCTTCAAGCCAACACCACCATTCAATGTGATCATGGCTGATCTTCCACTATCAGTACCCCGTTCCTGCCTTCTCCTTATATCCCCTGACTCCGCTATCTTTAAGAGCCCTATCTAGCTCTCTTTTGAAAGTATCCAGAGAACCAGCCTCCACCGCCCTCTGAGCAGAGAATTCCACACTCACAACTCTCTGTGAGAAAAAGTGTTTCCTCGTCTCCGTTATAAATGGCCTACCCCTTATTTTTAAACTGTGGCCCTTGGCTCTGGATTCCCCCTACATCGGGAACATGTTTCCTGCCTCTATCGTGTCCAAACCCTTAATAATCTTATGTTTCAATAAGATCCCCTCTCATTCTTCTAAATTTCTTATGATCGCCGCTACTTTTTCAACAGTAGCAAGAATTCTTGTAGGTGGGTCGCCAGGAGGTCCTAGTAGGTCACCAGGAAGTCAAAGGTTCTCGTAGGCTCTTGTAGGTTGTAGCCGGTGCAGACCGGTGAATTTCATTGGCTCATTGGGGAAAAAAACGTAAGCTGTAGTTTTCAGAACCAAGGAATGTTAATGTCCGCCGAGCTTCACAGCCGTTTATCTCCGGCTTCTTGAAAGTTGTCTCCAATCCTTCCCCCCCCTCTCTCCCCCCCCTCTCTCCCCCCCTCTCTCCCCCCCCCCTCTCTCCCCCCCTCTCTCTCCCCCCCATCTCTCCCCCCATCTCTCCCCCCCATCCTCTCCCCCCCCCTCTCCCCCCCCCCTCCTCTCCCCCCCCTCTCTCCCCCCTCTCTCTCCCCCCCTCTCTCCCCCCCCCTCTCTCCCCCCCCCCTCTCTCTCCCCCCCCCTCTCTCCCCCCCCCCTCTCTCCCCCCACCCCTCTCTCCCCCCCACCTCGCTCTCTCTCCCCCCCACCTCTTCCCCCCCCTCTCTCCCCTCATTCCCCTATTTTAAAGGACACCATCTTAATTACAGCGCCAACCTTCTTGTTCATCGCGGTGTGTGCCTGTATCACCTTGGCTTTGTACCGGGCCGGCCCAGGTGCTCTGTGTCCAGCTGGGGTCGGGGGAGGTGAGGGTCAGCGACCCGGGGGTCGGGCATCGGAGCGGTGCCTTAGCCCGAGATTCATCCCCGCGTTCTCCGGAGGCGGGGTTAAAACTCCATGGGGTGTGAACAGAGCGGCTGACGGGCACAGACAGAGCCGCCGGAGGTGAGGGTGGGAGGTGTGAGCGGTGCCTCAGAGGTCGGTGCTGGGATCACCGCCGTGCCTCACTATCACACCATCTGCACGGGAGAAACGAAACATTTTTTTCCCCCAAACCATCCCGCGGGCCGGTTGTTTGACAGCCCTGCTTCAAACCAATGCCCTCTAGTTCTTGAATCACATATCCCGGGAAAAAGACTATGCATTCACCTTATATATATACCCCTCGTGGTTTTTACTCGCCTCTAAAACAATTTTTGCTTTATTTTGAATTTCCAGCACCTGGAGATTTTGGTTCCATTAATGTAAAATGTACTGCAGTTTGCCATTTTAAATAGTGTGCCTAAGAGTCTAAGACAATTAAATTGCTTGTTCTTTACGAGAAACCCGCCGACAGAAAACTATTCTCATTTGTGAATGTGGAGGAGATCCGGAAGCCTTGGGCGAACTGAATTGTTCGTGACTTTATTTATTTAAAATTTGAGCGTGATCAATTTGTGATCAGCATGAGAGTGTGAGATTTTCATGAAATGCGTGAGTCTCACGCTCAATGCGTGAGAGTTGGCAGCCCTGCCCCTCCCCCTAATCGCAACAGAGACAGAGTCCCCCCAGTCCTTACCTTCCACCCCATCAGCCGTCGCATACAACACATAATCCTCCCTTCTCTCACTTCAGGTAGCCCCGGCATTCCCCCTCTCTCTATCCCTTTTCCCCCACCCAAGTCTCATTTTCACCCTACAAACAGCTTATAATGGCCTGTTTCCTTTATCATCGATATGTTTTTGCATATCTTTCATTTATTGTACTTTATCTCTCCACATCACCGTCTATATCTCTCGTTTCCCTTATCCCTAACCAGTCTGAAGAAGGATCTCGTCCTGAAATGTCACCCATTCCTTCTCTGCAAAGATGCTGCCTGTCCCGCTGAGTTACTCCAGCTTTTTGTGTCTATCTTCCCTATTACTATAGCCAGAACATTGTCTTGTCTCCAAGACTTTGCTGTCTTTAGTTTTCACACCCGTTTCCTGATATCAAGTGGAGTAAATCGAATTGTGGTAAATCGAATCACTTGTTTTTGTGGTGGTGCAGATGTCAGGAAGAAGGTGCAGAGGAACACCGACTCAGCATTCTGGTTGATTTTACCGCAATGCGTCATCCTTGCATTTGTCTCATCTCATCGTTCCCATGGGTAGCAATGCTATTGGAGTCTCTTTTACTGGCAAGAATCAGAGTTTTGGCAGTGGCACGACAGAGGGTTGTGGTCGAAATGTGTTCTAATAGCTGGCGGTCAATGACCAGTGGAGATCTGCAAGGATCTGTGCTGGAATCTCTTGTTTGCGTGTACAACTTGGAAGTAAGTGTAGATGGGTTGGTTGGAAAGTTTCCTGACGACACTAACATTTGTGGTGTTGCAAGCAGTGAAGAATAGTGTCCAAGTATACAGCGGGCTGTAGTTCAGCAAAAGAAATGAGCAGAGAAATGGCGGGTGGAGTTTATGTGGCGGCTTTGGAGATGGTGCAGGTTGAAGGGAGACCTGATAGAAGTTTATAAAATTATGAGAGGCACATATATGAAAGGGAGTCAGAACTTTTTTTTTCCCCCAGGGCCTAAATAGTAAGGACTGGAGGACATAGCTTCACGATGTGAGGGGCAAACTTTAAAGGAGATGGTGGGGCAAGTTTTTATTTTAAACACAGAGAGTGTTGGGTTCCTGGAATGCACTGCCAGGCTTGGTGGCAGAGACAGATACGATAATGGCATTTAAGAGGGTTTGAGATTGGCACACGGCTATGCAGCAAATGAAGGGATGTGGAACATGTGCAGGCGGAGGTTTGTTTAACTTGGCATTATGTTCAGCACATATGTTGTGGGCCTAGAGGCCTGTTCCCGTGCTGTAGTCTTCTATATTATGTTTTATGTGTGTTAAACAGTTGAAACAACTTAATTAAACAGAAGTAAATCAAATCAAATTAGACCAAAACTCTGATTCTTGCCAAAATGCAGATCATTCAATACCTAAGGAGTAAAAGAGACTCCAATAACCTTGACTATGGATGCTCTCTGTATGGAGTTTGTACGCTCTCCCCGTGACCTGCATGGGTTTTCTCCGGGAGCTCCAGTTTTTTCCCACGCTCCAAAGACATTCAGGTTTGCAAGCTAATTGGCTTGGTAAATTTGTAAGTTGTTCCTAGTGTGTGTAGGATAGTGTTAGTGTGCAGGGATCACTGGTTGGCACAGGACCGGTGGGCCAAAGGGTCTTTATCTCTAAAGGGAGCTGTATCTCTAAACTAAACTAAACCAGTGTCTTACAGTTCATTTGAGAGTACCTCGTCAAGAAAAAAGCTGTGGTAATTTCTGGCAGTGTTGTCAATGACAGATGCATCTGCCATAGGTTGAACCGTTAGTATGAGGGCAGCTTGCACCCCATCGGTATGAACATTGACTTCTCTAATTTCAAGTAACCCTTGCTTTCCCTCTCTCTCTCAATCCTCTCCCCTTCCCACTTTTCCGACCAGTCTTACTGTCTCCGACTACATTTTATCTCTATGTTTGCTTTGTTGCGATCTTCTCCCAACTAACAATGATCTGTTGATCTCCATTCCCTTTATCCTGTTTTCACACCTTACACCTTGTTATCGACACACTTCTGTACCTATGTACTGCCCACTCCCATGACATCAGTCTGAAAAAGGGTCTTGACCCAAAACGTCACCCATTCCTACTCTCCAGGGATGCTGCATGTTCCGCTGAGTTACTCCAGCATTTTGTGTTTATCTTTGATTTAAACCAGCATCTGCAGTTCCTTCCTACATATTTCGTAAGTAGATTTGTTGAGTAGATTCGGGGCAGCACGGCGGTAGAGTTGCTGCCTTACAGTGTCAGAGACCCGGGTTCGATCCCGACTACGGGTGCTGTCTGTGCAGAGTTTGTATGTTCTCCCCATGACCTGCGTGGGCTTTCTTCGAGATCTTCGGTTTCCTAGCACACTCCAAAGATGTACAGGTTTGTTGGTTAACTTGGTATAAATGTAAATTGTCCCTAGTGCATGTAGGATAGTGTTAATGTACGGAGATCGCTGGTCGGTGCAGACGCGGTGGGCCAAAGTGCCTGTTTTTGCATTATATCTCTAAACTAAACAGCAGTAGGGCTTGAGGCACTGGAGCCTGATCTACCGATTAGTAAGATGGTGGCTTATTCTCTGCTCGTCCACTTCCTTGTCTAATTTTGTCATGTCCAAAAATCCATCAACCTCAGTCTTGGGGGAAAAAAACAAACCTAACATTCACCAGTATAGGGGAGAACAATAGGGTAGATGCACAGAGTCTTTTACCCAGGGTAGGGGAATCAAGAACCTGAGTACATAGGCTTGTGAGAGAATAATGTGCGGTGGGTATATGGAATGTGCTGCTGAAGGTGGTAGTTGAGGCAGGTATTATAACAGCATTTGAACCTGTGCAAGAAATTGGATTTAAATCAACAGCACAGAACTTGAGTAATGATATTAAGCCTCCAAGAAAGACATTTGGACAGGTACATGGATACGAAAGGTTTAGAGCGATATGGGCCAAACATGGACATGTGGAACTAGTGTAGATGGGCCATCTTGGTCAGCATGGGCAAGTTGGGCCGAATGGCCTGTTTCCACCCCATGTGACTCTATCTATGACATTGATTTCTAAGCTCCTTGAGCATCAGAGTAAGCAGATTCCGACCTTATCTGAACCTAAACAATGTGCACATGGCTTTGTAGCCTTTCAGTTATAGACTGTGCAGACAGGAAAGGCAGTCTCTCAGCTAATCTTGTTCAGTAGCTTTGCTAGATTTGGCACTTCAAGTGCTTATGAGTGCACCTGCAAATGCATCTGGTCCGTCTCCTAACTACAGCCTGGAGCATGTTGTGTCCATTGCTACCTCTATGTGCATGTGCAGTGCCTCTACTTGCTGAAGTAGCTCATCTGTGGTGCAGGGATCCAAACTTGACAGTTCACAGAAACTTTTTTTCTAAATGCAATTGAAAAGAAGATTTCAGCAAACCGAGCAATAAGTTTGGGGTTTTTTACGTGTGATGGGATGAAGCAACCTACTGATTTGCTTCATCCTCTGAATTATTCTCTTAATCTCAAGCTACAATCCGTTATTGTAGTTTGCAACCTAGGCCAATAATAATAAGGGTACACAAAAGGCTGGAGAAACTCAGCGGGTGCAGCAGCATCTAAGGAGCGAAGGAGATAGGCGACGTTTCGGGTTGAGACCCTTCTTCTGAAGAAAGGTCTTGACCCGAAACGTCGCCTATCTCCTTCGCTCCTTAGATGCTGCTGCACCTGCTGAGTTTCTCCAGCCTTTTGTGTACCCTCGATTCTCCAGAATCTGCAGTTCCTTCTTTAACACCAATAATAATAATAACCTAGTTTAGTTTATTATTATTGTCACGTGTATGAAGGTACAGTGAAAAGCTTTTTGTTGTGTACTATCCAGTCAGTACGAAAAGCATTTAACCCCTCAGCGAAAAGATTACAATTCTGTACAGATACAGAATAAAGGGAATAAGGTTTAGTGCAAGATAAAGTTCAGTAAAGTCTGATTCAAGGTCTCCATTGAGGTAGATGGGAGGTCAGGACTGCTCTCTAGTTCGTGAGAAGGTGGTTCATTACATCACAGGAACAGGCTCTTCAGCACACGTTGTCCACATGAACATGATGCCAAGTCAAACTAAACTCCTACATGTGATCCATATCTCTCCATTTCACGGTAAGTTTTCTATGCTTTGCAACACCTGTGTTGTTCTAAAGAGGATTTTTTTTTTGCCAGAGTTTTTAACTTCAACAGTTTAAAATTCAGGTCAGTGCTATTGGTCAAATCGAGGTCTGGATCTCAAAGTAATTTTACAGTGCAATGAGGGGCAGCAATTCAATACAGCCACACTGTGCAGCTGTCTTTCCTAGAAGCTTAATATCATTGCTCACGTTCTGTGCCATTGATTTGAATCCTATTTCTTGTCTTGTTTTGCACAGGTATCCAAGTGGACCCACGGCATCTTTCCCTCGTGGCAGATTACATGTGCTTTAATGGATCGTACAAACCATTTAATCGCATGAGCATTCAGTCAAGCTCCTCGCCACTTCAGCAGATGACTTTTGAAACCAGCTACAAGGTTTTAAAACAAGCAACTATGCTAGGTAAGATAATGACAAAGCTGATCTGTTACAGCTGAGTGGACTCGAAGCCATATAATTATGATTTTTCATATCAGGAAGTTATAGCTGTACAATCTATTTTTTGACAATCCCCTCTTCCTAAATGTATCTTCTAACAAGACTTCTAACGAGGGCGGCATGATGGCACAGCGGCAGATTGGCTGCCTTACAGCAACCTGGGTTCGATCCTGACCACAGGTGCTCTCTGTACAGAGTTTATATGGTCTCACTGTGACCTGCGTGGGTTTTCTCCGAGTGCTCCGACTTTCTCCCACATTCCAAAGGCGTACAGTTTTGTAGGTTAATTGGCTGCAGTAACATTGTAAATTGTTCGTAGAATAGCGTAAGCGTACGGGGATTGCTGGTCAGTGTGGACTCGATGGGCCGAAGGGACTGTTTCCATGCGGAATCTCTAAACTAAACTGAAAAGATGGCAGAAGCAATATTTTAAAAAACAGTTCTTCCTTCAGTTGATCGATGTCGGGGAGCTTTAGGTTTCAGAAGTGGTTTTAGATGACAAAAGTGAAGAGAGGAGGTAGGAAAGTTTGCAGGATTGTCTTTTAGTGGGAAAAGGAAACGGTTCACTGATAATGTCGCCCACATTGCGTTTGCTATTGCATTATGGGCAGCTCACTTGAAAGCAATGCATTGTTTATGAACCAGTGGTGCAGTAATTAAATTACAGCATTCATGATTTACAATATTAGCCCAGCGTTAATAGTTAATGTTTTGCATCAGCTAAACAGCTACGGTTACAAGCCAGGCAGCTGAAACCACTCTCAGAATAGTAGATAATAATAATCTAATCTCACTTGTGCTTCATGCTGACTCAATTGTCAGGGTTTCTGGGACATTCCCAGTACCTCCAGTGCTCAGCTAGCTGCCAATACTGAATTCTTTAAAGAATCAGTTTGGGTTTTAATAAACTCTATTTTATTGAACCAGAATAGCTGCCTTCCCTCACTGTGGGAAACATTGATCCCACTATGGGGGGATGTTTTTTATGTTTAATGTTAAATTCTATAATGTGTTTATTTTATTGGTGTGCTGCAATGGAAACTCAAATTTGACTACACCAATTGGTGTATGTGACAATAAATGTCCTTTATCCTTTGATAACAGCCATTTATTTCCAGATTTAAAAAAAATTGGATTGAACGTCTCTTAGTAAGACACTGGAATTTGAGCTTGTTCTTCAGTTTATTATTCCAAGCTACTAAATCATTAATGCTGTCATTTAATCAGTGCACCACTGGTTCATAAACAATGCATTGCTATCAAATGAGCTGTCCATAACGCAATAGCAAACGCAATGTGGGCAACATGTTGGCACAGCGGTAGAGTTGCTGCCTTGCAACACCACAGACCTGGGTTTGAGCCTGACCATGGGTGCTGTCTGTACAGAGTTTGAACGTTCTCCCATGACTGCGTGGGTTTTCTCTAGGAGCTCTGGCTTCCTCCCACACTCCAAAGATGTACAGGTTTGTAGGTTAATTGGCTTTGGTAAAAAATCGTGAATTGTCCGTAGTGTGTACGATAGTTCTAATGTACGGAGAATGCTGGTTGGCGAGGACTCATTAGGCCGAAGGGTCTGTTTCCACGCTGTATCTCTAAACTAATTTTTTTTTTAAACTAAAAACTAAGCTACTTTGTGTGCAGTAGTACTGTTAAGGTTCGTTTCACTTCAGACAGACTAAAACGCGATAAAATTAGTAATCAAGTATAGGCCACTCTATCCCCACACACAGAGGTAATGTTCAATCAGACATATTTATACCCCAATAATCAGCAATTCAACAATACTTTATCTTACAGAGCATTGTACAGCCTCTTGCCTGTTAAGATTGACAGGTTCTTCCGAGAGAGGAAAGGTTAACCCATATATGGTTATGCTAAAGAAGTTTTTTTTTTGCAGATTCAAGCATTCTTGTTTTTTGACCTTGTTGATCTATTGCAATCAGTAGAGCAGAAGGAAAGAACCGTTGCCTGAACATTCTTCTGATTGTTTATATCATAAAGGAAAACATCACGTGGTTGTGCTGTTATCTCACTAGTGTTATGGGAGAATGGCGAAAACATTTCTGTTAGCCTTGCAAGTGTAATGGGAGAAAGGTGAAAGCATCCATTTTGTAACTTTTAAATCTTTAAACTTTCTCAGTACTGCAGAGGTGGATTGCACTTCTAAACATTTGGTCGGTGCTTTTTGATCAGAATGGCTAATCATTTAGAAAGCAGAAGCATTTTCAAAGTGTAGAAAGATTAAATTGACTAATATGCATTTTGATATCAAGATTGAAGTAGTGTTGAGTCTCTTTATGGTGGATAAGATCCTGGGGTCCTGATGGGATCCATCCCAGGTCATTGAAAGGGTGACCAGAGGAGATTGCTACGGTCTTGACAAAGATCTTTGTATCCTCTCTAACCACAGATGAGTCTCCTGCGAACTGGAGCATAGCCAATGTTGTTCCTTTATTTGGGAAGGGTACTAGCAAATAATCCTGGAAATTATCAGCCAGTGACCCACCCTGTCAGTGGCAGCGAAGTTATTGGAGAGGATTCCTGTTGATAAGATTAACAGTAATTTGGAAGAGAATGGGTTAGTTAGGGACAGTCAGCATGGCTTTCTACTCAGCAGGTCACGTGAGGTTACAAAGGTGATTGATGAGATTAGGACAATGGATGTTGTCTACATGGACTTTTAATAACGCATTTGACAAGTCCTTCAGACTTGCATGGATCCAGAAGATTAAGATACATGGTGACTTGGTAGTTTGGATCAGAACTGGCGTGCCTAAGTAAGACCGAAGGTTGTGGTGGAAAGATATTATTCTGGCTGGAAGTTTATGCCCAGTGGTGTTCTGCAAGGATCAGCGCAGGGACTTCCATTGTTTGTGATATATATAAATGGCTTGGATGTAAGGTTTGCATGCGACACCAACATTGACATGGACAGTGAAGTAGGATTCAAGTATAAAGCAGGATCAAGTATAAACAAGAGAGAGTTAGATAGGGCTCAAAGATAGCGGAGTCAGTGGATATGGGGAGAAGGCAGGAACGGGGTACTGATTGCAAATGATCAGCCATGATCTAATTGAATGGCGGTGCTGGCTCGTAGGGCCAAATGGATACTCCTGCACCTATTGTCTATAGGATATAGAGCAGTTATTGATATGGGTGGAGAAATGTTATATGGAGTTTAATCTGGGCACGTATGAGGCATTGCAAGTGCAGGGGGAAAGTATATAGTTAATGGCAAGACCCACAACAGCACTGTTGTACAGAGGGATGTTGGGGTCCAAGTCCATAGCTCCTTGAAAGTAGCAACATAAGTAGATACAGTGGCATAGAGGCACGTGGTATCCTTGCCTTCTTCAGTCAGGACATTGATTATGAGAGTCAATAAGTCATGTTGCAGCTTCATAGAACTTTACTTAGGTTGCATGTGGAGTATCATGTGCCTGGCCACCCCATTACAGGGAAGGATGTGAAGGCTTTGAGTGGAAGCAGAAGAGATTTACCTGGATTTTGTCTGGATTAGAGTGTATTAATTGTAAGAAGAGGTCCAGCAAATTTGGATTGTATTCTCTGGAGTATTGGAGGCTGAGGGGAGATATGTTATTCTAATTATAAGAGGCTAGTCAGAATCTTTTCTCCTATAAATTGCATGAATTGAGAACATGATGAAACACTTTCCATTTGACGAGTGCAGTGCTAACCATTGTCAAGTGGCTTGACACCACCCAATGCAAAGCAGCCAGCCCACTGATCAACACCCTATTAACTCCCCTGACATCAGTCTCAGGAATTTGGAATATCATGTGACTGGCCACCCATTTCTTCTCTCCAGAAATGCTGCTTGTCCCGCATTACTCCAGCACTTTGTGTCTATCTACCCCATTAACTACCTGTGGTTACTCATTATGACTTACTATTCCAAACGCACCTGCCACCTCTGCCACAAGTAGAACACCGTCAACACCAGGCTCCCTTTTCCCACCCGCACGTAATCCTGACTTGGAAGTATCTCGCCAGTCTTCCGTCATTGCTGGAGCTCCCTGCCCAAACACACAGTGGGAATACCTTCTGCAGTAGTATAAGAAGAGTCTTTTAGCATCTCAAGAGCAATTGGGACTGGATGCTAAATGTTGATCTTGTTGACCTAGACCCCTAATAAATAATATTTGGATGAAGTGACCATAACATACCAAAAATTTATAAACATGTAGTAACTTAGATTTATCTAAAACAATGGTTTTAAATCTAAATAATGCAAACAGTGAAGGTCTAAGTCATAGGTGAAAATCAAAAAACAAAGCAGATGCAGGAAATCTAAAATTAAAGGTTGTTGAAAATACACAGCAGATCAAACCTCATCTATAGGAAGAGAAGCAGAGTTAATGTTTAAAGTCGTCAGAACTGTTGAAGGGTCTTCATTCTGAAACATTAATGGGCCTGTCCCACTTAGGCGATTTTTTTCGGCGACTGCCGGCGACTGTCATAGTTGTAGGCGGTCGCCGAAAAAACAGCGACTGGATCCCCCCCACGACAATGTCTACAACAACTCACCACCAGTCGACGACAAGCTACCGACAACCAGCGACCCATTAGGACATCCACCTACGACAACCTACGCCCACCCGCGACAAGCTCCGACAAGGTACGACCCTGTCAGCGACAACTTAAGACAATTCAGTCGCTGGTACCTGTTGGCAATTGACGTAGGTTGACTAGGTAGTCGCCAATGGAAGTTGCCAAAGTCAGCACCGGCGACGACCTACGTCATCCTGGCGACAACCTACGACAGCGCCTACGTCAGGAGAAGTCGAGCTACACTCATTGGCGTCAAGTCAGCTGTCGCCAAAATGTTTTGAACATTTCAAAATCCAGCGGCAATCAGAAAAACGCTACGATTCTTTGGGCGACTGAGGGGACTACTCACAACCATACAAACGACCATGTGACGACAGCCTAGACGTATTGTAGTCACCTAAAAAAATCGCCTAAGCAGGACAGGCCCATAACCTTTGCTTCCCCTCCCTCAGATGCATCCTGACCCGCTAAGTATTTCCAGCCTTTTCCTCGTTATATTTCCAGCACTTTTTCCAATTATATATCTATATTAGATTGGGATGCCACATTGTTCATAAGTTATAGGTGCAGAATTAGGCCATTCGGCCCATCAAGGCACAGCCAATCATGGCTGATTTATCTTTCCCTCCCAACCCCATTCTCCTACCTTCTCCCCATAACCTGACACCTGTGTGACCTTCAGCAATCAATAGTTTTCATTCGAAATTACAGGGAAGAAGATGTTCCTGAAAATTCTGAATTCTGACGTATCCTCCACGTATGTTCCAAAGCCTTGTTTCAAAGGTTGAGCAAGCTAAGACTCTATTCCTTCAAAGCTGGAACAAAGCCATAGTGCATACATAAATCTTTCATAGGCAGCACAAACCGGTTTATGAAGCAGTTTGAAACCAAGCACTAAGGATCCTGAACTTTATGAATAGAGGCAGGGAGCACAGAAGCAAGGAAGTTGATTTTATACTCTGTAAACTACTACTTATTGCACTCGTGGGTTTCCAATCAGGCGAGAGAACCCTGAGCAGCTCTTGTTTCCCCTCCCCGAGTGTCTGTACCCATTTGCTGAACCCTCACTGGAAATATTAGCGGACGACAGGTAAAGTCTGCACTGAGGGCAGTGGCACCACCAAATTAAACTGGAAGGGTAAGCAAAAGGACATTGATGAGATAACAAGCTGCATTATAAGAAAAACGTTGTAGGAAATATGTTGTCAAGCTGGAAAGGGTGCAGAGAAGATTTACGAGGATTTAAGAGAATTTGCCAGGACTCGAGGACCTGAGCTATAGGGAGAGGTTGAGCAGGCTAAGTCTCTATTCCTTGGAGCGCAGGAGGATGAGGGGTGATCTACTAGAGCTGTAATAAATCATGAGAAGAATAGATCAGGTAGCTGCACAGAGTCTCTTACCCAGAGTAGGGGAATCAAGAACCAGAGGACAAAGGTTTAAAGTGAGGGGGGAAAGATTTAATAGGAATCTGAGGGGTAACTTTCTCACGCTGAGGGTGGTAGATGTATGGAACGAGCTGCCAGAGGAGGTAGTTGAGGCAGGTACTATCGCAACGTTTAAGAAACATTTAGACAGGTACATGGATAGGCCAGTTTCCAGTTTTAGCGGGATATGGACCAAGCGCAGGCAGGTGGGACAAGAGTAGATGGGACATGTTGGGCTGAAGGGCCTGTTTCCACATTGCTAGAGAGGAGTTGAGTATGGGAGTAAAGAGGTCATTCTGCAGTTGTCCAGGGCCCTGGAAAGACCACATCTGGAGTATTGTGTGCAGTTTTTGGGTCTCCTGATTTGAGGAAGGACATCCTTGCTATTGAGGGAGTGCAGCGTACATTCACGAGGTTAATCCCCGGGATGGTGGACAGTCATATGAGGAAAGATTGGAAAGACTGGGCTTGTATTCACTGGATTTTAGAACGATGAGAAGGGATCTTGTAGAAACATACAAAATGATAAAAGGACTGGACAAGCTAGATGCAGGAAAAATGTTCCTAATGTTGGGGGAGTCGAGAACCAGGGGCCACAGTCTAAAGGACCTGTCCCACTTGGGCGTCATTGGGCGACATGTGGGTGACGATTAAACAATGGTGCTTCATGCGTCGTGATGCATAAATTATGTCGCGTAAAATGACGTAAGATACCGAGAACGAACTGGAGTTCTAAAAAAGAAAAATAATTTCCCTCTTGAAAGATTTGCGCAGTGCACCTTGGCGGGTTCTGAAAATTCTAGTGTGTCAGGACTTATTCTTTTACTATTGATTAATCTTTTTGTCCCCCCTTTCTTTCTATCCTTTAGGCTCTCATGATGAATTGAAATCTCCATCAGCCTGCCTAGTGGTTGGGAAAGTGGTCCGTGGTGGCACGGGGCTTTTTGATTTGAAGCAGCCTCTTAAGTGACTCATCTGATTAAAGAGTAGAATATTCTTGGAAGTGGAAACAGACAGGAAATTATGTTTTGGATATTTTTATTGTACATCTTATCAGACTCCAGATCAACGAAGACAGACGCAGAGGAATACAAAAATATCACAGGCCCACGTTGCTAAAGTGGCTGTTTACTGCTTAGAGCTATTTGCTAATGAAAGGGGTGGGTGGGGGGGAGGAAAAATACCCAACCTCTCCCTATACAGAAAGCACAAATGGATCAAAGTGCAACAGAAGATTAATGTGAATGCTCAAAGCTGGCAGTGGCAAAATAGGGGAGGTTTTTTTCGGAAGTACTGCTGCTTTAGGCCACAACGCTGCTGTGTGAGGGAGCAGTAACTCCACTATTGTGCCTAGGAAGGTATTTGAACAAAATTCTCCCAAGCCTCAAGGAAGGCAATAAAGATGTGCTTTGGATTAAATTATTTTTGCAGATGTTTTATTGTGGAGCCATCTTGTATGCATTTATACCACAATGATAAAATCTTAATCAGAATTTTAACAGGACCAGAGTCAAAGCAGTTGCCTTTGGTCATCGCTAGTTGCTAACCATTATGCCTCCTCTTCCCATTCCCATACCAACCTTTCTGTCCTGGGCCTCCTCCATTGCACACATATTCACCTCATATTCAGCTTGGAAAATTTACAACCCAGCGGTATGAACATTGACGTCTCCAATTTTAAGTAACAACCCCACTCCCCCATTCCCATGAAATGTCTCCCTTGCTCAGCTCTGATGAAGAGTCCCAGATAAATACTAACTGTTTTTTCAGATTTTTAGCATTTACTGTTTTTTGTACTTTTCTGTAAATGTTGTTGTTGTGAGCCATCAACAGCACTCTTTCCCAGTCTGGCTGAAGTAATACAAGTGAGACAGTTTTCAACTTTTCAGCAATGTTACTGACCTCCCCATTTAGGTCTCCCAGAGCCGTATCAGAGTCAGTCTGCACCACACTATCTGTCACAACAAGGACTGTGGCTGTTTCCTCGCGACGTATTTGTTCAGTGCTGATCCTCACTTGGCTCATGCCAATTTTGAGGTTGAAATAGCTGATCATCTACAATCAGTACCCCGTTCCTGCCTTCTCCCCATATCCCTTGACTCCGCTATCTTTAAGAGCTCTATCTAAATCTTGAAACCATCATGAGAATCGACCTCCACTGCCTTCTGTGGCAGAGAATTCCACCTGATTCACAACTCTGGGTGAAAACATTTTTCCTCATCTCTGTTCTAAATGGCCTACCCCTTATTCTTAAACTGTGGCCCCTGGTTCTGGACTCTCCCAACATCGGGAATATGTTTCCTGCCTCTCGCATGTCCAATCCCTTAATAATCTTCAATATCTTCAATAAAATCCCCTCTCATCCTAAATTCCAGTGAATACAAGCCCATTGTACACAAGTACAAGTCAGTTTTGAACATTAGGCTGGATGTCTTTTGCAACTTGTCTTTCCCCAACTAAACTGTGGCCTTTTCTTAACTTCTTTGGTCTGCCTTTTGTCAAATCGTATTAAAGATCTACATGCAGCACTTGTATGGCCTTTCGGGAACTAGTGTTGTGTGGAGGTGGTGTACCAGATGGTGTCTATTATCTATCAGTCTAGCACGTGTTAATTACAAGTTGCACGGTTAAGGTTTTGGAGAACATTTCCCCATTGCGCAAGTTGCTGATTTGCCTATGAATGTCAATTACGAACTTGACATAAAGCATTGTGTAAACTTATAAATTTACCTCAATAGAGTTTTTGATGAATTGCACTTGATAATGATGAATGAATGAATGTTTATTGGCCAAGTATTCACATAAAAGGAACATTCCCTTTGTCAGGTTTTGGATCTTATGATTTAAAAACAATTGTCCCAAGGCTACCTCCAATTCGGTATGCTCATGTTTGCTACTGTTCTTTTGTGCAGGATGTTAAACTCCTTCTACCTGCGAATCATCTCAGAAAATCTTCAGTGAAACTAATCGGATATTCAGTCACAAATCCCTCCTAACTCAAATCAGCTCAAAGCTCTGTATGTATTTGTGCTGGTACTTTCCAATAATTTGGGGAAAATTTTTATTTCGTAAGTAGCTAACTTCCTATGGTCTGTGGTTATCTAGTTTCTTCCTTGTTCGTGTAACTTTACATACACCATGTTGCGTTTGAAAGAGTGCAATTTTAGTTAGTTTAGTTTAATGTCACATGTACTGAGGTACAGTATAAAGCATTTGTTTGCATGTTATCTAGTCAAGGAAAAGACTATATATGATAACAATCAAACAGTCCGCTGTGGAGATAAAGGGTAAAGAGTACAGCTTTTAGTGCAATATAAAGTTTGATTAAGTCCAATTAAAGAGAGTTCAAATGTCTCCAATGAGGTAGATGGGAGATCAGGACCACACTCTAGCTGGTGAGAGGACTGTTCAGTTGCCTGAGAAGAGTTGGGGAGAATCTGTCCCTAAATCTGGAGGTGTGCATTTTCAACCTTCTGTAGCTCTTGCCAGATGGGAGAGGGGAGAAGAGATCCTTGCATGTCTCACCCACTGTTTCTCCAGCATTTTTGTCTACCTTTGATTTTTCCAGCGTCTGCAGTTCTTTCTTAAACGTGTTCACAGAAGGTGCGCGGCCGTGCTGGCGGCTTTGCGTAGGATGCGGTACAGCCGGAGCTCGACCGCTGCTCGTGGCACCCGGCCGCTGTTCGAGGTGCTGCTGCTCGAGGCGCAGCTGCTGTTCGGGGCGCCCGGCCATTGCTCAGGACGCCCGGCCATTGCTTGGGTCTAATGGCGGGCCGATGATTTCGGATTATGGGCCGCATTCGGCCAGGGGGGCCGTAGGTTGCCGACCCCTGGTCTATCCTATCTATGCTGCCCATAATTATATCTGTTTCAATTAAGTCTCCCTTCAACCTTCGACTTTCTAGAGAAACCAATCTAAATCTGTCTAATCTCTCCTCGCAACTAATACTCTGTATTCCAGGCCGCAATCTGATAACCTCTTCTGCACCCTCCAAAGCATTAACATCTTTCCAGTAATGGGGCATCCAGAGCAGCATGTAATAGTCTTAAGGGCCTGTCCCACCAGCATGCGGCTGCATGCGGCTAGCCCGACAAAACCGGAAGCGGGGTTCGCACGGAGGTCGAGTGATCCCCGAGCGAGTTGACATGAAGTTCGAGCGAAGTCCGCGAGAAGGTCGCACGTGACGTGATTTTTACTCATATAAACAGGGTTTGCAGGCTTTAGTTCCTGTTCCCCACTATGAACTTTCTCTAGGATTTCCACAGCTTTACCATTTCTCTTACCAAGTAAGTTATTTTTGTTTCTAGCAGTATTCTACTAGATAAATCCTTGGACGCTGCTCTAACATTTCTATTTTATTAATGACATTGGCTATGAGATTACTTGATTCTTTTTACCCGATCCTGCTTAATTCGATCACACGTAAATTTAAGATGCAATATCATTATGGAACCATAATTGCTGCTTTAAATTTGTTGTATTGAAAGTAATTAGTCTAAAAAGACATTGATAGCTTATTAGAACATATGGGATCAAAAATAACCAAGCTCAACCCGTGAAAACTGCAGGGACATGGGGAAAAGTGGCCAAACTTCCCCATTTTATTTATGAACTTTACAGGCATTTAAGTTCCCTCTGGAGACAATGATATGGGCATAATTTGTATTAGCATTGGTTTGTGATTTTCACAATGCGCACGTCCTCAATGCGGCTGCGGGCCGACAGGCCGTTGCCGCGCGGAATCTTTGGACAGTGTCAGTTTTTCGAAACCCCGCGCGATGTCGGGACCAGCTCCGCACAACTCCATATGGCTCTGGCGATCAAAGTGGGACCGGCACCGTGAGGCCGTATGGCTCAAGTGACCACGTTGGGTCGCGCTCACCGCATGCAGTCGCATGCTGGTGGGACAGGCCCTTTACAGAACTGCATCATGACTTCCTGACTCTTATATTCAATGCTCCAATTTATGAAGATGAGTTCACCATTATCACTCTACTTGTGTTGCCACTTTCAGGGAGCGATAGACCTGTAGCCCAAGATCTTCACATTAGGTTACTGGTTAATTTAGGTTTTGCAATCAACCATATACCTTCCCCTTACATTTGACCTCGCAAAGTATAACATCTCACAATTGCTCAGATTAAACTCCATCTCTGCCCTTTTATGTTTCTTTGACAACTATCAACACTGTCCAAAACTCCAGTAGACTTGGTGTCACCTGCAAACGTACTAACTATCCCATCTGCAATCGAGTCCAAGTAATGTATATATATCACAACTGAGTTCCCAGCACAGATCACAGACGTACTGCAGAATGACACCCTTCCACCATAACCCTCTGTCTTCGATGAATAAGCCAGTTCTCAATCTATATATGATAACAATCAAACAGTCCGCTGTGGAGATAAAGGGTAAAGAGTACAGCTTTTAGTGCAATATAAAGTTTGATAAAGTCCAATTAAAGAGAGTTCAAATGTCTCCAATGAGGTAGATGGGAGATCAGGACCACACTCTAGCTGGTGAGAGGACTGTTCAGTTGCTCTGTCTTCGATGAATAAGCCAGTTCTCAATCCAAAACACCAAGTCATTCTGTATCCTATGCATCTTAATCTTCTGGATCAGCCTACCATGAGGGACTTTATCAAATGCCTTGTACTAAACTAAAATCCATGTAGACAACATTAGCTACCCTCCAGTCTTCCAAGACCTTGTCCCGAGATAGCGAAGTTGCAAAGATCTTCATCAAGGCCCATGCAATCTCCTCTTTTGCTTCTCTTAATAACCTGGGAGAAATCTCTTCAAGCCATTGAGATTAATCAACTTTAATGTTCTTCTACAGAAACATAACCTCGCCCCTCGCTCCCTCCCCCATCCACTCCTCCCCTTCACATCACTTAACACCTATTTACAGCCTGAGGAAGGGTCCAGTGTGCAAAGACTGGACCCTTCCTCCTCACTCCTCCCCAATCACTACTTCACACCCACTTACAGTCTGCAGTCTCCTCGTCCACTACCCACCCCCTCCTTGCTGCCCAACATCAGTCTGGCCACTTCTCCATCACTAACAATAGCAATTGAGGAGGTGGAAAAGCTATTCAGGAGACAGAAAAGCCGAAAATCTCCAGGACCGGACAATGTTTCCCCGCTCTACCCTCAAGCTCTGTGCCAAGCAACTGGCACTGGTCTGCACAGACATTTTCAATCGGTCCCTGCAAACCTGCACTGTCCGTGCCTGCTTCAAAGTCACCACTATTGTTCCCGAACCCAAAAAGCCAAGGATTACTGGTCTGAATGACTACAGGCCTGTCGCACTGACCACTGTAATCACCTTGAAAGACTTGTGCTGGCCCACCTGAAAAATATCACAAACCCCCTGCTGGACCCTCTGCAGTTTGCATATAGGGCCAATAGATCAGTGGATGACGCAGGCAACCTGGGCCTGCACTTCATCCTCCAGCACCTAGACCGCCAGGGGATCTATACAAGGATTTTGTTTGTGGATTTTAGCTCTGCATTCAACACCATCGTGCCAGAGCTACTACACTCCAAACACTTCCAGTTGACTGTGCCTGAAACCCTCTGTCAGTGGATCACCAACTTCCTGACAGACAGGAAGCAGCATGTGAGGCTGGGAAAGCACATCTCAGACCCGCTGACCCTCAGCTTTGGAGCACCGCAAGGCTGCGTACTCTCCCCTCTCCTTTACTCTCTCTACACCAACGACTGCACCTCCACTGTCACCTCCACCTCCTCTGTCAAGCTTCTCAACTTTGCGGACAACACAACCCTGATTGGACTGATCCAGGATGAGGAGGAATCTGACGGAAGTGACGCAGCTGGCGTCATGGTGCCATCCTGGAGCTCAATGCTTTTAAGACAGTGGAATTGATTGTAGACTTTTGGAGAGCTCCCCCTCCCCTCACCCCAATCACCATCAACAACACCACAGTCACATCTGTGGAGTCATAGAAACATAGAAAATAGGTGCAGGAGGAGGCCATTCGGCCCTTCGAGCCAGCACTGCCATTCATTGTGATCATGGCTGATTGTCCGCTATCAATAACCCGTGCCTGCCTTCTCCCCATATCCCTTGATTCCACTAGCCCCTAGTGCTCTATCCAATGCTCTCTTAAATCCATCCAGTGATTTGGCCTCCACTGCCCTCTGTGGCAGGGAATTCCATAAATTCACAACTCTCTGGGTAAAAAAGTTTTTTCTCACCTCAGTCTTAAATGACCTCCCCTTTATTCTAAGGCTGTAGCCCCAGGTTCTGGACTCGCCCAAAATCGGGAACATTTTTCCTGCATCTAGCTTGTCCCGTCCTTTTATAATTTTATATTTTTCTATAAGATCTCCCCTCATCCTTCTAAACTCCAGTGAATAGAAGCCTAGTATTTTCAATCTTTCCTCATATGACAGTCCCACCATCCCAGGGATCAATCTCGTGAGCCTACGCTGCACTGCCTCAATCACAAGGATGTCCTTCCTCAAATTAGGAGACCAAAACTGTACACAATACTCCAGATGTGGTCTCACCAGAGCCCTATACAACTGCAGAAGAACCTCTTTACTCGTGTACTGAATTCCTCTTGTTATGAAGGCCAACATTCCATTAGCTTTCTTCACTGCCTGCTGTACCTGCACGCCAACTTTCAGTGACTGGTGTACAAGGACGCCCAGGTCTCGCTGTACCTCTCCCTTACCTAACCTAACCCCATTGAGATAATAATCTGCCCCCTTGTTTTTGCCACCAAAGTGGATAACCTCACATTTATCTATATTATACTGCATCTGTCACGCATCTGCCCACTCACTCAACCTGTCCAGGTCCCCCTGCAACCTCCTAACATCCTCTTCACAGTTCACACTGCCATCCAGCTTTGTGTCATCCGCAAACTTGCTAGTGTTGCTCCTAATTCCCTCTTCCAAATCATTAATATATATGGTAAACAGTTGCGGCCCCAACACCGAGCCTTGCGGCACTCCACTCACCACTGCCTGCCATTCTGAAAAGGACCCGTTCACTCCTACTTTTTGCTTCCGGTCTGCCAATCAATTTTCTATCCATGTCAACACCCTATCCCCAATACCATGTGCTCTAATTTTAGTCACCAGTCTCCCGTGCGGGACCTTTTCAAAGGCTTTCTGAAAGTCTAGATACACTACATCCACTGGCACCCCTTCATCCATTTTACTTGTCACAGCCTCAAAATATTCCAGAAGATTAGTCAAGCATGATTTCCCTTTCATAAATCCATGTTGACTTGGACTAATCCTTTTACTGCTATCCAAATGCTCCATTATTACCTCTTTAATAATTGACTCCAGCATCTTTCCCACCACCAAAGTCGGGCTAACTGGTCTGTAATTCCCCATTTAATAATTTAATTTCCTTGGAACCATCATCTCCAGGGACTTTAAATGGGGGACCACCATCAAAAAGGCCCAAAAGAGGATGTACTTCCTGCGGCAGCTGAGGAAGCACAATCTGCCACAGGCAATGATGGTCCAATTCTATACTGCCATCGTAGAGTCTGTCCTCACCTTCTCCATCATGGTCTGGTTTGGCTCAGCCACCAAGCACGACATCCGGAGGCTGCAGCGAATCGTCTGATCAGCCGAGAAGGTTGTTGGCTGCAACGTTCCCTCCATTGACGAACTGCACACTGCAAGGGCCAGGAAGCGAGCGGGCAAGATCATCTCTGACCCCTCTCACCCTGGCCACAAACGCTTTGAATCACTTCCCTCTGGAAGGCGACTCCGGACTGTCAAAGCCACCACAGCCAGACATAAAACTACTTTTTTCCACAAGTAGTAGCTCTACTCAACAGCCAAATGTCTGTAGCCTCCTTTTGCTCTGGTATTTTATTTAATTCTTCACATGTTTAAATTATGTTTTATTTTTAATTGTCTACTGTACATCGTGTTGTCACTTGCGAGCAAAGCACCAAGGCAAATTCCTTGTATGTATACATACTTGGCTAATAAAATGTATTCAATTCAATTCAACATGGGCCAAATGGCCTAATTCTACTCCTATTCCTTATGACACCACCACCTCCTTTCCGACATTAACCTGCCCATGTATATTAGTATTCTCCACATTGATCTCACTGTCCTCCACGGCCATCTTCTTTGTGGATAGAGGTACAAAGTACTCATTTGGTAGCTTGTCTACATCTGTTGACTCAGCACAAATTCCCTCATATTCTAGAGCATTTCCCCATCATCCCTGGTTATAATCTTGTTTTTAATCTATGTATAGATATTTCATGGCTCCCTTTGGCAAATCACCTGCTTGAGTTTGTTCCTCCTTGATGTACTATTCTTTGTAGAGCTGCCAATTCAGGAATGCCTTGCGTTGCAGTTGATCGGCTCCGCAGTCTCTACATTCATTTTACGTTTTACAGTATGTCACATGTGGAAAAGCCTCCTTCGTCATAGCAGCCGCTCCAATTCAAGGTTGACTCACTTTCACTCTGGTTTTGTGGTTTCTAATGTGGCTGATGTTAAACTGCAGGTGTGTTAAGGCAAGCTTTATTATATTCAAGGGATATAACTGTATTTTATATTCAAGGGATGTGGGCTTCGCAGGCTTTAATCGCCCATCCCTAATCGTACTTGGGTGGTAGCGAGCTGCCCTCTTGAACCACTGCAGTCGTGGCAGGTGGGGGAACACCAACAATTCTGTTAGGGAGGGAGCTCCAGGATCTTGACCCAGCAACGGTGAAAGAATGGCGATACATTTCCCAGTTAGGACGGTGTGTGGCTTGGAGGACATCTTCTAGGTGGGGATGTTCTCATGATTTTGCTGCTCATGTCCTTCTAGGTGGTAGAGTTGGTGGGTGGTCAGTTTGTGAGGTGATGCAGGCTTGCCTCTCCACCCTTTCACCCTGTGGTCCCACTCGCTCTTGGTGGTGAAGCTGACTGCATGGAGAAAGCATTGCTCCTCTGGTTTGTCCCTCCCAAAGATAGTGTCACCACGGTCTCATTCTTCAAACTCTCGCGTGGCGCCAAGATGTTGAGGTCACTGCCAAAGGCCTGAGTTGTGCCAGAGGATGGTCTGTTGCTGTTGGGTTGTCCACATTCCGGGTCCTGAACTTCATCCCATGAAGAGAAAGTTGCCTGTGCTTGGCTTCTGTTACACACACCGGCTCCCACATTGGCTTCACGGAGCAAGGTCTAAAACCATTGCCAAGAGGGACCAAGGCAGCTGGAGACCAAGCTCTGGTGCGTGGGTATTAATTTTCACCATTAGCGTGCACATGAGTGGGCGCTATAACACTCGCTTGTTGATCCATACATGTCGGCTCAACAGCCGGAGCCCTTGTCCCTTGCCATGCTCCTGACTTCTTGTCCGCCAACCCCCCCCACACACTTTTGCCCATGCTCCTGGCTGTGCTCTATTTGCCAGCTACCAAGCCCAATATATTCATCCACTCTGGTCCTATGTCCCACCTGCATACTTCACTGTGACCCAATCTTCTCCTCGTGGTTCAAGATGCTTAACAGCAGAGCATATTGTAGCAGAGTCCTTATTTACCCTCATCAATAACCATCAGTAATCAATAGCTACTTTAATCATCAAAACTATAGTTACTGTAAATCCTGTAATTAATAACTATTCTATCTATGATCAATCTATATTATTAATTAAAAAAGACATAAAGTGCTGGAGTAAACTCAATGGGCCTGGTGGCATCTCTGGATAATGTGGATCGGTTATGTTTTGGGACCTTCAGACTGGACCTTTTTTAGATCAATAACTTATTTACCTGAATCAATAACTATATATGTAAGTAGGAACAAGGAACTGCAGATGCTGGTTTATACCACAGACAGACGAAAGGTGCAGGTGTAACTTCAGAAGAATGGTCCAGACTCAAAACATCACCCTTCCTTTTTCCTCCAGGGATGCTGCTTGACCCGCTGAGTTACTCCAGCACTTTGTGATTATTTTTATCTGTAATTCTGGATAGCAGTGCTCCTGTCCTCAATTTGGAGCCTTATTATTTCCAGTTGCTGTGGAGGGCTGGGATGGGGGAGGTGGTTGTGAACTCGCGGGACTTGGTGACAGCCCTCATCTCTGGACCTGGATCCTCGAATTCCTGACCAACAGACTCCAATCAGTGAGGATCGGGGACAAACCATTCTCCACAACAATCCTCAACACCGGTGCTCTGCAAGGATGTGCTCTCAGCCCCCTTCTTTACTCCTTGTGCAGCCATGTACAAATCTAATTCACTTTTCAAATTCACAGATGACACAACCTTTGTGGGCTGGATGTTAAATAATGATAAGACGGAGTACAGGAAGGAGGTTGAGAACCTCGTGTGCTAGTGTCGAGAAAACAACCTCAACGTCAGCAAGACAAAGGAGATAGTGATTGAGTTCAGGAAGCGAAGCGGTGCACATACCCCAGTTTGCACTGACGGTGCCGAAGCAGAGGTGTTTAAAAACTTCAAATTCCTAGGAGTCATTATCACCAACAAATTCTCCTGCGTTAAAGTGTTTGTTTTTGGAGGTCTTTTAGTCTTTTATGTGGTGGGTGGGGGGAGGGGAAGGGGCAAACTTTATTTCCTGTTCCCTACCTGGTCGGAGAGGCAGCTTCCTTCCGAGCTGCTTCTTCACCCCCCTCCTCGCGGCCTACCTTCGGACTGGGGCGGCCTTTCCTGTCGGGACCAGCCGGGACTGCAGCTTCGGCGGCGGCACAGCGCAAGGACGCCACCACGGAGCGGGCGATGCCTTACCGTGTCGCCATGCGGTGGGCTCCAGAGTGTGGTGACCGCCGACTTCAACGTCCGAGAAACTGTGGCTGCGGGCGTCCAGCCGCGGGCGGCGCTGGATTTAAGGCACTGCAGAGCCTGGGATTCGAGATCGCCAGTCGGAACTCCAGCCAGCGCGGCCTGAGGACTATGGGTGCTGCGGTCTCCGGGGAGGAAGCGGCCGCTCCAGACATTTCCAGGCCACTGAGGAGTGTTCACCCGACGCCGGAGTTCCAGCTTTCCGGCAAGGGGGCCTGAAAAACATCGGACTGGCTGCAGAGGCCACAATAGGCCCGACTATGGGTGAACAGGGGATGGGACTGGACTTTGCTGCTTTCCCCCACAGTGGGAACCATTGTGGGGGGATGTTTTTATGCAGTGACTCCAACTCTCCCGCTTTCGGCGGGAGATCTCCCGCCGAAAGGCCATTTTCGCAAAATCTCCCGCTCTCCCGCTTGAGATTTAATTTCTCCCGCCCTGGCTTTGTGTCTCAAAATAAGCCTAAAATAGCACCAGAGAGCATCTAGAATCCTAGAGCTTCCAGGGCCCTTAATCTTTATTCGTGTGCTGCATTGGCAAGTCAAATTTCACTACATGTGATAATAAATGTCCTTTGTCCTTCATCCAGATGCAACATAGAAAGCATTTTATCAGGATGCATCATAGCTTGATTTGGGAACAGCTCCATCCAAGACTGGAAAAAATTGCAGCGAAATGTGGACGCAGCCCAGCCCATCACACAAACCAACCTCCCTTCTATGATCTCCATTTATACCTTGCGCTGCCTCAGTGCAGCCAGTAGCAAAATCAAGGATGAGTCACACCCTGGCCACTCCCTCTTCTCCCCTCTCCCATCAGGCAAAAGGTGCAGAAGTGTGACAACGCACACCACCAGATTCAGGGCCAGATCCTTCCCAGTTGTTATCAGGTAACTGAATCATCCTACCACAACCAGAGAGCAGTGCTGAACTACTATTTACCTCTTTCGTGACCCTCGGACTATCTTTGATCGCACTTTGCTGACTTTACACTGTATACACTGTAAATGGATCGATGCCCCGCTCCCTGCTTTGGATGCCCTCCACCGAAAACGGTGTCTGAGACGGGCTGGGAAGATCATCAAGGACCCCTCCCACCCTAACCATGGACTGTTTGCCCTCCTACCATCGGGGAGGCGGTACAGGAGCCTCAGGTCCCGCACCAGCAGGATGAGGCGTAGCTTCTACAATAACACCATTGCACTGCTGAACTCGGAGTCCCGCCGATAGATTCCCACATCTGTATTTATTTATCTGTATTTATCTAAACATTGCTATCACTACGTACTGACACTAAACTGCATTTCGTTGTACCCATACTTGTATCTGTGCAATGACATTAAATTTGAATTGAATTGAATTGTAATCATGTATTGTCTTTCTGCTGACTGGTTAGCACGCAACAAAAGCTTTTCACTGTACCTCGGTACATGTGACAATAATCTAAACTGAATAGAATAGTTTCCTTATAGAATAGTTTCTTTATTGTCATTGTAACATGAACCATGTACAACAAAATTAAAATTTAAAAAAAAATTTAAAATAAAAAACATGTCAGCCAGTCAGTGCACCATTCAAACACTTCTAAAAGCTAACGATACATACAAGGTAAAATATTAAAAAAGATAAACAACTAAAATAAATATGAAAATAGCAGGCATAAACACCCAACCCTACATCCTTCTGTCGATTTCACAGTGTACCAACCACAGTCCCTTAGTCCCTGCGTTCCTTGGCGGCTAAACTACATTTAGTGCCTTTATAACAGTGGGGTAAAAACTGTTTTTAAGCCTGTTTGTCCTTGTCCTTGTAGATCTGTACCGTCTGCCTGACGGCTACAGTTCAAACAGGGAGTGTCCGGGGTGGGAAATGTCCTTTATAATATTCTGGGATTTCTTGATGCAGCGGGAACTGTGTAAGTCTTCACTGTGTAAGTGAACTGCTCGGTGCTTCCAAAGACTCTGGTTCCACCACCCTTTGAGAGTTCCAATGACGTAAAGGACTCTTAGAGAAAAAAAAACTTGTTTTTAAATGGGTGATCTCATATTCTTAAACAGTAAACATGAACAGGAAAATGTGCGTGAAAAAAGCAAGACATAAGAAGGGTCACAATTACCAAAGGACCAGCCTGGAAGAGTTCCAAATGCAACAAAAGTGTGATTATCTGAAATTACAAATGGAGTTGTTTTGAATGTAGGAAAACTAGAATAGTGGGGCCAATAGAGGTCAATTCACTGGATGTTTTCAAGAAAGAGTTCGATTTTGCTCTGAGGGCTAACGGAATCAAGGGATATGGGGAGAATGCAGGAACGGGGTACTGATTTTGGATGATCAGCCATGATCATATTGAATGGTGGTACTGGCTCGAAGAGCCGAATGGCCTACTCCTGCACCTATTTTCTATGTTTCTAAACTTAAGACTGGGAGGAAGAGAAATAACTTCACATGGAGGTGGCGGAACTGTCGACGTTTATACCACGGAAAGCTGCAGAGAACTTCCCTGGGTGTGAAAGATACATCTTCTAGATGCGCTGGGACGCATCCTCAGTGATGTGACCTGGGGTCATCGGGTGTTTCGGGTCCCACAACATCAGACACCCTCGCCCAGGCGACCCAGCCGGGGTTGATCAAGCCCCGACTTGTGTCCCAGCAGCAACCGCCCACTTCATCCAAAACCACCTAGTGGCTTTCTCTGCGGCTTCGCTTGTGGATTGAATGGCCCTCTTCTTTGCCAGAGCCGTAATGCCCAGCTGGTTGAGGACTTTGCAGAGATATATATAAGGAGATAGTTCAGTTTCCAGATACAAAGAATGCTAAGATGCTACAACGGTGAGAACGATACTCTGCGCTGCGCATCCTCCCCCTTTGCTCTATCTATTGTAAGTTCATTTCCATTGTAATTGAGTGTGGTTTGTATCTATGTATAGTACAGTATATCTGATCTGTTTGGATAGCATGCTAAACAAAGCTTTTCATTGTACTTTGGTACACATGACAATAATAAACCTAAAACTAAAAATATCAAGGAGCAAGTGGAGAGAGCAGGAATATAGTATTGAGTTAGAAGCTTTCATATTGAAAGACCAGAACAAGCCCAAAGAGCCAAATAGCCTCCTCCTGTGTTTCCATATGACTATGTTCATTGATACTTATAGAAATGTCTGTGTCGGCAGACGGTCCTGCTGGGATCCAAGCCTACTTTGATAATTGCTGCTAAATGGTTAAAGAGCTGTTTTGAATGGCAGTGTCTCTGTATCACTTGGCTCTGGTGGATTTAGGAGTTGTTTAAAGTAATTGTAGCTTCTGATTGCTGGTCTTGGGAATAAACTGGTTTGTTGCAGGAAGCATGGCTGTTGGTTCGGCTGGCTGATGCGCAGCCCGGCACAGTTTATGTTGTTGGCTCTGCTCCCACAGACATCAGTGCAAGATGTGCGGCCCAGTGGGCAGTACCCTGGCCCCCGGGCCACTAAACCGTTGGGCTTGATTCCAGCTCCAGTGCTTTGAGTGTATAATTCTGGCTGAGGCTCCATCTCTGTTCTGATAACAAGAACACAAACAACGCACACCTCCGGCTTCGGGGACAGTCTCTTCCCAGCTCTTATCAGGCAACCATCCTCTCACCAACTAGAGAGCAGTCCTGAGCTACCATCTACCTTATTGGAGACCCTTGGATTATTTTCGATCTGACTTTACTGGACTTTATATTGTATTGAACATTCTCTCCTTTATCCTGTATCTGTAGACGGCTTGATTGCAATCATTTATAGTCTTTCCACTGACTGGATAGCGCGCAACAAATAAGCTTTTCACTGTGCCTCGATAAATAAACGTGACAATAAACTTAACTACACTCAACCTGGCCTGACAAGCCAGCCCTGACTTTACTGGACTTTATCTTGCAATAAACTGCATTTTCTTTCTCCTGTATCTGTGATTGTCATCATGTGTAGCCTTTCCTCCAACTGGATAGCATGCAACAAGAAAGCTGTTCACTGTACCTTGGTGCACATGACAATAGATGAAACTAAACCTGGCCCCTCAATCCTGCCCCAAGCCTCAACAACTCTTTTGAACCAGTTTAGACTTTAGAGATATAGAAACAGGTTCTTTGGCCCACCGAGTCCGTGCCGACCAGTACACGAATACTATCCCACACATTAAAGGGCAATTTTACCGAAGCCAATTAACCTACAAACCTGTACGTCTTTGGCGCGTCACGGGGGAGAACGTACAAACTCCGTACAGACAGCACCTGTAGTCGGGCTCAAACCTGGGTCTTTGGCGTTGTTAAGGCGGAGGTAACGGATCGGTGATGTCTTGGGCAGATACTGGAATCTGGAGCAATAAAAAAACATGCCAGAGAAAATCATTTGGGATCTGCCCATTTGGATTCCATCTGCCCATCACCTCTCCCACAATGGTCCCCATTGCCACCTTCTTTACATCAGATTTCAGCACTGGTAGCCTCTGCGTTCCGGTTTATCGCCCACCTTATTGTCTCCGCCTCCACCCTCTGGATGTATCCCATCCGGATCAGGTGATTTATCCACCTTACATGAATGAACCTTCTTAGTGTGCCTCCTCCTCATCAATTTTTATTCCTTACAGAATCTGAGCCACGTCTTCTGTTCCTACAAGTACCACAGCATCTTCTTCCTGGATGAAGATAAATATAAAAAATTGATTTTGTACCTCGGCCATGCCTTTGGACTCCAGGCGCAGGTTTCTATTTCAGTCTCTGACTGACGCAGGGCACACGGTGCACTCGTGACAATAATAAACCTAAGAGGCTGTAATCAGTAACAGAAAAACAAACTGGTGGAGGAATGCAGTGAGTCGGGCAGCATGTATGGATTGGTGTTGGTGTTGGCGTTGGTTAATGATTGTGGGGATGTACCGAAATATTATAAAAAGCTGTGTTTGTGTGCTCTCCAGTCAAATCATACTATCCATGTTGCGGTTGCATAAGGCGTTGGTGAGGCCACGTTTAGAGTGTTGCGTTCGTGTTTGGTCACCATGTTATAGGAACAATGCCAAACTGGATAGGGTGCAGAGAAGATTTACAAAGATGTTGTCAGGACTTCAGGGCCTGCACTGTGGGGAGAGGTTGGGCAAGGTAGAACTTCATTCCTTTACAAATGATGGTGGGTGAGGGGTAATCTCTTATGATCTCACAGACATCCACAGATACATAATAAAGAGAATCGCCATTCAATCATGGCTGATCTATCTTTCCCTTTCAACCCCATTCTCCTGGCTTCTCCTCATAATCCCCGACACCCGTACTAATCAAGAAGATATCCATTGACTTGGCTTCCGCAGCTTTCTGTGGCAATGAATTCCACAGATTCATCACCCTCTGACTAAAGAAATTCCTCCTCATCTCTTTTCTAAATGTACTGTAATATTCTGAGTCTATGACCTCTGGCCTTAGACTCTTCCACGAGTAGAAACATCCTCTCCACATCCACTCTATACAGGCCTTTCACTATTTGGTAAGCAACAATGAGGTCCCCCCTAATTCTTCTAAATTCCAGCGAGTACAATATCGTAAGGTACAAACGATGCCACCAAACACACTGGAGCCACCTGGCAAATCTACCTGCCTCAAACGTTCGCATTTGTGGCCTGCTAAGAAGCGCATACATAGACGACATTCCTGCTGGCCTTATGAAACATAACTACTTCTTTTCCAATTTAATTCATACTGTTTGATTGATTCATTGAAGGAAAGATACAGCATGGAAACAGGCCCTTCGGCCCACTGAGTTCACACCGACCCCCGATCACTCATTCACACTAGTTCTTTGTTATCCACTTTGGCATCCACTCCCTCAACTAAGGGGCGATTTACAGATTAACCTACAAATCCACCGTATTTGGGATGTGGGAGGAAATGGGAGCACCTGGAGGAAACCCACGCAGTCACAGGAGGTCATAGGTGATACGAGCAGAATTAGGCCATTCAACCCATCACGTCTACTCCGCCATTCAATCATGGCTGATATATTTCTCCCTCCTAACCACATCCTCTGGCCTTCTCCCCATAACCGCTGACACCCGTGCTAATCAAGGAACGTGCAGCCACCACACAGACAGCACCTGAGGTCATGATCGAACCCGGGTCTCTTGCTCTGTGAGGCAGCACCTCTAACAGCTGTGCCATTGTGCCACCCTAATTCATTTGATGTGGTCAACGCTGCCAATGCCAGCACCTATACCAATCTTGAGGACAAACAAATACACATTAAAAAAAATAGGAGCAACAGTGGACTCGGTGGGCCAAAGGGCCTGTTTCCATGCTGTATCTCCAAACTAAACTATTTATGCCACCAGCCTGCCGTGCTACTTGAAATGCTACCAGGGATCGGTGCTGGGGCCTCTAGTTTGGTTTAGTTCAGTTTAGTTTATTGTCACATGTACCAAGGTGCAGTGAAAAGCTGCTTTGTTACGTGCTGTCCAGTCAGTGGAAAGACAACACATGATTACAATCAAGTTGTTCAATCAACAGTCCAGATATAGGATAACGGCGATATCGTTTAGTGCAAGATAAAGTCCAGTAAAGCCTGATTAAAGATAGTCCCAGGTTCTCTGATGAAGTAGATGGTAGCTCAGGACACTCTCAAGTTGGTGTAGGATGGTTTAGTTGCCTGATAACAGCTGGGAAGAGACTGTCCCTGAATCTAGAGGTGTGCGCTTTCGCACTTCTGTACCTCTTGCCTGACGGGAGGAGGGAGAAGAGGGAAACACCGGGTGAGCCTCATCCTTGATTATGTTGATGGTCTTGCAGAGGCAGCGTGAAGTGGAGATGGGTCAATGGAAGATGCTGCCTGTCCCGCTGAGTTACTCGGGATTTTGTGTCTATCTTCAACATAATAGTAAGATTAAATGAGAACTTACCAGTTCGAAGTTTGATCTGTATTTTATGAGGAGTTACGATGAGGGATTACGTGAAGACCCCGTCCAGCACGCATGCGCGACATTTCTTCAAAGCAGCGGTGTGGATTCACAGAAAAAACACAACAATTGAAATAAATATAGTAAAGAAAAAAATAAGAACTTAATTACCAGTTGATCTGTATAATAGAGGGTGGGAGCGGAGGGCACGTAATCCCTCATCGTAACTCCTCATAAAATACAGATCAAACTTCGAACTGGTAAGTTCTCATTTAATCTTACTATTTTACTTCGGAGTCACGTGAGTGACTACGTGAAGACTTCAAAGCTCTGTGAATCCGAACCGTGTACCAGCTCATGCTTCACTCACTGCCTGAAGACCTTAGAGGGAGGAAGCATGTTATACAATCAACAATAACCTGTTTGTGAACAAAAAAGGTTTATTAATAACAACAAAAAACAGAGAGCTCCCCCGGGCTTAAATTAAATATTATCTGCAGACTCTAAAATTCTGTCTGCAAATGTAGCAGGCTCCGCCAGCGGCTTATTATAAAACCTTTGGAAAGTTCTTTCCGAGGACCATCCTGCTCTGGCCAGAATATGGTCCATAGGCACATCCATTTGCCTAGCCGCCGACGTAGATGCAGCCCTGGTGGAATGAGATTTGTACACATTAGTATCGATTCCCGCGGACTTAAGCACCTGCTTGAGCCACCTTGAAATGGTTTGGCTCGTCACCTGACCATGAGGCTTCTTGTGGCTTATCCATAAGGCTTTTTCTCTCCCTCTTAAGTTATATGTTGTGGTCTATGTAGTTGGCGAGATGGGTCTTGGCACACAACCGTGGGTCAGGTGAATATGCCCGGAACTCCATAACTGGAGGCGTGGTACCTGGTCTAGATTGTTTGACCAGCCCCTGAATGTGAAATGTGATACAGTCCAATGACTCTGTCATGCTGTCCAGCCTCAGAAGGTGGAGGGACTGTACCCTTTGAGCTGACACTAGAGCCATGAGCATGACTGATTTCAGTGTAAGTTGTTCCAGAGTAAGTGACCTGGGTGGTGGCCATCCCCTAAGGTACGTCAGTACTATGCTGACATCCCAGATCTGAGTGTACCTAGGCCTAGGGGGATTGGTGTTAAAAATGCCCCTCATGATTTTGACCACTAGTGGATGGGACCCCAAAGTCAGTTGTCCTGCTGCTGGAACCAAATAAGCTGACAACGCACTCCTGGCTGTATTAATGGCGCTGTAGCTGAGTCCTTCCCGATGTAATCCAAGCAGAAACTCCACAACACTGGTGGCTGTAGCTGTGGTGTAGGTAGTTCCTGTTTTGGAGCAATACCGTTCCCATTTTCTTATATTGGTCAGGTATTGTCTCCTGGTGGACTCCCGGTGAGATGCGGTCATCATGTTGATGGCGTCCTCAGACAGTCCCAGGCCCAGTAGAGGTCTTTTTAGAATCTGCAAGCCAGGAGATTGACTCTGTCATGGCACGGGTGACTAATGCCTGACACTGGGTGGATTAATAACTGTCGACTGCTGGGGAATTCCAACGGTGTTTCAACAGCCATGTCGAAAGCCACTGGGAACCATGGCTGTGTAGGCCAGTCAGGTATTATCAAGATTCCTGAAGCGGAATCCAATTGAATCTTGCGTAATACCCGACTGATGAGGCAGAAGGGAGGAAAAGCATAAAAGAACATTTTCCCCCAATGCAGCGAGAATGCATCAACTGCTGCTGCCTCAGGGTCTGGTTCCCAAGCGACATACGTTGGTACCTGGTGATTCAGCCTGGATGCAAATAGATCGATATCTGGTGTGCCATATTGCTTTGTAATTTCAGCAAACACTTTGGGATTTAACATCCATTCGATGTTATCATTAAATCTACGTGACCTGGTGTCTGCCACTGTATTTTGCTTACCTGGAAGGTAAGTTGCTGATAACCAAATATGCCTTTCAACACACCATTGCCAGATTAGGTTGGCCAAATTGTCACACGATATCGACTTTACACCACCCATGTGATTGATATAAGCCACCACCGTGGTATTATCTAGTTGCAAAACCGGACATGTGCATGATGCGTATTACATGAATATGCTTTTAACCCATAAAACGCACCCAACATTTCTAAATAGTTGATACCCCGTGTCTGTAGGCAAGATGATTCAAATTTACTCCATCTGCCCCCTGTGCTGGATTGCATGTTAGTTGCTCCCCAGCCCAAAGCACTGGCATCCGTTTGAATGGTTAATACTGGGTTGGTGATCATAATGGACTGGAGCTGAGTCTTACATTCCTCGCCCACCATTGTAACTCTGGAATGGATTCAGCAGTTAAACTCATAGCTCGGTCAAAGTGACCTGAGTTTTGCTTTAGTGCATGCACTTTAGCTCTTTGCAAATTTTGATAGTGCAAAGGCCCAAATTGTACAGCTGGGAAAGCTGCTACCATTTTGCCAATAACTCTAGCTACTTCCCGTATGGTTGGCTGATGTTTATTCATGAGTTTGTTGCATGATAGCGCCAATTCTGATGCTTTCCCCTTCGGCAGAGTTACAATCATGCGAACAGTATCTATCGTAAATCCAAGATAGTCCATGGCAGTGGACGGTGTAAGATTGGATTTTTCTGGATGTATGACAAACCCCAAAGTTTCAAACAAACGTTTGGTGGCTGCGACTGCCAAAATAGCTGTCTCCAAGGTTTTCCCTACTATTAAAATGTCGTCTAAATACGCCATGACTATATGCTTTTGTTTCCTCAATAATGCCAAGGCAGGTTTTAAGATTTTAGTGAACAACCTTGGAGCAGAGGTTAGCCCATTTGGTAAGGCTTTATATTGCCATAGCTGTTTCATCCAGATAAATTTAAATATTTTCGATGGTCCTTGTGTATGGGTACTGAGTAGTAGGCATCTTTTAAATCAATGCTTGCTAGAAAGTACCCCCTAGAAACCAATAGTCTGGCTGTTTCAAAAGTATCCATCTTGAAATGTATATACCTGACAGACTTGTTCAAAGTAGTTAAGTCAATGATGATGCGTCGTCCACCATCTTTTTGATTTTAGTGAAAATATTAGACACAAATTCCAAAGGTTCATGTTTTGTTCTTTCAATGACACCTTTAGCTTGTAATCTCATCAGTTCAGCTTGACCCTCTTGTTTTTCCTTGACTGAGGGGGTGAATACCCTTTTGGGTATATGCTGAACTGGTGGAAAATCTTTATGGACAAAGTCAATTTTGTAGCCATGAACGCTGCTGAGTATATACTTGTCATTAGTGATGGATTCCCATGCATCCAAAAACAAGTGCAATCTCCCCCCTGTTAGCACAGAGCCCCTACTGCACATATGCTGAGAGGAACCAGACCCACCTACCTCCATGGTTATTGGTGCTTCTTCTGCCTCTTCGCTGGGTGATGAGCGTCTGCTGGGGCTGTAGAGGGTTGATGTTGATCTCGATGTTGTTGGGGGTGGCGCATTTTCCATGGGGTCCGCTCTGGGCCCTGGCCTAAAAAAGGCTTACGGGGAATGGTTGCGGACCCCGAGCTTTCACCAGTCCCATAGTGTGGTCGACGACTGGTGGACGCCATGGGGTACTGCCGCCTGGGTTTGTTGGTCTGCTCGGTCCCAAACCTGCCCTCACGAGACCAAAGGTCTTGGATTCTTCTTCCAGGTCTTTCACCTTTTTTGGAAGGTCTTTCCCAAAGAGCAGAATAGGAGGTTCTGACCCCGGTGTTTTGCAGAGTCCCGCAAATTTAGGGTTGAGGGCAGGCTTGATAATCTCCTTTCGCAAATTTATTTATCTCATATTGAGTGGGTGCACAGCAGAGCTAATGTGTCTTGCTGATTTTGTGGAGATGTCCGCACCATCAATGGACCGAGCATAAGATGTTATTCCTGCAGTCAGGAATTTAAGGATCTTCTGGAGCTTCAACTCCAGGTTTCTGATGTTCTGCCCCAAATGTCCCCAAATTTGGCTATTGACAGCAGGTACATTCAAAGATGTACAATTTCCTGGGGCTGTATATAGTTGAAGAGCCTCATTGACCACTTGTTCTTGTAGGGGTTTAGAGGACAGGTGGTTAATGCTGGCTGCAAGTTTCGGCTCTAATGGCCGACCCGCTTGTGGAATGGCCACGTAGCGGTTGACCACACCCAGCAGCTCTTCCTGTTCCTGTACACCCTGCGTACTCCCGAAATCTTCAGCCAGTGACCCCTCTTCTTGACCAGCCCAGACCTGGTCGCCAATGCTGCCTTCAAAAGAAGGTGAAGCAATGGCCAGTGCCGTAAAAGGCACTGCGGGAGTGCCTGAACTCCCTTGGCGAGGCTGCTGCTGCTCTCTCACAGATCTCGCTGGAGCAATTGCTCCATAAGCCGTTCCATGCGGCTTTAGGCGGCTGCCTGTGCTCTCGAGCGGTAAGGCATCTTCATCCGAAACGTCGACACTACCGCCCGGTTCCGGCTGTAGGTACCTCCAGCCCCGCTGCTCAGGCAGCACTAGCGGTGCTGGGCTCGGCTCGGTATTATAAACCGCCGCCCTCTTGCCCCCCCTCCAAAGAGCATTCCTCACAACGGAGGACGAACGGGGGCGAGCTGCAGACTTCTTTCCTCGGGCCTTGCTCATTCTCCTGGAACACAAGACCACAGAGAGAAAGACACACGGCCACGGTAAACTTACCTGTCGGCCCGACTTTCAATTTGTAGCGGAGCGCCTTGAACTCCCGTTTCGTCGCGGTGCACTGCATGAACGCTAATGTCGCGCATGCGTGCTGGACGGGGTCTTCACGTAGTCACTCACGTGACTCCGAAGTAAAATCTAAATCTTGTCTCACCCTTGGCACTCCTTCTCCTTGATCCCATTGTGCAAAATGTACCGAAGCTGGAAAGTGCACACCACGATAGACTCAGGAACTAGGCTTCTCCCCTCTGTTATCAGGTTTCTGAGCAGTCATTACAGAAGCAAGAATACTGTTCAATTCACCTCTACCCCATTTGAGAGGACATTGGACTTTGTCTAAGGTACTGATGCACCAAAATGCTGAGAACTATGTCCTGCATCTTCCCCTTTGCTCTACCTGTTGTACTTAAGTTTGACGATTGTATTCATGCACGGTATAATCTGATCAAATTAGGCGGCATGAAAAATAATGCTCCACTGTCGCCTGATGATAGTAAACCAAAACCTACATAGGGTGTGGGACAATGTGACGTCATTCATTTTAGTAGCAAATAAGGGGCAGGTAAATGGTGAGAGATTGAATTGTTTCTATGCAAGGATCCTTATGCATGAATCAATGAAATCGGATATACAGTTTCAGCATTTTCAACAATATGCGGGCCTTGATTGCAAAAGGAATCGTCTGAGAGTAGAGGTGTCTTATTACAAGGCACTAGAGCAGCCATGCCCGGAATAGTTTGCACCAGTGTGCTCTCCACACACGATGAGAGATACATGTATTTGAGGGAATACAGTAAACGATTCCGGAAAAGCAAGTTTATAATTATAATGATTGGAAGAAATTACTTCCTTGTGTTTCGAAGAGCGACAGATAATTGCATTGAAATGTATGAAACTCTTAATGGAATGGATGCAGAATTGGTACCCGCCCCGGCTTAGTCACATCCTGCACATGTTTACAACCAGAAGTGTTTGGTCTGAAATTCATAGAATCGATAGATTTGAGGTGGAGATAGATAATAGATTAGAATTAGCAGTCGGGTTGGAACCGGCGCTGTAAAGCAGCAACTCTACCGCTAGCCACCGGGCCGCCCTTAATCAGACTTTGCTGTAATGGCACATAAAATGAAATCGGACTGTATCGCAGGCAACAAGGTGTCTCTCCAGCAACAGTTCAATGCTCGTTTTGAACAGAGGGATGTCAGAATCCCTCTCATTAACTCACTTAAATAACAGGAAAAAAGCTGGTTATCTGAATTGATGAACAAAGGTATCACCTTTGTAAAAGAACATGTTGTGCAAAGCATCATTTTACAGTGGTCCTTGTTCCTGCCCGTCAGCATGTCTTTGGGATGTGGGATGAAATTGGAGCACCCGGAGAAAGCTCACGTGCTCATGAGGAAGAACAGGCAAACTCCACCCAGACAGCGATGGAGGTCAGGATCGAACCTGGGTCACTGGGACAGTGAGGCATCTGCTCGAATAACTGCGCCATTGGACTGCCCATGGTGGTAGAGGGTGGGGAGGGGTGAGAGTTGGGCAAGGATCACAGGTTGGACGGTGGGGTGGGAACTGCGTTTGACTTGCGTGGGACGTTAAAGGGGAGCTGGGACCAGGCTACCTGAGATCTAAAGGCTGGCCTTCGGTACAGCATGCAGTCAACGTCTCCTGCTAATGTGGATAGTGGAAGATGAATTACAGAAATGGTGAATAAACACAAAGTTCTGGGGGATTCAGCGAGTCGGGCAGCATCTGTGGAGGGAATGGACAAGCAGTTTCAGGCGAGACTGTCCTGGATCCTGATATTTTCTTGCCTCCAGCTCTTCACCACCCCACTCTACTTTCAGCAGAAGGGTCCAAAACCACAATATCACCTACCCTCTATCTCCAAAGTGCTGCCTGGCCCGCTGAGTTACATAGAAACATAGAAAATAGGTGCAGGAGGAGGCCATTCGGCCCTTCGAGCCAGCACCGCCATTCAATATGATCATGGCTGATCGTCCGCTATCAATAACCCGTGCCTGCCTTCTCCCCATATCCCTTGACTACACTAGCCCCTAGAGCTCTATCCAACTCTCTCTTAAATCCATCCAGTGATTTGGCCTCCACTGCCCTCTGTGGCAGGAATTCCATAAATTTACAACTCTCTGGGTAAAAAAGTTTTTTCTCATCTCAGTCTTAAATGACCTCCCCTTTATTCTAAGACTGTGGCCCCTGGTTCTGGACTCACCCAACATTGGGAACATTTTTCCTGCATCTAGCTTGTCCAGTCCTTTTATAATTTTATGTGTTTCTATAAGATCCCCCCTCATCCTTCTAAACTCCAGTGAATACAAGCCTAGTCTTTTCAATCTTTCCTCATATGACAGTCCCGCCATCCCAGGGATCAATCTCGTGAACCTACCCTGCACTGCCTCAATCACAAGGATGTCCTTCCTCAAATTGGGAGACCAAAACTGTACACAATACTCCAGATGTGGTCTCACCAGAGCCCTATACAACTGCAGAAGAACCTCTTTACTCCTGTACTGAAATCCTCTTGTTATGAAGGCCAACATTCCATTAGCTTTCTTCACTGCCTGCTGTACCTGCGCGCCAACTTTCAGTGACCGGTGTACAAGGCCACCCAGGTCTCGCTGTACCTCCCCCTCACCTAACCTAACCCCATTGAGATAATAATCTGCGCCCTTGTTTTTGCCGCCAAAGTGGATAACGTCACATTTATCTATATTATACTGCATCTGCCACTTATCTGCCCACCCACTCAACCTGTCCAGGTCACCCTGCAACCTCCTAACATCCTCTTCACAGTTCACACTGCCACCCAGCTTTGTGTCATCTGCAAACTTGCTAGTGTTGCTCCTAATTACCTCTACCAAATCATTTATATATATGGTAAACAGTTACGGCCCCAACACCGAGCCTTGCGGCACTCCACTCGCCACTGCCTGCCATTCTGAAAAGGACCCGTTCACTCCTACCCTTTGCTTCCGGTCTGCCAATCAATTTTCTATCCATGTCAACACCCTACCCGCAATACCATGTGCTCTAACTTTAGTCACCTAGTTACTCCAGCATTTTGTATCCATTGTGGGCCTGTCCCACAGGCAAAGTTTTAGGCGACTGCAGACGACTAGGCTGTGGCCACGTGGTCATTGGGGGTGTCGCCTGTATGTTCGTGAGTAGTCTCCTCAGTCGCCCAAATAATCGTAGCGTTTTTCTGGTCGCCGCTGGATTTTGAAATGTTCAAAACCTTTCGGTGACAGTCGGCGACAGTTGGCTTGACGCCAATGAGCGTAGCTTGACATCTCCTGACGTAGGTGCTGTCGTAGGTTGTCGCCGGGATGAAGTAGGGTGTCGCCGGTGCTGGCTTCAGTGAATTCCATTGGCGACCACGTACGTCAACCAGCGACAGGTACCGGCGACTGAATTGTCTCGTCTTGTCGTAGCTTGTCGCGGGTGGACGTAGGTTGTCGTAGGTGTGGTCGTAGGTGGACATCCTAGTGGGTCGTCAGTTGTCGGTAGCTGGCCATAGCTTGATGTCGACTAGGTTGCCGTAGACATTGTCGTAGGGGGGGGGGGGGGGGGGGGGGGTCCAGACGCCGGTTTTTCGGCGACCTGCTATGACTATGACAGTCACCAGCAGCCGCAGAAAAAATCGCCTAAGTGGGACAGGCCCATCACTTCCCGACATGTGTAAGGTGGAAATACACGGGTCCGGAGTCAACTATGTCTCAGCGCATTAATGCAGAGAGCACCACGATTAAATCTTTCTCTAATCCACCTTGTCTAATATTTTGAGATATGTTTGATTTATCGTTGAAATTGGATCACAGGCGAATGGAGACTTGGCATTACGCCATCGAAGGCTGTGTAAAACCACAGCTTTCTCCACTTCAAGTATGGCTCAACTATTGCGTCATTTTGTGAATGCTAAGTAAAGATTACAGTTCTTAAATCAAGTTCAACCACTTTCTAAAAGTAGACTGCTTGGTTAATTAAGCGCTTAAGAACCTGGGGCAACATATCCGAGCTTTACTCACCTGGGAGAAAGCCTTCCTTCTGCGATCTTCCAGGTCATTTTATCCTCCTATCACCCCTTCCCCCCCATCCTTTTCCACGCATATCCCTTTCTCTGGTTTTACATTTCACTGCTCTTCTCTCCTTTATCTGCCATGGTGGCGCAGCGATAGAGTTCTACCTCCCAGCGCCAGACACCCGTGTTCGTTCCTGACTACGGGTGCCGTCTGTATGGAGTTTGTATGTTCTCCCTGTGAAAATGTTCTCCCTTTTCCCGGCATGCTCCGGTTTCCACCCACACTCCAAAGATATTCAGGTTTGTAGGTTAATTGGCTTTGGTAAAAATAGTAAAATTGTCCCTAGTGTTGGATAGTGCTAATGTACAGATTTATCACTGGTCGGCACAGCATCGACGGGCCTGTTTCTGCGCTGTATCTCAAAAGTACTTAAACTAAAGGATAAACGGTATAACATTTGGTGTAAGATAAAGGCTGATAAAGTCAGGTTAATGCTACACGTGACAATGAGCTAAACCAGTGGTTCCTAACCCGGGGGTCGTGACCCCCATTGGGGTCGTTTGGGGCTTTTCCAGGGGTCATGAAGGAGTCATAAATAACATATCAATTTGTTGAGCCCATTTTTAGGAACCCAACACAGGTACATCCCACACACAGTAGTTTGTTCGCGTATGTGCCTACGTAGACGTACACAAACTGTGTGTTGTGAACCATGTCTGCCAAGAAGCGCACGTATTGTGAAGCATTTCTCAAGTTCGGCTTCACAAGCATTGTTCAAATATCTGTGGTCAAGCTCATTGTGTTATCTGTGCCAAGCTTTTGAGCCACGAGAGCGTGAAGCCCAGCAAACTGAAGATCCATTTGGAGTCTTGTCACAGCGACCTGGCGGGGAAGGGCGTGGACAATTTCAAACATAAAGAAGCAGCACTCCAGGGTTCCCGCATCGATTCGACGGGTCACTGCGTCGTCAAAATGAAGCAGCGTTGTAGGCTTCATACCGACAGGGGCGCAAAACACGGGGGGGCCAGAGGGGACACATCCCCCCCATGTTTTGAGAGGTGGGCGACATCCCCCCCAAGTTTTTGTAATCCGGATTTTAAAATCTCCGCTTTCGGCGAGACAGTGGAGGTGGGACTGCTGATCGAGGGCGCCGATTGGACGAGAGAGACGTTGGTCAGCAGGCAATGGGGGCGGTACATTATCATTTAGGATGGAGGATGGAGGAGGGAGATGTGTGGGGGGGGGTGTGGGACTGAGGATAGAGTGCGGTGATTGGAGGAGGGAGACGTGGCACAGATCTGCACCTCATCCGCAGCCAGGATTGATCCCGGCCGGGTCTCCGGCGCTGTCCCGTCCTGTCCCCACCCGAGTGCCCCCACCCTCCAACCCCACGGGTGGCCAGAGAGGTCGGCAGTCAGACGCGAGCTGTACCACCAGGCCGACAGCCAGCGCAGAGAAGCAGCGCTAAACCCAGCTCACTCTGCCTGGTGAACCTGCCTGGGCTTGCGGGAAATATGGCCAGCGTGGAAAAGCAGCGCTGGTGTCCCGTCAGGGTTGTAGTTAACCCGGCAAGACAGGCAGAGTTGAGCTGCATTTAGCGCTGGATTGACCGTCCGAAGCCTCGCGCATGCGTGTGTGAGTGTGCGCATGCGCGCGCGGCCTTTAAAAAATTGTGTCCCCCCTGTCCCCTCCATGTTTTAATAGCGAGTTCCGCTCTTGCATAGCGGATTGCTTATCGAATCTCACAGACTAAGAAACCTCACACCACAGGTGAAGAGCTAGTCAAGCCATGCCTTCTCGAAGCAGCGAAGTTGGTGCTGCGCGAACAGCAGTCAAACAAGATCAGGCAGATTTCCCTTTCGAATGACACAGTCAAAAGTCGAATCTCGGATATGAGTAATGATATTCTGCTGCAAGTAGTGAGCGCTGTGTGGAGCAGACCAGTGTATTGACTGCAACTGGACAAGTCAACAGATGTTGCCTCGTTCCCAACTGCTTGTCTACGTTTGTTACCTCGACGGAGAAGCCATGAAGGAGGAGTACCTGTTCTCAGAGCCATTGGCCACTGCTACTCGGGGAGAAGATGTGTTCAGAATGCTGGAAGCCTTCCTCATCAAACATGAGCTTGAAGTGGCAGCGTTTAGGAGGAAGATTCACCTTTACCAGAGAAGAGTCCAGGACAGTGGCACGACTGTCTTCCTTGAGATGACGACTCTCCAGATGTTGAATGCCACTTCCACGAGGAGATTCTAATCTCACCTTCTAGCAATTAGTGACGCCATCGAACGCTACTTCCCCGGACTGGAAGACCGCTCTCGTGATGAGTGGATCGTCCGACCCTTTTCCGTTGAAGACGGTGGCATCAGCGATACTGACGTGGCGGCAAAGGTTAAATTTTACCGAATTTGTGAAGATGCGCAGCTCAAGAGTGACTTCATGGATCAAGAGCTCGCCACGTTTTGGCTGGAAGTGAAGAACTGTCCTGTTCTTTCAAAGAGGGCCCTGACCCTGTTGGTCCAGTCCCCCTCCACCTATCGCTGTGAGGCTGGATTCTCAACCATGGTAACTCTGAAAATGAAGGCACGCAATAGGATTGTGATTGACGCCGACATGAGGTGCTGCCTGTCGAACATTCGTCCTCGTTTTGATCACCTGATGGCTGCGAAGCAGTTTCAGCCATCCCATTGACTGCGTATTGGCAGACAGGTTTTAATACATCGGGCAGTTTTTCTTCAATTTTTGTTTCGGGGGTCATGGTATTGACCAAGAATGTCTGATGGGATTGTGGGGCCAACAAGGTTAAGAACCACAGAGCTAAACTAATAAACTAGCACAATCTCAGAGAAACACTGGGCAAAAGTGACATTAACCTCAAGTAACCTCAAGGTTGTGAATGGAAAGAATTCACATGCAGTCCAGAGTATATCTTCAAGCCAACCTCTTTATTACAAGTTGGCCAACTGAGGTGATATTTGTCCTGGGGAAGATGCTCCCCAATCCAAACTAAACTAAACTATAGTAATACTATACTAAACCAAACTCTTATCTAGAACCCCCCTCCCACCTCATTATCTCTACCGTGCGTGCTCTGTGAGTACATAGGGTGAGCTAAATTTATTTTTGTCGTGCTCGGTGCAATTCTGTTTTTACATTCTATGTGCAATGACACCCCACCCCACCCTGCAGTCTATGTACTGGTGCTATGCAGAATCCTCGCAAGGGTTCATTTTAGTTCACTTTTATCTCAGGGATTTACTGGTATTAACTAGTTTCGGGGTGGAATATTGCAACCTTCACGTGGTCCGCCCTGTTTCAACCAATGCAATCGATTCGACGTGCACAAACGGAAGATCAAATAGAACAAGTTGTCCAACAACTTTAGGCTGTGCACGCCACACGAAAGAAGAACTAGTTTCAATTAGTTTTTCAGTGAGCCCGCTCGCCCAGCATTGGGAATCATTCCCTGTCTACCTTATCCCACCATCTCACTTTACACTATTGACTTAGCCAATAGTTGCAATGGACATCAATTTGTACTGCTCCTTCTGCTTGGCCAGGCCTTTGGGAGGGTCACTACATGTGGTCAATTCTTCCCCTATGTGGAAACCCTCCAGGATAGTTCATATTTTGATGTTCCAACACCAACGATTATTTCAATTACATTTTGAGAGGAAATTGCAGGTGCCCAGGCTGAGTTTTATGCGTCATCATTAAATATGGGTGAGGTGCCAGAAGACTGGAGCGTGACAAATGTTGTGCCTCTATTTAAGATGGGCTGCAGGGAAAAGCCGGGGAACTACAGGCCACTCTGGTCGGAAAGTTACTTGAGAGTATTCTGAAGGATAAGATACACATGCGTTTAGATGGACAGGGATAGCAGCCATTGTTTTGTATGAAGGAGATAGTGTCCAATAAATCTGATTTTGAAGATATGACCCAAAAGGTTGATGAGGACAGGGCTGGAGACATTGTCTAAAGTATATGGATTCAATAAGGCATTTGATATGTTTCTGCATGGTAAGCTGCTCTGGAAGGTTAGATTGCATGGGATCCAATGAAAGCTAGCCAACTGAATGGGAAATTGGCTTGGAAGGAAGCAGAGGGCGATGGTGGAAGGTTGTTTATGGGACATGAGGCCTGTGGCTTGTGGTGTGACTCAGGGTCCGGTGCTGGGCCCATTACTGTTTGTCATCTGCATCAAAGATTTAGATGAGAACGTACACGGCAAGATTCAGGCAAAATGTGTATAAGGGAGCACAAAATCAACAATTATGCTGCAAATTTTAGATGAAAAATGATGGGAGGAGATACTAATATTATTCCTAGTTTCTTATGACATCGAGTGAGGCTATTCAAGCCATTGGGTCCTTGCCATCTCTCTGAGCAGTTCCTATCGAATTTAGCAGTTGCTTCCCGGGCTACATATGGGCATCAACGCTCCACCCAGCTATACCCTATGGACAATTTATAGTGACCAATTAATCTACTAACCTGAATGCATGTGGGATGTTGGTGGCAATTGGGCACCCACAAATACAATGTTACAGATACAATGTGCAAACCCTGCAAAGACCTCAGGTCAGGTCAGGGGGAGTTCCCCCCGCCACGGGTACCATGTAATCCTGTGCTACCTGCTCCACGGTCGGATAGTCTGAGACTAAACCGTCTCCCCCACCTGGTTTGCCAGGTGAGGAGGGGGCTGTGGACCCCCAGCAGGACCAAAAACAAGACCTGTCAAAGGGCGGATGAGCTCCTAGCGAGCCAACAGCCATCCACACTTCAGTAGAAGTTGCGATCACTGTCGTACATAGCATTGTAAGGCATTGATGTTTTCAACGATGATGATGATGATGATGATGCAAAGACTACATCAGATGCCAGGACTGAAATGGGCCACTGGAGCTGTCAGGCAGCTGTTCTAACTGCCGTGCCACTGTGCAACCCTTTGAATGTTGGCAAAGAGTAATTGGGCCAAATGGCCTGTCGCTGTGCTAAATATATGATGTAATTCCCGTGCGGTAAGGTTACGTTCAAGGGCACCCAAATTTAACTGGGTACGACAATCTACAAAATCGGCGACAGTAATATTAAATCACTGATCTCCAAGATGGCGCCCAACACAGGCGACTATTTGCGTGCGAGCCACAGAAGCAGATCTACAAACTCACATTACAATCGCTCCACACTATTCAATTTGCATTCTTTCAGCAACATTTCCTACTTTATACACTGCAAATGGGTTGATTGTAATCGTGTATTGTCTTTCTGCTGACAGGTTAGCACGCAACAAAAAGCTTTTCACCGTACCTCGGTAGACGTGACGATAAACTAAACTAAACTGAACTCTAACACCCACCTAGTTCATTGATATCTTTCGTGAAAGGAAATCTATTCTCATCTGTTCCGGCCTCTGTGACATTATATCCTATAATGAGTGTTAGAGGAAAGTCTGGTGTGCGACAGTATGACACAGGATACAATATATGCTGAATACAGTTGCAGTTCCACAGGTGCGATAACATAGAACTAGTGTACGGGTAATCGATGGTCAGTGCGGACCCGGTGGGCAGAAGGGCCTGTTTCCACCCTGCATCTCTTAACTAAAACCTTGCAGATCCAGTATGAGCGAAAAGCACATGAATGCAGCAAAACCAGGAAATTAAAATCAAAAAGCACAGATGATGGGAGCTTGAGATAAAAGCAAAAATGTTGTCCAGCTCGATTAGATTCCATACAGCTTGCTCCTTGATTCACCGCGTCAACAATGAATACAATGCAGCGAGAATCTCACCAAAAATTAAACGCCATCTTAACGAGCCTACCATATGTGTGTGCGAGGGGTAGATGGGGAAGGGGAAATGATAGCAAGCTATCCAATAAACTGGTGATGGCAGGTTTGCAAGGTCACCTGTAAATACTATGAACGTGCATGTGTGCTCTTACAAAGGAAAACAAATTTGAGGTCCATGTCTAAAATTCCAGAGGCACCTACACATTACATCTACATATTGCATAACTGCACATAATGTGCGCTCAGTGCTCGGTAACAACGTTTGTCAGGGCCAAATATTTGTTGGCAAACTCTATTCTAAGGATCTCAGTGATATCCTTGAGTCTGTTGACAGTGGATACTGGACAGACTGCACTGGCTGCGACTCTGGTCATCCACTGACCACTCTGCCTTATTCTAAGGAAGGCTGAAGCTTCGATGTGGGTATAACATCAAGTAGGATGTCAAATAATTCGGCATTTCTGGGAAAAACCCATAGTGAGGCTAGACTGGGAGATGGTGAACCAGCCGGGTCTGTTGACTGGGTAGGGGGGGGGGGGGGGGGGGGGGGGGGGGAGGGGAACCCGTGGGCTCGTGGTGAGACTGTAGCAGAGTCTTCATCCAGCCCTACCCAGGGACTATGCCTGCAGCTATCTTGGGGAGTATATCTAGCAGACAATTCTCTCAGAAGACTACCAGGCATTATAGGAGAGAAGGAATGGGTGACGTTTCGGGATGAGACCCTTCTTCAGACCAAGTCTGAAGGGTCTCGACCCGAAACATCACCCACTCTTTCTCTCCAGAGATGCTGCCTGTCCTGCTGAGTTACTTCAGCATTTTGTGTCTATGTTCTGCGGAAACCAGCATCTGCAGTTCCTTCCTAGATGCCAAGCATTATTGATTGACACAAGGAACTCCAGATGCTGGAATCATGAGCAAAATACAAAGTGTTGGAGTAACCCAGTGGGTCAGGCAGTATCTGCGTTACTGAACACATTAACTCCCCCTCCCATTCCCACACTGAACTTTCTGTCCTGGGCCTCCTCCATTGTCAGAGTGAGGCCCAGCGCAAATTAGAGGAACAGCACCTCATATTTCACTTGGGCAGCTCACACCCCAGTGGTATGAACATTGACTTCTCTAACTTCAAGTAACCCTTGCTTTCCCTCTCTCTCCATCCCCTCCCCATTCCCAGTTCTCCAACCAGTCCTATTGTCTCCGACTACATTTTATCTCTGTTTGCTTTGTTGTTACCTTCTCCCAGCTACGAATGATCTATTCTACACGTTCCTTGATCACCATTCCCTTTGTCCTGTTTTCACACCTAACTCTTCCTTATCTGTGCACTTCCTTATCTATGTACCTCCCACTCCCCTGACATAATTCTGAAGGGTCTTGACCCGAAACGCCATCCATTCCCTTATCTCCAGAGATGCTGCCCGTCCGGCTGAGTTACCCCAGCATTTTGTGTCTATCTGCTGTGTTTTAGCCGCCTGATTCATCATATTGTTCTACAGACTCTGAATTACTCCAGCACTTTGTATGATTGATTCACAGTCCATGTGATAATTCCTGTGATCTGTGAGGATAGTGGCAGCTTAATCTTTTTAGCCTCACAGATTAAGTTCGTGATCCTGTTCAGTGACAGAGCCTGTGGCGATTCCACACAACTAATCATTAGGGCTCAGCAACTTTTGGAGTATTGCATAACGTTCTGGTCACTTTATCACAGGGAGGGCGCAGAGGGCACGGAGAGGTTCCAGACGAGGTTTAGCAAAACGATAAAGGAGCCAAAGTTCTGGTGTAAAACTAAGCAGGTCAGGCAGCATCTCTGGGGAACATGGATAGGTGACATTTCGGGTCAGGACCCTTCTTCAGACTGATTTAGTAGAATGCTGCCTGGCTTAGGGAGCATTGACTGCAAAGAGAGGTTGGACAATCTTGGATTATCTTCACTGGAACACCGAAGGTTGAGGGGTGTCTTAATAGAAGTACATACGAATTATGAGAAGTTATAGGTAGGCAGAACCTTTATCCCAATGTGGAAATGTCAAAGACTGGAGGGCATCGCTTTAAGATGAGTGGGGCAAAGCCTATGGCAGATGTGCGGGGCAAGCCTTTTACACAGAGGGTAGTGGGTGGTGGTGGACGCAGATATGATAGTGGTGTTTATAAAACACATGGAAATGCAGATAATGGAGGGATAAGGATCACGTACAGGCAGATAAGATTAGTTTATCTTAGCATTATAGGTTGGTATGGACATTGTTGGTGGAAGGGCCCGTTCCTGGCCTGCATTGTTCTATATTCGATGATACACTGTAGATCATGAATTTGATGGATTACATTGTGTGGCTGGTGTTCAATGTCAACAACACACAGGATGGAGACACAAGGGGCCGACCCTCCAGCGTTGACCTTGCGACAGCGTGACGATTGCTAGCCGGTCCGACTGATTTTGAAGCCTCTTCTATGTCGGAATATTAGCTCTCCCCTTCTTAAAAAAGCAAAAAGATAGATCCCAATATTTATGGTGGCACAAGAGACTGTAGATCCTGGAGCTGCAGCAAAACAAAAAAGACTGCCGGAGAAACCTAGCGGGTCAGGCAACAACTGTGGAAGGAAACGGACAAACGATGTTTTGGGTCAGGACCCATTTGTCTGTGAAAGGGTCCTAACCCTAAACAACGCTTGTCCAACGGTGGCGCAGCGGTAGAGTTGCTGCCTTACAGCGCCAGAGACGCAGGTTCGATCCTGACTATGGGTGCTGTCTGTATGGAGTTTGTACGCTCTCCCTGTGACCGTGTGGGTTTCCCCCGGGTGCTCCGGTTTCCCCCCACACTCCAAAGATATTCAGGATTGTAGGTTAATTGACTTCAGTGCAGTTTGTAAATTATCCCCAGTGAGTCGGATTGTGCGGGTGTGCGGGGATCACTGGTCAGCGCGGACCTCTATGGGCAGGAGGGTCTGTTTCCACGCTGCATCTCTGAACTCAATTCTTCCGCAGATGCTGCCTGAGTTAGAAACATAGAAAATAGGTGCAGGAGTTGGCTATTCAGCCCTTCGAGGCTGCACCGCCATTCAATATGATCATGGCTGATCATCCAACTCAGTATCCTGTACCTGCCTTCTCTCCATACCCCCTGATCCCTTTAGCCACAAGGGCCACATCTAACCCCCTCTTAAATATGGCCAATGAACTGGCCTCAACTACCTTCTGTGGCAGAGAATTCCACAGATTCACCACTCTCTGTGTGAATATTTTGTTTTCACTGCAGCAGTCTGTTCTTTGCTCCCCAATATGTATCACATGAAATACCGACAAAGCATATTGCTGAGGAAGTGTTTCTGACATGAAATGTTGACTCGTTTATCTTTCCACAGATGCTGCCGGACTGGCTGAGCTCTTCCAGTACTTCCTTTTTTATTGTTTCAGCAAAAACAGAGTTGAAGTCTGTCAGAGTCCAGCTTACTGAAGAGTATGTCCTTCAGGACTCATTCATCAATCATACAATTCACATCTCCCAACCGATAAAAATATCTCCATGTCATGAGCATGAATTTACTGGAACACATTGGAACAGGGCAGCCATTCTCACACTAAGGATTCAGAGGGTTGTGAATCTGTGGAATTCTCTGCCACAGAAGGCAGTGGAGGCCAATTCGCAGGATGTTTTCAAGAGAGAGTTAGATTTAGTTCTTAGGGCTAAAGGAATCAAGGGATGTGGGGTACTGATTTTGGATGATCAGCCATTTTCATATTGAATGGCGGTGCTGGCTCGGAGGTCCAATTGGCCTATTCCTGCACCTATTTTCTATGTTTCTATAAACTAAACTAACTGCACTAAATTAAACTAGTGTAAAATGGGTGGTAAATAGTTGGTGCCAACTTGATAGGGCCTGTGGCTGTGCTGTTATGTTTCTATGACTCTTTTATTGTCTGCCTCTTAAAGCCCAGTCCCACTTTATGAGTTCATTCAAGAGCTCTCCCGAGTTTAATAAAAAAATCAAACCCGTGGTAAGCACGTAGAATGTACGTAGCGGGTACGTCGGAGCTCGGGGACATCTCTTAGCGGCTCATAACGCTAACGGCAGGTACTCGGGATACGCGGTAAGCTCGGGTAGACTCGTGAAGATTTTTCAACATGTTGAAAAATGTCCACTAGAGCCCCGAGTATCTACGGGCGGCCATTACCGTAAATTTCTGAGTTCGAATCAGGGAAAACTCGGGAGAACTCTTGAATGAACTTGTACAGTGGGTCAGGGCTTTAACTATATCTAGACAAAACGTTTGCTGTACTAGGATATCTAAAGCATTTCACAGGAGCATTATCAAATCAAATTTGACACTGTGCCATAAAGCTTGGCCAATGAGTTTGTGGAATATCTTAAAGAGACGAGAGGATGAGAAGTCTCGGTCGTTATTTCAATCTGGGTGGTCCAGGAGAAGTTGTTGGTGATATTGACCCTCAGAAATTTGAAGTTTTCAACCATCTCTGCTTCGGTGCCGTCTATGCAAACTGAAGACTTCCTGAAGTCGATCACTATCAACACCAGGACACGAGGTTCTCAATCTCCTTCCTGTACTCTGTCTTATCATTATTTAATATCTGGCCCACAATGGTGGGGTCATCTGTGAATTTAAATATTGAATTAGATTTGTACTCGGCTGCACAGTCATTGGTGTACAAGGAGTAAAGAAGGGGCTGAGAACACATCCATGTAGAGCACCAGTGTTGAGGATTATCGTGGAGGAGGATTACTCCCCTGTCCTCACTAATTGGGGTCTGTTGGTCAGGAAGTCGAGGATCCAGTTGCAGAGAAGATTGCTGACACCGTCCTGTGAGTTTGGTGACAAGTTTGGATGGTATAGTGGTATTAAAGGCAGAGCAGTAGCCTATGTAGGGCAAAACTGTCCACAATACTCCAAATGGAGTCTGACCAGACCTTACAAAGCCTCAGCATTACATCCTTGTTTTTATATTCTAATCCTCTTGAAATGAATGCATATTGCATTCAACTTGCAAATTAACCTTTTGGGAATCCTGCACCAGCACTCTCAATTCTCTTTGCACCTCCGACTTATGAATCCTCTCCCAATTTAGAAAATGGTCTACGCCTTTATTTCTACTATTTTGTGATTTAGATACCAGTTCAAGATGACCCTTCTGGCGGATACAGTGGGCCATTGCTTTACTTAGTACGGATGGATGCCTTCTGGTAGATAGAAACATAGAAACATAGAAAATAGGTGCAGGAGAAGGCCATTCGGCCCATCAAGCCAGCACTGCCAATCATTGTGATCATGGCTAATCGTCCCAAATCAAAAACCCGTGCCTGCCTTCTCCCCATATCCCTTGATTCCACTAGCCCCTAGAGCTCTATCCAACTCTCTCTTAAATCCATCCAGTGATTTGGCCTCCACTGCCCTCCGTGGCAGGGAATTCCACAAATTCGCAACTCTCTGGGTGAAAAAGTTTTCCTGTCAAGGCTTGTAAAAATAGTATATGTTGCAATGGGATCACATCTCATTTTTATTGAATTTAGAACACTGTAATCCCAGTCTGTGTAATCCACTTTGCGTGACAAACTAGCCATACCAGGAATAATAAAAAACAAATTGCTGGAGCAACTCAGCAATACAGGCAGAATCCGTAGGAAGAAATGGACAGATGACATTCCGGGCTGGGACACTTCGGTCAGTCTGAAGAAAGGTCAATCCGAAACGTTGTCTGTCCATTTATTTCCACAGGTGCTGCCTGATCTACATCAAATCAGGTGAATTTCCGTACCCTCCAGTGGCAAATATATCCCTCGTTAGGCAAGAGTTCAAATATCCAGATGGTAGATTTAGGTACCTCCAGATTCAGGGACAGCTTCTTCCCAGTTGTTATCAGGCAATTATCACAACTAGAGAGCAGTCCTGAATTACTACCTACCTCAGTGGAGACCCTCGGACTATTTTTGATCAGACTTTACTGGCTTTATCTTGCAGTAAACGTTATTCACATTATTCCGATTATCAATGTATCTGTACACTGTGAATGGCTTGATTGTGATCACGTGTTGTCTTTCCACTGACTGGTCAGCACGCAGCAAAAGCTTTTCACTGCACCTTGGTACACGTGACAATAAACTTAATCTAAACTAGGATGACCGACATCTGGCAGACTTCCAACAAAAAGATTAATACCCCTTTATCTGTTATTTGCACTTTATCAATTTATTTATTCATGTGTGTATTTACGTATATAATGGTATATGGACACACTGATCTGTTTTGTAGTCAATGCCTACTATGTTCTGGTGTGCTGAAGCAAAGAAAGAATTTCGTTGTCCTGTCAGGGACACATGACAATAAACTCTTTTGACTTTTGACTTTTGACTTGAAAAAACAGCACACTGGTTGCCTTCCTAAGTGCCCACTGAATCGGCACATTAACTTTCATCACTCATGCAAAAGGATGCCAAGGTGCACCAGTTCCCTGCATCCACATGCTACATTAAGATTATCAGTACCGTCAGCGTAAAATATATAATAATATGAAATGTGAGAATATTTATGAATCCAGTGCAGTGTGAGACTGTAACCCAGTGTTGCATTATATATAAACACAAATGCTGTTATTGTATCAACATGCGAGTGTACAGATAAAGACCAGGATGTCACTGTAATTGTAACAGTGTGATATTAACTTCTATGAATAAATGCTTCACAGCAAAATTTGAAAGACTGGTTGTGATATTTCATCCCACATTTTCTGGTAGCCTTTGCAAGTTCAAGTCAACCCCTTTTCCTTCAAGCTGTGAATAAACTATCTTTAGCTATTTTTCAAAGCAATGGCAAAAATTTGTCTCCCCAGCCCATCACCTCTCAGTCTTAACCACACCAATAACAATGCTACAATTGTTCATTTAGTTTAGTTTACTTTAGGGAAACAGGCCCTTCGGCCCACCAAGTCCGAGCCTACCCTATTAATTCCCCTCAAGATCTTACACCCCTCAATAAGATCACCTCACAATCTCCTGTGCTCCAAGTCTTAGCCTGCCCAACCTCTCCTCCTAGCTCAGGCTCTCAGGTCCTGGCAACATCCTCGTAAACCATCTTCCTTTTCTTCTGAGCCATGATCTTTCCTCAATCAGGAAAATGTATGAGATTTGAAATTACCAGAAGGCCAAAGAGAAAAATACAAAATGATAAAGTTGGAATGGCTGATCATCTGAAATTATTGAACTCTGTATTGAATCTGGATGGCGGTAATGCGTTCGGCTGGAAGAGGCGGTGCTGTTCTTTGAACTTAACGTTTTGTTTCATGGGGACAGCGTATGAGGTCAAAGGAAGCGAGTGAGTTGGATGGAGAATTAAAATGACAGGCAACTGAAAGTCAGCGATCATGCTGAAAGAAGATGTTCTATAAAGTGGTTGTCTACTCTGCCTTTGGCTTCCGTATTCGGCGCACCAGTCCGCTTGCAAACTGACAACGGAAGACAATTTGCCAGTCACGCATTCAAACACTTCGTCAACCGATGGAACTTCCATGTCACAAGTAGCCCTGAATACCCTTAAAGTAACGGGCTCGCTGAACGGGTCGTCAGGAGCGCAAAACAACTCATGGAATAGAAACATAGAAATATAGAAATTAGGTGCAGGAGCAGGCCATTCGGCCCTTCGAGCCTGCATCGCCATTCAATATGATCATGGCTGATCATTCAACTCAGTATCCTGTACCTGTCTTCTCTCCATACCCCCTGATCCCTTCCCACAAGGGCCACATCTAACTCCCTCTTAAATATGGCCAACGAACTGGCCTCAACTACCTTCTGTGGCAGAGAATTCAACAGATTCACCATTCTCTGTGTGAAAAACGATTTTCTCATCTCGGTCCTAAATGCTCCCACCTGTCCAAGTCGGATGTGTATCTCCACCTTCTAAACCTCAGAAACATCTCTGGAGACGGGATCCTGGGCACCCCAGTTCAACGCCTGATGTCCGATACCAATTGCCCAGCGGAAGCTGGTGCCACAGGTGTTTAAACCAGCCGCGGTCCAGAAGCGCATCGAGGAGAAACACAACATCCAGAAACGATCCTATGACAAATCCAGTAAACTACTGAAACAGCCACTGCAGGGCCACGTCATCCGTTTGCAGACTACTGTGGGACATTCCCGTCTAGGTTGTGTTGTCGGCCCGTCTAAGGAACCCGGCTCCAATCTTGTCGACGTCGATGGTGCCCTGTACAGACGGAGCCGCTAACACTTGCTGCTTGTAAAAGAACCTCGTCTGCCACCAGCCGATCCCTTTGCTCCACATCTGCTGTTCAAACTGTCTGCTGCTGCTGCTGCTATCTCTAGTCCCAGCGTGTCCCGTTCTCCGCCGTGACCGGCGATCACTAAATCCAGAATTGCTTTTTCTCTGGTCGGCTCCATTACAAGCTGCTCTCGGAGACACTCTACAAACTCTCCTTCTTGGGGTCCTGAACAAACCTGATTTTCCCTGTCTACCTGCATATTGAAATCCCCCATCACCACAGTGGCGTTACCTTTGTTACAGGCCAGTTTTAACTCCTGCTGCAACTTACACCCTACATCCGGGCTACTATTTGTGGGTAACACCAATTAGTGTCTTCTTGCCTTTACAATTCCTCAACTCAATCCAGTGACTCTACCTCGTCAGTCCCTATGTCTTCCCTCGCAAGGGACTGAATTCCATCCCTCACCAGCAGAGTCACCCCTCCTCCTCTGCCCACCTGCCTGTCCATTCTATAGGATGTATTACCCTGAATATTAAGTTCCCAGGCCCGATCCTTCTGCAGCCACGTCTCAGTAATCCCCACAATGTCATATCTACCAACCTCTAACTGAGCCTCAAGCTCATCTACTTTACTTTTTATACTTTGCGCATGCATATATAATACTTTTAATTCCTTACGCATCTCCCCTTTCACATCGATCCCTATTACACTTGGCCATACTCTCCTATCCCTTTGTGAGCTTTCTTTCCCGTTAATTCTGGGGTCATTAACTATCCCTTTACTCTCTTTCGCGTTAACTCCGTCCTTGACCTCGCATTGGACACCCCCCCCCCCCCCTTATTTAGTTTAAAACCACCAGCGTAGCAGTGGCAAACCTGCCTGCTAGAATGCTGGTCCCCCACCTGTTAGGGCGCAATCCGTCCCTTTTGTACAGTTCCCCCTTACTCCAAAACAGATCCCAGTTGTCTAAGAATCTAAATCCCTGCCCCCTGCACCAGTTCCTCAGCCACACATTCAGGTCCTGTATCTCCCTGTTCCTGCTCTCGCCAGCACCTGGACCTGGAAGCAAACCGGAGATAACCACCCTGGAGGTCCTGCTTTTCAGCATTTTTCCGAACTCTCTGAAGTCATGCTGCAGAATATTCATCCCCTTCTTTCCGACATCGTTTGTGCCGACATGCACTGGGTATTTTTAAGGTGGAGATTGACAGATACTTGTTTAGTAAGGGTGTCAAGGGTAATGGGGAGAAGGGAGGAGAATGGAGTTGAGAGGAAAAGATTGATCAGCCAGGAATGAATGGCGGAGTAGACTCCATGGGCCGAATGCCCTACTCACCACATTTGACAACCTTCCGCATAGTTTGTTTCAATGAGGAAGGTTACATCATCCCTGGTTAACTGAATTAAGTAATGTGTCAAATTGAAAGAAGCACAGCGTGTTGTAATAACAAAGACATTTTTAGAAACTACCAAAAATTTAAAGTGGAAAAAGGCAAGGCATGAGAACAAACTAGCAAATGATATCGAGACAGAGAATGAGAGCTTCTATGAATATAAAAATAGACTAGCTAAAATCAGCATTGGTATCTTGGAGAATAAGACTGTTGAATTAATAATGTGAAGAGAAAAATTGCCAGAGATTCTGAATAATTATTTTGGATCAGTAAGAGACTCTAAAGCGATTCCAATAATGAATAATCAATGGCTTGTTGGACATTAAAGCAATCTCTATCAGTGAAGGGAAAAGTGCTGGTCCATCTGATGGAACAAAACGATGGGCCTGGACTTGTTAAAATAAGTAACTACATAAGTAATGGAATTGCTGCTTGCAATCTACCAAAATTCCCTAGATTCTGGAGGGGTCCAGAGGCGTAGAAAATCTCTAATGTAATGTCACCATTCAGATTAGAGAAATATGGCCAAAATCATTGGAGGGATAGCATTTGATGAGCCTGAAATTGGCCCATAGCAGAAGCGTCCATGTCGCAGGGGCTGGAAACTGGAAGTATCCCGAGCTAATTCTGCTACCACCATCATCTATTGCAACGTCATGGCTCCAGTTTTGGCGGCGGCACAACCCACGTTGCAGCAGCCCCGACAGCCTGTCTGTCTTTTTTTTTTTGGTCTAGTTAAATGTAGTTATCGAGTTTTTTTATACTGTTTTTAACTGTGTATATGTGGGGGGCAGTGGAGAGGGGGAAACTTTTAAAATCTCTTCCCTGCATGGGAAACCCGACCTTTTCCCTGTCGGGTCTCCATTGTCGTTGGAACCTAGCACCGTGGAGCGGCCGCCAACCGGAACAACCTGGGGGCTCCAGTCGCGGAGCCTGCGGAGTTACCATCATGGGGCTGGCCGGCCTCGGAGCGTGGGGAGCGGTGGTGGCTCGCTGCTACGGCCCGACTCCGGAGCTCGGAGGCTCCAGCGACAGGCATATGAACTGTGATATCGGGAGCTCGCGGGTCCGGGTCGGAGACCGCTTTTCGGAGCTCCCGCAATGCAACTTCTCCAGCCATTGTCGCGGGGTTGGAAGGACCTGGAGCGGGGCTGTACATCGCCCGGCGCGGCTTTAATGGCTGCGGAACATTCCAACGCCCGCTGGGGACTCCAACTTTGCGACATTTAGACCTGGAGTGGGGCCGTGCATCGCCCGCCTGGGGCTTCAACATCAGGAGAAAAATGGTGCACAGGGGAGAGAAAAGACTTTGCCTTCCATCACAGTGAGGAGGAGATTCACTATGATGGATGTTTGTGCGAATTGAATTGTTTGTGTGTCTTGTAGGAATTGTTTTGTTTGTATGGCTGTAGAAATGGAGTTTCGTTTGAGCCTCACTGAGGTTCAAATGACAATGAATAAATATTGTAAATATTGTATTGTATTGTATCCAACTGTTGTCGCCGGAAGCTTGCGTCCTTTTCAGGACGGACAATGACAGCTATGTCAACATTTGAAACATGGAGGATGCACACGAAAGAGGAAGCTAGAAATTGATCAGAGATACTCAGCATGGCTTCTCTAATTGGAGGTCCAGCCTGACTAATATGATCGAATATTTCAAGGAGGTAAGTAAATTTGTTGATGAGGGCAGGATATCTACACACACTGAACCTTTTCTTTCTCTCTCGGTTATTATATTGTTTACAGTGTACCAGGTAGGGTCAAGGAAAGAGCGTTCACATCACGGCCCTGTTTCCACCAATCTTTCCACCACCACGCACAAGAAGAGCAAGCCACTGTATGCAGATGCCGAGAAGTGTGTTCAGCTCTGGCTGAACAACTTCTAATCTTGTGTGTGGACTCGATAAGAAGTGTACTATGTTTGCATATTCTGTTTTGCTGCTGCAATAAGAATTTCACCGTTCTACCTGGGACATATGACAATAAAACACTCTTGACTCTTATTTTTGTGATTGGAAGTCTGTGATCAGTGGTGTACCACAGCCATTGGTGCTGGGACCCTACTATACATGCATCCTCATACCTCCTCATCGCGGCTCCTGGACCATGATCCCAGTAATGACACCAGGCCCCCGTACCCCGCATTGTCACATCAGAAGATTTCTTCTAGATAGCTTCCAAATGAAAGTGCACAAAACCCCCACATTTCCCATTTCTATTGCTTATCCAAGCACCATTAACAGGATTGTCCTGGGGGCCTATTTTTTCTGCTTGCTCTTTACTCCACTGACCTGATATCTTCATATTTCTATTCTGTCTCCCCTTGTCCAATCCCTTCCCAGATATATCCGGGGAACCTCACACGCCCTCCACTATTTTGACAACCTCTTCTCCCTGGCCTCGAGCATGGTATCTTCATCATAAATGTGTCTTTATGCACCTCCATCTCCCATTGGGAAGGTCTAAAAGGCCTCTACTTCTCTCTGTACCAAAGATTTAACCAGCTTCAAGATTCAAGAGATTCAAGAGAGTTTATTGTCATGTGTCGCAGATAGGACAATGAAATTCTTGCTTTGCTTCAGCACAACAGAATATAGTAGGCACGAATACGGAACAGATCACTGTGTCCATACACCATTGTATAAATATATACACACATGAATAAATAAACTGAAAAAGTGCAAATAAACAGATTATGGGCTATTAATGTATAGAGTTTTGTTCGAGCAGAGTTTAATCGCCTGATGGCTGTGGGGAAGTAGCTATTCATCTGATCCTGGTTGTTGCAGTCTGCAGGCTCCTGTGCCTTCTACTACTTCCCTTTACTATCAGTCTCATACACATGACTGGACTTGTTCTCACCCTGAGCAACATATATTTTGATTCCTTTCACTTCCTACAAATTAATGGGCACTCACATGGGTCCTGACTACATTTCATTTTGAGATACAGCATAGAATCAGGCCCTTTGGCCCACCAAGTCCACAGCCACTGACCCCCCCCCCCCCCCCCCCCACTCAGAATAGTTTGATATTATTCTACTTTCTTACTCTGCCTGCACACTAAGGACAGTTTTATAGAGGTCAATTAACCTATAAACCCACGTCATGGGGATTTGGGAGGAAACTGGAGTAGCTGAACGAAACCCTCGCAGTCACAGTGAGAATGTGCAAACTCCACACATCCGAGGTCAGGATCAAACCCAGGTCTCTGGCACTGTGAGGCAGAATTTCTACCAATTGCTATGTGGAACAATCCTTGTTCCAAACCTTCTCTCGTTCCATTCCCCAATCCTATCCTTACCTCACATTTTTTGTATTTGTATCTCTGCCCTTCGTCCAACCATCTGACAATTAAAACCCCTCCTTACCTGTATCCAGCTTTCATTTCAGGCTTTGTCTTGCCCCCCACCCCATTTCCAGCTTTCTTCCCCCATCCCCATCTCCTCAATCACTCTGAAGGGTCCCGGCCCATTGCCTATCCATATTCTTCAGAGAAGCTACCTGTAGTCGGGAATTTTGAGAATCATAAGGAAGATGAGTAGGTTATAGCTTAGTTAACCCTATCCGCAGGACATGTGCCTGTAATATCTTCCCCTGCAACTGCAGGAGGTGCAACACCTGTACCTATACCTCCTCCCTTGACTCCGTCCAGGGAACCTAACAGTTCTTTCAGGTTAGGCAGAGGTTCATTTGCACCTCCTCCAACATCATCTACTCTTTCGGTTGTTCAAGATGTGGACTATTGTACATCGGTGAGATCAAACGTAGACTAGACGATCGTTTCGCTGAATACCTTTACTCAGTCTGCCTGGACCTACCTGATCTTCCGGTTGTTAAACATCTCCTTCCCATTCCCACACTGACCTTTCTGTCCTAGGCCTCCTCCATAGTCAGAGTGAGGCTAAACGCAAATTGGAGGAACAGCCAAAGTGCTTGGCGAACATTGGCCGTGCAGATATCGAGATTGAAAATATTGGGAATGATCGCGTTTGCTCACTGCATTTCATCAACAGCAAGGCATTATTTGTGTTTTTTTCTTGATTCCTTTGGCATCTAAAAAGTTTCAGAAGTGATAAATCTGGCTGTAAAATTTTAAAATCACCCCCTGGTTCCCAAGTGGGTTTTACATACAAAAAGAAAACACCTCTGAAGCAAAATTTAATCATTAAAAAAATCGCAAACCATACATGGGTTTTGAATTACATTTTACTCAGGTGCAAGCCAAGGAATGGCATAATTGTTAGCTGTTAATTGGACATAATTAACCTCAGCAAATTGACAATATCCTATTGAAATGGAGTGAGTGGGTGTTTAAGTTGTCAGGACATTTTATTATTTGCCAAAATATACATCTCAATAGCATAATGATAGAAAACTTACTTTTCCTCACACCACTCGTAAGTCTGGAGATATTTTTTAATGATAAATTTAGCTTCAGACGCGTTTTTCCTTTTGCAAGTAAAAACCAACTTCAGAACAATGGGCAATTTTTAAATTTTACAGCCAGATTTATCACTTCTGAAACTTTTTAGATACCAAAGGAATCAAGAAAAAACAGAAATAATGCCTTGATGAAATGCAGTGAGCAAATGCGATAATTCCCAATATTTTCAATCTCGATATCTGCAGTCTATGTTCACCAAGCACTTTAGCTGTTGTTGTCCCTTCAGCTCTCACTTCTCCGTACCTTCATTTCTCTTCACTTTTGGAATTCTGAAGTAGGATAGATGTCTCTCACAGTTACCCCGACTTCCACAATTATTTACAGCGCAAAAATTCACCATTTTGCCGGGTTTTAATAGGCAGGAAAGTACGCGTTTCATGTATTAACAACATATACCGGAAGCTGCGATGTCCTCCAGATGGATTGAGCGGCTCCGTGCGTCAAGCCCTTTGACCCGGTGACCTTACTTGCAACCCCCCTATAGAAGCTGTTCAGAATAGTTAGATGCAATACAGATATTTAGTTACAGGCTCTCCATTTATTTAGAACTTTATGGAAATAGCAACAAGATTCCTGGTCATATTATTTTCATGAACAATAAGAAGAGATAAAAGGGTCAACAAAGACAATGATAATCAAAGGATTCTACCACTGTATTAAGTGTAAGGACCTCCCTCTCAAGTGAGGCATGGTGGCACAGCAGTAGAGTTGCTGCCTTACACCGCCAGAGACCCAGGTTCGATCCTGACTATGGGTGCTGTCTGTGCAGAATTTTTATCTTTCTCTCCGTGACCTTTTTTTTTTTATATTTCAAAATATACTTTATTCGAATGATAAATATATACAATACATTAACCTTGCGGAAAATCCATCCGACATTTTCGGAGGCTGTACAATAGATCAATACAGTTTAGACATTTCTTTCCCCCAAATTTCCACAAATCAGTCCCCCACTCGTGCCACAGTGGCGTGGGATACCTTCCCTTATATTGAGGGGCGTCTCCACCATACCGTACCCCCCATGTCCAGCAGCGGAAGGGCGTTAGACTGTGGCCCTCCCCCACCGAGCCTTGGCGTTGGCTGCACCGAGCTTCAGTGCGTCCCTCAGCACGTACTCCTGCAGTCTGCAGCGGGCCAGTCGGCAACATTCCCTGACGGACATCTCGCTCTGCTGGGTGGTGAACAATGCTCGGGCAGACCAAAGGGCGTCTTTTACCGAGTTGATGACCCTTCAGCAGCACTCGATGTCAGTCTCTGAATGTGTCCCTGGGAACAGTCCGTAAATCACCGAGTCCTCTGTGACGGAGCTGTTCGGGATAAAGCGTACCAGGGACCCTTGCATTTTTCTCCAGACTCTTTTAGCAAACCCACACTCTGTAAAGAGGTGGGGAACCGTCTCCTCGCCATAGCAGCCGTCCCAAGGGCAGCGTGCGCTGGCAGTGAGATTCCGACGGTGCAGGAAGGATCTGACTGGGAGGGCTCCCCTCACCGCCAGCCAAGCCAAGTCTTGGTGCTTGTTGGTGAGTTCTGGCGATGAGGCATTTTGCCAGACAAGCTGGGCAGTCTGCTCAGGGAACCACGCCACCGGGTCCATAGAGTCCTTTCCCTGCAGTGCCTGCAGGACATTCTGTGCTGACCACTGCCCGATGGACATGTGGTCAAAGGTGTTGGTCCGGAAGAACCCTTCCACCGACGACAGATGGGGCGGCAATGTCCAGCTGACTGGCACATTGCGTGGCACCTGCGCCAGGCCCATCCTTCTCAACACCGGGGACAGGTAGAACCTCAGCAGGTAGTGACACTTGGTGCCCGCGTGCCTTGGCTCTACACTCCGCCTGATGCAGCCACACACGAAGGTGGCCATCAGAATGAGGGCGACGTTGGGCACGCTTTTACCCCCGTTGTCTGCCGACTTGTACATTGTGGCTCGTCGCACCCGATCCATCCTCGACCCCCAGATGAACTGGAAGATGGCCCGGGTGATCCCTGTGGCGTATGAGGGAGGGACAGGCCACACTTGTGCCAAGTACAGCAGCCCCGAGAGCACCTCACACCTGATGACCAAATTCTTTCCCGTTATGGAGAGGGAGCGTTGCCTCCACAGCTCCAGCTTCCTCCCCACCCTGGCTATCCGCTCCAGCCAATTTTTGTTACATGCCTCAGCCCCCCCCCCCCCCGAACCAGATCCCCAGTACCTTCAAGAAGTCAGGCTTGATGGTGAAGGGGACGGAGGATCTGTCGGGCCAGTTGCCAAAGAGCATGGCCTCGCTCTTCCTGCGGTTCACCCTGGCTCCCGTGGCCGACTCAAACTGGTCGCAGATACTTATCAGTCTGCGAACCGACCCTGGGTCCGAGCAGAAGACAGCGACATCGTCCATGTACAGGGAGGTCTTTACTTGAATGCCCCCACAGCCTGGCAATGTCACACCTCTTATGCTCACATCCTTCCTGATGGATTCCGCAAAAGGTTCAATACAGCAGACAAACAAGACAGGAGAGAGAGGGCAACCCTGCCTAACTCCAGACCTTACAGGGAAACTGTCTGATTCCCACCCATTGATTTGGACTGCACTACGGATGTTGGTGTAGAGCAGTTTGATCCAATTTCTGATTCCCCCCCAAAACCCATTTTGGAGAGCACGTCCCTCATGTATGTGTGCGAAATCCTGTCGAAGGCCTTCTCCTTGTCCAAGCTGACTAAACAGGCATCCACCCGTCTGTCCTGCACGTAGGCGATGGTATCTCTCAGCAGCGCTAGGCTGTCTGAGATTTTCCTGCCAGGTACAGCACAGGTTTGGTCCGGGTGGATCACCTGTCCCAGAGCAGACTTGACCCGATTGGCGATGGCCTTGGACAGGATCTTGTAGTCTACATTCAAAAGTGTTATGGGTCTACAATTCTTTATGTCCTTCATCTCACCCTTCTGCTTGTAGATTAGGGTGATGTTGCCCTTCCTCATGGAGTCTGACATGCTACCAGCTGGAAGCATGTCGTTGTACACTTCTAGCAGGTCCGGGCCCATCCAGTCCCACAGAGCCAAATACAACTCGGCCGGTAAGCCATCGCTTCCGGGAGTTTTATTCGAGTCAAAGGAACGGATGGAGCCAGTCAGCTCCTCTAGGGTCAGTGGTTGGTCCAGACTCTCCCGCTTGCTGTCCTCCAAGACCTCCGTGATTGAGGACAGGAAGTTCTGGGAGGAGGTACTGTCTGTGGTCTTTTGGTCATACAAATCTGTGTAAAAGGATTTGCAGATCCTCAGCACGTCTGTCTGTGAGGATGCTACCGTGCCGTCCTCCTCCCTAAGGCTGTTCATCACAGAGCTCCCCCTGTGAACCTTATGGAAGAAGAAACGTGAGCACGTCTCATCCTGCTCCACATGGCGGACCCTAGATCGGAAGATGATCTTGGAGGATTCAGAGGTGAAGAGCTGAGCTTGCCGGTCCTTCACCTCTCTAGGTTCCTCCCTCACATCCACCCCGCTCGACTGCAGAAGGAGCAGTTGCTGCAAATCTGTCTGGAGTTGGCACAATTCCCTCTGACTCTGTCTTGCTCTCTGAACCCCTTTAATTATGAAGAACCTCTTAATGTTCTCCTTGGTTGCTTCCCACCAGAGTGTGGGGGAGTCAAAGGGGGGCTTCACCGTTCTCCAACATGCGTAGTCCCTCTTTAGCTCCTCGACATTCTCTGGGGTCAACAGTTTCGTGTTTAACTTCCACGTCCCTCTGCCTGCCTTCTAGTCCTCCCGTAGGTGACAGGAAGCCTGAAGGAGGCAGTGGTCGGAGAAGAACACTGGCGTGAGGTCAGTGTGTCTCACCGTGACAGCCTTCGTCGTGAAGACGAAGTCTATCCGAGATCGGGCTAAACCGTCCGATCTCGACCAAGTGAACTGCGGCTGGGACCCGCCTGCAGGGTCGCTGAAGGCGTCACGCAGCTTTGCGTCTTTTACCATCTCCATCAGAAACTTGGACGTGCTGTCCAGTCTGCTGTCGGCACTGCCGGATCGTCCAGCCGCATCAATGATGCAGTTGAAGTCACCAGCCAGAACGAGCTGCCGGGACGTGGCCAGCAGCACTGGGAGCTGCTGGAGAACGGCCAGCCGCTCGCTCTGCGTGGGTGAGGCATACACATTTATCAGCCGTCCACCACAAGGAGACGCCCTCCAACCACTTCCTTGACCTCAGTGATGGTGAAGTTCCTCCCCGCAGCAAAATCCCCAGGCCGGAAGCACGACAGTCATTTCCCCCCGACCACACAGACAGTCCGTGGGGCCACCATCGCGACCACCTCCGATAGCAGCGGAGGTGTGGCAGCCCGCACTCCTGAAGAAAAGTCACATCTGCCTTGGCCAGGTACTGTAAGGCATTAACACATCGCGCAGTGCTCTTTATACTGCGCACGTTTAAAGATGCCAGTTTGAGCTCCATTGTCTTTAGAGTCACTGACCATTTCCATGTCCCATCATCCCCACCGCTTCGGTGAATTGCCTCAGCTTTCCTGGGCTCAGGAATCCAGCGGTGAGGTGAGTATCAGGTGGCGTACCCAAAGTTGTCGTTGCGGGGGGCCTTCTCGTTCCACCCCCTTTTGGGCATGCCGCTTCCTTTGTCTTCTGTAGCTGGGGCCCAATGGCCTCTGCGCTGCTCCCGGTCGCCCGGAGCTGGGGCCTCGTTCCATACCCCAATCCTATCCTTACCTCACATTTTTTGTATTTGTATCTCTGCCCTTCGTCTAACCATCTGACAATCAAAACCCCTCCTTACCTGTATCCAGCTTTCATTTCAGGCTTTGTCTTGCCCCCCACCCCATTTCCAGCTTTCTTCCCCCATCCCCATCTCCTCAATCACTCTGAAGGGTCCCGGCCCATTGCCTATCCATGTTCTTCAGAGAAGCTACCTGTAGTCGGGAATTTTGAGAATCATAAGGAAGATGAGTAGGTTATAGCTTAGTTAACCCTATCCGCAGGACATGTGCCTGTAATATCTTCCCCTGCAACTGCAGGAGGTGCAACACCTGTACCTATACCTCCTCCCTTGACTCCGTCCAGGGAACCTAACAGTTCTTTCAGGTTAGGCAGAGGTTCATTTGCACCTCCTCCAACATCATCTACTCTTTCGGTTGTTCAAGATGTGGACTATTGTACATCGGTGAGATCAAACGTAGACTAGACGATCGTTTCGCTGAATACCTTTACTCAGTCTGCCTGGACCTACCTGATCTTCCGGTTGTTAAACATCTCCTTCCCATTCCCACACTGACCTTTCTGTCCTAGGCCTCCTCCATAGTCAGAGTGAGGCTAAACGCAAATTGGAGGAACAGCCAAAGTGCTTGGCGAACATTGGCCGTGCAGATATCGAGATTGAAAATATTGGGAATGATCGCGTTTGCTCACTGCATTTCATCAACAGCAAGGCATTATTTGTGTTTTTTTCTTGATTCCTTTGGCATCTAAAAAGTTTCAGAAGTGATAAATCTGGCTGTAAAATTTTAAAATCACCCCCTGGTTCCCAAGTGGGTTTTACATACAAAAAGAAAACACCTCTGAAGCAAAATTTAATCATTAAAAAAAATCGCAAACCATACATGGGTTTTGAATTACATTTTACTCAGGTGCAAGCCAAGGAATGGCATAATTGTTAGCTGTTAATTGGACATAATTAACCTCAGCAAATTGACAATATCCTATTGAAATGGAGTGAGTGGGTGTTTAAGTTGTCAGGACATTTTATTATTTGCCAAAATATACATCTCAATAGCATAATGATAGAAAACTTACTTTTCCTCACACCACTCGTAAGTCTGGAGATATTTTTAATGATAAATTTAGCTTCAGACGCGTTTTCCTTTTGCAAGTAAAAACCAACTTCAGAACAATGGGCAATTTTTAAATTTTACAGCCAGATTTATCACTTCTGAAACTTTTTAGATACCAAAGGAATCAAGAAAAAACAGAAATAATGCCTTGATGAAATGCAGTGAGCAAATGCGATAATTCCCAATATTTTCAATCTCGATATCTGCAGTCTATGTTCACCAAGCACTTTAGCTGTTGTTGTCCCTTCAGCTCTCACTTCTCCGTACCTTCATTTCTCTTCACTTTTGGAATTCTGAAGTAGGATAGATGTCTCTCACAGTTACCCCCGACTTTCCACAATTATTTACAGCGCAAAAATTCACCATTTTGCCGGGTTTTAATAGGCAGGAAAGTACGCGTTTCATGTATTAACAACATATACCGGAAGCTGCGATGTCCTCCAGATGGATTGAGCGGCTCCGTGCGTCAAGCCCTTTGACCCGGTGACCTTACTTGCAACCCCCCTATAGAAGCTGTTCAGAATAGTTAGATGCAATACAGATATTTAGTTACAGGCTCTCCATTTATTTAGAACTTTATGGAAATAGCAACAAGATTCCTGGTCATATTATTTTCATGAACAATAAGAAGAGATAAAAGGGTCAACAAAGACAATGATAATCAAAGGATTCTACCACTGTATTAAGTGTAAGGACCTCCCTCTCAAGTGAGGCATGGTGGCACAGCAGTAGAGTTGCTGCCTTACACCGCCAGAGACCCAGGTTCGATCCTGACTATGGGTGCTGTCTGTGCAGAATTTTTATCTTTCTCTCCGTGACCTTTTTTTTTTTTTTTTATATTTCAAAATATACTTTATTCGAATGATAAATATATACAATACATTAACCTTGCGGAAAATCCATCCGACATTTTCGGAGGCTGTACAATAGATCAATACAGTTTAGACATTTCTTTCCCCCAAATTTCCACGAATCAGTCCCCCACTCGTGCCACAGTGGCGTCGGATACCTTCCCTTATATTGAGGGGCGTCTCCACCATACCGTACCCCCCATGTCCAGCAGCGGAAGGGCGTTAGACTGTGGCCCTCCCCCACCGAGCCTTGGCGTTGGCTGCACCGAGCTTCAGTGCGTCCCTCAGCACGTACTCCTGCAGTCTGCAGTGGGCCAGTCGGCAACATTCCCTGACGGACATCTTGCTCTGCTGGGTGGTGAACAATGCTCGGGCAGACCAAAGGGCGTCTTTTACCGAGTTGATGACCCTCCAGCAGCACTCGATGTCAGTCTCTGAATGTGTCCCTGGGAACAGTCCGTAAATCACCGAGTCCTCTGTGATGGAGCTGTTCGGGATAAAGCGTACCAGGGACCCTTGCATTTTTCTCCAGACTCTTTTAGCAAACCCACACTCTGTAAAGAGGTGGGCAACCGTCTCCTCGCCATAGCAGCCGTCCCGAGGGCAGCGTGCGCTGGCAGTGAGGTTCCGACGGTGCAGGAAGGATCTGACTGGGAGGGCTCCCCTCACCGCCAGCCAAGCCAGGTCTTGGTGCTTGTTGGTGAGTTCTGGCGATGAGGCATTTTGCCAGACAAGCTGGGCAGTCTGCTCAGGGAACCACGCCACCGGGTCCATAGAGTCCTTTCCCTGCAGTGCCTGCAGGACATTCTGTGCTGACCACTGCCCGATGGACATGTGGTCAAAGGTGTTGGTCCGGAAGAACCCTTCCACCGACGACAGATGGGGCGGCAATGTCCAGCTGACTGGCACATTGCGTGGCACCTGCGCCAGGCCCATCCTTCTCAACACCGGGGACAGGTAGAACCTCAGCAGGTAGTGACACTTGGTGCCCGCGTGCCTTGGCTCTACACTCCGCCTGATGCAGCCACACACGAAGGTGGCCATCAGAATGAGGGCGAAGTTGGGCACGCTTTTTACCCCGTTGTCTGCCGACTTGTACATTGTGGCCCGTCGCACCCGATCCATCCTCGACCCCCAGATGAACTGGGAAGATGGCCCGGGTGATCCCTGTGGCATATGAGGGAGGGACAGGCCACACTTGTGCCAAGTACAGCAGCCCCGAGAGCACCTCACACCTGATGACCAAATACTTTCCCGTTTTGGAGAGGGAGCGTTGCCTCCACAGCTCCAGCTTCTTCCCCACCCTGGCTATCCGCTCCAGCCAATTTTTGTTACATGCCTCAGCCCCCCCGAACCAGATCCCCAGCACCTTCAAGAAGTCAGGCTTGATGGTGAAGGGGACGGAGGATCTGTCGGGCCAGTTGCCAAAGAGCATGGCCTCGCTCTTCCTGCGGTTCACCCTGGCTCCCGTGGCCGACTCAAACTGGTCGCAGATACTAATCAGTCTGCGAACCGACCCTGGGTCCGAGCAGAAGACAGCGACATCGTCCATGTACAGGGAGGTCTTTACTTGAATGCCCCCACAGCCTGGCAATGTCACACCTCTTATGCTCGCATCCTTCCTGATGGATTCCGCAAAAGGTTTAATACAGCAGACAAACAAGACAGGAGAGAGAGGGCAACCCTGCCTGACTCCAGACCTTACAGGGAAACTGTCTGATTCCCACCCATTGATTTGGACTGCACTACGGATGTTGGTGTAGAGCAGTTTGATCCAATTTCTGATTCCCTCCCCAAAACCCATTTTGGAGAGCACGTCCCTCATGTATGTGTGCGAAATCCTGTCGAAGGCCTTCTCCTGGTCCAAGCTGACTAGACAGGCATCCACCCGTCTGTCCTGCACGTAGGCGATGGTATCTCTCAGCAGCGCTAGGCTGTCTGAGATTTTCCTGCCAGGTACAGCACAGGTTTTGGTCCGGGTGGATCACCTGTCCCAGAGCAGACTTGACCCGATTGGCGATGGCCTTGGACAGGATCTTGTAGTCTACATTCAAAAGTGTTATGGGTCTCCAATTCTTTATGTCCTTCATCTCACCCTTCTGCTTGTAGATTAGGGTGATGTTGCCCTTCCTCATGGAGTCTGACATGCTACCAGCCAGAAGCATGTCGTTGTACACTTCTAGCAGGTCCGGGCCCATCCAGACCCACAGAGCCCAATACAACTCGGCCGGTAAGCCATCGCTTCCGGGAGTTTTATTCGAGTCAAAGGAACGGATGGAGCCAGTCAGCTCCTCTAGGGTCAGTGGTTGGTCCAGACTCTCCCGCTTGCTGTCCTCCAAGACCTCCGTGATTGAGGACAGGAAGTTCTGGGAGGAGGTACTGTCTGTGGTCTTTTGGTCATACAAATCTGTGTAAAAGGATTTGCAGATCCTCAGCACGTCTGTCTGTGAGGATGCTACCGTGCCGTTCAAGGCTGTTCATCACAGAGCTCCCCCTGTGAACCTTATGGAAGAAGAAACGTGAGCACGTCTCATCCTGCTCCACATGGCGGACCCTAGATCGGAAGATGATCTTGGAGGATTCAGAGGTGAAGAGCTGAGCTTGCCGGTCTTTCAACTCTCTAAGTTCCTCCCTCACATCCACCCCGCTCGACTGCAGAAGGAGCAGTTGCTGCAAATCTGTCTGGAGTTGGCACAATTCCCTCTGACTCTGTCTTGCTCTCTGAACCCCTTTAATTATGAAGAACCTCTTAATGTTCTCCTTGGTTGCTTCCCACCAGAGTGTGGGGGAGTCAAAGGGGGGCTTCACCGTTCTCCAACATGCGTAGTCCCTCTTTAGCTCCTCGACATTCTCTGGGGTCAACAGTTTCGTGTTTAACTTCCACGTCCCTCAGCCTGCCTTCTGGTCCTCCCGTAGGTGACAGGAAGCCTGAAGGAGGCAGTGGTTGGAGAACACTGGCGTGAGGTCAGTGTGTCTCACCGTGACGGCCTTCGTCGTGAAGACGAAGTCTATCCGAGATCGGGCTAAACCGTCCGATCTCGACCAAGTGAACTGCGGCTGGGACCCGCCTGCAGGGTCGCTGAAGGCGTCACGCAGCTTTGCGTCTTTTACCATCTCCATCAGAAACTTGGACGTGCTGTCCAGTCTGCTGTCGGCACTGCCGGATCATCCAGCCGCATCAATGATGCAGTTGAAGTCACCGGCCAGAACGAGCTGCCGGGACGTGGCCAGCAGCACTGGGAGCTGCTGGAGAACGGCCAGCCGCTCGCTCTGCGTGGGTGAGGCATACACATTTATCAGCCGTCCACCACAAGGAGACGCCCTCCAACCACTTCCTTGACCTCAGTGATGGTGAAGTTCCCTCCCCGCAGCAAAATCCCCAGGCCGGAAGCACGACAGTCATTTCCCCCCGACCACACAGACAGTCCGTGGGGCCACCATCGCGACCACCTCCGATAGCAGCGGAAGTGTGGCAGCCCGCACTCCTGAAGAAAAGTCACATCTGCCTTGGCCAGGTACTGTAAGGCATTAACACATCGCGCAGTGCTCTTTATACTGCGCACGTTTAAAGATGCCAGTTTGAGCTCCATTGTCTTTAGAGTCACTGACCATTTCCATGTCCCATCAATCCCCACCGCTTCGGTGAATTGCCTCAGCTTTCCTGGGCTCAGGATCCAGCGGTGAGGTGAGTATCAGGTGGCGTACCCAAAGTTGTCGTTGCGGGGGCCTTCTCGTTCCACCCCCTTTTGGGCATGCCGCTTCCTTTGTCTTCTGTAGCTGGGGCCCAATGGCCTCTGCGCTGCTCCCGGTCGCCCGGAGCTGGGGCCCAATGGCCTCTGCGCTGCTCCCGGTCGCCCGGAGCTGGGGCCCATCGGCCGTTGCACTGCTCCCAGTCCCCTGGAGCTGGGGTCCACTTGCCGTTGTGATGATTCCTGTCTCCGGGGGCTGGAGCCCCTCAACCACTGCGCTGCTCCCGATGTCCTGGGGCTGGAGCCCCTCGGCCACTTCTCTGCTCTCGGTCTCCTTTTCCTCCCCCGTTTTCTTCCTCTGCCTCCCTCGTTGGGACTTCCCGGTCGCCTCATCCTCCGACGAGGAGGAGAGGTTGCTGCCTTCTGTAAGAGAAAGACACCTTTTTTGTGATTTTCTTTTGGACTTACCACTCTTTTCCGGCCTTGGCTCTTTGGGCTGACCCCTCTTCTTATACTTCACCATTGTCCATTTCTCCTGCTGTTCCCCTCCTCCATCGACTCTCCCTCCTGGGCAGGATGCTGGGCGTCTCCTTCTGGCACTTGGGGCCTCAAGGTGGTCGGGCTGTCCTCGTCCGTGTTCCCTCTTTCTGCTGGGGTCTTGGCAGTGGTGGGGGGTGCCTCACCCCCCTTTGGGGTGCTGGCAGCAGCTCCTCTTGTTGCCTGTGCGTAGGTGCAGGCTCTTTTAGGGCAAGCCCTGTAAAGGTGGCCTGCCTCCCCGCACAGGTTGCAGTTCTTGCTGGCCTGACAATCCTTTGTCTCATGGCCCTCCATCTTGCAGTTTTTGCAGACAACTGCAGTGCATTGGGCCATCACATGCCCAGGCTTGTTGCATTTCCTGCACAGCCTGGGTTGCCCTACATAGCTCAAGTAGCCTCGGTTTCCTCCAATCGCGAAAACCGAGGGGGGGTGGACGATTTCTCCATTCTTGTCCACCCTCAGCTTTACCTTGACTTGCCGCTTGCTGGTCCAAATCCCGTGCATGTCCTTCACATCCACACAGTCTCCTGTTCCCTCCACGTAGCGAGCAAGGAAGGTGAGGACATCCACTACGGGCACATGAGGGTTAAACATGTGCACCGTAATGAACCTTTCCTTCTGGGTGGGGAGGGTGAAGAGCGGCTGCACTTTCAGCAGCGACAGCGGAGCTTCATTTCCCCTCTCCCGGAAGACTTCCATCACCTTCTGCCATCCCGTTGGATACTTGAAGGTAACATCAAAATATCCGTTACCCGGAAAATCCTGGAGGCAGTAGATGTCCTTGGCCTCGAATTTGCAGGCCTCTAGCAAGACCTTCTTCACGAACAGGTCTTGTGAGAAGGGGTTCCCCTTGCTGAGGTCCTTGACGCTTATTCGCAGGGTATTCCGAATACCCTGCACTCCTGCTCCTGCTGACATTGTGGCTGAATAAGGTGTTAGGTTGGTTTCCCAACCAGCATGGATCCACCTCTAAGCCTGCAGCCGACCGACTCCTCAACGATTTCGCTCCGCAATCCACGGCCCTTGTCCCCAAGGAACCGCCAGAACTGTTCTGATAAGAACTGAAATTACAGAGTAATTTGGGAGTAAGGTATGGCAGTAGAGATTGGCCCCGTGGTTTGTTCAGCCTGCAACATGTGGGAGATCAGGGAGATGGTCGGTGTCCCTGGTGACTACGTTTGCAGGAAGTGTGTCCAGCTGCAGCTCCTGGCAGACCGCATTGAACGATTGGAACTGCGGCTGGATTCATACTGGAGCATCCACGATGCGGAGAAAGTCGTGGATAGCACGTACAGTGAGTTGGTCACACCGCAGGCAAAAGGTAAGAGGACAAAAAGCCAATAGCCAGCAAAGCAGTAGGCAGGTAGTGCAGGAGTCCCCTGCGGTCATCTCCCTCCTAAACAGGTATACCATTTTGGATACTGTTGAGGGAGATGGCTCATCAGGGGAATGCAGCAGCAGCCAAGTTCATGGCACCATGGGTGGCTCTGCAGCACATGAGGGGGGAAAAAAGAGGGGAAGGGCAATAGTAATAGGGGATTCAATTGTCAGGGGAATAGATAGGCGTTTCTGCGGCCGCAAACGAGACTCCAGGATGGTATGTTGCCTCCCTGGTGCAAAGGTCAGGGATGTCACTGAACGGCTGCAGAACATTCTGGAGGGGGAGGGTGAACAGCCAGTTGTCGTGGTACATGTTGGCACCAACGATATAGGTAAAAAAGGGATGAGGTCCTACAAGGTGAATTTAGGGAGCTAGGAGATAAACTGAAAAGTAGGACCTCAAAGGTAGTAATCTCCGGATTACTACCAGTACCACGGGCCAGTCAGAGTAGAAATAGGAGGATATTGCAAATGAATTTTTAGGGCACTGGGACCAGTTCTGGGGGAGGTGGGACCGGTACAAACAGGACGATTTGCACCTGGAATGGAATGGAACCAATGTTCTTGGGGGACTGTTTGCTAGTGCTGTCGGGGAGGATTTAAACTAATGTGGCAGGGGGATGGGTACAAGAGCAGAGAGGCAGGTGGGTGTAAAATGAGGGTAGAAGCAATAGGTAGCAAGGTGAAAAGTAAAAGTAGCAGGCAGACCAAAACCAGGGCAAAAATCAAAAAGGGCCACTTTTCAGCAAAATTGTATAAGGGGTAAATGCGTTGTAAAGACAAGCCTGAAGGCTTTGTGTCTCAATGCAAGGAGTATTCGTAATAAGGTGGACGAGTTGAACGTGCAGATAGATATTAATGATTATGATATAGTTGGGATCACGGAGACATGGCTCCAGGGTGACGTAGGCTGGGAGCTGAACATCCAGGGATATTCAATATTCAGGAGGGATAGAGAGAAAGGAAAAGGAGGTGGGGTAGCGTTGCTGGTTAGAGAGGAGATTAACGCAATGGAAAGGAAGGACATTAGCTTGGAGGATGTGGAATCGGTATGGGTAGAGCTACAAAACACTAAGGGGCAGAAAACGCTGGTGGGTGTTGTGTACAGGCCACCTAACAGTAGCAGAGAAGTTGGAGATGGTATCAAACAGGAAATTAGAAATGCGTGCGACAAAGGCAAAACAGTTATAATGGGTGACTTCAATCTACATATAGATTGGGTTAATCAAATTGGCAGGGGTGCTGAGGAAGAGGATTTTTTGGAATGTATGCGGGATAGTTATCTAAATCAACATGTAGAGGAACCAACGAGAGAGCAGGCTATTTTAGACTGGGTTTTGAGTAATGAGGAAGGGGTAGTTAGCCGTCTTGTTGTACGTGCCCCCTTGGGCAAGAGTGACCATAATATGGTTGAGTTCTTCATTAGGATGGAGAGTGACATTGTTAATTCAGAAACAATGGTTCTGAACTTAAAGAAAGGTAACTTTGAGGGTATGAGACGTGAATTGGCCAAGATTGACTGGCAATTAATTCTAAAAGGGTTGACGGTGGATATACAATGGAAGACATTTAAAGACTGCATGGATGAACTACAAAAATTGTTCATCCCAGTTTGGCAAAAGAATAAATCGGGGAAGGTAGAGCATCCGTGTATAACAAGGGAAATCAGGGATAGTATCAAAGCAAAGGATGATGCGTACAAAGTAGCCAGAAAAAGCAGCATACCAGAGGACTGGGAGAAATTCAGAGACCAGCAGAGGAGGACAAAGGGCTTAATTAGGAAAGGAAAAATAGATTATGAAAGAAAACTGGCAGGGAACATAAAAACTGACTGCAAAAGTTTTTTATAGATATGTGAAGAGAAAGAGGTTAGTTAAAACAAATGTAGGTCCCTTGCAGTCAGAAACAGGTGAGTTGATCATGGGGAACAAGGATATGGCGGACCAATTGAATAACTACTTTGGTTCCGTCTTCACTAAGAAGACATAAATAATCTGCCGGAAATAGCAGGGGACTGTGGGTCAAAGGAGGAATTGAGTGAAATCCAGGTCAGTCGGGAAGTGGTGTTGGGTAAATTGAATAGATTAAAGGCCGATAAATCCCCAGGGCCAGATAGGCTGCATCCCAGAGTACTTAAGGAAGTAGCTCATGAAATAGTGGATGCATTAGTGATAATCTTTCAAAAACTCTTTAGATTCTGGAAGTAGTTCCTGAGGATTGGCGGGTAGCAAATGTAACCCCTCTTTTTAAGAAGGGAGGGAGAGAGAAAACGGGGGAATTACAGACCAGTTAGTCTAACATCGGTAGTGGGGAAACTGCTAGAGTCAGTTATTAAAGATGGGATAGCAGCACATTTGGAAAGTGGTGAAATCATTGGACAAAGTCAGCATGGATTTACAAAAGGTAAATCATGTCTGACGAATCTTGTGGAATTTTTCGAGGATGTAACTAGTAGCGTGGATAAGGGAGGAGAACCAGTGGATGTGGTATATCTGGACTTCCAGAAGGCTTTCGACAAGGTCCCACATAAGAGATTAGTATACAAACTTAAAGCATACGGTATTAGGGGTTCAGTATTGATGTGGATAGAGAACTGGCTGGCAAACAGGAAGCAAAGAGTAGGAGTAAACGGGTCCTTTTCACAATGGCAGGCAGTGACTAGTGGGGTACCGCAGGGCTCAGTGCTGGGACCCCAGCTATTTACAATATATATTAATGATCTGGATGAGGGAATTGAAGGCAATATCTCCAAGTTTGCGGATGACACTAAGCTGGGGGGCAGTGTTCGCTGTGAGGAGGATGCTAGGAGACTGCAAGGTGACTTGGATAGGCTGGGTGAGTGGGCAAATGTTTGGCAGATGCAGTATAATGTGGACAAATGTGAGGTTATCCATTTTGGTGGCAAAAACAGGAAAGCAGACTATTATTTAAATGGTGGCCGATTAGGAAACGGGGAGATGCAGCGAGACCTGGGTGTCATGGTACACCAGTCATTGAAAGTAGGCATGCAGGTGCAGCAGGCAGTGAAAAAAACCGAATGGTATGTTAGCTTTCATAGCAAAAGTATTTGAGTACAGGAGCAGGGAGGTTCTACTTCAGTTGTACAGGGTCTTGGTGAGACCACACCTGGAGTATTGCGTACAGTTTTGGTCTCCAAATCTGAGGAAGGACATTATTGCCATAGAGGGAGTGCAGAGAAGGTTCACCAGACTGATTCCTGGGATGTCAGGACTGTCTTATGAAGAAAGACTGGATAGACTCGGTTTATACTCTCTGGAATTTAGGAGATTGAGAGGGGATCTTATAGAAACTTACAAAATTCTTAAGGGGTTGGACAGGCTAGATGCAGGAAGATTGTTCCCGATGTTGGGGAAGTCCAGGACAAGGGGTCACAGCTTAAGGATAAGGGGGAAATCCTTTAAGACCGAGATGAGAAAGACTTTTTTCCACACAGAGAGTGGTGAGTCTCTGGAACTCTCTGCCACAGAGGGTAGTTGAGGCCAGTTCATTGGCTATATTTAAGAGTGAGTTGGATGTGGCCCTTGTGGCTAAGGGGATCAGAGGGTATGGAGAGAAGGCAGGTACGGGATACTGAGTTGGATGATCAGCCATGATCATATTGAATGGCGGTGCAGGCTCGAAGGGCTGAATGGCCTACTCCTGCACCTAATTTCTATGTTTCTATGTTTCTAACAGATAGTCTCTTTCACAAAAAGAACAGATACTACACTTGATCTTAGCCAAAAGGCCGAGAAGCGAAGGGAGCACAGCCTTTTTGATCACGGTTTCTCTCCGTGACCTGCGTGGGTTCTCCGAGAGCTCCAGTATCCTCCCATACTCCAAAGACGTACAGGTTTGTAGGTAATTGGCTTAGGTAAAATCCCTTGTAGGATAGTGTTAGTGTGCAGAGATTGTTGGAGAGAAGGAATGGGTGACGTTTCGGGTTGAGACCCTTCTTCAGACTAGTCAGGGGAAAGAGAAATGAGAGATATAGACCGTGATGTGGAGAGATATAGATCAAGTGAATGAAAGATATGCAAAAACGTAACAGTGATAAAGGAAACAGGCCATTGTTAGCTGTGTTCTAGGTTATTCTATTTTGTGTATTAGCCAGCATCAGCAGTTCTTTGTTTCTACATTTTTACCATCTGCACTTTATCATTCCGTCTGGCAAGGAGTTTTTCTATGGTTTTCTGGAGACAGACTAGCTGCCACAAGCCATTCCCACGCCCAGCATGTACCTAGCATGCCTCTGTATGTTCCACAAGTTATAAGGAGGTTGCACGGCAGTCGAGGTCACAACCCGTGACACGTACTGTTGACAGACTACTCACAATACGGTTGGTAGACCAGTTCAAAACTTTACTTATTATCGGCCGATGGAAGTGGCAAGGAAAACCCCAGTCAAGTGAGCAATACAGAAACGTGGCTGTCCTCAGTCCAATTTCCCAAACAACAGAATTACAAGTCAAGTTTATTCGTCACATACACATACGAGATGTGCAGTGAACTGAAGAGTGGCAATGCTCACGGACTTTGTGCAGAAAAAACAAATAAACAAACAACCAACCAAACTACAAACAGAATGGAACAGAATCACATATTCTTTTACATATTAAATATTGTGGGCGGAAGGAAAAAGGGGAAAAAAAATAGCCATTTAAAAAAAAGCAGTAGAGTGGTACAGTAAAGTCAGTCCCTGGTGAGATAGTTTAATGTCCTAATGGCCTCTGGGAAGAAACTCCTTCTCAACCTCTCCGTTCTCACAGCATGGTAGCGGAGGTGTTTGCCTGACCGTAGCAACTGGAACAGTCCGTTGCAGGGGTGGAAGGGGTCTCCCATGATCTTATTGGCTCTGGAGTTGCACCTCCTGATGTACAGTTCCTGCAGAGGGGCAAGTGAAGTTCCCATAGTGCGTTCGGCCGAACGCACTACTCTGCAGAGCCTTCTTGTCCTGGGAGAGCAATTCCCAAACCAGATTGTAATATTTCCGGACAAGATGCTTTCCATAGCCGCTGAGTAGAAGCACTGGAGGATCCTCGGAGACACTCTGAATTTCCTCAATTGCCTGAGGTGGTAAAGGCGCTGCCTTGCCTTACTCACGAGTGCTGCAGCGTGTGATGTCCATGTCAGATCCTCTGAGATGTGGACTCCCAGGTATTTAAAACAACTCACCCTATCCACAGGGTTACACAAAATGCTGGAGAAACTCAGCGGGTGCAGCAGCATCTAAGGAGCGAAGGAGATAGGCGACGTTTCGGGTCGAGACCCTTCTTCAGACTGGTGGTCTGAAGAAGGGTCTCGACCCCACCAGTCTGAAGAAGGGTCTCGACCCGAAACGTCGCCTATCTCCTTCGCTCCTTAGATGCTGCTGCACCCGCTGAGTTTCTCCAGCATTTTGTGTAACCCTCGATTCTCCAGCATCTGCAGTTTCTTCGTTAACACCCTATCCACAGTATCCCCATTGGTACATGGTATTATATAGTGTTTCTTTGTCACCTTAACACATTCCACAAACATTAGTCATGGTCAGAGGTACAGAGAATGCACGTTACTACAGGATGTGTTTGAGTTGTCTCGTTAAGCTGCATCATAGGTCATGTGGTACAAGGACTTTACATATCAAAGGGGTCGGACATTTGGTACAAGATACTTGCATATCAAAGTCATCAGTCACTGCATACCTCAAAGGCATCGGACATAGGTACAAGGTATTGTACATATTAAAGGCATCGGACATTATCTCAATACCCCTTACTGGGATTAATCTGCGCTTCCTCTCTCGTCAAATGATAGACAAATTTTAAAGTCACTCATTATCTTAATATACAGCATCCTGAGGCAAGCCTAGACTTGCCTTTCTGTATCAATCTACTGGAGAAAAGTCTGATTTGAGACTAAATATAACTTGTAAGCCTGCCCAGGAATCCATTTAATATTTTCTTATCTTTTTAACATAATTCAGCCTTATCATTGGTGCAGCACGGTCAGTGACTCTGGGTGGGCTGAGGGACCAGACTGTCCCCAACTCTGCTGCAGCTGACGGGGACGTTGCCGGGTTTTCGTCCCCGTGTGTCTGCTACCTGGAGCCGCAGCCCCGCTCCACCTGGCCCCGTGTGTGTGCGCTTCGACCCACAGGCTGTGACAGTGCGGCCCAGAGGGGGAGATGGGGTGGAGCGCGACTGTGGCCAGACAGCGCTGACCCTGGGGAGAGAGTGGGGGCTGTCCCGAGGGATGCACCCTTTCGGCCGCTTACACCTTGGTGCTCGGGTTCAGAGCAAAGATGCTAGAGCATTTGGTTCATAGCGCTCAGTCACCCTCCACAATTAGTTACATAGAAACATAGAAACATAGAAATTAGGTGCAGGAGTAGGCCATTCAGCCCTTCGAGCCTGCACCGCCATTCAATATGATCATGGCTGATCATCCAACTCAGTATCCCGTACCTGCCTTCTCTCCATACCCTCTGATCCCCTTAGCCACAAGGGCCACATCCAACTCACTCTTAAATATAGCCAATGAACTGGCCTCAACTACCCTCTGTGGCAGAGAGTTCCAGAGACTCACCACTCTCTGTGTGAAAAAAGTCTTTCTCATCTCGGTCTTAAAGGATTTCCCCCTTATCCTTAAGCTGTGACCCCTTGTCCTGGACTTCCCCAACATCGGGAACAATCTTCCTGCATCTAGCCTGTCCAACCCCTTAAGAATTTTGTAAGTTTCTATAAGATCCCCTCTCAATCTCCTAAATTCCAGAGAGTATAAACCGAGTCTATCCAGTCTTTCTTCATAAGACAGTCCTGACATCCCAGGAATCAGTCTGGTGAACCTTCTCTGCACTCCCTCTATGGCAATAATGTCCTTCCTCAGATTTGGAGACCAAAACTGTACGCAATACTCCAGGTGTGGTCTCACCAAGACCCTGTACAACTGAAGTAGAACCTCCCTACATTGCAATAATTGGCCATTTCGTTGTTTTTTAACAGGTAAGAAAGTACGTGTTTTGTGTGTTAACAGTGTATGCCGGAGGCTGCCATGTACTCCAGAACGATTGAGCTGCTCCATGCGTCACGCCCTTTGACCCGTCTACTCCGCCATGCAATCATGGCTGATCTCTGTCTCCTGATCCCATTTATCTACCTTCACCCCATAACCCTTGACACCCGTTCTAATCAAGAATGTATCTATCTCTGCTTTACAAATATCCACTGACTTGGCCTCCACAGCCCTTTGTGGCAATGAATTCCACAGATTAACTACCCTATACAACAATGTACAATTGTATATTTCCTTGCCAGCGTCCCCTTTGATCTGCAAATTCACATTACCCTTCCATATCTCGTTCAAGAAGGAAATGCACCCTTCCATATCTCTGTCTCCCTCTCCCTTGACTCTCAGTCTGACGAAGGGTCTCAACCCGAAATGTCGCCCATTTCTTCTCTCCAGAGATTCTCTCCAGGCTATTAAACTCAGCTCGGCCAAAACTCTGAACCCATTATCTGTTACTTGCACTTTATCAGTTTATTTATTCATGTGCGTATATATTTATATAATGGTGCATGGACACACTGATCTGTTTTGTAGTCAATGCCTGCTATGATCTGTTGTGCTGAAGCAAAGCAAGAATGTCATTGTCCTATCAGGGACACATGACAATAAACTCACTTGAACTTGCTGCCAGTCCCGCTCGTTACTCCTACTGGCATTTTGCGTCTATCTTCGGTGTAAACATAGAAACATAGAATTTAGGTGCAGGAGTAGGCCATTCAGCCCTTCGAGCCTGCACCGCCATTCAATATGATCATGGCTGATCATCCAACTCAGTATCCCGTACCTGCCTTCTCTCCATACCCTCTGATCCCCTTAGCCACAAGGGCCACATCCAACTCACTCTTAAATATAGCTAATGAACTGGCCTCAACTACCCTCTGTGGCAGAGAGTTCCAGAGACTCACCACTCTCTGTGATCTTCGGTGTAAACCAGCAACTATCTCTCTGAAGGGTCTCGACCCGAAACGTCGCCTATCTCCTTCGCTCCTTAGATGCTGCTGCACCCGCTGAGTTTCTCCCACCTTTTGTGTACCCTCGATTCTCCAGCATCTGCAGCTCTTTCTTTAACACTTTCCTTCCCTCCCTGCCATCACTACGTCACTCGCTCAAACCCCCCGCCCGCAATACCCTTCCGCGGTTGCCCCAGAAAATAATCCCCCCCACACCTCCCACGCGTCTATTGGGCAACGCGCGTGTCAATCAACGGCGGATCCATGAAAGGACCAGTGAACCGACCCCCCCTCCTCCCCTTTTGTCCCGCCCACTTCTTGCCCGGTCTCGACGGCGCTTGAGCGGAGCTTTCGTCCCGACAACAGTCTCCTCCTCGTCAACCGCCGCCGCCGCTGCCCCTCCCCCTCCCGCACCCGCACCGCGAGATGGCCGCTGCCGCAACCGTCGTCATCGTCGTCGTCGTCGCCTTGTTTACATTTTAATCCGTTTGTTTTGTTTTTCCAACAAAAAAAAGTTCACCAAAATAACATTTGCCGTTGGTGGGGTTGAGGGATGAGGTGGATTTTATTTTATCCAACCGGGGTAGGAAAGTAACCCCTTCTTTAAAAAATATATATATAACCCCAATCCATAACAATCGCGAGAGAGGGCGATAAAAAAAAGGAACATTTACAAAATATATATATATATAAATAGACCGCGCACCTCCGTTATTAACCACACAACAAGCCGCTCTCGGTCCATTATGAAGAATAAACGGAATCGCCCACCAAGGTAGGCGATGCGTGGCTTCGAAACGCCCGCGCATTTGTTTTATATATCTACTTATTTCTCTCGCTATGTCTAATCGTTTATTTGTAAACCCTTCTTGCGGTTTTTTAAACCAAATCGTCCCGACTTCGTTGAGACACAGAGTATAATCTGACTCGTGTCCAGGGATAGCGACTGAAACGGCGCGTCTTGTTCTTGTTGGTCATCCGAAACATTCCTGTCAAACGGTGAAAACACGTTTTTTTTTTTCACCAATAAATCGTGTCATTTTATTTCGGGATTTATGCCATTTTCAAATAAGCTTTTGTATTGTGTGAGCGAAAACTGGCGTCGATTCCGGTGAAAATGTGTATTTTGTTGTTCGCGTGTCGGAAACCCAACCCGGGGCTCAGTTTTCAGCTTTTTTTTTTATGGATCTGAGGTTTTGAAGATTAAAAGAACGACCGATTGGCAAACGGCGGCGGGGCAGGAGTTAAACAAAATCTGTGGTGGATTATTTAGATATCGGGTTGTTAGGTGAGATGAGAACGGAGGGAAGGCGTTGCTGATTGGGTTCTGCAGCCTGCATCTCCGATCTGTGCGGGGCTGGCCATGCTTTCAGTAATGTTATTCAGTAATCTGGCACTTGTGGGTGAGTATTGCATTCAGTTGGGTAGATTGTGTGTGTTATCGGGCCAAGAAGAATACAGTTCTGCGTGACGTGGGGGCCTTGGCGGATAATGACACATTGTGTCAATATTTCAATGGCAAAAACCGCTCAAGGTTATATGTTCCGATTTAAATGCACCTTGTGGACTTCCTGAATGCTTCAGTGCTTCAATGCTTCAAGAACGGAAATCCTGAAGCATTGATTGAGACTGAGGGTGACACAAAAGGCTGCAGAAACTCAGCGAGTGCAGCAGCATCTAAGGAGCGAAGGAGACAGGCAACGTTTCGGGCCGAAACCCTTCTTCAGATTAATGATTTCCTCGTAAAAGCAGCAACAACTTGATCTTGAGGGGAGGAAGACGCTGTGTGCCACTACACTTCAATTATATCAAGTTGTTTTTTTTCGTTTCCAAATGGTAGGGGCGTGATAAGATTGTGTTAATGTGCGTTAATTGTTCAGTCAAAAATGCATCTTTAATTTGACACGTTAGACAAGATTTTTTACTTTGATAAAACTGCGATTTTTTTTCTAGCCTTTGCCCGTTTCACATTTCCAAATGGTATCGATACTGACATGCTAACATATTTTTATCAAGCATGATTTGATTTGATAAATCGTTAAATATTTTATTACCAGCTTTTTCTGTTTTTATTTCTGATTGTTGGTGTTTTGCTTTAAGGGTTTCTTTGTAACAGTGGTTTCATGTACACGTGGTGATCAATTTTGCATAGATTTAAGATTCAGTTGGCCACACCTTAGTGCACGCAAGTATCTTCAATCTTGGACAGTTCCTTTGTACCTGGAGTGTTTTGTGCAATTTTGGTCTCCTGATTTGAGGAAGGACATTTTTGTTGTTGAGGCAGTGCAGCGTAGGTTAATTCCCCAGATTGCGGGACTGACATATGAAGAAAGAATGGTCAACAGGGCATGTATTCACTGGAATTTAGAAAGACGAGAGGGGATCTTATAGAAACATATAAAATTCTTAAAGGATTGGACAGGCTAGATGAAGGAAAAATGGTCCCGATGTTGGCGGAAGTCCAGAACCAGGGGTCACAGTTTAAGAATAAGGGGAGGCCATTTAGGACTGAGATGAGGGAAAACTTTTTCACCCAGAGAATTGTGAATCTATGGAATTCTCTGCCACAGAAGGCAGTGGAGGCCAATTCACTGGATGTTTCAAAGAGAGAATTAGATTTGCGTCAATGGCGTCAAGTTGGGAAAAGGGGAAGTACAACGGGATCTGGGGGTCCTTGTACATCAGTCTATGAAAGTAAGCATGCAGGTACAGCAGGCAGTGAAGAAAGCAAATGGCATGTTGGCCTTTATAACAAGAGGAATCGAATATAGGAGCAAAGCGGTCTTTCTGCAGTTGTACAGCGCCCTAGTGAGACCACACCTGGAGTATTGTGTGCAGTTTTGGTCCCCTAATTTGAGGAAGGACATTCTTGTTATTGAGGGAGTACAGCGTAGGTTTACAAGGTTAATTCCCGGGATGGCGGGACTGTCATATGCTGAGAAAATGGAGCAGCTGGGCTTGTACACTCTGGAGTTTAGAAGATGAGAGGGATTCTCATTGAAACATATAAGATTGTTAAGGGTTTGGACACACTAGAGGCAGGAAACATGTTTCCCGATGTTGGGGGAGTCCAGAACCAGGGGCCTCAGTTTAAGAATAAGGAGTAAGTCATTTAGAATGGAGACGAGGAAACACTTTTTCTCACAGACAGTGGTGATTCTGTGGAATTCTCTGCCTCAGAGGGCGGTGGAGGCAAGTTCTCTGGATGCTTTCAAGAGAGAGCTTAATTGGGCTCTTAAAAATAGTGGAGTCAGGGGATATGGGGAGGGCAGGAACGGGGTACTGATTGAGGATGATCAGCCATGATCACATTGAATGGTGGTGCTTGCACGAAGGGCCAAATGGCCTACTCCTGCACCTATTGTCTATTGTCTATTTAGCACGTGCAGCTAAAGCAGGGGTCGGCAACCTACGGCCCCCGTTCCGAATGCGGCCTGTAACCCGAAATCATCCGGCCCACAGGCAAATTTTTTTCCCGTAATCCTCCGGCCCGCCGAGGCCCCCCCGAGCATGGCCGAGAGCTTCCCCGAGTGCGACCGAGCTCTGGCCGTACCGCATCCTGCGCAAAGCCGCCGGCACGACCACACACCTTCTATGAATACGTTTAAGAAAGAACTGCAGATACTGGAAAAATCAGCGGGTGAGGCAGCCTCATGCAATGCTTGCATGTCTCACCCGCTGATTTTTCTCCAGCATTGTCTACCTTGGGTGGTGGTCTAAAATAAGAATACATGCGGTAAGCTGCTGAGCCCTTGTGACAATTATTATATGAATGAACCTAACGTCTCAGATAAAACAAAAGTACGCAAGATCTCAGTTGCAGGTACCTCAAGGAGTGACCTTGGAATTCGTAGATTTGCAGGAAAATCGGTTTAATGTTTTACACAGTGCATCCGCTATTTGGACTTCCTACCATTTAGCTGCTTGCTTACTTTTCAACCACGAGATGTATTATGACATTAAATGAATTGTGATTATTTCCCTTCTCTCCAAAAATGCTGCCAAAGGAGTTACTCCAGCATTTTGTGTCTATCTTCAATTTAAACCAGCATCTGCAGTTCCTTCATACACAAGAAGAATTAAATGTTTTATTGTCAGATGTACCCCATTGGAATTCTTACTTGCAACAGCACAACAGGTTTATCAACACAGTTCCCAGTAGATTATTTATAGTTCCCAGTAGATTATTTTCAACAGGCCAATGGTCCTGAACCTGGACACTACCTTCTTCCCGATGGCAAAAGTGAAAACAGAGTGTGGCCGGGTTGGTGTGGGTTCCTGATGATGCTGCCCATTAACCTGGTTGGTCAAGATCTTGTGATTGTAGAAAACCTCCTTCACTGTCCACTCTACCACCAATTTTAGAGTAATTCGTGAACTTACCTATATTCACATTCAAATCATTAACATAAATAACAAAACTGCGGTGGACCCGGCACCGACCATGTGGGCGCCCTCTCGTTACAGTCCTCCAGTCTGAAAACAACTCGAGAGACTTAGATTTAGCTCTCGGGGTTAAGGGAATCTAGGGATATGGGGAAAAAGCCGGAACGGGGTATTGATTTTGGAATGTACCTATGCAGCTGGATGCACCCATTTTCTATGTTTCTATCTCTAAGCTTCGAACAAACCTTGTATTCGGTTAAATCACCATAAATCCCAGGTAATCTAACCTACCAATCAAGCCTAAAATGCAGTACCTTGTCGAAGGCTTGCTAAGGTCTAAGTAGACAACGTCTTCCCCTCATCGATCTCTTAGTTACCTCTTTGGAAGAACTCAGTCAAATTGGTGAGGTACGATTTGCCACGCACACATCCGTGTTATCTATTCCTTATCATAGTCATACAGTGTGGAAACAGGCCCTTTGGCCCATTGCCCAGGCCATTTAGTTTTTTTTTTAGGTTATCAGCAGTCTTAAACTTGTTAATGTTACAGTTAATAATCACACCTACAGCTGCTTGTTGACAACAGAACTTTTAATTTCCTATTTATACAACAGCCTGTTGTTTTAACATTGTCACACAGCTCAGTCTCAGTCAATGCTTCAGGATTTCCGTTCCATATCAACTGTTTGAAAGGTTCAGCACGGACACTGGGCTCTAACAAAACCGGGACAGAAATGTCAGTTTTTTTCCTTCACTATGTGTTATGGATTCTCTCTATAAGCATCAAGGTTTGAAGCAGTATTGTTTTCTGTGTTATTGTAGAACTATCTTTTGTTCCATTCCCCTTTTGGAAAAGGCTAAGCAAAGTGATTCCGGTGATCATAGAATACGCGAGTCATAAATGTAAGCAGTCTCATAGCAAAACTGATTGAGAGAGTGCACTTGGCCTCGTGCTTTGCTTTATATAATGAGTTGAGTGTGTGGTGCTGAGATCCAGAGAGCAATGCCATCTGGAGCTATACTCCTGGTAGGGCCACCCATGGTGGTAAGGCAGGGCTCGAAATTAATGGTTGCCCGGGTGCCAATGGCAAGCTAAAGTTCTGCCGAGCAACCAAAAAGCTGTGCCATTTTGCCCGGCTTGGCAAGCACACGGGACACCTATCGTTCAACTCTGAGCGGGCCCCCCTCTCTATCTCCCTCTCTGTCATTCTCCGCCCGCCATCCGTGTCCAGGCCGCTGGGACTCCGCTCTGCCACGGCCTGCACATGCGACCGCTGAAAACTAACGCAGAATCATTCCCTGGAGCTGGAGTAACTCTTGCTTCTTGGTTTCCGGGTCCTCCAAAAATATTCCAAATGGAATTTACACTGGAGTGGACCCTCCACCACCAAACTCTAAAAAATGACAGCCTATTGCACTTTATCTGTTTATTTATTGTGTATATATATGGTCTATGGTATGTGGACACCCTGAGCTTTTATCTCCTGTTCTGTAATATGTATACATATTACAAGAATTTCATTGTCCTATCTGGGACACATGACCTCCTCCAACCTCATCTATTGCGTCCGCTGCTCTAGGTGTCAGCTGCTCTACATCGGTGAGACCAAGCGTAGGCTTGGCGATCGCTTCACCCAACACCTCCACTCGGTTCGCAATAACCAAACCTGATCTCCCGGTGGCTCAGTACTTCAACTCCCCCTCCCATTCCGAATTCGACCTTTCTGTCCTGGGCCTCTTCCATAGCCAGAATGAGGCCCACCGTAAATTGGAGGAGCAGCACCTCACATTTCACTTGGACAGTTTACACCCCAGCAGAATGAACATTGACTTTTCCAATTTCAGGTTGTCCCTGCTTTCTCCTCCCCTTCCCAGCTCTCCCTCAGCCAACTGTCTCTGCCTCTTCCTTTCTTCTTCCCCTCACCCTTACATCAGTCTGAAGAAGGGTCTCGACCCGAAACGTCGCCTATTTCCTTCCCTCCATAGATGCTGCCTCACCCGCTGTGTTTCTCCAGCATTTTTGTCTACCCATTCACACAAGTTCTGTTATCCCACTTTCCTCACCCACTCCCTACACATTAAGGGCAATTTAACAGAGACAAGTTACCCTACAAAACCAATGCGTCTTTGGGATGTGGGAGGAAACCCACACGCTTACAGGGAGAATGTGGAAATTCAACATAGACAGTGCCGGAGGACAGGATCGAACACAGATCTCTGTGTGAGGCAGCAAGTCTACCAGCTGTGCCACTATAATTTGTTTTCCAACACACAAAAAATTATATGTTGATTTCTATAAAAATGAAAAAAATCCATTTTCAGTCTTAAATCTCCAAGTGACGCTATGTCCCTCATTACAGCTACTGTATGTTTTAATTCAGTTCAAGACTATGGGACAGTACATTGGCCATAAAGTTGCTGCCTAAAAGTGCCAGAGACCTGGAATTGATCCTGAATATGGGTGCGGTCTGTTTGGAATTTGTTCCTTTTCCCTTTGATCGCATGGGTTTTCTCCAGGTGCTCTTGTTTCCTTCCACATTCCAAAGGTGTGCAAGAACCTATTTCAGACCCAACTCAAAACTTAATATTTTCCTTTTGTCCAGAGATTCTGTCTGACCTGTTGAGTTACTCCAGCTTTTTGTGTCTTATCTTCAGTTTAAACCAGCATCTGCAGTTCCTTCCTACAAACATGATACTATACGATAGAACTTTATTAATCCCAGGAGGGAAATTGTTTGTGTGTGTGGGGAAATATATTACACGCACACGCACACACACACACACACACACACACACACACACAGAGTTATATATTCATATATAAATATACACCGTTTTGTTTTCTCGTTTATAATATTGTTTACAGAGTACTATGTTTACATATTCTGTTGTGCTGCTGCAAATAAGGATTTCATTGTTCTAACTGGGACGTGAGAATAAAACACTCTTGACTTGCGTCGCTAATGTGTGGGATAGAACTAGTGTACGGGTGATTGGTGGTCGGCATGGACTCGGTGGGCCGAAGGGCCTGTTTCCACGCTGTATCTTTAAATTAAACTAAAAACACTAAAACCAAAGGGAGTCTAATGAAGGGTCTCTAACCGAAACGTCACCCAATTTCTTCTATCCTGAATTGCTTGCTGCTCCGTGGAGTTCACCCGCACAATTAAAGCATGGAATAGTCTTCACCCTACCGTAGTTACCCAACCAGGCGCAACTAAATTGAAGGTAGCTCTTTTTTTCCCCATGAACCCTTTTTTGCTTAAGGCAAGTCAAGAGAGTTTTATTGTCATGTGTCCCAGATAGGACAATGAAATTCTTGCTTGCTGCAGCACAACAGAATATCTAAACATAATACAGAACAGGAGATAAAAGTTCAGTGTGTTTATATACCATAGACCATATATATATATATATATATATATATATAATATATATATATATATATATACACACAAATATACATATAAATAAACAGATAAAATGCATTAGGCGAATACTGAATTCCAAATACTACAAACTCCAAATACTGAACAATAAACATTAGGCTGTTATTGTTCAGTATTTGGAGTTTGGTGATAGACCCTCCACCACCTCCAGTTTAAATTCCATTTAGAATATTTTTGGAGGACTAGGAAACCATAAGCAAGAGTTACTCCAGGGAGTGATTCTGCGTTGGTTTTCAGCGGTCGCGGCGAGGCGAGGCGGCGACCGGACAGCAATGGCGGCCAGATCTCCCACAATTCAAAGCGAGGGAGAAAGTGCCCAGCGCCGACCAGTTACCGTGGCAGTGCGCATGTGCAGGGCGGCCAATGATGTGCTGGCCGTGGTTGTGCGTATGTGCAAGGGGAGGATGTGCTAGTCGTGACAGTGCGCGTATGCAAGGCGGCTGGCCGTACCGGCGGATGAGGAGCGAGCGGAGAGAGGAGACCCTGTGGCCCGGATACGGATGGCGGGCGGAGACGGAGAGTGACAGAGTGAGAGATAGAGAGGGGGGCCCTCTCAGAGTTGAACGGCAGGTGTCCTGCCTTGGCCGGAGGCCCCCTATATTTCGAGGCCCTAGGCTTCTCGAAATCTGAGAGGGCCCCCCTCTCTATCTCTCGCTCTGTCACTCTCCGTCTCCAATACCAATGAAGTGCTTTGAAAGGCTGGTCCTCTCCCACATCAAATCCAGCATCCCTGCATCATTGGACTCTCATCAATTTGCATACAGGGCAAATAGATCCACAGAGGATGCCATCTCTGTGACTCTTCACACTGTCCTGACCCACCTGGAAAGACAGGGCACCTACGTGAGGATGCTCTTCATTGACTATAGCTCTGCCTTCAATATGGTCATTCCCACCAAGCTCACCACCAAACTCCACCAGCTAGGTCTCAGCTCACTGATATGCGATTGGATCCTGAATTTTCTGACTGAGCGATCGCAGGCAGTGAGATTGGGGCCGCACCTGTCCTCCACTATCACCCTGAGCACCGGCACACCACAGGGCTGTGTACTGAGCCCCATGCTCTACTCCCTCTTCACCCACGACTGTGTCCCTGCATTTGACAATAACACCATTGTCAAGTTTGCAGACGACACAACGGTGATCGGGCTGATCACTAACGGTGATGAAACAAACTATAGAGCGGAGATGCAGAACCTGGCGGACTGGTGCTCACAGAACAATTTGTCGCTAAATACCTCCAAGACCAAGGAGCTGATTATCGACTTCAGGAGGTCACAGACTGGGGAATACGCCCCAATCTCCATCTACGGAGACGTGTGGAGAGAGTGTCCAGCTTCAGGTTTCTGGGCACTCACATCTCAGAGGACCTCATATGGTCCACCAGCACCGCCGCGATGGTCAAAAAGGCACAACAACGACTGTTCTTCCTAAGAACATTGAAACGGACTGGTCTGCCCCAACAGCTGCTGACGACCTTCTACCGCTGCACCACAGAGAGCATACTAACGTATGGCATCTCTGTGTGGTATCTCAGCTGCACGGAGGCGGAGCACGGAGAGCTCTTCAGCGTGTCATCCACAGAGCGCAACAGATTATTGGGACACCGCTACCAGCCTTGGAGGGCATCTACCACACACGGTGCCTCAGGAAGGCCGTCAGCATACATAAAGACTCCTCTCACCCTTGTAATGGACTGTTCGAACTACTCCCTTCCGGCAGACGTTACAAGGCCTTCTACGCCCACACCTCCAGACTCAGGAACAGCTTCATTCCCAGAGCAATAGCGGCTCTGAACCGGCCCTGCTGAGTACCCCCCACCCTCATGGACTGTCTCCCCTGCCTCGCACTTTAGTCTGTGTTGAATTTACTGGTCTAATGTTCGTTTTTACAAACCTTGTAATGTTCTCGGGGTATCTAAACCTAAATTTTATTTATGACATCGGATGGAAGTTGCACACCAAATCTCGTTGCACTTATGTGTAACGACAATAAAAGATTATTATTATTATTCAGCCTATGAAGCCTAGTAGTAAATCCGGCTCTTGGAGAATGGTGCACAGACATCCACCACACGGTCCTTGACAGATCTGGGTCAGGATCCAGTGGCATGGAGTCCAAGACGACCGGAGGTCTTTTCCGCTGCAGCCTTCATCTGCCTTCCCAACCGTTATGACGCCCCACTAAAGTCAGCCATCATTCAATTCAATTCAATTCAGTTCAACTTTAATGTCATTGCACAGATACAAGTATCGGTACAACGAAATGCAGTTTAGAGTCAGTTCGTAGTAATAGCAATATATAAATAGATGCAGAATGCAGACAATGTGGACGGAGAGACTGGAGAAATCTATCGGCGGGACTCCGAGTTCAGCAGTGTGATGTTGTTGTTATAGAAGCTGTTCCTCATCCTACTAGTGCGGGACCTGAGGCTCCTGTACCACCTCCGTTGATGGTAGGAGGGCAAACAGTCCATGGTTAGGGTGGGAGGGGTCTTTGATGATCTTCCCGGCCCGTCTCAGACACCGTTTTCGGTGGAGGACATCCATGGCAGGGAGCGGGGCACTGATGATGTACTGGGCGGTTTTCACCACCCGTTGTAGTGCCTTCCTGTCTGCTACGGTGCAACTGCTGTACCATACCGTAAAGCAGGTGGTCAGGATGCTTTCGATGGTACAGCGGTAAAAGTTGGTCAGGATCTGGGGGGACAGGTGGGCTTTTTTGAGCCTCCTCAGGAAGTAAAGGCACTGCTGCGCCTTTTTGATCAGATTGGAGGTGTTGAGGGACCAGGACAGATCCTCCGAGATGTGTACCCCGAGGAATTTGTAGTTGGAGACCCGCTCCACCTCAGTCCCGTTTAGATGGATGGGGGTGTGTCTGCCCCCTCTGTTCTTTCTAAAGTCAATATTGATTTCCTTCGTCTTCTGGGAGTTGAGGATGAGGTTATTATCGGCACACCAGGTTGTCAGGTGTTGGACCTCCTCCCTGTATGCTGACTCATCGTTGTCACTGATCAGTCCTACCACCGTGGTGTCATCGGCAAATTTTATGATGGTGTTGGAGCCATGCTCAACGCCATCCTCCGCCTGTTCCACCGTTGAGGTCTTGGTTGGATTGCTCTTTATCAGTTCCCCTCGACCTTACAGGGCTCTCACTTAACTTTTTTTTTCTGTTTCCAGCCCGGCAACTTTTTAGGTTGCCAAATGACAGTTTAGGTGATCATTTAAGATGGCTTGCATGACACGTGCGGTAATGTGATCGGACGAAGTGCGTTGTGGTTTTCAAACATGTGTTTTTCTCTGGTTTCTCTCAGTTCCTCAGTTGCACTCAGTTCTTACATGGTTGCAAAGTAAAAAAAAACCTGCAGATGCGGTTAGTCATGTGAAAAGGGATTCCAGAAATACTCTGCAAGTCGGGCAGTATTTAGTCAAAGCAGGTTACTGCTTTCTGACTAAATACTGCCTGACCTGCTGAGTATCTATGATTTCTTGATGAAAATTCCTAGATTTGCATATCAATGTGGTTGACAATAACTTTCTGGAACGCAGACAAATATCGATGCAGGAGAAGTGACTGCATAGCTATTCTATGGAGATATAATGCTCTGAAGAATGGTTTCGGCCCGAAACGTTGCCTATTTCCTTCGCTCCATAGATGTTGCCGCACCCGCTGAGTTTCTCCAGCACTTTTGTCTACCTATAATGCTTTAGATATGTGATAATCATGGTGGGAGTAAGGCATTTCTACAATTGCAAACAGAGTTTGCTTATGCTATTTTGGTGAATGGTTGTAAATTGAGAAGGGATGGGAATTTTATGGAAAGTTAAAAGAACTAAGGTGCTTGGTGAAATGGATTAAATAAATAGAACATAGATAAAAAGAGTCAGACACAGAACCAATGCAAAGCTGTTTAACATGAAACAGATGCATTTTTTGTATACTTTCATGGGGGGTTGGGGTTGCAATTAATGTTGAGTTGCTCATAAAAGTCGAAGCAAACTGTGGTATGATGCTCTCAATGGATTCCTAGTTAAGAAGCGTGGATAGGGATCTTATTTTATTTTTGTTAAAAGCCATGCGATATCAAGAAAGTTGTAAAATAAAGAAAGTGTTACATTTCTGTATAGGAATTTTTATGTTGAAGGTTTAAGGACTATCAAATTGTTTGGATTGGATTGCCAGAAGGCACTTAAAATATACCTTTCTAAGCCACAATTTGTTAAAAGCAGCTCCGTGGCAGAGGTGGAAATATAGGATTAAGGGATAACATCCTTGCGAGAGTCATGGGGGGGATGGCATAATCAAGGTATCTGAGGAGTCAATGGCGTCCCCTATGATGAATACAGATCAAGAAATGGGAGAGAGGTGTCCTGAATTTGAGGCCAGGGTAGGAGTTTAGTCAAGTTGATTGCATCAAAGAGTTCTCTATGATTGCAGGAGGCAGCCTTGATGCATTAATTTCTGACATTAGATTCTGTGGTTTAAATCTCTGGATGCAGCTGAGCCAATTGGTCTGGACTAGGGGATCAGGCTGCTGTTACCGGTTTATTATCCTTCCCCCCCCCCCCCCCCCCCACCCCCCCCCCCCCCACCCACCCAACCCCTGTCCATTCTCCGGCAAATATCCCCATCCCAGTGAGGGAGTCCCAGTCATCTTGTGAATAACATTGCACACACTTTTGCTAAGTCCACCTGCTACTCCATATTTATTTTGCTGTTTAACAGTGGCTAATCTACAGGCGATATTAACTTGTTTCAATTCCACCTTCTTGGCCTGTTACTGTGCAGCCATTGCTATCTCAGTCAAGGGCACAAAATGTTTTTTTTCAGGGCAGTTAACCTTTTCTTTAATCTTTGTTTCAATGTTCAATTCTTCAATTATGACTCCCAGCTGCCTTAATGCAGTAGCAAATATCCATCCCAGTTGTGGAAGATCCTCTTTCTTTTTAGGGAAGCATACTCCCTCAAAACATTTCATATGGCAGCTTTGCTGGCTTTAACTTTCTCTCCCAATACTTTTGTGGGTCGCCATTCACTTAGCACATTAGCTACACTACCATAACCTTCAGAATTTCTTATCCATCCCGGGACCTGAAAGACCATGGGTTCTTTTTTTTGTTTTTGTTTTTTTGTTTATTTATTTGCACCATGTTTTAAAAGAAGACAAACGATCAATTTATAATACCATACAGTGCTGGGAGGGAAGGGAAGCCCAGAGGGCTTATACAAAGTCCGCTCCCATCTGAAAATGAGCGTTAATGGCAAATCAGGGGGTAGGAGAAATAAAAAAGACAATAATAAACAATAATACAGTTTAAGAATGAAAATTTAAAATTTAAAATATGAAAATAAATAAAATAATAAGGTATAGTATGAGATAAGAGTCAACAGAAGTAGTTTGAGCTCATAAATAGCATTACAAAAAGCCGGAGGTCAGAATTCAGGACATGATGAGAAACTTTTTAAGCTCAATCTTACAAGTGGCTAAGAAGGTGTGAGACTTTAATGACAGAGGCAGGATATTCCAAAATTTAGGACCTTTAAAAGTAATGCAATGTTGGTGTTTGGATGTTCGACAAAACGGAAGATGAAGATAATTTCTTCTTCTGGTTGGGTAATGGTGAATATTAGAAGAAAGGGTGAAAAGATCATGAAGAGAAACAGGCAAATCATGTTTACATTTAAGATATTTGAAAATAAAAATATCTTCTGCATCTTCAATCTTCTTTCTCCACATTTTCACCGAATGGTGGAACCAGTCTGTACTCCTCAGATTAACCTTAGGTGTGTCATGGAGGGGGTGAGCTGTACTGTCCGAGATGTTCTGCAGTTTGAGGAGCATCCTCCCCTCCAAGGCCGCCTCATGACTGACTGACATGAGTTTGTTAATCCTGTTTGCGTCCGCAGCCTTCGCCCTGCTGCCCCAGCACACGACAGTGAAAAAAATGGCACTGGCTACCACTGTTTGGTAGAACATCCACAGCATCTTACTGCAGATGTTGAAGGAGCGAAAAGTACGGGCGGCTCTGTCCCTTCTTGTACAGGGCCTCTGTATTCCTGGACCAGTCCAGTTTACTGTCCAGGTACTCCCTGGTAAACTGCACATCCACACCATTGATGGAGACATGGGTGTTCCTCTGCTCCTAAAGACCACCACTAACTCCAAAGTGCAGTTGATATGGCGATTGAATTTTCAAAAAATTGTTTGATAAAATGCCACATATTTGTTTTGAGAGATTGAAGCTTGTGGGTGATAAGATAGTTTCAACTGTAGCAAAGAGGCAGGAATCAGTGGTAGTGGAGTGTTGTTTTTTAATCTGAAGGAATGTACAGTGGTGTTCCACAAGACTTGATAGTAGAACCACTTTTTTAGTGTCACCTGCAAAATCATTACCTGCAAAACCTGAAGCTTACTACACCATGAGGAAGATAGTAATAGAATCCATGAATGTATGTTTAGGCTGGTGCATTCAGAGGATAGCTGGCAGGTGAACTTTAATGGAGCCAAATTCAGAATTTTACAATTATAATGAAAAGCTACAGAAACAATAAAACCTGGAGGACACAATACATCACAATTCATTAAAAATAGCTGGGCAGGTTGAGAGTGGTTGAAGAAATGGGATACTGGAGTTCATAAACATCAGCATGGCAGAATGTTATTTATGACACACTGGTCTCCTGATGACTGATATGTGGTACCCTGTTCTGGTCACCGCATTTCGGAAGGAAAAATATGAAGTTCTTGTTTCTGAATTGACCACATTGTACTCCGTTTGGTTGAATTGTAATTATTTGGATTTATGTTGTGCATTGTTTTTGAACTGTAGTGCCTTCACCCACCACTAATTGCAAAATAATTTATTTTACCGCAGTGAATGAGAATACTCTTGCAGGTGCATCTTCTGCTGTTGCACCCAGTCTTGCAGTTACACCTGAGTATCTTGGTTAACTTCTCTGGTGCAGCGGGGAGATGTGTCTGCACTGGCATTAATTGACCATCAGTGATCTTCCATCCCCATTCTTCTGGTTTCAATTGTCCAGTCGTCTCTTTCCAGGTCTGAATCTGAACCCCGGAATATTCATCTGCTAGTTTTGCCACTCCCATAACCAGGTTTCAGTCATGGCTACAACGTCCCAGTCGCTCATACCTATCCATGCCCTAAGCTCATATGCCTTACCTGTCAGGCCCCTTGCGTTAAAATACGTGCAGTTTAAACCAATCCTCCTTACTCTCCACCTTTCACCTACCTATTTTGTCCAATAACCTTTTCCACACATATATATAAATATTCACCCGCACAGATTTTTTTTCCCCTCTCTTTATATTGTTTATAGTGTATTGTGTTTGCATATTCTGTTGTGCTGCTGAAAGTACGAATGTCATTGTTCTATCTGGGGCATATGACAATAACGTAATCTTGACTTGACTAATAAAAATTCTGGAAGGTCATAACCTTCTGTTTTTTAGTGTAATATTTACGTGCTGCCTAATAAAATTCCTTAAACTTGTTTCCAAGTACAGTTGGGGATTTACAACGTAGTCCACAAAGTATGAAACTTTTCTCTAGGACTTCAAAACATTTGAACTTTTGCAATGGATCTAATTTCTGTTGTTTTTCTTATGGAAAAAGAACATGGTCTTGTATACTCTGGAGTTTAGATGAGAGGGGATCTTATTGAAACGTATAAGATTATTAACAGTTAGATTATTAAATGCTAGATGCAGGAAACGTGTTCCCGATGTTGGGGAAGTCCAGAACCAGGGTCCACAGTTTAAGAATGGTAAGCCATTTAGAACGGAGATGAGAAAACACTTTTTCACACAGAGAGTTGTGAGTCTGTGAAATTCTCTGCCTCGGAGGGCGGTGGAGGCCAGTTCTCTAGATACTTTCAAGAGAGAGCTAGATAGGGCTCTTAAAGGTAGCGGAGTCGGGGAATATGGGGAGAAGTCAGGAACGGGGTACTGATTGTGGATGATCAGCCATGATCATATTGAATAGTGGTGCTAGCTCAAAGGGCCGAATGGCCTACTGCACCTATTGTCTATTGGTCCAGATGAAGCATGGAAGATGCATGCAGAAACAGGCTGGCACAAAATATGTGAAATCTGATTTGGCACAAAACCTAATGGAACAAGAGTGCAGCCTGAGGAGTACAGTGTTGAGGGCAGTCTTTCCATTCATTCTTGAAATAAACATGCCCTCTGTAATGCCCCTGTCTCACTGTGCGAGTTGACCCACGAGGTACCCCGAGTGATAGACTCGTGGCTGCGCACGAGACTGCAAGTGTATGATCAAGTGTGTGGCCGAGTTCCCACGGGTATGTAATTGCTGCGATGTTGCAAGTTCCTCTCCCGAGTTAGCAAGTTCCTCTCCCGAGTTAGCAAGTTCCTCTCCCGAGTTAGCAAGTTCCTCTCCCGTTACTCTTGAGCCAACCGTGAATGAAGGTATGGTTTAATAAAGCAACAATGTTAAAATACATCTCCATCCTGTGGTTTTGAGTTATTTCAGCGCGCCGCATCTATTGATATGACCTACAATGGGAAAATGCGCATTCTACCAAGCATTTCTTGTTTTTTTATGTTTTTAAATACTTTTTTTGCAATGGATCTCTATTTTAAATAATTTTAAAAAAGGAAGCAGCCCGGGTGACTGACATTGAGCGGCCGCCAGGACCCGACAGCAGACACACACACACACACACACACACACACACACACACACACACACACACAGAGAGAGAGAGAATACACACAGACAGCAGCTGGCCACCACTTCAGAAGGAATTAAGCAGCTCGGGTGACTGAGCGGCCGCCGGGACCCGACAGTACACACACACACACACACACACACACACACACACACACACACACACACACACACAGATAGACAGAGAGGGAGAGAGAGAGACACACACACACACACACACACACACACACACACACAGAGATACACACAGACAGCAGCTGGTCACCACTTCAGAGGAATGAGGCAGCTCGGATGACTTTGAGCGGCCACCGGGACCCGACATCAGACACACACACAGATACACACAGATAGACAGAGAGGGAGAGAGAGAGACACACACACACACACACACACACACACACACACACACACACACACACACACACACACACACACACACACACACACACACAGAGATACACACAGACAGCAGCTGGCCACCACTTCAGAGGAATTAAGCAGCTCGGGTGACTTTGAGCGGCCACCGGGACCCGACATCAGACACACACACAGATACACACAGATAGACAGAGAGGGAGAGAGACACACACACACAACTCAGCGGACCAGGCAGCATCTCTGGAGAGAAGGAATAGAGTCGAGACCCTTCTTCAGACTTACCCGAAATGCCACCCATTCCTTCGCTCCAGAGATGCTGCCTGTCCCGCCGAGTTACTCCAGCATTGTGTGTGTCTATCTCCGGTGTGAACCAGCATCTGCAGTTCCTTCCCAATCCCACACTCTCGGCCCCGGGGGGGTGGATGGAGCATCACACGTGGACACATCCCACCCACCACCCCAGACTTGCCCCTACGGCAGGTCTTTAAGCCGTTCATTGAGACAGAGTGAAGCCACGGGGACAAGTGGCAGAAAGGCCGAAGATAGACACGAAATGCTGGAGTAACTCTGCGGGACAGGCTGCATCTCTGGAGCGAAGGAAAGTCTGAAGAAGGGTCTCGACTCTATTCCTTCTCTCCAGAGATGCTGCCTGGTCCGCTGAGTTATAAACTCCAGCATTTTGTGTCTATCTTTGGTTCAGTCTTACGAGCAAAAGAACAGATTATTAAAGTTCCCACGGTAGACTCACGAGACACTAAGATAAACGCACGGGGCCACTACGTTATTACAACGAGTTAAAATGTTTCCATTTTACACTTGAACAGTTAATTTGACTCGTGGAAAAAATCAAACATGTTTGATTTTTTTCACGAGTTAACAAGTTTCCCGAGTACCTGCCGTTAGCGCCACGAGTCGATAAGTTGCTCGTGCGAGTTCCGACGTTCCCGCTACGTGATCACCACGAGTGAAAACTCGGGGTCACTCGTGGGCCAACTCGCACAGTGAGACAGGGGTTTAACAATTTACTTTTTAGAATGTCCTAACTTTACCAATGTTGAGCCCCCCGGCAGTTGATTTTTGACTTTAGATTAAGAATGTTGGAATTTTATTCCAGATCTTGAAATGTTTTATGCTGTGCAAGTTGTAGAAAATAAAACATTCCTAATTAATCATGTTGTTTGCATTGCAGCTGTGGTTATTTAAAATCTTTTCAGACTACTGATGTGTTGCCGATTCCATAACTGGTGGTGACTTGAAAAATGAGGAAAGCTAGATTTATCTTCAAAGGACCTTTAAAGTAAGATTTAATAATTGGCATTATACTTAACACCTATTATACAAAGTATTATTGTAAGTAAGATTTTGTTTTTGTACAGCTTTATAAAAGGAAAATGCAATTACTTATTGAGTTTACTTTTAATTTGTTGCCAGTTGCCTATATTTATTTACCGATTGGCACTTAGGAATATATTTTTACAATAAAATAAATTGGAATTCTCAACTAATTCGAGCGTATAGGATAAATTGTTTTCAGAATATGTTGTGAACCCATAGCAGATGAAATAGGTGAGATAAAACACATAGCTACGATGATAGGTGTGTGAGAATCCACATCTAATTTATGATATCAGAGCAGTTATCTGAGGAGCTCTTTCTCCACCTGAATAAAAAGAACATGAGAAATAACAGCAATGGGTCATCTGGCTTTTGGGTCAATCATTAAGATCATGGCTGACCTTCTACCTTAGTGTTATTTTCTATTATTATCCCCCAAGTCCAGTAATTTTAGTGTGTTTTGAATGAACATGACGAATGAGCCTTTGCAGCCGGCTGAGGTAGAAAACTCATTCATTACCCACTGAGAGAAGAAATGTTCTCCACATCTCAGACCTAAATGGCCTACTCTTTATTCTGAAACTGTGTCCTCTGGTCCTAGACTCCTGCCAGGGCAAAGTCTTCCCTGCATCTCGCCTGTCAAGCCCATTAAGAATTTTGTATATTTCAATGAGATCTCTTCTCATTCTTCTAAACTCTGAAGAATACTGTCCCAGTCTACTCAATACCTCCTCAAACAGCAAACCTGCCATCCGTGGAACCTGACTACTGATACTACAATGGCAAGAACATCCTTTCTTAGGTAAGGAAACCAAAACTATACACAATATTCCAACTATGGTGATACCAAGACCCTATACTATATAATAAGACTTCCTCAAACCTGTATTAAAATACTTTTGTATTAAAGGCTAATACATTATTTCTGCTCTTAATCTCTGGCTTCCTTTGAACGTGGCTTTCAGTAATTTATGTACAAGCACATTTAAGTTCCTTTGAACATTAGGTCTACCTAATATCTCAGCATTTAACAAATCCTCTTGATTTTCTGTTATGTGCAAAACTTTACAATTGTTCCTACACTGTAGTCTATCTGCCAAGATCTCGCACGCTCACTCATCGTGTCCTTATACCCTCAAAGTCTCTTTTACTACCTCTAATTGTGATTCTATCTAGTTCCGGATAATCAATAAGATTGGAAATGTAACATTTTATTCTATTGGTCATGTCATTAATATAGATTGTGAAAAGCTGAAACCCAAGTACCCATTTTAATAGCTTCAGAAACTCCTTCACTGAGTTAGACTACTGAACAATGAACTGACTACTGAATGAACCTCTGACAAGCTAAGGATTTAGTCCATTGCACTCTCTATTTATACTTCCTCTGTATCTATATACTGTATCTATAATGTTGCAGGATTATGTTCTGCAATTCTGTTTTTCTCTATGCGCTACCTGTTGTACTTCTGTATGGCTTGATTATATTTGTGTATGGTATGATTTGACTGGAAAGCACACAAAACAAAGTTTTCATTATCTCAGTAACACAAGCCAGTAATGTATCAATACCATCCTTCAAATCACCTTATTTGTTTATTCCCACTCTTTGCTCTCCCTCCAGTGGACATGCCAGGGCAATACTCCCAATTTCATGTGCTCTAAATCGACCTCCTGTGTTAAACTTTGGAAATCTTCTCAAATACCCCACATTTGTTGGTTCTCTTCCCCCCCCCCCCCCCCCCTCCAACTAAATGACTTCACTTTTTCAAACAATGTCAAATTTAGATTTTAGACTTTAGAGATTCTCTTTAGACACAAACAGCTGCAGTAACTCAGCGGGACAGGTAACATCTCTGGAGAGAAGGAATGGGTGACGTTTTCGGTCGGCACCCTTATTCAGATCTTTCACTAGTCGGTTCTACAATCTAGAGAAACATCTGGTGTACATACACCATGTCAAGACTCCATGCAAGTTTCCACCCACTCTTCTAAACTCCAGAAGATACAATCCTACCTTTTCAACCTTTCTTCAATATAATCGGGCCATTCCATACAAATCTTTTCGGAACATGAGAATATAAAGAAATTTCAACAAGAGTAAATAATTTCCACCATACATCAAGATTAAGCGGACCTTCTATTTCAATGCCATTTTTCTGCAATCTTCCCAAGTGCCTTGATTCCCTTAATATCCAGAATCTGTGGTGTCTCTTTGAATGAGCTCATGGACTGGTCTTCCATAATGCACCAGAGTAGAGAATCCCAAAGATTCATCAGTACCTGAGTGAAGAAATGTCTTCCTATATCAAGAAATGTTCATGAATTTTCTAAGTTAGTGTGATCTTGTACTCTTAAACTCTGTGGAATTGAGTGACATGATAGTTCAGTGCTTACTGCTGCTGCCCCACAGTTCCATGGCCCCTGATTTTGTGGGCTTCACTTATGAAGTTTACGTGTCTTTCCTCTGACTGACTTTGAGATCTGCTGGTAAATTAATTGGCTGCTGTAAATTATACTTGATGTAGGAATGTCGCATTTAAAAAAAAGATGAGGTCGTGTGAATAAGAATTCAAGTCACAGGTAAAGAATAGAGAAAGACTGATAAGATTGCTCGGTTGGGAGCCAGCGTGGACATGATGGCCTGAATGGCCTGCCACGTTGTAACAAGTAATGTACTGCTTCCGTTTTAAACTGCTTGTATTGCATTAAAAACATAGAAACATAGAAATTAGGTGCAGGAGTAGGCCATTCGGCCCTTCGAGCCTGCACCGCCATTCAATATGATCACGGCTGATCATCCAACTCAGTATCCCGTACCTGCCTTCTCTCCATACCCTCTGATCCCCTTAGCCACAAGGGCCACATCTAATTCCCTCTTAAATATAGCCAATGAACTGGCCTCCACTATCCTCTGTGGCAGAGAGTTCCAGAGACCCACCATTCTCTGTGTGAAAAAAGTCCTTCTTATCTCGGTCCTAAAGGTTTTCCCCCTTATCCTTAAGCTGTGACCCCTTGTCCTGGACCTCCCCAACATCGGGAACAATCTTCCTGCATTTAGCCTGTCCAACCCCTTAAGAATTTTGTAAGTTTCTATAAGATCCCCTCTCAATCTCCTATATGCATCTTCCCTTTTCCTAATCGGCCACCATTTAGTTAACAAGCTTCCTTTAAATAAAGATAGCAATAATTTATATTGTACATAGATGTGGTCTTACCAATAACTTATATTATTTTCATAGGTTGACTGCATTGGTTGTGTTTTGTTTGATTGGCCTATGGACTCTGATTAAACTTCTGCACCAAGATTATGTGAAAATTGACGTGGATGTGTACATGGTGAAAAGTGAAATAAATAAGGTATGAGCTTTAATTCATTTTAAGGAATTTATTTACAGTCTGTTTAAAAGTTCCTGGTTTTATTGCCACATTTTTATGTGATTGGGCATGGTTGTTTCTGGTCGATTGTAACCGCCAGGTGGCGAATGTGGGGGGACGCAGTGATGGGAATACCATTGAATGGCAAAACAGAGGTATGAATCCCTCTTTTTGGAGGTAGTCATTGCCTGGCATTTTCTGACACCTGCTCCTCAACAATCAATGTCAGACATGTTGTATTAGACATGCAGCATGTGGATATGGACTACTTCATTTCCCGAAGAGTTGTGAACAGAATTGAATGTTGTGCAGTCAACAATATATTGCTATTTGTGAGCAGGACATACATGAGCTATTTTCCCCATTAGTTTGTAGCTGCAAGTGTTGAAACTGCACAAGAAGAGCTTAGCTAGAGATGCAGCTACTTTTGGAACATAGATCTTCAATACTTCAGAAGCTGTTTTGTGTGGTCCAGTATCCACCAAAGTTTAGTTGCCTCGTGAAATGATGTGGAATAGCGCAAAATAGTTGAACCCAAGGTTTTAATACTAAGAAAAGCAGGACTTCTAGGGTGGTTATCACTGGATTGCTTCAGGTACCTCGCGCTAGTGAGGACAGGGTACACCTTAACTGGACCAAAGTTCTGAAGGCAGGTTTGCTAGGGCTACACGTGTGGGTTTAAACTAAATATTGGGGGGGGAACGGATTGACATATTGGGAGTATAAAGATGGAGTTAAAGGGGAAGTGAGTACAGAAATAGTTACAAAAGACTCCCGAATTAATGGAAAGGAAAGTTCGAGAAGGGATAAGAGAGTACGGTCAGAGCCAATAGTGACCATTGTGAGAGGGGAGGTGAATACCGAAGTCAAAGTGTTGTATATGAATGCGCGAAGTATAAGAAATACAGTGGACAAGCTTGAGGCTCGGTTAGAAATTGGCAAGTATGATGTGGGAATTACAGACGTGGCTGACAAGGGAAGTCAGGGATAGTATAAAAATAAAAGAGAAGAAATATAGCATAGCAAAGATGAGCGGGAAGCCAGAGGATTAGATAACTTTTAAAGAGAAACAGAATATAACTAAAAAAGCAATACGGGGAGAAAAGAAGAGGTATGAAGTAAGCTAGCCAAGAATATAAAGGAGGATAGTAAAAGCTTCTTTAGGTATGTGAAGAGGAAAAAACTAGTTAAGGCTAAAGTTGATCCCCTGAGGACTGAAAAGGGTGAATTTATTATGGGGAACAAGGAAATGGCAGATGAGTTGAACAGGTACTATGGATCTGTCTTCACACAGGAGGACACAAACAATCTTCCTGATGTGCTAGTGGCCAGAGGATCTAGGGTGGCAGAGGAACTGCAAGAGGACCATGGTGCAAGAGGACCAGGGCTGGGAACTGAATATTCAAGGGTATACATCCTATCGAAAAGACAGACAGGTGGGCAGAGGAGGTGGGGTAGCTATGTTGGTGAGGAATGAAGTTCAGTCCCTTGCGAGGGGTGACATAGAATCAGGAGATGTAGAGTCAGTATGGATAGAACTGAGGAATTGTAAGGGCAAGAAGACCCCAATGGGAATTATCTACAGGCCCCCAAACAGTAACCTGGATATAGGGTGCAAGTTGAATCAAGAGTTAAAATTGTCATGTCGCAAAGGTAATGCTACGGTTGTTATGGGAGATTTCAACATGCGTGTAGACTGGGAAAATCAGGTTGGAACTGGACCCCAAGAAAGGGATTTTGTGGAGTTACTCAGTGATGGATTCTTAGAGCATCTTATACTGGAGCCCACCAGGGAGAAGGCAACTCTGAATTTAGTGTTGTGCAATGAACCGGATTTGATACGAGAACTCGAGGTTAAGGAGCCATGAGGAGCTGGTGAGCATAAGATGATCAGTTTTAATCAACAAGTGAGGGGGAGAAGGATAAATCCGAGGTGTCGGTATTACAGTTGAGCAAAGGGGACTATGGGGCCATGAGGGAGGAGTTGGCCAAAGTTGACTGGAAAGATACCCTAGCAGGGATGACAGTGGAACAACAATGGCAGGTATTTCTGGAAATAATGGAGAAGGTGCAGGATCGGTTCATTCCAAAGAGGAAGAAAGATTCCAAGGGGAGTAAGGGGCGACTGTGGCTGACAAGGGAAGTCAGGGACAGTATAAAAATAAAAGAGAAGAAATATAGCATAGCAAAGATCAGCGGTAAGCCAGAGGATTGGGTAACTTTTAAAGAGCAACAGAATATAACTAAAAAAGCAATACTGGGAGAAAAGAAGAGGTAACAAAGTAAGCTAGCCAAGAATATAAAGGAGGATAGTAAAAGCTTCTTTAGGTATGTGAAGAGGAAAAAACTAGTTAAGGCTAAAGTTAGTCCCCTGAGGACTGAAAAGGGTGAATTTATTATGGGGAACAAGGAAATGGCAGATGAGTTGAACAGGTACTTTGGATCCGTCTTCACACAGGAGGACACAAACAATCTTCCTGATGTGCTAGTGGCCAGAGGATCTAGGGTGACAGAGAAACTGAAGGAGCTTCACATTAGGCAAGAAATGGTATTGGGTAGACTGATGGGACTGAAGATTGATAAATCCCCAGGTTCAGATGATCTGCATCCCAGGGTACTTAAGGATGTGGTTCTAGAAATTGTGGACGCAATGGTGATCATTTTCCAATGTTCTATAGATGCAGGATCAGTTCCTGTGGATTGGAGGGTAGGTAATGTTATCCACTCTTTCAGAAGGGCGGGAGAGAGAAAACGGGGAATTATAGACCAGTTAGCCTGACATCGGTGGTGGGGAAGATAGAAACATAAAAATTAGGTACAGGAGTAGGCCATTCGGCCCTTCGAGCCTGCACCGCCATTCAATATGATCATGGCTGATCATCCAACTCAGTATCCCGTACCTGCCTTCTCTCCATACCCTCTGATCCCCTTAGCCACAGCGGCCACATCTAACTCCCTCTTAAATATAGCCAATGAGCTGGCCTCAACTACCCTCTGTGGCAGAGAGTTCCAGAGACTCGCCATTCTGTGTGAAAAAACATCTCGGTCTTAAAGGATTTCCCCCTTATCATTAAGCTGTGACCCCTTGTCCTGGACTTCCCCAACATCGGGAACAATCTTCCTGCATCTAGCCTGTCCAACCCCTTAAGAATTTTGTAAGTTTCTATAAGATCCCCTCTCAATCTCCTAAATTCTAGAGAGTATAAACCAAGTCTATCCAATCTTTCTTCATAAGACAGTCCTGACATCCCAGGAATCAGTCTGGTGAACCTTCTCTGCACTCCCTCTATGGCAATAATGTCCTTCCTCAGATTTGGAGACCCAAACTGTACGCAATACTCCAGGTGTGGTCTCACCAAGACCCTGTACAACTGAAGTACAAACTCCCTGCTCCTATACTCACATCCTTTTGCTATGAAAGCTAACATACCATTCGCTTTCTTCATTGCCTGCTGCACCTGCATGCCTACTTTCAATGACTGGTGTACCATGACACCCAGGTCTCGCTGCATCTCCCCTTTTCCTAATCGGCCTCCATTTAGATAATAGTCTGCTTTCCTGTTTTTGCCACCAAAGTGAATAACCTCACATTTATCCACATTATACTGCATCTGCCAAACATTTGCCCACTCACCCAGCCTATCCAAGTCACCTTGCAGCCTCCTAGCATTCTCCTCACAGCTAACACTGCCCCCCAGCTTAGTGTCATCCGCAAACTTGGAGATATTGCCTTCAATTCCCTCATCCAGATCATTAATATATATTGTAAATAGCTGGGGTCCCAGCACTGAGCCTTGCGGTACCCCACTAGTCACTGCCTGCCATTGTGAAAATAACCCATTTACTCCTACTCTTTGCTTCCTATTCGCCAGCCAGTTCTCTATCCACATCAATACTGAACCCCCAAAGCCGTTTGTTTTAAGTTTGTATACTAATCTCTTATGTGGGACCTTGTCGAAAGCCTTCTGGAGGTCCAGATACACCACATCCACTGGTTCTCCCTTATCCACGCTACTAGTTACATCCTCGAAAAATTCCACAAGATTCGTCAGACATGATTTACCTTTCGTAAATCCATGCTGACTTTGTCCAATGATTTCACCACTTTCCAAATGTGCTGCTATCCCATCTTTAATAACTGACTCTAGCAGTTTCCCCACTACCAATGTTAGACTGGTCTGTAATTCCCCGTTTTCTCTCTCCCTCCCTTCTTAAAAAGAGGGGTTACGTTTGCTACCCGCCAATCCTCAGGAACTACTCCAGGAATCTAAAGAGTGTTGAAAGATTATCACTAATGCATCCACTATTTCCGGAGCTACTTCCTTAAGTACTCTGGGATGCAGCCTATCTGGAGCTGGAGTCAATAATAAACAATGAAATTGCGGTACATTTGGATGGCAGTAACAGGATCGGTCCGAGTCAGCATAGATTTACGAAGGGGAAATCATGCTTGATGAATCTTCTGGAATTTTTTGAGGATGTAACCAGGATAATGGACAAGGGGGAGCCAGTGGATGTAGTGTACCTGGACTTTGAGAAAGCATTTGATAAGGTCCCACATAGGAGATTAGTGGGCAAAATTAGAGCACATGGTATTGGGGGTAGGGTGCTGACTTGGGTAGAAAATTTGTTAACAAAGGGTAGAAATTAATGGGTCCCTTTCAGAATGGCAGGCAGTGACTGGTGGGATACTGCAAGGCTCGGTGCTGGGACCACAGCTATTTACAATATATTAATGATTTGGATGAAAGCAATTAAAAGTAACATTAGCAAATTTGCAGATAACACAAAGCTGGGTGGCAGTGTGAACTGTGAGGAGGATGCAGGGTGACTTGGACAGATTGGGTGAGTGGGCAGATGCATGGCAGATACAGTTTAATGTGGATAAATGTGAGGTTATCCACTTTGGTGGCGAAAACAGGAAGGCAGATTATTATCTAAATGGTGTCAAGTTGGTAAAAGGGGAAGTACAACGGGATCTGGGGTCCTTATTCATCAGTCACTGAAAGTAAGCATGCAGGTACAGCAGGCAGTGAAGAAAGCGAAAGAGGCCATAACAAGAGGAGTTGAGTATAGGAGAAGGCAGGAATGGGGGTACTGATTGTGGATGATCAGCCATGATCACATTGAATGGCACTGCTGGCTCGAAGTGCCGAATGGTCTACTCCCGCACCTATTGTCTAAGACAGACACAAAATGCTAGAGTAACTCAGCGGGTCAGGCAGCATCTCTGGAGAAAAGGAATAGGTAACATTTCAGGTCAAGACCCTTCTCTAGAAAAGTATCAATTAGCTACAAGTATAGGTTGGCTAAATTTGGATTGTTTTCTCTGGAACTCGAGAGGTTAAGGAAAGTCCTGATAGAAGTGTATAACAATTATGTGATGCAAAGATAGGGTAGATAGTCAGAATATTTTTCTCATAGTGGAAATGTCAAAGACCAGAGGGTATACCTTTAAGGTGAAAAGGGCAAGGTTTAAAGGGGGAATGCAGGGGATATTTTTTCACATAGAAGGTGGATTTTCTAAAAATGTGAACACTTGACCTGCCTTTCCGAGGTTCCTTCCATCGTCACATAACTCCACCCACCTTTCAGTCACAATCTTACCCGTACCCATGGTTTGCTTGAATTCTCGGTTTTGAGCTTTACCATTTATGTTTAAAGTAACTTAATCCCCTACATTTATAAAAAAGAAAATCTGGCTGTGCATTCAACAACAGGTAGCTAACCTATTCATAGCTATACTTTGAGTTTAATAGGAACATTAGAAATTTGCGAGACTGCGTCAAGAAAACTGATAATCCATCTCGCTCGGGATTTTGGTGCCAGGAAAGCACTTTTTAACAAAGTGCTATCCTTTTTAGCATTCATAACAACTAGATGTTATTTGTCGTGAATTACCAGCATATTTTTAAAATGTACTTCCTATATTCCACACAGTATCATAACTTCCCAGTGAATCCTGTGAAGTTAAAGGCAGGGTGTGAAATAAGAAATAAGGCCGGTTTAAGAAAAGCACAAAAACAGAGGAAAGAAACACGGGACCCAAGGCGGATGCTGAATCATTGGGATTTTCGGATAGCGAATTACTGGAATTTTAGAATGACAGGTTTTCTGCAGGTTTATCAGATTTCATGGTTTGACATAGTCCCTTATTTTGTACTTCGATTTGTTTTTTGGGTATATTGGGGCATGAACATTCAATACAGTGGATAATAAATTAAGCCATTGTACGTATTCTGTGGAGCAAGCAATCAAATGATTTAGCCAGTTAGCTGAAATATCAAGAGAATCATTGTGTACGCATTTGCAACGACACATATTTGATCTTGATATTCAAAATGTCTGGCCTGCTAAATGGAAAGTGTCATGGTAACTGACATTGTATTTAAATGTACCACGTGTTACTATGAGTCAGAAGTGTCAGTCGACACATGTTTCCAGGATGGAATGGAAGACGAATAAAACAAAGCGATTAACGTTCAGTGTCCTTGAAGCGAGTTTATTACATTCGGATCAAGATGAGGATCTGACATTGAAAACGAGGATGAACTAGTAATTGTTTAGTTCAACTTTTGAAGCAGATATGTTTAACAAAGCAGCCGTAATTAGAAGTGAATACATTTGACCCGTATGGGGAGGCAAGTGTTGTGAGTGCAAGGTTTGAGGCATGGCTAGAGGAATTTGACTCCCATGTAGATAGCTTAGGTCTGCATGTTGAAGGGAGTAACGCCAATGCAGCTCACACGACGGAGAGCATTGTTATTGTATGGTGCTCGAGCTTCAGTTCGGGAGACTTTCAAAACGTTTACAGAGACGGGAGGGAAAGCAGATTATGCGATGGCTGTTGCTGCTTTGAAGAAGCATAATCTGGTGCAAACAAATGCTACATTTCAACGTCATGTATTCCGGCAATCAACACGGGGGTGGGGGGGGGGGGGGGGGAAGCATTGCTCAGTTTGTCACAAGATTGCGTCAAGTTCCTGAGGGCTGTAACTATAGAGCTGAGTTGGAGAATCAAATCGGGAATCAGGTTGTACGAAGTTGCAAATCAAATGACAAGACAATAGACAATAGGTGCATGAGTAGGTCATTCGGCCCTTCGAGCCGGCACCGCCATTCATTGTGATCATGGATGATCATCCCCAATCAGTACCCCGTTCCTGCCTTCTCCCCATATCCCCTGACTCCGCTATTTTTAAGAGCCCTATCTAGCTCTCTCTTGAAAGCATCCAGAGAACCCGCCTCCACTGCCCTCTGGGGCAGAGAATTAACCACTCTCTGTGAGAAAAAGTGTTTCCTCATCTCCGTTCTAAATGGCTTTTACTCCTTATTCTTAAACTGTTGCCCCTGGTTCTGGAACATGTTTCCTGCCTCTAGTATGTTCAAACCCTTAACAATCTTATATGTTTCAATGAGATTCCCTCTCATCCTTCTAAACTCCAGAGTGTACAAGCCCAGCTGTTTTATTCTCTCAGCATATGACAGTCCCGCCATCCTGGGAATTAAACTTGTAAACCTAAACTGCACTCCCTCAATAGCAAGAATGTCCTTCCTCAAATTAGGGGACCAAAACTGTGCACAATACTCCAGGCGTGGTCTCACAAGGGCTCTGTACAACTGCAGAAGGACGTCTTTGCTCCTATATTCGATTCCTCTTGTTATAAAAGGCCAAATGCCATTCGCTTTCTTCACTCTGCCTGCTGTACCTGCATGCTTACTTTCATAGACTGATGTACAAGGACCCCCAGATCCCGTTGTACTTCCCCTTTTCCCAACTTGATGCCATTTAGATAGTAATCTGCCTTCCTGTTTTTGCCACCAAAGTGAATAACCTCACATTTATCCGCATTAAACTTCATCTGCCATGCATCTGCCCACTCCCCCAACCTGTCCAAGTCACCCTGCACTCTCATAGAATCCTCCTCACAGTTCACACTGCCACCCAGCTTTGTGTCATCTGCAAATTTGCTAACGTTACTTTGAATCCCTTCATCCAAATCATTGATGTATATTGTAAATGGCTGCGATCCCAGTACCACTAGTCACTGCCTGCCATTCTGAAAGGGACCCGTTAATCCCAACTCTTTGTTTCCAGTCTGCCAACCAATTTTCTATCCTTGTCAGCATTCTAACCTCAATACCATGTGCCCTAATTTTGCCCACTAATCTCCTAAGTGGGACCTTATCGAATGCTTTCTGAAAGTCCAGGTACACTACATCCACTGGCTCTCCCTTGTTCATTTTCCTAGTTACATCTTCAAAAAAGACGCAAGTTGTTGGAGAAAGGGGCTAACGCTAACGTTAGGGGTAACACTGAAAATTGCCTGTTCATTTGAAGCTGTAGAAACCCAGTTTCAGTCCATGAAATTGGATGGAGAGGAAGCAAACTGACATCTACTGGCCCTCGCAAGGGACATGGACATGGTAAGGGTCATTCCAAAGCTGAAGGTGACTGAGGATAAATTAGGAAAAGGAGATTGTGGGAAAAGATGCAAGGGGTGACAGAAACGGTATTGGTGAATACAAGCCTGGCCTCATCGATTGTGCTGCTGTGGAGATGGTTGACAGCATCAAGTACCGAGGCATCCATATTGCAGTCACATCAAGATCATGATGTAATTCTTGATAATCATCATCACTGTCTACGATATCACTTTGTAGGAGGAAATATTGTGTTTAACCTGTACCCCGAGTCTGGCTTTTACGTTGGGCTCAGTTACCCTATTAATTATAGCTCAGACACATAATAAAACATGTCATAGGGCAGTGATGAGTTTCTCGAACAAGTCCGTTTATTCAAATCACGCACTGTATGCACTGGGAAAAACTCATAGTGAACCCAAAGTGTTTCAAAAATTCACGCACCCACCAGATTTTTATATTCCCACAATAAACAATTCATCATTGATCAATGTCTCTGTGGGCTTTCATCTTTGCTCCACACAGACTTATCTTTAACCTCATGTTCCCTGTTATTTAGAAAACCATTCTCCTATTCGTCTCACAAACTACTCAGCTTCCTTATAATTTTCAGAATTTAATATATCACATTTATATTAGTGTCATCTGCAAACGTAATAGTAATGCCTTGCACATTCTCTTTCAGCAGCCTAACCTGGTTGCTTCACACTGACGTGGTGATCAAATAATCTCATCAACATATTTACTTGTTGAGACATCTGAGGTTTCAGCACGTTGACTAGGATTCTCTTGAACTCCCACAGATACGCTATAGAAAGTATTCTGACCGGTTGCATCTCAGCGTGGTATGGCAACCGTGTTGCTCTTGACCGCTTTAATTTGCTAAGTGATTCACATAGCCCATCCCATCAGAAGCTCATCACTTCCATCCGGTCCATCTTCACGGTACGTTGCATTAGGAAGGCTGAAAGTATTGACAAGGATGCTTGTCCCTCTTGCCATTCCCTTTTTGCTCTTCAAGGTACAGAAGCTTGAAAATGGACATTGAGACCTACGATCGGCTTCTTTCCCACTAATGTTTGGCTCTTGAACCAATCATTTACTTTGCCCCAAGTTCCTGGAGTTGCTGCTATGTACTCTTATACTTAACTCTACCTCATTTGATCATTCTGTTATTATACTTTCATATTATTTTATGCACGTTCTTCCACTAATATGTTGTTTTGCACTTGTTCTATTTATTGTTTTTATCATTACTACATGTTCACTGTTCTCTTTGAGCATCATGTAAACACAGAATTTCATTGCACCCTGGTGTATATGACAATAAACTAATCTAATGATAACATGAGGGAGGTAATTACAGTCCAGGTACGACATGTTTGAGAATAGGAATGAAACAAAAAAGAGCAGTTCTGCAGAGCTGAATGTGTTTAGTGGTTTCTTGTAAATTCCAGATCAGGTCTTGCAGAAATTCTCTGTGATTGTGTTCTTGCAGATGAAAACGCTGATCAAGCTTGTATTAATGGAACAAAATAAATCTATGTAGATATATCTATCAAAGCAACTTAAGCAGTGTCCTAGTTAAAATATTGGAAATATCAAAGATAAAATCTAATTTTTATTGTCATCTATACTGTGGAGCATGCATATTAATTATGTGTTTGATTTTCTATCAGAGTGCCCAGAAATATGCTGAAAAAATATTGGAACAAAAATGTCGGCAGTCTTTTGTTCAGCAGCAGATGGCGATTTTGTTTCCACACAAATATGACCGTGACCTGCATCCTTTTCTGGCGAGAAGTTCCATTTTGCGTGATGATATGTTCAAGTACAACACACCATTTGGATTTAAGAAGCACCAGAATTCCTTTAATCATCTCATTGACCTCATGCCCATGGTATCATTGCCAGAAGAACTTGAAAGAAATCCATGCAAGAGGTGTATTGTTTTAGGAAGCGGTGGAATACTACGGGGATTAGGCCTTGGACGCTTTTTGGATAGATTTGATGTTGTAATCAGGTATAGAATATCATGTATTTAAGAGAGCACTAGTCATTTGCTTATGAAGTTTTTAAAATGATTTTGCTTTCATTTCAATGTGCTTGTGCAAATGTAACACTACAAACTTTTCTTAATGTAATGAAGTGTAATTCAGAGTTATTTCATTGGGATGGCTGTATCTGTTTAGCTTTATTCCTGCACAGTCATGTGATTCTAAATATAGACGGTGTCATCGCAGAAAGTGGCTAATATTAGGTAGTTTTCCTATGGTGAAATTAAGTAATGAGTTTTCTATCTAAAGTTTTTGTGCAGCATTTCAGTTTAGATCGCAAACCACAACAACATTAGGTCCCCATTCTTGTGCAGTTTTGTTCAATGTTATATCGGCGTATGTACAACATGATTGCTAATTTTGTAGCTGGCACGCAGCATGTGCCATTAACCAGCAACACTGAAGCAATGCTTTGATAAATTGCTGTGCATTTGATCCAATACGCATTATGGGTTATTCTTAGTGGAAATATTTTTAAAAAGCAGAATGAAATTCCATATCTTGAAAAACGGAACTGCAGATGCTGATTTACAGAAAAAGATGCACAATGCTGAAGTAACTCAGCAGGTGCGGCAGCTTCTCTAGAGAACATGGATAGTGACGTTTTAAATTGGGATCTTTCTTCAGACGCTCTCCTGTGTTGGGGGATGTGGGGAGGGGAAAGCAGGAATAAAGGAGGGGAAAGCCAGGCAAGTAATAGGTGAGGGGAGTTTTTGGTAAGCAAATGGTTGGACAAAGGCCAGAGATTAAAAGACAAAGTAAGACAAAAGGATTGAAGGCTTGCAAATTGTGAAGCTGGAGGAAGGGCCTGTTTCCACGCTGTATCTCTAAACTAAACTAAACTAAACTAAACATTGGCAGAGTGAGGCCACATACAAATTGAAGGAACAGAACCTCCTATTCTGCTTGGGTAGCTTACAACCTAACAATAATGAACATTGAATTCTCAAACTGTAGTTAAGTCCCCCACCCCTTCTTTCTCCCTCCTCCCCGCCCCCACCTCCCCCTTGCCCAACCTCTTGCCTATTTCTTCCCTTCCTCTCTCTTCCAGTTTTCTTTTCTCACCCACCCCTCCCCTCAACAACCACAAGCAGTCCCATCCTGAAAAGTCACGTCCATATTCTCGAGAGGTACTGTTTGACCTGCTGGGTTACTCCAGCACTTTGTGACATTTTAAGGATCCTTAATCACTTGTCTGGCATGAAGGTAAAGCAGAGCTTGTGCTGCACAGGCTAGAGAATGGAAAGGGAAATTTTAATTATATTTTTGTGGAAAATAGGGAGGTTTTGATAGTGGTCCTACTTAGTCTTTAGTACCACCAGGAATGGGAAGAAGGAACATGCTGAGATCTATTTGAAGAGTCCATTTACAGCTATGGGGGTAGCTAGCAAGTGGGAGGCTTTCACAAGTGAGTTACCAAGAATAAAGGGGTGACGTGTTCCTGTTAAGCTTAAGGCCGAGGATGGCCAATTTAAAGAACCCTGTTTGAAGAGAGATGCCTGGAAAAATGAGACGTCAGATTTAGGCAGCTGGGATCAACTGAATCCCACGTATAAGAAATGTAGGAGTATGTTTTAAAAATGCAATTGGGAGTGTAAAAGGACATAGAATGGATCTGGTAGGCAAAGTAAAGGAAAATCCCAAGAAATTTCACAAGTATTTTAAGAGTAAATGGTGGCTAGGGAGAAAATAGCATGACGGTATTTGTGTAGACGCATAAGAGATGTGGGAGACATTAAATGAATACCACTCATCCATTTTTGCTGAAGGGACTATCATCAAAGTTAAGGAATTGAGGCATAGGAGTTGTGATGCCTTAGATCATTACCAAAGGTGAAGTATTTGCAGTCTTCAAGCATGTTCTCAGCAAGTATATCCTCAAATCTTGTGAGAAGTGAGGGATGATATTGCGGAAGCCTTACAGAGATTATTGTATCATCTTCAACAACAGGTGAAGTTGCAGAAGATTGGAGGATGGCTAATGTACTGTTATTTAAAAAGAGCAGCAAGGACAAGGGAACTACATGGGCTGGTGAGCCTGACATCAATGGAGGGGATTCTTAGGGATAGGATCTACCAGCAATTTGATAAGCACGTCCTGATTAGGGATAGTCGGCCTGGCTTTCAATGTTGGGGAAATTGTGTCTCACAAATCCGATCATGTTATTTGAAGAGGTCACCAAGAGGATTGATGAGGGCAGAGTAGTAGACATTGTCTATATGGACTTTAGCAAGGCCTTTGACGAGTTACTGCATGATAGGTTTGTCTGGAAGCCTGGATCACATGCAATCCAGGCTAGCTGATTGGATTTAAAATTGGTGCAGAGCAAGGAGTCATGGAGATTTGTTTTTCTGATGAGGTCTTTGACCAGTGAAGAACCTCATGGTTCAGCGTTGGATCTGTTGCTGTTGGTATGTACGTTAACGATTTGGATGACAATGTTGTAAATTTGCAGATGACCATCAAAATAGATGGTAGAGTAGGCAGTGAGGCAGGTTATCTTAAGTGAACAACAAGATTTGGATCATTTGGGAAGGTGGGCCACGGAGTGGCAAATGGAATTAAATTGCAAGTGTGAGGTGTTGCAGTTTGGTATGTCAATCCAAGACGGGACCTTTAGGCTGTGGGCCGAGCATCGAAAATGTGTCTAGAATTTAACTTTTGCGACCCATGTTTTGTATTTACTTGAAATTTTGCACAGATTTAGATAAAATATAATTGAGAAGGAATTCATAACTCGTCAGTGGCAAAATTTGCACACTAATTAATTAAGCTAATTATAAAATTAGTTCGAAAAATTAAGCGCTATCTAGTGCTCAATGCTCATATTACTCTAATAGGGAGTCTAATTCCGTGCTGCGGTCTATTGAAACCGTATGTGTGTGTATAATATATATATGACATGAATATGGTTGGAGTTATATCATATTATATAACAATAATGTAATGAATATAATTGTAAGTCTGACTGGAGGTGTAAGTTGAGTGAGACTGCCACAGAGGTCCCAGGTTCCACCGGCTTCTGAACCCGACTAATTAATGGGTGAGAATCCTGTGCATTCCCCCGTTTACTGAACCCCACTGACTGCCAGTGTGCAGAGTGGGGGGTACGGCAATAGTGGGACTGGGACAGTGCCAGGCTGGGGGAGGCAGCTCTCATCTTCCACTGAGAGGAAAATGCCTAACCCAAACCCTAACTCGCCCCCCTTCCAGTGCTGCCCATGGCTGGAGCTGGAGCCGCTTTGGGACAGGCTGCGGACTCTGTATGTGTGGCCGCTCAGCGAGTCCACCTTGGCCAGTATGCCCTTCTGGATCATCAGCAGCAGCCTACCCGACGCCACGATTACACCGAATGTCAACATGGTGGGGAGCGGCACTGCCCTGCACGCCGCCCGGGCCACCTTCAGCACCCTCATAGCGCCGGCTCCATCAGTCCGCCTGCTCACTCGCTGCCACACTGGCCAACCGACAGCCTGACCAGCCCCTCACTGCACCCACCAGCTGGCTGACAGCCGACCGACCCCCTCACTGCACCCACCAGCTGGCTGACAGTCAACCGACCCCTCGCAGCACCCACCGGCCGGCCGACAGCCCGACTGACCCCTCGCAGCACCCACCCACCGGCCGGTCGACAGCCCGACTGACTGACCCTAACCCTAATCCTAACCGCTCAGTTTACAATAACCAACCTGATCTCCCGGTGGCTCAGCACTTCCTCACCCTCCCATTCTGAATCCAAATTTCTGTCCTGGGCCTCCTCCATGGCCAGAGTGAGTCCCACTGCAAATTGGATTTCGCTTGGGTTGTTTACAGCCCAGCTGTATGAACATTGACTTCTCCAATTTCTGGTAGTCCTTGCTTTCTCCCTCCTTCCCCTCCCCTCCCCAGCTCTCCCACAGCCTACTGTCTCCGCCTCTACCTTTCTTGCCCCCCCCCCCCCCCCCCCCCCCCCGCCCTGACATTAGTCTAAAGAAGGGTCTCGACCCGAAATGTTGCCTATTTCTTCGCTCCATAGCTGCTGCCTCACTTGTTGACTTTCTCCAGCATTCTTGTCTACCTTCGATTTTTCCAGCATCTGCAGTTCTTTTTTGTACATTTTTATTAATCATTTTGATTTAACAGTTCACATCATAACTTTACAAAATTAAATCAGTTGTAAAACAAAATTATCAGCAAGGTTAGCATTACCTTTATTCCTTCGAAACCTTGCAATTTTGATGTTGTTAGGAGGCAACCATGATCCCAGAGTGCTCGCTGCCCCGCTAGCATGAAACAAAGTGCATGATTGGTCAATTGTCGTCCTACTCAATGTCAAACGTGCTTTGATTGGACAATTACAACTTGGAAAATTGGAGGTTTTTCTCATATTTTAAAAATATGTGCAGGTTTTGTTCATGACAAGTTTCAGGTATGATTTCTATAATATTTTTACACAATATGTTATAAATACAGGTAGTTGCGTGATTTGGGTCACAAAATGAAACGAGAAAGCACCTTGGCCCAGGGTTTACGGTGAATGTTGCAAAACAGATATCTGTGAACTCAGGTGCATGATTCCTTAAAGAGGCGAGTTTAATGGACTGGGTGCTAAAAAGGGCTTTTGGAACGATTGTCTTGATTGTGAAGAGAATTAGCTCAAAAGCTAGGATATCGTGATGTAGCTGTACAAGTCGTTGGTGAGGCCATAATCAATACTGTGCAGTTCTGGTCTTTCAGCTACAGGAAAGATGCCATTAAGGTGGAAAGGGTACAAAATAGATTCAGCAGGGTTTGCGGGCTTCATTTATAGGGAGAGATGGGTTAGGCTGAGTTTTTTCTTTGGAACATAGGAGGCTGAAGCTCTAAATACCAAGAGTAGCCAGTAGTTAATACATTTTAAAGTAGACGTGCCTGCTGTAAGTATGATCAAATTGCAGACTGGGGACAGAAGAATCAGTTAATACTGATATCAGCAAAAGTGGTGGAGGCTCTCTATTCAATATTCAGAGAGTTGTGAGTGTGGAATTCTCTGCCTCAGAGGGCGGTGGAGGCCAGTTCTCTGGATACTGTCAAGAGAGAGCTAGATAGGGCTCTTTAAGATTGCGGAGTTGGGGGATATGGGGAGAAGGCAGGAACGGGGTACTGATTGGGGACGATCAGCCATGATCACATTGAGTGGCTGTGCTGGCTTGAAGGGCTGAATGCCCTACTCCTGCACCTATTGTCTATTGAAAGTGGGAAGTAATAGGCAATATCGACATGGATTTAACCATATAGATGTTCTTATGGGGAACTATGTTAACTGTATGTGTGAAGCATTAAGGAATCCATATATTATCTATTTCCTCACAATAGAAAGGGACTCCTTGTGCTGGACTTGCATGTGGTATGGGTGACTATGTATTGTGGTCTGCAGAAGTCCATTTTTCTGTAGTCTGAATGAACTTTTACTGTAAGCATTTTGCAAGGCCCCACATGACTAGAACAAAAGAAAAGCCCGGTGGGATCCAAATCAAACTGGAAAATGTGATCCCAAATTGTCTCGGTGGTAGGAGGGATAGGGCGATAGTCAAGGTGTGAGCTAAGGTGTACTACAGGGATTGTTTAGTTTAATATTGTCATATGTACCGAGGTACAGTGAAAAGCCTTTGTGAGCTATCCAGCCAAAGACAGTACAAATACAATCAAACTGTCCACAGTGCACTGACAGGATCGGTGCTGGGAACCTTGCTATATATTAATTTGAAACTAGAAATGCGAGTAAATTTCAATTTAATAAATGTGCACAGCAACAACATTTTAGCTCTTGTTGATAATAGGCAGAACAATGGCAAATCTAATTTAATTCTGATAATTTTATATTGATTTAAATTTCCAGTATCTTGAATTTATTTTTTTTCCGATCTTTTCATGAAAAACATAACACGGGTTTAAGTACCAATGTTTTCAATTAAAATACAGAGCTTTTTAATAATGAGAGGAGATGAGGAAGAATTTCTATAGTCGGAGGGTTGTGAATCTGTGGAATTCATTGCCGCAGATGGCTGTAGAGGCCACGTCAATTTTTTTTTTTTGCAGTGGAGATTAACAGGGAGAAGGCATGGGGTTGAGAGGGAGAGATAAATCAGCCATGCTTAAATGCGGAGTAGATTTGATGGCCTAATTATGCTCCTATAATTTATGAACATAATGTATTCTTAAGTTAGCCATGCCTAAATTGGCAAATAGCTGAATGGTTGTGAATATATGGTGCAATAAATTGTGTAGAGGATGGATTTAAATTTACCAAAGACTATGGGAAGACGGAGCTATTCGACAGGTGCCTGCTCCACTAAAACTGGGTAGTCCCAATGTCCTGGCAAAGTGGATAAAGTTTTTTAATGTTTAACGTGTTGGTGGGGCTTGTTTACTTAAAGGGAAAGGTAATTTCCTTAAAGTTGCACATATGATGAGCAGGGTATGGAAGGAGTATAGTGAATTTAATATAATAATTGAATGAAGTCAAATCAAGGCAATTGCTAAATATGTAGGAAGGAACTGCAGATACTCGTTTATACCGAAGATAGACACAAAATGCTGGAGCAAACTTAGTGGATAGGGTCATTTTCTCCAGATTGCTGCCTGACCTTTTGAGTTACTCCAGCATTTTGTGTCTATCTTTGAAAATTGCTTTATGTTTGGGGAAAGTTTCCTCGAAACAATGAGGGAAACGTGAGCAAGCAAGCAAACAAATCTTCTGGAGCAACGTTACATGGAGTTCAAGCATGATGCAACTTACTCGGAAACGATGTTTTAAAAGAGAAGACAGGAACGATGGAAAATTTAGAGTTTGATAGTAGATAAACAATATATACACATTCAAAGGATATAATTTGGGAAGAAAGGTATTCTGTGGATTCAGAGAATATAAGGAGCAAACAGCAGTTGTAAAATATTTCATATACTCGATCAATATCAATTTGGGAGTGAGCATGCAAAACAAAAAAATATGCTAGAACCAGTAACTATGTAAAGACAAACCACTAAAATAAATGTCATCCTTACAAGTGTGAAAATGAGAAACTTTTTTAAAATCTTGCATCTGTCTTTGTAGAAGATTATAAATGTTGCAGACACAGTGGAGAACCAAGGGTCAACTGATTAGTTAAGTTTATTATGTACCATGTACCAAAGTACAGAGAAAAGCTTTTTGTTGTGCACTATCCAGTCATGCTGATGGGACAGTACACAATCATTACAATCATGCTGTCCACATTACACAGACACAGGATAAAGGGTGTAACATTAAGTGCAAGATAAAGTCCAGTAAAGAGCGATTAAAGATAGTTTCAAAGGTCTTCAATTATGTTGGTGGGAGGTCAGGAACGCTCTAGTTGTTGAGAGGATGGTTAAGTTGCCTGATAACATCTGGGAAGAAACTTTCCTTGAATTTGGAGGTGTGGGTTTTCAAACATCTATGGCCCGACTCAGCGTGAAGTGTACGGGGAGTCAATGGAAGGGAGGTTTGTTTGCATGATGGTCTGGGCTATGTTCACAAGTCTGCAATTTCTTGCGGTCATGGATGGAAATGTTTCCAAACCATGCTGTAATGCATCCCAATTAAAGATGCTTTTTATGGTGCAGTAGGTGAGGGTTGTTGAGGACATGCCAAACTTCCTAAGCCTTCTAAGGAAGTAGTGGCATTGGTGTGCTTTCTTGGCCATTGCTTTGCTGTGGCTGGTCTTGGACACATTTCTGGTGATATTTATTCCTAAGAACTTGAAGCTTTCAACCATCTCTATTTTTTTCTGCTATCGATGTGATTTGCTTTGCTGGCACTGAGGAAGTGGTTGTTGTCTTGGTACCAGGCTGCGGGGTTCTCGGTCTCCTTCCTGTACTCTGTCTCATCATTATTTGTTATGCGGCCTGCTACGATGGTGTCGTCTGCAATTTGGTATTTGGCTGCACAGTCGTGCGTGTAGAAGGGGGTTGAGAATGCATCCTCGTGTATTATCGTAGAGGATGATTTGTCACCTATCTTCACTGATTGTGGTCTGTTGGTCAGGAAGTCGAGGATCCAGTTGCAGAGATGAGTGCTGACTTCCAAGTTCCATGACTTTGGTGATTAGCTTGGATGGGATAATGGTATTAAAAGCAGAGCCGTAGTCTATGAATAGGAGTCTGATGTAGGTGTCTTTCTATGCGAGGTGTTCCTGAGATGAGTGTATGGCCAGGCAGATGACATCGGCCGTGGACCAGCTGTGGCAGTAGACGAACTGCAGTGGATCAAGGTTGCTTGGTGGGCTGGATTTAATGTGTTCCATAACCAGCCCCTCAAATCACTCCATGATGGTGGACGTCAAGGCCACTGGTCGGTTTCATTAAGGCATGAGATCTTGTATGACAGTGGTTGCCTTGAAGCAGTGGGATACCTCACAACAGACAGTAAAGAACTTGAAAGAGTCAATATTAGTAAAGGGAAAATGGCAGAAAAGTTAAGCAGGCCAAGGGCCAACAAATTCCCACGATCTGAGCTTGTAGCTGAGTGTTCCAAAGGTGCGTGCATAATGAATGTCAATGTGATCTTTCTCTACTTGGTGTCAAGAAATGAGTGAGAGTTTTGAATACGGTAAAGCCTTGAGAATCTGAATGACAACCTGGCTAGAGTATGAACTGTTTGTTCTCCAAACCAGCAGGTATACCAATGTAATTTCCACACAAGCAAATACCAACAATTGTGAAAATTGCCCTGTCCATAAATAGCAGATCAAATCTAATATGATTAATTACCATTCAACCAATCATTTCCCAATCAACAGCAAAGTGACATGGCAATAAAAATCGTTCGGAACACACTGACCTGAAACATTGACTCAGTTTCCAGACTTTTGATCTTATAGAGGTGTACAAAATCATGAGAGGAATAGATTGGGTAGATGCACAAGAGTCTCTTGCCCAGAGTAGGGGAATCGAGGACCAGAGGACATGGGTTCAAGGTGAAGGGGAAAAGATTTAGTAGGAATCTGAGGGGTAACTTTTTCACACAGAGGTTGGTGGGTGCACAGAACATGCTGCCAGAGGAGGTAGTTGAGGCTGGGACTATCACATCTTTTAAGAAGCAGTTGGACAGATACATGGATAGGATAGATTTGGAGGGATATGGACCAGCCGCAGGCAGATGGGACTAGTGTAGCTGGGACATGTTGGCGTTGTGGGCAGATTGGGCCGAAGGGCCTGTTTCCACATTGTATCACTATGACTCTGACTTGTTGCCGAAACTACTGAGCATTTCCAGCATCTTCTGCCTTTATTTCAGATTTCCAGTATTTGCAGCTTTTTTAATGTCCATCATAAAAATGATGGCAGATGTTGTCAACAGTGCCATCAAGTGAAACTTGCTCCTTATCAATCTGCTTGCTGTTGTGTGTTTTGTCAGGATCACCCAGTTTAGACTTGATTATAGCCATGGTACAGACTTTGACCGAGGTGACATCATGATCCTGAAGGGAGGTAACATCAGTAAGGAGCCCTATTAAAGTTGAAAGGTGTCAAGGGAAAACAGTCCAATGTTTGAAAACAGACACAAAGTGCTGGAGAAACTCAGTGGGTCAGGTAGCATCTCTAGAGTACACGGATAGACGATGATTTGGGTGGGAACCCATCAACAGACTGACTGTAGTTGGGGGGAGAAATCTGAATGAGAGCTGGGGGCAGAACCAAATCAGGCAAGTGATAGGTGGAGAAAGGTGATGGGGATGTGATTAACATTGGGCAGCGATTAAAAGATAAAAGGTTGAGAGAGGAGGTGTGAAATGTGAAACCAGAGGAAGGGATATACTGTAGGTGGATGTGGAAGGGGAAAGGGGTCTGGATTATGGAAGAAATGGATGCCTATCAAGCCCCCTACAGGGATAAGGGGGAGGGATGTTGGATCATGGGGTTTGTTAATTACCTAAAATAGTGTTGTTAAGTTTAGTTTTTTACAGTAACCGAAGTACAGTGGAAAGCTTTTGTTACATGCTAACAAGTCACGGAAAGACACTACATGGATACAATCGAGCCATCCACAGTGCACGGATGCATGATAAAGGGAATAACGTTTATTGCAAGATAATGTCTAGTAAAGTACTATTAAAGATAGACTAAATGTCTCCAATGAGATAGGTAGTAGCTCAGGTCTGCTCTCTAGTTGTTGGTAGGATGGTTCAGTTGCCTGATAGTGGCTGGGGAGCTGGGGAGCAACTATCCCTGAATCTCGAGGTGTGTGTTTTCACACTTCTGTCCCTCATGTCTGACGAGAGCAGGGAGAAGAGTGAGTGGCCAGGGTGCAACTCATCCTTGATTATGCTGCTGCCCTTGCCGAGGAAGCGTGAAGTGTAAATGGAAAGGAGTTTGGTTTGTGGTTGGATGGAGATGTCTGAAATTTATTGTCGGAGATGTTCCGAACCTTGCTGTGATGCTTCCCGATAAAATACAAATTCAATGTTTAAACCGTTAGGTTGTAAGCTACTAATATGATTCCAACGTTTGAAATCCTATCCTGCACAAAGGAAGACTATATGGTCATTGGAGAGGTATTGCCCCAGAACTTCACCATGTAAACTCCTGAAGGCAGTAGCATAACAAGAGATGAGCTGAAAAGTGGCAAGCATCACAAAATGATCGTTAGGAAGACTCTTAACAATCTACCCTTAGCTGGAGAATGTTCATGGTGAACCAATGGATATGTCATTTCAATTTCAACGGATAATTGACCAAGACCACTGACTGTCATCTTCAGAGGGATAATTAAAGATGGGCAATAAATGTTTGTCTTTCTGGCAAATGTCTGCCTTTCTGGCAACACCTGCATTTCAAGAAATGAATACAACAAGTCCCCTATATTTCACAATTGTCCCAGCAGCTTGAAAGGTTGCAGGTAAAATACTATTTAAGAAGAGGAAGATAAATAAAGGGAACTGTAGACTGAAGACTGTCAAAAAAATGTTTTAAATTGTCATTTAAGATGTGTTAACAAGGCATTTTGAAAATCATAGTCTATAATTTATCAATCAGCATAGTATTGTTTTATGGAATTGATATCCGACAAGTCCTGTTAGTTCTTGAGGGTATAAAGCAAATTTAATCAGTGAATGTATCATCTAGATTTTCAAAATGCAGTTAGAAAATATTCATTACATAAGAGAAGAGCTTAAATCGAGGATTGGTTGAAGAAAACGGAAAAGAATTGTCTGTTTTATTTGGTTGCCAAACAACAATTTCTTGTGAGGTGTTGCACAGACCGATAGACCCGTAGCAACATTTAAAATTAATTTCCATTTCTGGACATTACTGATAATGACCACATTATCATGTTAAAATGTGGGGTTTTTTTTTGGTGATCTGTTATGTCTGTTATAATTGTATGACTGACCTGGCCAATTAAATTCCTTGTATGTTGCAAAACATCAAGAGGGTTGAAATGGTCAAGAGCTTTAAATTCCTGGGCGTGCACATTTCTGAAGATCTTTCCTGGTCCAAGAACACTGATGCTACTGTTAAGAAAGCACATCAGCGCCTCTACTTCCTGAGAAGATTACGGAGAGTTGGTTTGTCAAGGAGGACTCGCTCTAACTTCTACAGGTGCACAGTAGAGAGCATGCTGACCGGTTGCATCGTGGCTTGGTTTGGCAACTTGAGAGACCTGGGGAGGAAAAGACTATAAAGAGTAGTAAACACTGCCCAGTCCATCGAGGAGATCTATCGCAGTCGCTGCCTCAAAAAGGCTGGCAGTATCATCAAGGACCCACACCTGGCCACACACTCATCTCCCTGCTACCTTCAGGTAGAAGGTACAGGAGCCTGAAGACTGCAACAACCAGGTTCAGGAATAGCTACTTCCCCACAGCCATCAGGCTATTAAACTTGGCTTGGACAAAACTATGAACATTAATAGCCCATTATCTGTTATTTGTACTTTATTAGTTTATTTATTTATGTGTGTATATATTTATATAATGGTATATGGACACACTGATCTGTTTTGTAGTCAATGCCTACTATGTTCTGTTGTGCTGAAGCAAAGCAAGAATTCCATTGTCCTATCAGGGACACATGACAATAAACTCACTTGAACTTGAACATACTTGGTGAATAAAGTCTGATTCTGATTCTGATTTACTGCCCATCCCTGATTATCCTTGAGAAGGAAGTGGTGAGCTGCCTTGATCCGCTGCAGTCCTGATATACACTGCAACCACTCTGTGCTGGTGGTAGAGTGAATGGCATAATTACACGTGGAACTATTTGATAGCCGAGGTGATTTCACATTTCCTGAATGTATGCCGTTCCTAGTTTAGACCTGCAGTTTCTGCTATCTAAAAAAAAGCTATCAAATGCTGAAACATTTTGAAAATGGTTATCTTCCAGGGCATGTGATGATGAACCTCTAGGATGCATTTAAATTAATATTACTCACATTTTTTAATATAGTTTTATTTGCGTAACAAGAATTTTTAATTCTTTCTATACAGGTTGAACAATGCACCAATCCAAGGATTTATTCAAGATGTTGGTAATAAAACCACTATCCGAATGAGCTACCCAGAAGGAGCTCCAAAATCTCCTTTAGACTATGATCCGTACATGCTCTTTGTTGCCGTTATGTACAAGGCAGTAGATTTCAGCTGGCTGAAGGCTATGATCAAAAGAGAGCAAGTTGTAAGTACATTTATTAGAATGTCAATCTTTTTTAAGATACTCAAACCAATTATTAGTGCGCCAAAGGTGCTGCCTGACCCGCTGAGCTACTCGGTTTTAACTGAGTTTAAATAAAGGGCCAAATGGCCTACTCCTGCACCTATTTTCTATGTGTCTATATTTGGTATAAACCAGCATCTGCAGTTCATTTTCATTATTTATTATTATCTGGACTAGTTTAGTTTAGAGATACAGCGTGGAAACGGGCCCTTCAGCCCACCCAGTCCGGGGAAGAAGCTGTCCCCGAGTCTGGTGGTGCACACATTCAATTCTGATACTTTCAATCCTGGCACATAAATAATTACAGCTAACAAAATAGAAATGAATCTTATAATTTTAATAAGCAATTAATAATCAATACTCCACATATTGTTACAGTGCACTGATTACTGATTTTTTGTTCTGCGACATTATAGTGCTGAGCCAGTAAGGTTGGAAGGTTTACTCCATCTATGAGCAAACACCATGTATTGGTTCAGTATTGCCTTTTATTGTTTGGGGTTTATTCAGTCTACATAATCAGAATATACATGCATCCATTGTAGTGGCTAAATATAGGTTAGGATTTTTCTGTTTGTCTGTTCATCATGCTGAATTTCATCTAAATAGTTTCCAGGTATTCTGTGCTGTATTGATGGAATGCAAAATGCTATGTGCGGTAATGACAGTGTGACCAACCACAAAGCCTCCAAAAATCTGATTGATACCTATAGAATCGCTCTTAAATGTCTAACTGAAATATTTCATTTTTGAAATATATCAGAAAACGCTAATGCCACTCAGACGGCAAAGCAGCATTTGCAGAGAAAGAAACTGTTATTGCTTTGGACCTTTCTCTGAAATTGATGCTGTTTTAAATGACAACTTATAAGCCATTCTCTGCAAGTCTATAAAATGATTATTTGTTTACTCAAACAGGGCACATCAAAATTAGGTGTAACACACGTTAGTGATTAGGTCAACTAAGTGATTGAAGCATTCTGCCGAGGTAGTATTTAATCACTGATGGTAAAGCCTAAAAGTAAAATTAATGGTCTGCTCTTTCCAGACAGTGGTGAAGGTACAGGCTGTAAAGATTATGTTTTTTAAACTTTTGTGAGAGATTCATTTCTGGGCTGCATACGAGAAAGATTTCTCATATGGCAAAGATTTCTCTATTTTTGAGATGGAGGCAGCTTCCATTGGGAGTGGGGAAGGTCTGTGCAGTCCAGCAACAGTCATCAAGTTAGTCAGCAGCCTTTCAACTTAAAGATTCCTGATAGGCATAATAGAAATAACATCTATTTGAAGAAATGTTTGTCTTTTGTCACAGAATGAAGGGAATATTGTTCACTGTGAAGGTCACGTCCTGGTTTGACTTCCCAAAATGTAACAATTGCACTTATCTGAATTAAACTGCAATTCCTACTCAGCTGATCAAGATTCTGCTGTATTTCTTGATAGTCTCATTCACCAAACACAATACTACCTATTTTACCATCATCTGCAAAATTACTAGCCATGCTCTCTGTACATTATCATCCAAATCATTGATATAGATTCCAAACAACTCTGGAACCTGCACCGAACCTGAACCTGCATCATACGGCTCTTTGTATATTGCTTGATTAAGCTTTCCTAGATACACTTAGCAAACTCCACCCGATCCAACCCATAGGGAAATGCAGTCCTATCAGGGGACCTGTAGGGGTACAATCACAACAAGATGATTATCCTCTTATTCCTCAGCTCCACCATAATGCCCCATTGTATGGTAATTTCAACTCTGACAACTGAAGGAACAATGCTGAAACCTCCCTAATTGAGCTATGCTTTTCTTTATGCTCTGTTGTCCCATTTGTAATGTATTTCAGTGTTTTCCTGTCAGCTGTTGACGGGTCTGTAGTTCACTGCTGGGACTTTTTCAGAACCTATGGAATGTTGGAAGGTCACAATCAATGTATACACTTTATCTGCAGCCATATTATGGCATAGCAACCAGCTATCTTCAGTCCCTTTAATCTAGCTGGTTATTTTTCTCCAGTGGGAGAAATGCTTGCAATTCCTCATTATTTGTAGTCTTTTGTGAAACCTGTCAGAAAAAATGCTTGAAGTCCCTGCTATTTCCCTTTACCTTATTATTAATTTCAGTCTGAGTTTTAAAGATTAACATATACTTTTGGTGCTCTCTTCCTTTAATGTGCTTTTAACCTTGTCCCGATTCCCTGCTGGTTTATGCTCTTGTTCTATTTTCTTTCACTTTATTAATTTTTGATCACCTCGTACAAGCTTCTCAAATTCTTCTCCTTTGCCATGCTGAATTCTTTTTCAGTAATGTGCTGTTTTTGCCTACTTTAGATAGCTATGAATGGATCCATGGAGCCTTTGTTTCTGGACTGTTCAGTATTTTTGTGTTAGAAAAACATTGCTGTTCTAAACTGGCCACTGGGAGGTGTACATAGTCTAGTGATCTCTCTTTACTCTATCATCACTTTTGGAAACATCTGACCTTCATTTAACACTTTCCTGCTACATTAATGCCTGCAACAGCTACTCAGATGCAACTGCCTTCATGAAGAAGGTCATGTCATAAGTAATAGGAGTAGAATTAAGTCATTCGGCCCTTCAAGTCTACTCCGCCATTCAATCATGGCCGATCTATCTCTCACCTAACCCCATTCTCCTGCCTTCTCCCCATAACCCCTGAAACTCGTACTAATCAAGAATTTATCTATCTCTGCCATAAAAATATTACTTCACAGATGTAGGTGTTGCATGTGTGGATTTATAAAGCAGCAAAACCATCGCATCGCACTTTTAATCTCGCATGTAAAGTCAAATAGCCAGTTAATAATTTACACTCAGAGTGGCAACTTGAGATGCAGTAGCTGAGGTGAAACACCTCAGCGATACTGGTGAAAATGGAATTCATGGTCAGCTTTAAGGAGCATTCCTACCTCCTGCACATTGTAATGGAAGATGATAACACGTCATTCTTGCAAGATGTCGAAGCCAGAATTAATTCAGTAAACTCAATGATGAACATGGTCATGGGAAAAAGTATCTTCACAATGAACATTTTGCTGAAGAATGTCCTTACCACCCCAGAGCATTCGGGTTCATGTGACTGCAATATCAACAACACTATTAAATAAAAGATGGAAATAGCTTTTATTAAATTTGCACCACGAAGTATGCAAAAATTTCTGAATGGGCAGTCTTGTGGCATAGCTGGTAAAGTCAGCTACCTCGCAGATACAGAGACCCAGGTTCGATCCTGACCTCTGGTGGTGTCTGTATGAAGTTTGCATGTTCTCCCTGTGATCATGTGGGTTTCCTGTGGGTACTCCGGTTTTCTCCCACGTCCCAAAGACGTGCACGTTTGTAGATTAATTGGCCTCTGTAAAATCGTCCTTAATGTGAAGGGACTGGATGAGAATTTGAGAGAATATAAAACACGTGTGAATGGGTTGTCGATGTTCGGTGGAGGCTGAAGGGCACCTGTCCATGCTATGTCTCCAAATTAAAGTAGAAAGCCATAATAATCTTGAAATTATGTAACAAAGCATATAATTTCCAAATTGGGTTCTGACCTGAACTGTCACCCATTCCTTTTTTGGGATCATCGAATTGAATCTGAGATGCTGCCTGACCTGCTGAGTTACTCCAGCATTTTGGGTCTGTCTTCAGTGTAAACCAGTATCTGCAGTTCCGTCCTACACTAATGTCCAACATTAACGCTTTGTTTTACTTTTACATATTCTAGTCATTTTGGGAAAATTTCTGGTTCTGGCAGGAGGTTGCAAAGAACGTACCAATTAAACCAGCGCAGTTTCGGATTCTAAACCCCGAGATCATAAGGGAGACGGCAATAGATCTGCTGCAATTGCCGGAACCTCGAGCAAAGCTGTGGGGTTGGGACCAGGTAAGAAATGGTTTGAAATATGATCATGGGAGAATTTAGATTGGAGATATGTGCTTTTTGAGCTTGATGTTTAGTTGTGGATATTTGGAAAACAAGTGTCCTGAACAGTGGTTCTTTACAGTGCCCTCCATAATGTTTGGGACAAAGACCCATCATTTATTTATTTGCCTCTGTACTCCACAATTTGAGATTTGTAATAGAAAAAAAATCACATGCGGTTAAAGTGCACATTGTCAGATTTTAATAGAGGCCATTTTTATACATTTTGGTTTCACCAAGTAGAAATTACAGCAGTGTTTATACATAGTCCCCCCCCATTTCAGGGCACCATAATGTTTGGGGCACAGCAATGTCATGTTTAGTATTTTGTTGCATATCCTTTGCATGCAATGACTGCTTGAAGTCTGCGATTCATGGACATCACCAGTTGCTGGGTGTCTTCTTTGGTGATGCTCTGCCAGGCCTGTATTGCAGCCATATTTAGCTTATGCTTGTTTTGGGGGCTTCAATTTTCTCTTCAGCATATAAAAGGCATGCTCAATTGGATTCCGATCGGGTGATTGACTTGGCCACTCAAGAATTGACCATTTTTTAGCTTTGAAAAACTCCTTTGTTGCTTTAGCAGTATGTTTGGGATCATTGTCTTGCTGTAGAATGAACTGCCAGCCAATGCGTTTTGAGGCATTTGTTTGAACTTGAGCAGATAGGATGTGTTTATACACTTCAGAATTCATTATGCTACTACCATCAGCAGTTGTATCATCAATGAAGATAAGTGAGCCAGTACCTTCAGCAGCCATACATGCCCAGGCCATAACACCCCCACCACCGTGTTTCACAGATGAGGTGGTATGCTTTGGATCTTAGACAGTTCTAGCTCCCGTGGCTATCTGGACTACACTTCTTCCCACCCTGGTTCCTGTAAGGACTCCATCCCCTACTCCCAATTCCTCTGTCTACGCCGCATCTGCACCCAGGATGAGGTATTCCACACCAGGGCATCAGAGATGTCTTCAGTCTTCAAGGAATGGGGGTTCCCTTCTTCTGCTATGGATGAGGCTCTCACTAGGGTCTCTTCTATACCCCGTAACTCTCCCCTTGTTACAAGTGGTGAGATGGAGAGTGAGAGCAGAGTCTGCCTTGTCCTCGCCTTCCACCCTACCAGCTGACACATACAACAAATAATCCTCCGCCATTTTCGCCACCTCCAACGGGATCCCACCACTGGCCACGTCTTCCCATCTTCCCATTAAAGGCCGATAAATCCCCAGGGCCAGATAGTCTGCATCTCAGAGTACTTAAGGAAGTAGACACAGAAATAGTGGATGCATTAATGATAATTTTTCAAAACTCCTTAGATTCTTGTGGATTGGAGGGTAGCTAATGTAACCCCACTTTTTAAAAAAGGAGGGAGAGAGAAAACGGGGAATTACAGACCAGATAGTCTAACATCGGTAGTGGGGAAACTGCTAGAGTCAGTTATTAAAGATGGGATAGCAGCACGTTTGGAAAGTGGTGAAATCATTGGACAAAGTCGGCATGGATTTACGAAAGGTAAATCATGTCCGACGAATCTGAGAACCAGTGGATGTGTTATATCTAGACTTTCAGAAGGCTTTCGACAAGGTTCCACATAAGAGATTAGTATACAAACTTAAAACACACGATATTGGGGGTTCTGTATTGATGTGGATAGACAACTGGCCGGCAGACAGGAAGCAAAGGGTAGGAGTAAACGGGTCCTTTTCAGAATGGCAGGCAGTGACTAGTGGGGTACCGCAAGGCTCAGTGCTGGGACCCCAGTTATTTCCAATATATATTAATGATTTGGACGAGGGAATTGAATGAACATCTCCAAGTTTATGGATGACACTAAGCTGGGAGTAGTGTTAGGTGTGAGGAGGATGCTAGGAGGCTGCAAGGTGACTTGGATAGGCTGGGTGAGTGGGCAAATGCATGGCAGATGCAGTATAATGTGGATAAATGTGAGGTTATCCTCTTTGGTGGCAAAAACAGGAGGGTAGACTATTATCTGAATGGTGGCAGATTAGGAAAAGGGGAGATGCAACGAGACCTGGGTGTCATGGCACACCAGTCATTGAAAGTAGGCATGCAGGTGCAGCAGGCAGTGAAGAAAGCAAATGGTATGTTAGCATTCATAGCGAAAGGATTTGAGTATAGGAGCAGGGAGGTTCTATGCAGTTGTACAGGGTCTTGGTGAGGCCACACCTGGAGTATTGCGTACAGTTCTGGTCTCCAACTCTGTGGAAATACATTCTTGCCATAGAGGACGTACAGAGAAGGTTCACCAGACTGATTCCTGGGATGTCAGGACTTTCATATGAGGAAAGACTGGATTGGAAAGACTTGGCTTGTACTCGCTAGAATTTAGAAGACTGAGGGGGGATCTTATAGAAACTTACAAAATTCTTAAGGGGTTGGACAGGCTAGATGCAGGAAGATTGTTCCCGATGTTGGGGAGGTCCAGAACAAGGGGTCACAGTCTAAGGATAAGGGGGAATTCCTTTAGGGCCGAGATGAGGAAAACATTTTTCACACAGAGAGTGGTGAGTCTCTGGAATTCTCTGCCACAGAAGGTAGTTGAGGCCAGTTCATTGGTTATATTTAAGAGGGCGTTAGATGTGGCCCTTGTGGAAAAAGGGATCAGGGGGTATGGAGAGAAGGCAGGTACAGGATACTGAGTTGGACATGATCATATTGAATGGCGGTGCAGGCTCGAAGGGCCGAATGGCCTACTCCTGCACCTGTTTTCTATGTCTTTATCTCCTCCCGTGTCTACTCTCCGCAGAGACCGCTCCCTCCGTAACTTCCTGATCAATTCGTCCCTTCCCACCCAAATCACCCACTCTCCTGGCACTGTCCCTTGCAACCGCAGGAAATGTTACACTTGTCACTTTACCTCCCCCCTTGACCATTCAAAGACGCAAGCAGTGTTTGCAGATGCGACAGAGGTTCACCTGCACCACCTCCAACCTCATCTATTGCATCCGCTGCTTTGGATGTCAGCTGCTCTACATCGGTGAGACCAAGCATAGGCTTGCCAATCGCGTCGCCCAACACCTCCGCTCGGTTTGCATTAACCAACCTGATCTCCCGGTGGCTCTGCATTTCAACTCCCTCTCCCATTCCGAATCCGACCTTTCTGTCCTGGGCAGAAATTGGAGGAGGAGCACCTCATATTATGCTTGGGCAGTCTGCACCCCAGCAGTATGAACATTGACTTCTCCAATTTCAGGTAGTCCCTGTTTTCTCCACCTCTTCTCAGCTCTCCCTCAGCTCACTGTCTCCGCCTCTTCCTTTCTTCTTCCCGCCCCCCTCCACCCTCACATCAGTCTGAAGAAGGGTCTCGACCCGAAACGTTGCCTATTTCCTTCCCTCCATACATGCTGCCACACCCGCTGAGTTTCTCCAGCATTTTTGTCTCCCTTTGCTCTTGCCATCACTCTGATATAAGTTAATCTACGTCTCATCTGTCCACCAAGACCTTTTTTACAGAACTGTGGTTGCTCCTTTAAGTACTTCTTGGCGAACTGTAACCTGGCCATCCTATTTTTCAGCTAACCAGTGGTTTGTATCTTGCAGTGTAGCCTCTGTATTTCTGTTCATGATGTCTTCGGCGGACTGCGGTCATTGACAAATCCACACCTGACTCCTGAAGTGTTTCTGATCTGTCGGACAGGTGTTTGGGGATTTTTCTTTATTACAGAGAGGATTCTTCGATCATCAGCTGTGGAGGTCTTCCTTGGCCTGCCAGTCCCTTTACGATTAGTAAGCTCACCAGTGCTCTCTTGCGTCTTAGTGATGTTCCAGACAGTTGATTTTAGTACGCCTAGATTTTGACTGATGTCTCTACAGTTTTATTCTTGTTTCTCAGTCTTATAATGGCTTCTAGGACTTTCATTGGCACAACTTTGGTCCTCATGTTGATAAACAGCAATAAAGGTTTCCAAAGGTGATGGAAAGACTGGAGGAAAGACGAGGTGCTGAGAGCTCTCTTATACCTGCATTAAGGAGGCAATTAAACACACCTGAGCAATTACATACACCTGTGAAGCCATATGTCTCAAACATTATGGTGCCCTGAAATGAGGGGACTATGTATAAACATTGCTGTAATTTCGACATGGTAAAACCAAAATGTATAAAATATACCCTTTAATAAAATCTGACCATGTGCACTTTAACCACATGTGATTTGTTCTATTACAAATCTCAAATTGTGGAGTGCAGAGGCAAATAAATAAACAATGGGTCTTTCTCCCAAACATTATGGAGGGCACTGTATATGGTTTATACAAAAGATTTGGACTGCAGAGAATGTTTTAAATATTTTTGTCACCCACTGTGAGATACTAGTTTACTTTTATTTCCCATGTGACATATAATATAAGCAGGCACGTGCCGTCAGGGTAGGCAAACATAGAAACATAGAAACATAGAAATTAGGTGCAGGAGTAGGCCATTCAGCCCTTCGAGCCTGCACCGCCATTCAATATGATCATGGCTGATCATCCAACTCAGTATCCCGTACCTGCCTTCTCTCCATACCCTCTGATCCCCTTAGCCACAAGGGCCACATCCAACTCACTCTTAAATATAGCCAATGAACTGGCCTCAACTACCCTCTGTGGCAGAGAGTTCCAGAGACTCACCACTCTCTGTGTGAAAAAAGTCTTTCTCATCTCGGTCTTAAAGGTGAGCACTGCCTACCGGGACTAAAATTATAACATAATAATTACTAAATATAAATAGTAGAGGCATGGGAGAATTATGCGTATGTAAGAGATCGATCTTTTAGGTAGGCATAATTCTCCGTGCCTTTCACCCGCAGCGCTTGTAACCCTTGAAGGTCTGTGCAGCCCACGTGCCGTCAGCGCTGCTTCAAGCGTCAATTTCAAGCTGGGCTGAGGGCAGCAGAAATTCTGCCTTTGCAGCACTGCACATGCGCAGCGCTGGTTTCTTGGTGCGGTTTTCAAATATGGATTGTCATTATTTTAAGTGTATGTTAGGAAACAAAGTGAGAAAAATGGAGTTTGTGTACCAATAACGTGGTAAGTACATTTTGTGTTTATGTTTTTAAATACTGTATTTCCCAGGGTGTGGGGAGAGCTCCTTTCACAGAGTTTGGGGAGTCTGGCCCGGGGTAAAGTTGCGGGGAGGGCACGAATGTTGTGAAGGAGGGGTCGAGAGACTGCCACTTGCGACGCTCCTTGCATGGAGGCGTGCAATGCCACCGCATTGAAGCGGGGCGGGGGGAGAAGTAGCTCGGGTGGCTGAGTGGCCGCCGGGCCGGACAGTGGAACCGGCCGCCACCTTAGCTCCTTCTGCCGACCCCCGCTCACCTCCGGCAGCTCTCCATCTAAAAACCTCTCCTGCCGCTCGCTGGCCTCACTCTTGTCAGGTTGAGGTTGAGATTAGTTGGCTGTGGGAATTTAAGGATTTGCAAGAAGCCGCTGACATGAGCGAGCGGCAGGTGAGAGGTGTTCAGGCGGAGGCGGGGAGCGGGCCGGCAGAAGGCGCTGAAGTGGCGGCCAGTTCTGCTGTCGGCTCCCGGCGGCCGCTCGCTGCTTCTATCCCCGGCTCCAGTGCGGTGGCGCCCGGAGCGCAGCGGCAGCGGTGAGTGAGTTACTGGCATTATCCCACACCCAACACTCCTGCCCTCCCTGCAACTTTACCCCTGGCACAGACTCGCCACACGCTGTGAAAGGAACTCTCCCCCCAATTGGTCCCTTGAACAAGTGTTGTCATTCAATTAGATGACAACTGGTTCAACTTTTCCCTGTACTCCCATTTTTCCCACCATCTGTCCACCTGCCATCATCCTTCACCCCTCACCCATTAAGTAATTCAGAATAAAGGAGACTTGGAAGCCTTGGGCAAATTGAATTGTTACTGTCTTTATTTATTTTTTATTTTTACGGAGAGAACAATCTGCGCATGCGTGGTTTAATTTTTTTTAAAAGCCAACTGACTGCCTACCCTGAGTAATTACTCACGGCATGTGCCTGAATATAAGGATTAATCACATGATTCTTTGGGGAATCTTGTTTTAGCTGAGTTCTTTCTCCTTGTAGCTGTTTGGCGCAGAATATCAAGGAAAGTAAGAGAAGGCTAACCATAATTTTCCAAACATCTATAGATTCAGATATGGTGCCCGAGTTCTGGATGCCTTACTGAAGGAAGGACACAGAGGCTTTAGAAAGGCATCCACAACACCATTAACACCATGTGCTAGTTTTCCCGTTCCTTGCTTATTTTTTATCAGTTTAGTTTATTGTCACATATACCGCAGTACAATGAAAAGCTTTTGTTGTGTGCTAACCTGACAGCGGAAAGACAATACGTGATTACAATCGAGCCATTCGTAGTGTACAGATACATGATAAGGGAATAACGTGGGCATCCAATCCAATCTCCATTTCACACTGGAAGGGCCTGAGGGTCCTTAGTTGCTTCCTTGAGCAGAGGCCCAACTAATTTCAGTTCATCAATCCTCTGCCTAGTTGAACTTTTCTTGCAGTGAACGGTTTCTCCTTTAAGTCTGCTCATTTTCAGCATATCAAAGCGATGGGAATTTGCATACGTGTCTCTTTTTGGTTTATATGGAATGGTCCTCGTTTCAGCACTAACCCGTCGTCTCCCTCTCCTTTTTTCCCAGTATAATAATTCCCAGTATAATCAAAAGTTTCACTGCCTTTACTGTCATTTTCCACACACTCTCACTTACATATTTCATATCTGACTCTTTGCTTCCTTTCCTTGACTCCTCTATTTCCATCTCAGGAGATAGGTTAACAACTAATAGAAGCGATCGTGTGCCATTATCGAGGGAGCATGAGGGTTGTGTGGGTCGGCACAAGCACCTGATAGCTGTTCCTGAACCTGGGTGGTGTGGGACATCTGTACCACCTGTCCGATGGGTGGCAGTGACAAGAGGGAATGGCCCCAGATGGAGGATCCTTGATGATGGACTTTGCTTTATGGTGGCAACGTCTTGTGTAGGTGCTTTTGATGCGGTTGAGGGCTGTTTCTGTAGTGGACTGGACTTGCAGCCTCTTACAATCCTGTCCTTTGGAATTGCTGTACCAGACCATGATGCAGCCAGTCAGGAAACCTTCTACAATACATCTGGAAAAGTTTGTTAGACCATGGAAAATAGTTCATTAGTTCAATAGTGCTTTATTTGTCACATATGCTGAAATTTATTTGAAAAGTGCTTTAACTGTCACATATGCGGCATTGCATTTTTGGCATCATTGTACAAAGTTCTAAATCCGGTCGGCCCATGCACTTGATGTACTGGAGCAGTTCACGTGAACCAACATCTCACTCCTTGCCTCCTTTGCGGTCACGTGGGCGGTCATGGTGGCGCAGCGGTAGAGTTGCTGCCTTACAGCAAATGCAGTGCCGGAGACCCAGGTTCGATCCTGACTACGGGTGCTGTCTGTACAGAGTCTGTAAGTTCTCCCCGTGATCTGCATGGGTTTTCTCCGAGATCTTCGGTTTCTTCCCACACTTCAAAGAAGTACAGGTTTGTAGGTTAATTGGCTTGGTAAATGTAAACATTTTCCCTATTGGGTGAAGGATAGTGTTAATGTGTGGGGATCGCTGGTCGGCACGGACCCGGTGGGCCCAAGGGCCTGTTTCCGCGCATCTCTAAACAATAAGAACTAAAAAACCTCGCCCAGCCATCTTTATGTCCTGGGGGCGTCTCCTGAAGCCTACCTGAAAGTATTACCCAGGTTCACCCTTTCTCATCGTGTCCGATTTTTCCAGCTCCCTCCCGGTTATGCTGTCTGCGGCGCCTTCGGGTGGGTTCCCAATCCCGCCAACCGACGAGCCTTCAGGTAAAAAGGCTGTGCATTATTGTGGTTCCTGGCAAGCAGCATTAACTTTTAACAAACAGAAAGTGAACGGATTATTTTGGCAAGATTTCTGTTTACTCAATATGTTGAGCGGCAGTTCTAAAGTATAATCATATTTGCTGAAACATGAAATGTTTTGTTTTCTCGTCAAGATTATTGCTTATCAGAAAACATTGTGGAACATTGTCCTGTGTTTTCAAACTCAAATTTGGCTCAACATGCCGGCTAATCTTTCCCTGTGCCTTTTTTTTTAAATGTCCATTTGCATTTCCTGTTGAAGCAACATTGATTTCAGATTTTTTATCAATAATCAAATGTTACACCACACCTGCGATTTATTTGAATAAAAATGATTCATTAGTGACATGAATATCTGTCTTTGTATTTTTAGAATATTCCTACACTGGGAGTCAGCGCTGTTGTTCTGGCTACACATTTATGCGATGAAGTCAGCCTGGCAGGGTTTGGGTACAACCTGAGCCAGCCACAAATGCCTTTGCACTATTATGAAAATGTACCTATGAATGCTATGAAAGCTCAAACCATGCACAATGTGGAGAAAGAGAGGAGTTTCCTGGAAAACCTGATCAAGGAAGGTGTTGTGACAGATCTCAGTGGAGGGATTCACTGCAACTTTTGCATCTGAAAAATGCGTAATCTTTTGAAAGTTTACATTTCTTAATTTAAAAAAAAAATGCTCTTTCAGCAAAAGACATAAATTGAGGCCTGTTAGCTTAGGCCTTTTCAGTGCTGCCATTAAGAAAATTGCTGTCTTGCACATTCTCAACAGGTACTTTAAAGAATACTTTTTTCCATCATTCATCAAATGCAGGAATTGTAACTTTGAAAGAATTTTTAACATGTTGACGTAATGTGTTTATTGAACTGAATTACAGTCAGTAAGGCTGTGGAAGTTGATCGATGAAATATAAAAAACCTGCAAATTGATAAAATTGTCACCATATTTATGATGTGCTAGATTTTGATTGCAATATTCACTGCACTGCTGGTTTTGTCTGGTTGGTTTTTATGTGGACTTTATGCCCAATTTAGTGTCAATTGAGGCAGTAATATCCATTTGTTATTTAAATGGCCATAATGAAGTTTGCAAAACAAAAACTTAATATTGGACCCAGAGAAAGGTGTTTTGGTCCTCTGGCGGGTACAGGGACAATTTAAATTCTGTTCTACTGCATGTTATAACTCTGCTGTTTGGAATAGCATATGCCCATTTTATTTTGATAGTGTTATCTGGCAGCTACATCATCTCTAGGTTGTGACTTTTTTTTGACAGCACACAGCTGTGTGGTAAGTAAACTGGCAGTGTCTTTTTCTATCCAAAATTCCCAGTGAAACATTTTAACTGTGCTTGTCTGATAGCCACTCGCTATTACTTTCCAGATGTCATCTGTGGTGGTCTTGACATTTCAAACTTAAATTTATTTTTTGTTCAGTTGATGCATGGAGAGATTAGCTTTGTTCCCTGTGATAATTTCTTAACCTGGTTTGAAAGTGGTCTTCAGTGGTAGTGGAAAATAGCTGTTACCAAATCAGCAGTTTGTTTTGCATCCTGTTTGATTTTGTATCAAAAGCAGTGTTTAAAACAGATGGCAGATTGATTATCATCTGTTTGGCAGAATGACTGACAATTTCCCAAGCTTAAAGTTTTGCTGAATGGCTTAGGTGTTACCAAAGCAATCTGGATAGCCTGTGGTTAGAAAGTAAAGGAGGATTTAAATTTTGATAAATTCTGCTGCATGAAAAAATCTTGGGCATTTAAATCTTAATTAACCACGTTTTTTAGACTTGTGTAAGTATTTTACTGTAAGATCAAATATTATATTAATGTAAATCCATTAGTCTTAATGTAAACAATTTTCTGTTACACTTGGTGGAAAATGCTTCTTGTATTCCATCATGTGAAAGATAATATTCTGAACATTATTTATTGTTTTCAACACTGATACAACCCTGCGGCCCTACTTAATTTTTAAATTATACTTTTGTAATTACAGTTAGGATAAAGAAATTCTTGTCAATTTGAGAGATTCTGTCTCGTATTTGAGTTCAGTATGGCAATGAAGGAAGGGGGGGGGGGAGATCCCCTTTCACTTAGTGCTCCTCTTTTCCATTAAATTTCCCAAAAAGGGGTCCAACATTACTCGCTTTTTTGCTTCTAAAATTAAGGGAATGGTATGTAATGTGCATGTAACAGTGCATGACATTTTAAATTTCTACTTTTGTGGAGGTGCTATTCCTGGAACTGTAATTAATGGCATGAATTTTGTACGGAAATATTTTATAATGCAGCAAATAAATGGTCATTATAGTTTATGCAGAAACAAACTGGCTCATCCACTGGAAGACAACAATCATTATATGGGGAAAGCCCGTAAAGATGACATCTTTACAACTGACAAGCCAATACAATCAAAAGCTGTGTGATCTTTCCAGTTTCACCTGGTATTCTACTTTTCTATTTAAAATAAATCTTGCATATTTCACTGTTTTATCTTTCATAGTTTGCAGCCCTTCTCTTCAGTTGTGCATCTTTATACATCCCTACACCATGCATCATCCTGCCTGATGAAAACTGTTCCCTATTATCTACCAATAATATATAATTTTAAATGTGTTGTCTGTCTTAGCATGTCTCTGCCAACTAGGCTGAAATGGAAATATTAATGCACTTAGTTCTTGATTTTTTCAGTTTAAAAGATTGTATTTTCTGAATAAATTCAAAATTGACTTTTCGCTCAATTGCCTGGTCAACATCATTTTGGAGCTTCGGTTTTATTGTGCCATAAATAATAAAGTAAACAGATACTCCGTTTGAGGGAAGATATTTGTATTTCCACATTGGAAAACGTATGCTACCAACGGAAACTTGAAAGTAAAACTTTTTCCTTTATTTAGTCTCTCCAAAATAGCGCACACTTTTTTAACTTTAGACTGCCAGTTTTCTAAATTTTCTGACAAGCTTGATTATCTAATTTGATTGAGAATGTGCCTTTCAGTTGTTGAGGATGAGTTGGGCCTTTTATACTTTGCAACGTTGCATATACTTTACAGACATCTACTAATCAAGGTATAAGATGACAGTTTGGGGACATTACTGGACATTACTGAAAGTTCTCAATTTTTAATCTCAGTTGGATGTTGAAGATGTTGACCAATTACTTTTTAGAGTGGATTGCTAACCTCTTTAACGGGGAATTTTGAAGTCACTGTTTCCTGATAGAAACATTACATTTATTTTTATATTCAATATGGCCATTTTTTTTTTGCTGCTCCACAGCTGGCATTACCTGCCGTTGAAGAATATTTCATAAAACAACTCTGCATAGAAGATGACCACATATTTATAATATATATGCAGAGATACATTGTAGACTATCCATGCACAAACCTTATCTACTCCCCGAAGAATTTTAAACTAATGTTCATAAGACACCCGAGAAACTAGCATCTTGATGGCTTCCAAATGTATTACTGTATTATAGATTGTATTCCAGGCACAGGGCTAACTGCAATGGTCGATTCTATCACAGTGAGAATTGAGAGAATACATCTTATTACACAAGGATAATTTGTAAAATCAGGAAGAGACGATAATTTAAACTGGTGACCCAGCGACGTGATCTCAGCAGGTTTTGTACAGCAATAACAAATATTTTTGCTTTTGCCTCTTATTTTGCTTTACACTAAATTAAATCTTTATTATAGGGATGTGAACGTGAATATTTGTTTGAAGTAGCAAAACGAACTGAAGTGCTGAATTTTTTATTCGTTTGTTTATGTTGAAATATTATTTGGGAACTTTGTAATCGAGTGTATATTTAATAGCTGTGATGTATTTGCCTTTTTACAATTGTCCTATGATAAATTATTTCTCCAAATAGGCAACAGATTTCAAACCTCCTGCACTTACTGGGCCAAATAATCAACTTCCTTTTAATGCTTTAATAAATGGAAGCATGAAATAAATATTCTTATCAACATCAAGTAAATATCTAGATACTGGCTATTATTTGGTATAGAGTGGGAAAAAAATGGATCAAATGCTAAAAATTCTTAATCTATTCATTTTGAGTCCTTGAGTTATATTTGTTGATCTGCATATTTCTGAAGTTTTTGTATGCCCCTTGTTGATAAGACAGAATTCTAAAAATGGACTGATTTTCTTTTAAATCAACAGCTAGGTTGGGAACAAACTTTTTTTCATTAAATTTAAACTTGTCCAAACCACTGTTGTAATTGTACTAAGAATGTCCATTACTTTTATTTTCACATTGTATCGTCTAAAAATAAATGCTTTTAATAAAGAAAAACAAATAAAGTATGCAGATAAAGATGTGTATAAATATCAAATGTTTGAATTCACAGTTAGTTGGAGAATCTGTTTAAAATGATGTCATGCCTTTTCATGAAACCCTGAATAGAGTTTGAGGCATTTATTTGATACTTTCAGGAGATGTGTCACAATTGAACGTCTACAGATGCACCAGGGAAAGCATACTGTGTAAGAAGGAACTGCAGATGCTGGTTTAAACCGAAGATAGACACAAAAAGCTAGAGTAACTCAGTGGGGACAGGCAGCATCTCTGGAGAGAAGGAATGGGTGACGTTTTGGGTCGAGACCCTTCTTCAGACTGGTTAGGGATAAGGAAAATGAGATATAGACGGTGGTGTGGAGAGATAAAGAACAATGAATGAAAGATACCCAAAAAAGTAAAGATGATAAAGGAAACAGGGCATTGTAAGCTGTTTTCTAGGGTGAAAATGAGAAGCTAGTGTGACTTGGATGGGCGAGGGATAGAGAGCGACGGAATGCCAGGGCTAACCGGTGAGATAAATCAATATTCATACCACTGGGCTGTAAGCTGCCCAAGCAAATTATGAGATGTTGTTCCTCCAATTTGCGTTTAGCCTCACTCTGACAATGGAGGAGACCGAGGACAGAAAGGTATGTGTAGGAATGGGAAGGCGAATTAAAGTGTCCACCAACCGGGAGATCAGGTTGGTTCACGCGGGCCGAGCAAAAATGTTCCGCGAAAACGATCACCCAGTCTGCGTTTGGTCTTGCCGATGTCTATGAGTTCACATCTTGAACAACGGATACAGTAGGTGAGGTTGGAGGAGGTGCAAGTGAGCCTCTGTCTTACCTGAAAGAACTGTCGGAGTCCCGGGACAGAGTCGAGGGAGGAGGTATAGTGACAGGTGTTGCATCTGCTGCGGTTGCAGGGGAGGTACCTGGGGAGCGGGTGGTTTGGGTGGGAAGGGATGAGTAAACCACGGAGTTGCGGTGGGAATGGTCTCGGCGGAAAGGGGTGGAGATGAGAAAATGTGGCTTGTGGCACACCCATTCCTTCTCTCCAGAGATGCTGTCTGTCCCGCTGAGTTACTCCAGCTTTTTGTGCTTATCCATAGAAAGCATACTGTAGGGTTGCATAGATAGACACAAAAAGCTGGAGTGACTCAGCAGGTCAGACAGCATCTCTGGAGAAAAGGAATAGGTGAGGTTTCAGGTCGAGACCCTTCTTCAGACTTGGAGTTAGGGCAGAGGGAAACGAGATATAGAGTGGTGTAGAGAGATATTGAAACAATGAATGAAAGATATGTAAAAAAGACACAATGATAAAGGAAACAGGCCATTGTTAGTTGTGGCCTAGGTTAAAACGAGTATAGACAATGAGATTCAACAAAACGACTTTTAAGCTGGTACGCTTGGGCAGCTTGCAACCCAATGGTATGTATTGATTTCTCTAACTTCAAGTAGCCCTTGCATCCCCCCTCTCTCCATCTCTCCCCCACACAAGTCGTACCAGCTTCAAAGTCTTCTTGTCTTCAGTTTAAACTAGTATCTGCAGTTCCTTCCTACACTGTAGGGTTGCATCACAACTTAGTTTGGGAACAGCCATGCACACAAGAGCGCAGGAAATTGAGAGTTGTAGTTGTAGCAAACCTCATTACACAGACCAGACTTTCCACCACTGACTCCATCTACATTTCACGCTGCCCACGAATAGCAGCCAACGTAATCCAAAGACTCGTCATCCCCCTGCTGCCACCCCGTCACTCCTATTCTCCCTACTCCCAACGGGCAGAGGTACAGAAGCCTGAAAGCGTACACCACCACAATCAAGATCAGCTCCTTCGATTGTGTTACCAGCCATCTGAATGGTCATTCCATAAGCCTGGGTACTGTCCAATGCACCTCTACTCCATTGTGGAATTGATGTGCTAAAATGCAGAGAACTGTGTCCTTCACACTTTATCTTCCCCTTTTCTCTATGGTACTTGAGTTTGACCTGATTAATTTAATGTATAGTATTACCTGATCTGTTTGAATGGCATACAAAACAAAGCTTTTCACTGTACCTTGGTATAATGACAATAACAAACCAAAACCTGCAAATGAACTCTGCAAATCTTTACGGCTACATTATGTTCAAACAGGAGTAGAATTATACCACTTTTGATGATTTTGTGATATGATTTAGGAATGTAGTTGAGATTTTTCCAGTTTTTAACCTAGACTTTCATTTATTTTGCCTTCCCTAGTTTGAAGTTAGGATGGCGGTAGAGTTGCTGCCGTACGGAGGCCTGGGTTTGATCCTGACAACAGGTGCTGTTTATACATTCTCCCTGTGACAACGTTGTTTTTCCTCTGATACTCCTGTTTCCTCCCACACTCCAAAGACATACAGGCTTGTAGGCTAATTGACTGGTGTAAATTGTAAATTGTCTCCAGTGTATAGGATGGTGTTAGTGTACGAGGTGCTGGCTGGTCGACACGGACGGACTTGGCGGGCCTGTCTCTGCACTGTCTCTCTCTAAAGAACGGTAACCCTGACAGCTCGGGCCCTAATCTCTGCTAAAATGAATGCAGTAAAAAATATGCAGTATTTTTAAATTGAATTCAACAGTGTTAATTGAATGACAGATTTGCTTGCTAAGCATCCAATACTATTGTTTTGTACAAATACAAAATTGATCTGACAAAGATAAACACAAAATACTGGAGTTACTCAGCGGGACAGGCAGCATCTCTGGATAGAAGAAATGGGTGATGTTTTGGGTCAAGGCCCAGAAGAAGGCCCTCTACCTGAAACGTCACCCATTCCTTCTATCCAGAGATGCTGCCTGTCCCGCTGAATTACTCCAGCATTTTGTGTCTATCTTCAGTGTAAACCAGCATCTATAGTTCCTTCCTCCACGTTGATCTGAGAAAAATGTGTTTCAAATACCATTGACTAGGCAGCATGGAAATTAAAACTTTTCACTGTAGCCTGATAATAAACTAATACCAATAATTATTTTAATTCAACAGTGACTACATTTAAAAATTAACTCGTTAGATGTGAAATTCCTCAGGGATATGAACAATTGAAATAGTTAGCAACTGGGAGATGCAGTAGGCCTTGACTGACCAAAACTGTCCATAAGTGTACACTTGGACTTCAGGGCATGCATATTCCTGTTAAGAGTGAAAGGCGAGGCAGGTAGGAGTAAAGAAGCCTGGGTGACAAGGGAAATTCAGGTCAGGAAAAAGAGATGGGCCAAATATAGACAGCTGGGATCAGGTTAGGGGGTGCCGCCCTGTATGGGTATGGCTGCCCAGCCTGCAGCTGTTTTTTCTCCTCTTTTTTATTTTTAGTGAGTTGAGTGTTTTGTTTTGGAGCTCTAGTCTTTTTTATGTGGGGGGGAGGGGGAAACTATTTCTCAGCCCCTACCTGGTCAGAGAGGCGGCTTTCCTCCGAGCAGCATCTTCGACCCGTCCTCGCGGCCTACCAGCGGGCCTGGAGAGGCGTCTCCTGAGGGGACCGGCCAGAACCTCAGCTTGGGCGGCAGCACAGCGCTGGAGCGCCATCGCGGAGCGGGCGATGCCTTGCCCGGGCCGCCGCGCTGGAACCCTGGTATGCTGGGACCACCGATAAAAACATCGCGGAGCTGCGGGCCTGTGGGGCGGCCAGCCACGGGCGGCGGCGCTGAACTTTACATCGGGAGCCTGGGATCTCTCACCGAGATCGCCAGTGGTGGAGCTCCATCCAGTGCAGCCTGTCGGTTTCGGAAGCCACGGTCTCCGGTAAGGAAGCGGCCGTTCCAGGTGTCCCAAGCCGCTGTGAGGGTTCTCCCGACGCCGGAGCACCATCACCCGGCGAGAAGGGCCTGGAACATCGGGCCTCCGTAAAGGCGACTGCGGAGGCCTCAATAGGCCCGACTATGGGTGCACATGGGGATGGGGACTGGACTTTATGCCTTCCATCACAGTAGGAACCATTGTGGGGTGATATTTTTTATGTTTAAATTTCTTTATTATTGTTATGTTGTATTCTTTTTTTATGTGCTGCAATGGCAAGAAGCATTTCACTGCACCAATTGGTGTATGTGACTAATAATGAACCTTTGAAGTTTCGGTTTAGTTTATTGTCACGTGTACTGAGGCACAGTGAAAAGCTTTTGTTGCATGCTAACCAGTCAGCAGAAAGACAATGCATGACTACAATCTAGCCATCAGATATATGACGAGGGAATAACGTGTACTGCAAGATAAAGCCAGTAATGGCCAATCAAAGATAGACCGAAGGTCACCTATGAGGTAGATTCGGAGGTTTCGGGAACTGAGGAGAATACTTTAGTAGGAAATCAGGAGGGCAGGAGATAGCTCAGGCACATAATATTAAGGAGAAATCCAAATGTTAATTACGGGAAAGAGGGCATCTAGAGTGAGAATAGGCCCCCTCAGAAACCAAAGCAGTCTTTCGACTTTAAAGATACAGCCAATTAAGCTGCAAACCTGCACGTCTTTGGAATGTGGGAGAAAACTGGATCACCTGGAGAAAACCCACGCGGTCGCAGGGAGAACGTACAAACTCCACACAGTCATCTCTACGGAGCCGCAAGGTCCTCGGCAAGTAGTTCTCCTGTTTTTACCGTGGAGAAAGACATGACGACTTGGGACAATTAATGTTATTAAGTTTAAACTGACAAAATGCAGAGAGAAAATATTTAAATGTGTTAACTTGCTCTGCAACTATTAATCAGTATAATTTTATCTCTGAAAACATTTTAACACTCAGTTTGGCAAAAGCCTGGATCGTTCCCATCTAGAAATTTCCTTGGGCCAAAACGTTGCACTAACATCATCAAGCACAGACTATAAACAACTGGCTTCCAGTATATTCGTAAAAATATTTGAATGTGAACTAGAAGCTAAATGATTGTTATAATTCCTGGAGGGATGTCGGGAAAGGTTTCACTGAATAAATATGTATCCCTGTAGAAACTTATTGAGAGAACAATGTAGGGAAAAATAAATGCCTAAAAATGTAACAACGCAAAGTGATAATATAATCCCCCACCACAGCAAGCTGGCTGTAAAGAACATTAAAAAATGCAACTTAGTTTACAAGAGCACATGTAGTCTATAAGTAAAACATGAAAAATATTTTCCATTGGAGAAAAGCTTTTTCAAAACATGAACTCCATCAAGTTTCCTCCTGGGCCTCCTAACTCTGAGAACAGGCCAAATTCTACAGAATTGTTACTAAATCCACTGTCTATGGAACCATTCAGGTACTTTCTGCCACATACTTGCCTATTCTGAAATTTGCTGCTTAGAAAGAAAATTAATAGTTCGGCTAGGACAAAATTAATACTTTATAATGGTGGTTTCTCTTACTCAGTTCTGAGGAAAGGTCCTTAACCTGAAACACCAATTGTTTCTCTTTCATAGGTTTCATAAGAGCAGAATTTGGACATCTAGCCCATTAAGTCTACACCATTCAATCATGGCTGATCTATATTTCCCTCTCAACCCATTCTCTGCTTAACCCCTGTTTTACTAATCAAGAATCTGTCAATCTGCTCCTCAAAAATTGACTTGGCCTCCACAGCCATCTGTGGTAATGAATTCCACAGATTCACCACCCTCTAATTAAATAAATTCCTCCTCATTGTTCGAAAGTTCTGTTCATCTTTCAGTTATTTTTCCTGATGCTGATGCCGCATTGACCCGCTGAGTTTCTCCAGTATTTTGTGTTTTGATAAAGATTCCAAAATCTGCATCCTGGTGGGTGTCTCGATAAATAGCGGTTTGCTGTACATCTTCTTTACCACTCTATTTGTCTTGCCACTTTAACGGAGTTGTGGATTTGCACCCAAGATTCCTCTGCGGATCAATCAACCTCAGGGTCCTGCCATGTACTGTAGACCTTCCCATTGCATTTGACCTGCCATAGTGCAATATCTCCTGCTTGATCGGATTAAACTCCACCTGCCATTTCTCTGCCCATATTTCCAACTGATCTATATCCCATTGTATCCTTTGACAACCTTCCTCATTGTTCATAATTTATTTGTTTTTATTTTTGCAGTTCGCAAACTTGCTGATCAGCCCACCTATACCTGCCTACGTCATCCCTGCGGAACACCACTGGTCACACATCTCCGATCAGGATAGCACCCTTCCATGGCCAAGCCAATGTTGGATCCAAGCTGCCAGAGCTATGTGGATCCCATGTGCTTTAATCTTCTGGGAATTGGTTGAATGCTTTCTAAAGTCCATGTAGACATCATCTGGTGCCCTGCCCTGATTAATCATCAAGCTACCAGATCTCTCAGCAGCACTGCAATCCACTCATGTCTCATTTTAGTGCAGATAGGCGGCCATTCATGGTGCACAGGTGCCCATATGCTTACAGAGTCTGAAATCCAGTCATACACATACATCTTCCCACAGCCATACACATACATCTTTGTTAGAAAGAGCTCTAGGGGCTAGTGGAGTCAAGGGATATGGGGAGAAGGCAGGCACGGGTTAGTGATAGGGGACGATCAGCCAGGATCACAATGAATGGCGGTGCTGGCTCGAAGGGCCGAATGGCCTCCTCCTCCTATTTTCTATGTTTACAGGTTGTTCTGCTATAAACTAATAATTGCCTTCCGAAGAAACCTCACACTATAAAAAATTGCGTTATAAAAACAATTGCATAAATGGGGTTTAGGCGCTGGGCAGTTTCAAACTCGCAATAAAAGTTACTTTACCCACAGGATTTTCAAAAATAATGGTCTTTTCAATAGTGATAGGTTTATTTTTGTTGCTCAAGCTAGCAAAAGTGTAGGCTGTATGTCACATTGTTTAATAGAGTATGCTTCAATAGAAGCGATTGCTTGTCAGTTTCAATGGCCAACAGTAGTTAAAGTAGCAGCTGGATTCTTTAACTGGCAATGGTGTTTAGTTTATTATTGTCACGTCTACCGAGGTACAGTGAAAAGCTTTTTGTTGCGTGCTATCCAGTCTGTGAATTGACGATACATGACAACAAGCAAAGCTGTCCATACTATACAGTTACAGGACAAAGGGTATAATGTTTGGTGCAAGATAAAGTGCGGAGGTCAGCACTGCTCTCTGGCTGTTCAGAGGATGGTTCAGTTGCCTGATAACAGCTAGGAAAAAACTCCCTGAATCTGGAGGTGTGGATTTGCACACTTCTATACTTCTATACCTTGCAACATTTCAGAAAATTTAGACAGGTACATGGATAGGATCGGCGTAGAGGAAAGGGAAGGGGACACGCATGGGCCCCAGCTACGCCTGCCTCTTTGTCGGGTACGTCGAACAATCCTTGTTCTCGACGTACCAGGGCCCCATCCCCGACCTCTACCTCCGTTACATTGACGGCTGCTTTGGTGTCACCTCCTGCACACACACACAACTGACTGACTTCTTCCGTTTCAACACCAACTTCCATCCGGCACTCAAATACACTTGGACCATTTCCAATTCAACTTTAATGTCATTGCACAGATACAAGTGTGGGTACAACGAAATGCAGTTTAGTGACAGTACGAAGTGATAGCAATATATAGGTAAATACAGATAAATAAATACAGGTGTGGAAATCTATCGGCGGGACTCCGAGTTCAGCAGTGCGATGGTGTTATTGTAGAAGCTGCTCCTCATCCTGCTGGTGCGGGACCTGAGGCTCCTGTACCGCCTCCCCGATGGTAGGAGGGCAAACAGTCCATGGTTAGGGTGGGAGGGGTCCTTGATGATCTTCCCAGCCCGTCTCAGACACCGTTTTCGGTGGAGGGCATCCATGGCAGGGAGCGGGGCACCGATGATGTGCTGGGCGGTTTTCACCACCCGTTGTAGTGCCTTCCTGTCTGCTACGGTGCAACTGCTGTACCATACCGTAAAGCAGGTGGTCAGGATGCTTTCAATGGTGCATCGGTAGAAGTTGGTCAGGATCAGGGGGGACAGGTGGGCTTTTTTGAGCCTCCTCAGGAAGTAAAGGCGCTGCTGTGCCTTTTTGATCAGCTTGGAGGTGTTGAGGGACCAGGACAGATCCTCCGAGATGTGTACCCCGAGGAATTTGTAGTTGGAGACCCGCTCCACCTCAGTCCCGTTTATATGGATGGGGGTGTGTCTGCCCCCTCTGTTCTTCTGAAGTCGACAATGATTTCCTTCGTCTTCTGGGAGTTGAGGACGAGGTTGTTATCGGCACACCAGGTTGTCAGGTGCTGGACCTCCTCCCTGTAGGCTGACTCGTCGTTATCACTGATCAGTCCTACCACCGTGGTGTCGTCGGCAAATTTTATGATGGCGTTGGAGCCATACTTAGGGATGCAGTCATGGGTGAAGAGAGAGTAGAGGAGAGGGACTGAGCACACAGCCCTGTGGAACGCCAGTGTTCAGTGTTATAGTGGAGGAGGTGAGGTTGTTGATCCTAACAGACTGTGGTCTGTTAGTGAGGAAATCCAGTGTCCAATTGCAGAGGGAAGTGGAGATGCCAAGACCGCTGAGTTTGGTGATCAAGCTAGCGGGTATGACAGTGTTAAAGGCGGAGCTGAAGTCAATGAACAGCAGCCTGATGTAGGTGTTATTGCTGTCCAGGTGGGTCAGGGCAGAGTGTAGGGCCGCCGATATGGCGTCCTCTGTAGACCTATTGGTCCGGTAGGCAAACTGATGGGGGTCCAGTGCGGGGGGGAGGCTGGCTTTGAGGTGAGCCAAGATCAGCCGCTCGAAGCACTTGGCTATGACAGGGGTGAGTGCCACTGGTCGGAAATCGTTGAGACTCCCTGTCGCTGATTGTTTGGGCACTGGCACAATGGTAGATGTCTTGAGGCAGGTGGGGACGACACCCTGGGCCAGTGACAGATTGAAAATGTCAGTGAGGACCAGGGATAGTTGTCCAGCACATGCCCTGAGCACCCGCCCGGGGATTTCCGACATTTCCCTACCATTCCTTGACCTCACCATCTCCATTGCAGGGGATACAATCCTGACCGACATCCACTACAAACCCACTGACTCCCACGGCTACCTGGACTACTCTTCCTCCCACCCTGCTTCCTGTAAGGACTCCATCCCCTATTCCCAATTCCTCCGTCTACGCCACATCTGCTCCCAGGATGAGGTGTTCCACACCAGGTCATCACAAATGTCCTCATTCTTCAGAGAACGGGGATTCCCCTCCCCCACTATAGATGAGGCTCGCACCAGGGCCTCCTCCATACCTCGCAACACTGCCCTCTCTCCCCATTCCCCCACTCGCAACAAGGGCAGAGTCCCCCTGGTCCTCACCTTTCACCCCACCAGTCGGCAAATACAACACATAGTCCTCCGCCAGTTTCGCCACCTCCAACGTGACCCCTCCACCCGCCACATCTTCCCATCCTCACCCCCCCCGTCTGCCTTCCGCAAAAACCGCTCCCTCCGCAACTCCCTTGCCAATTCTTCCCTTCCCTCCCGCTCCACCCCTTCCCCGGGCACTTTCCCTTGCAACCACAAGAGATGCTACACTTGTCCCTGTACCTCCCCCCTCCACTCCTTTCAGGGACCCAAGCAGTCCTTCCAGGTCCGACAGAGGTTCACCTGCACCTCCTCCAACCTCATCTACTGCATCCCCTGCTCTAGATGCCAGCTGATCTATATCGGTGAGACCAAGCGGAGGCTTGGCGATCATTTCGCCGAACACCTCCGCTCGGTCCGCAATAACCAACCCGACCTCCCGGTGGCTCAGCACTTCAACTCCCCCTCCCATTCCGTATCCGACCTCTCAGTCCTGGGCCTCCTCCACGGCCAGAGTGAGCAACACCGCAAGTTGGAGGAACAGCACCTCATATTCCGCTTGGGGAGTCTGCATCCTCTTGGGTTGAACTTTGAATTTTCTCAATTCTGTTAACCCTGTCTCCCCCCTTCCCACCTCTCCCTCAGCCCTCAGGTCTTCTCCTCCCCTTTCCCCCCCCCCCCCCCCACCTCCCATCAGTCTGAAGAAGGGTTTCGGCCCGAAACGTTGCCTATCTCCTTCGCTCCTTAGATGCTGCTGCACCCGCTGAGTTTCTCCAGCTTTTTGTGTACCTCTCTAGGATTAGTGTAGAGGAATGTTGGACCGTAGGGCCTGTTTCCACACTATGACTCCATGACTCTTGCCTGATGGGAGAGGGGTGAAGAGAGAGTGACCAGGGTGAGACTGGTCCTTGATTATGCTGATGGCCTTACCGAGGCAGCGTGAAGTGTAGATGGGAGTCAGTGGATGGAGTCAGTGTTGGAATGCGTGATGGCTTGTGCTATGTCCACAATTCTGCAATTTCTTGTGATCTTGGATGGAGCTGATCCCAAACCAGGCTGTGATGCATCCCACTGTGCATCTGTCGAGGTTGGTGCGGGTTGCTGGGGACATGCTGAACTTCCTAAGCCCGAATTACAGTGGGAAGTTACATGGAAACGGTTTTATTTTCCCCTATACAATTTAAATCCGAGACAAAGACACAAAATCCTGGAGGAACTCGGTGGTAGCGCTGCTAATTCATCAGACCTGGGCTTGATCCTGACCTCGGGTGTTGAATGTGCAGAGTTTGCATGTTCTCCATGTGACCGCGTGGGTTTCTCCGGGTGCTCCTATTTCCTCCCACATTCCAAGGACGTGCAGGTTTGTAGGTCGGACAGAAAATATTGGAGTAAGTCGGCGGGCCAGGCAGCATCCTTGGAGGCCATGGATGGGTGCCATTTGAGTCGGGACCCACCTTCAGACTGATTGAAGGGGTGTGAGAAAAGAAAGCTGGAAGAATCCTAAATCCAAGACAGCTCTTTAGATAATAGACAATAGGTGCAGGAGTAGGCCATTCGGCCCTTCGAGCCAGCATCGCCATTCAATGTGATCATGGCTGATGTCAATTTACAAAGTAATTTTTAAATGGCTCTATGGTTCCCGATTGAAATTGCGTAATAATAAATGGGACTCGCGCAAAGAAATAGCATTCCCTAATTCTCCACTAACGTTATGTCCAACTTGCCTTCTAGAAACGTGTTGCGTTATAGCAGTACTTTGCATTGAAATATTTATGCAGCTTCTCTTTGAACACATTAATTGAACGTGCTTCCACAGATGCACCAGCCATTGCATTTGCTGTGAAGTCTATTTATTTTATTTTTGGTCCATTTGCCAGTTTAGAATATTTGATGTCCTCTTGTTCATGAGCCCTCCAGCCACATGGCGTTGCAGGCACCATCCCTCTGCCGAGTCTGCCTGTTGCCCCCGCACCTTCTACACATGCGCCTGTGGAAAACATTTTATCGGGTTGCATCACAGTGTGGTTTGGGAACGGCTCCATCCAAGACCGCAAGAAAATGCAGGGTCATGGATGCAGCTCAGACCATCAACCTCCCTTCCATTGACTCCATCTACGCTTCACGCTGCCTTGGCAAGGCCACCAGCATAATCGAGGATGAGTCTCACTTCGGACATTCCCTCTTATCCCCTCTCCCTTCAGGCACGGGTTATAGAAGTTTGAAAAAAGCACACCTCCAGATTCATGGACATTCGCAACACATCCCGGCTGTTATGAGGCAATTGAACCATCCTCTCACCAACTAGAGAGTGGACCTAACCACCATCTCCATTTCATTGGAGACACCCAGACTATCTTTAATCCGACCTTACTGGACTTTATCTTGCACTAAACAGGATATTATTCCCTTTATCCTGTATTGAACACTGTAATTATCTTCTGTAAATTGCAGGATAGAACGAGTGTATGGGTTATCGTTCGTTGGCACTGCCTTGGTGGGCTGAAGGACCTGTTTCATAAGTTTATAAGTTCCAGGAGCAGAATTGGGCCGTTCGACCCATCAAGTCCACTCCGCCATTCAATCATGGCTGATCTATCTTTCCCTCTCAACGCCATTCTCCAGTCTTCTCCCCGTAACCCCCGACACCCTCACTAATCTGTCAATCTCTGCTTTAAAAATATCCAGTGGCTTGGCCTCCACAATGAATGCCACACTGTCGATAAACTAAGTTAAACTAAACAAAGTGTACACGTCTGCTGATCATAAAATAACTTCCCCATACACCCGTTACCCAATGATGTCTGCCATTTTTTCTTTTGCTCCCATTTTGTACGTTACAAGGTAACGTGTCCTCTTGTTGCAGCTTTTAACATATAACCTGGAACAGTACAGCACAGAAATGGGTCCTTTGGCCCACAATGTTTGTAACAAACATGATGCCACAGCCAAGTTAATCTGGTCTCATCTGTTCGTACATGATCCATATCCTTCTATTCCCCGCACTTCTATATGTCTATCTGAAAGCCTTTTAAACGCTCCCCTCCCTCCTCTCTTTTCCTCCCTTTAGAAACATGAAACTCAGGAGTCATTCTCGCCTCCTCTCTCCATCCCCCTCCTCTCTCTCTCGCCCCCTCTTCCTCCCCTTATCGCATCTGCCCCCATCACCACCTCTATAATTGTGTGTTCCAGGCCTCCACCACTCTGCAATAATGCTTGTCCTGCACGTCTGAAGAAGGGTCTCGACCCGAAACGTCGCCTATCCAGTCTTTCTTCATAAGCAGTCCTGACATAGATGTGCTGCACCCCTCTATGATTTTCCTCTTCTCTCACCCCCTCTTCCCCTTTGTGCCCCCATACCCCTCTATAATTTCTCCACCACTCTGCAGCTTTCCTTCTTTAAAACATCTCCAGAACTTATTCCCTCTAACCTTATAGCTGCGCCCTCTAGTGTTGGATATTTCCACTCTTGGAAAATAATTGATTACTCGGCGATTTCCCTGGTTGTGTCGATTTCACTTTGACCTCAAGTCAAGTCAAGTCACTTTTATTTATATAGCACATTTAAAAAACAACTCTCGTTGGCCAAAGTGCTTTACATTGGTATAAGAATAGTATGGCAAACAACAGTGGTACATAGCGTAAATACAAACATCACTACACACATATAGCCCTCGCTCACAGTACGTCAACAAAGGCTTGGGAGTAGAGATGAGTTTTTAGTCGCGACTTAAAGGAGTGGATGGAGGGGGCAGTTCTGATGGGAAGAGGGATGCTGTTCCACAGTCTAGTAAAGGCCCAATAAAGAACTTCAAACTCCATCCGCGCAGTGTCTCCCAGCCATCTTTCCAAGAGGGGCTCTGGGTGATTTGGGATCATTTACACCCTCACCCCTTACACCCTCCCACCATTCCCCCCCCCCACCTATCTCTTACCCCCTTCCTTTCATCCCCCACATCTTCCCTCTTCCCCCACCCTCCATAACACCCTCCTCTCTTCGCCCTCCTCTGACTGTCTGTCTCTCCCTCTCTCCTCCCTCCTCTTACCCGTCCTCTTTCATCCACTCCTCTCTCCCCTTCTCCTCTCTCCCTCTCTCTACCTCTCTCCCTCCTCCCTCTCTCATCTCTCCTCTCTCTCCCATCTCTCCCTCCCTTCTCTCCCCCACTCTCCCTTCATCCTCTCTCTCCATCCCCCCTCTTTCTCTCTTCCTCCTCTCCGCTCTCTAACTCCCCTCCTCCCTCTAACTCCCCTCTTCTCTCTTCCTCCCCTCCTACCCCTCTCCCCTCACTCTCTTCCTGCCCCTCCCCATTTAGTCCTCTCCCCTTCTCTCTCCCTCCACCTCCTTTCGCTCCTCTCCTCTCTTTTCCTCCCCTACCCCTCTCTCTCTCCCTCCTCTCTCTCCTCCCCTCGCTCTCTCTTCCTCCTCTCCCCCCTCCACTCTCTAACTCCCCTCCTCTCTCCCCCACCCCTCTCACTCTCTTGCTGCCCCCCTTCGCCCTCTCCCCTCCCTTCTCTCCCTCCCCTCTCCTTTCTCTCCTCTCTCCTCCCCTCTCTTTTTCTCCCTTTCCTCTCTCTCTCTCCCACCCTCTCCTTCTCTCTCTCTCTCTCTCTCTCTCTCTCCATCCCTCCTCTCTCTGTCTCTGTCTCTCTCTCGCCCCCTCTCCCTCCCCTCCTCTCGCTCCCTCCCTGGCCGTGAAGTTATTCAGGAAGCTGTGGATCCCCCTGGCCCTGCAGCACCGCCAGCGAGCAATTAGCGAGGCGTCAGCTCGGTGAGAAGCTGGGTCATGTGCCTGACAGCTGGCGACCGGCTCCCCTCAATATCACTGGGGAATGACATTACACATTCCTCATCTGCAGACACCCAGCCGATGGATTTCATGCCCAAGATAATACACACCAGTAGTAAAGCTGCGGTAGTGGCGTCGGCCGCCTCACTGTTCTACTGAAACCTCGTCGTGCAGCATGTTTCTAACCCCGTCGTGACTGGCACGTACATAGTGGGCAGCTGGAGCGTTTTCCACCCTTTCTACTCTCTGTCTCCACTACCCGAAACGAATGAAGAAAATGCTGTTTATTTTTTTGTTTAATTTGAAATAAAATGGTGATCACAAGAGATAGTAGAATTAAGCCATTCGGCCCATCAAGTCCACCACACCATTCAACCGTGGCTGATCTATCTCTCGCTCCTAACCCCATTCTCCTGCCTTCTCCCCACAACCTCTATTTTTATTTTGTTTTTTGTAACTTTTATTTTGTTAGAATTCAGTTTCACAACCTACTTTGTGGTCATGTTGTTCCTTTCCTCTCCTTAGCTTAGAATATTATTGTCACGTGTACAGAAGTTTCAGTGAAAAGCTTTTTGTTGAGTGTGAAAAGACTATAGATGATTACAGAAGGGTTGAAGAAGGGTTTCGGCCCGAAATGTTACCCATCTCCTTCGCTCCATAGATGCTGCTGCACCCGCTGTGTTTCTCCAGCATTTTGTGTATCATAGATGATTACAATCTAGATGTCTAGAGGTACAGGGTAAAGGGTAAAGCATTTAGTGCAAGATAAAGTCTGAAGAAGGGTCTCAACCCGAAATGTCACCCATTCCTTCTCTCCAGAGATGCTGCCTGTCCCGTTGAGTCATTCCAGCATTTTGTGTCTATCTCCGATTAAAGATAGTTGGAAGGTCTCCAGTGAGGTAGATGGGAGATCAGGTTGACGAGTGCTGGCAACAAAGCATCCCTCCCCGAGAATCTAGCCTCTCTGCACAGTGCAATCATCTTTAATCTACATATAGATTGGGCCAGCCAAATTGGTAGCAGCAGTGAGGAAGAGGATTTCCTGGAATGTATACGGGATGGGTTTTTAAACCAATATGTAGAAGAACCGACTAGAGGGCAGCCATCCTAGACTGGGTATTGCGTAATGCGGAAGGATCAGTTAGCGATCTTGTTGTGCAGACTCCCTTGGGCAACAGTGAGCATAATATGGTGGAATTCTGCATTATGATGGAAAGTGACACGGTCAATTCAGAGACGAGGGTCCTGAACTTAACGAAAGGAGACTTTGAAGGTATGACTTGGATAGGTTGGGTGAGTGGGCAGATGCTTGGCAGATGCAGTTTAATGTGGATAAATGTAAGGTTATCCATACGGTGGCAAGAACAGGAAGGCTGATAATTATCTTAAAGGTGTCAGATTAGGAAAAGGGGAGGTGCAACCAGACCTGGGTGTGCTTGTGCATCAGTCACTGAAAGTAAGCATGCAGGTACCGCAGGCAGTGAGGAAAGCTAATGGCCTGTTGGCCATCGTTGCGACGTCGCGAGAGGACTGATGACTGCAAGAGGGCCGGGGCTGGGAACTGAATATTCAAGGGAAAACCTCCTATCGAAAAGGCAAACAGGTGGGCAGAGGGGGTGGGGTTGCCCTGTTGATGAGGAATTAAATTCAGTGCCTTGCAAGGGGTGACATTGAAACAGGAGATGTGGAGATGTCAGTATGGATAGAACTAAGGAATTGTAAGGGTAAAAAGGCCCTAATGGGACTAATCTACAGGGCCCCAAACAGTAGCCTGGACATAGGGCTCAAAGTTGAATCAGGAGTTAAAATTGGCATGTGGTAAAAGTAATGCTGTGGTTGTTATGGGGTCTCAGCCCCATTTGGGGTTAGCAATGGTGTTAGACAAGGGGGAATTTTATCCCCAGTCCTTTTTAATCTATATATTGATGATCTGTCTAAACAATTGAAAGCCTGTAACACTGGGTGCGTGATTGGTAATATTCTAGTGAACCATATTATGTATGCAGATGATCTTGTGGTCTTTACTCCATCTAGCGCTGGTCTCCAGCAGCTCCTTACTGCATGTTCCGTGTATGGTGTGGAACATGACATTAAATATAATGCTAGTAAGAGTGCTGTTATGGTCTGTAGAACCAAAGAGGATAAAAGCCTAAAATATCCTGATTTTAAATTGTCTGACAACAATCTTAGTGTCTGTAATAAGATAAAATATCTAGGGCATATTATTACAGAACAAATGACAGATGATGAGGATATTTATAGGCAATGACGCATGCTGTATATACAGGTGAATATCCTCTTGCGTAAATTTGGTGCGTGTGCAGATGTGGTGAAGATGTCACTATTTAGAGCATAAACATAAGCACTATATAGAGCATACTGCACACCCCTCTACACTACGCACCTGTGGTCGAATTATTTAAAGACAAGTATGCAGAGACTAAAGGTTGCATATAACGATGCCATGAGAACACTGCTAAGGCAACCAAGATGGTGTAGTGCCAGTAATATGTTTGTGGCTGCAGGAGTCAGTACTCTAGAAGCTATCCTAAGACAACACATGTATGATTCATTTGCAGGATAAATGACTCTAAAAATGAGCTTATTGTGGCCTTGACAAACATAAGGGTTAGCACTACACGCTACGAATCCCAGTTGTGGAGACACTGGTATCGTTGTCTCGTTGTACGACATTGATCATTTTTTACTCTGGATTTTTAACTTAAGTAATGTGTTTTTTGTTTTTTTTTAAAATATAAATCATGATGTTTTTATGTGATTTACCATGATTTTATATATATTTATGATATTTGTGATGCAATGCATTTTTTTTTATTTTTAATTTTTTAATATAATGTTGCCCCGTCTGGACCTTGAGTCTGTAATAAAGTTATTATTATTATTATTATTTATGGGAGATTTCAACATGCAGGTAGACTGGGAAAATCAGGTTGGTACTGGACCCCAAGAAAGGGACTTTGTAGAGTGCTGTTGTGATGGATTATTTGAACAGCTTGTATTGGAGCCTACCAAGGAGAAGGCAATTCTGGATTTAGTGTTATGTAATGAACCGGATTTGATAAAGGACCTCGAGGTTAATGAGCCATTAGGAGGCAGTGACCATAACATGGTCAGGTTTAATCTACAATTGCAGAGGGAGAAGAGTAGATCGGAGGTGTCAGTGTTGCAGTTGAATAAAGGGGACTATGGGGCCGTGAGGGAGGAGCTGGCCAAAGTTGACTGGAAAGATACACTAGCAGGGATGACAGTGGAACAAAAATGGCAGGTGTTTCTAGGAGTAATACAGAAGGTGCAGGATCAGTTCATTCCTAGGAGAAAGAAAGATTTCAAGGGGAGAATGGGACAACCACGCCTGACAAGGGACGTCAGAGACAGTATAAAAATTAAAGCAAAGAAGTACAACGTAGCAAAGATGAGCGGGAAGCAAGAGGATTGGGTAATGTTTAAAGAACAACAGAAGATAACTAAAAAGACAATACGGGGAGAAAAGATGAGGTACGAAGGTAAGCTAGCCAAGAATATAAAGCAGGATAGTAAAAGCTTCTTTAGGTATGTGAAGAGGAAAAAATTAGTTAAGACCAAAGTTGGACCCTTGAAGACTGAAAAAGGTGAATTTATTATGGGGAACAAGGACATGGCAGATGAGTTGAACAGGTACTTTGGATCTGTCTTCACTAAGGAGGACACAAACAATCTTCCTGATATACTAGTGGCCAGAGGATCTGGGGTGACGGAGGAACTGAAGGAAATCCACATTAGGCAGGAAATGGTGCTGGGTAGACTGATGGGACTGAAGGCTGATAAATTCCCAGGGCCTGATGGTCTGCATCCCAGGGTACTTAAGGAAGTGGCTCTAGAAATCGTGGATGCAAATTGGTGATAATTTTCCAATGTTCTATAGACTCAGGATCAGTTCCTGTGGATTGGAGGGTAGCTAATGTTATCCCACTTTTTAAGAAAGACGGGAGAGAGAAAACGGGTAATTATAGACCAGTTAGCCTGACATCGGTGGTGGGGAAGATGCTATAGTCAATTATAAAAGATGAAATAGCGGCACATTTGGATAGCAGTAACAGGGTCGGTCCAAGTCAGCATGGATTTACAAAGGGGAAATCTTCTGGAATTTTTTGAAGATGTAACGAGGAAAATGGACAAGGGAGAGCCAGTGGATGTAGTGTACCTGGACTTTCAGAAAGCATTTGATAAGGTCCCACATAGGAGATTAGTGGGCAAAATTAGGGCACATGGTATTGGGGGTAGTGCTGACATGGATAGAGAAGTGGTTGGCAGACAGGAAACAAAGAGTAGGGATTAACGGGTCCCTTTCAGAATGGCAGGCAGTGACTAGTACCGCAAGGCTCGTTGCTGGGACCGCAGCTATTTACAATATATATCAATGATTTGGATGAAGGGATTCAAAGTAACATTAGCAAATTTGCAGATGACACAAAGCTGGGTGGCAGTGTGAACTGTGAGGAGGATGCTATGAGAATGCAGGGTGACTTGGACAGGTTGGGGGAGTGGGCAGATGCATGGCAGATAAAGTTCAATGCGGATAAATGTGAAGTTATCCACTTACTATCTAAATGGCGTCAAGTTGGGAAAAGGGGAAGTACAACGGGTTCTGGGGGTCCTTGTACATGTCTATGAAAGTAAGCATGCAGGTACAGCAGGCAGTGAAGAAAGCGAATAGCATGTTGGCCTTTATAACAAGAGGAATCGAATATAGGAGCAAAGAGATCCTTCTGCAGTTGTACAGGGCCCTAGTGAGACCATACCTGGAGTATTTGTCCCCTAATTTGTGGAAGAACATTCTTGCCAGAACTAGGGGTCACAGTTTAAGATTAAGGGGTAGGCCATTTAGGACTGAGATGAGGAGAAATGTATTCACCCAGGGGGTTGTGAATCTGTGAAATTCTCTGCCACAGAGGGCAGTGGAGGCCAATTCACTAGATGTTTTCAAGGGAGAGTTAAATTTAGCTCAAGGCTAAAGGAACCAAGGTATATGGGGAAAAGGCAGGAACAGGGTACTGATTTTAGATGGTCAACCATGATCATATCGAATGGTGGTGCTGGCTCGAAGGGCCGAATGGCCTACTCCTGCACCTATGTTTCTATGTTAGTGGCGTAGCGGTAGAGTTTGTTCTGTACTCTGGATCTTCCCCTTTGCTCTCCCTATTGTACTTGAGTTTGACTGGATTGTACTGATGTAGCCTATCTGATCAGTTTGGACAGCATGCAGTACAAAGCTTTCCACTCTACCTCGGTACTCCTGGCATGTAGGGCAGCAACGAAGGTCCTCCACTCAGCAGTGTTGATTCCTTCAGTTGCTGTTTTTGTTTTACGTAACACATTTGTTTTTCGAGACAGGGTTTGTTAGCTCTGTGCTCAACCTCCAACCTGGAGGACCAGTGGATCGCTCTTCGTCTCGCCTCTACCCGTCGACCTGTCCAGCATGGGAGACCCTAACAGGAGACGAATCTCCCGCTGGCATAGCTCTAGGGGTCACTGAGACACACAAGCTCCCCGACCACAACAAGGTTGTAATCCAACGGGGAGGTACCTTGGTACACGTGACAATAATAGACCCAAACATCTGGCATCCACCGTTGACAAATGCTTTGAGAGGCCGATTACTGTGAACATCAACTCCAGCTTCCCAGATAGTATTGATACGGATGAACGGTCTGAACCTTTTTCAACGGGATGGAAAAATCGAATAGTAAGCATGCAGGTACAGCAGGCAGTGACGAATGGCCTTCATACCAAGAGGAGTTGAGTATAGGAGCAAAGAAGTCCTTCTGCAGTTGTACAGTAACAGGGCCCTGGCGATACCACACATGGAGTATTGTGTGCAGTTTTGGTCTCCAAATTTGAGGAAGGATATTCTTGCTATTGAGTTTATATGCCATGTAGGTTTATAAGGTTAATTCCCGGGACGGCGGGACTGCAATACGTTGAAAGAATGGAGCGACTGGTCTTGTATACACTGGAATTTAGAAGGATGAGAAGGGATAAGATTATTAAGGGATTGGACACGCTGGAGGCAGGAAACATGTTCCCGATGTTGGGGAAGTTCAGAACCAGGCGTCACAGTTTAAGAATAAGGGGGAGGCCATTTAGAACGGAGATGAGGAAAAACCTTTTCACCCTGAGAGATGAGAATCTGTGGAATTCTTTGTCTCAGATGGCAGTGGAGGCCGATTCTCTGGATACTTTCAAGAAAGAGTTAGATAGAGCTCTTAAAGAGAGCGGAGTCAAGGGATATGGGAAGAAGGCAGGAACGGGATCCTGATTGTGGATGATCAGCCATGATCACATTGAATGGCGGTGCTGGCTCGGAGGGCCGCCTGGCCTACTCCTGCACCTATTGTCTACTGTCCATTGTCTATTGTAAAGGGCACAGCTTCAAGGTGAGAGGGGCACATTTTAAAGGAAATGTGCGGGACTAACTGTGCGGCCAAAATTCTGCCCCAGCTCCAAATACACGTTTGAAGATGATGCCACCGTAAAGGGCCAGAGCTTGAACAATGACAAGACTGGAATATAGGCGGGAGATCAAGAGCCTCGTACCATGGTGTCAAGACAACAATCCTTCCGTCAATATCGGCAAGACAAAAGAGCAGGTCGTCGACTCAGGAAGCGAGGTTGTGAACACGGCCCAGTCAGCACCAATGGTGAGAGCTTCAGGTTTCCAGGTGTAAATATCGGCAGCTCTTTGTCCCGGTTAGAGTTTAGTTTAGAGATGCAGCATGGAAACAGGTCCTTCGGCCCACCGAGTCCACGCCGACCAGCGTTCCCCCCACACTGACACTATCCTACACACACTAGGGATAATTTACAAATATACCAAGGCTATTAACCTACAAACATGTACATCTTTAGCCGGAGAAAACGCATGCACAGGGAGATTGTTCAAACTCCATCCAGACAGCACCCGTAGTCAAGATCTCTGAAATGCAGCAACTCTATGCACTACCAACACAACGAATCCTCTGGTAATAGGAATTTCTTTTCACATGCTGAGGGAAATTTGCGAGTCCTGGCAACGTCTTCGTAAATCTTCTCTGCACCCTGGTTTCCAGGTTGACAACATCTTTCCTATGACAGGGTGACCCAAAGCTGGACTGAACTCTCATTCACGTTGTTTTGCTGTTCAGGTCATTTCTGTACTTTGTCAAATCTTGGTCAGACTGCTGAAATGTCAGGCACATGCTAAAATATGTTGTGATGAGTCGATGCATTTCCAAGCACTGTCTTCAGGAAATCCTCGGGCCCTTTGAAGAGGCATCTCACTTTATAGAGCTGGAAACGCTTGAAGACAAATTTAATATCCAAGGAGAAGAAAAATACACACACACACACATATTCCTTTGCAAAATATGCTAATCCAGCAATTTTTTTTCAGAAAATTGAAAAGTTTTATGATTCGACCCATTTCTTAATATGCTGCTGTTTAAATCTTCATTCAGCACAAAACAGGGAACGAAAATTGGTGATGTGCCATAAAGTCGTAAACTAAGGAGCTCGCTGCAAGGGAATTGGAGTGTGGATTTTCTGGGCCCAAGCAACATAGACACATAGCAAATAGGTGCAGGAGGAGGCCATTCAGCCCTTCGAGCCAGCACCGCCATTCATTGTGATCATGGCTGATCGTCCGCTTATCAATAACCTGTGCCTGCCTTCCCCCCATATCCCTAGATTCCATTAGCCCCTAGAGCTCGATCTAACTCTCTCTTAAATCCATTCAGTGATTTGGCCTCCACTGCCCTCTGTGGCAGGGAATTCCATAAATTCACAACTCTCTGGGTAAAAAAGTTTTTTCTCACCTTAGTCTTAAATGGCCTCCCCTTTATTCTAAGACTGTGGCCCATGGTTCTGGACTCGCCCAACATTGGGAACATTTTTCCTGCATCTAGCTTGTCCAGTCCTTTTATAATTTTATATGTTTCTATAAGATCCCCCCCAAATCCTTCCAGTGAATACATACCTAGTCTTTTCAATCTTTCCTCATATGACAGTCTCGCCATCCCAGGGATCAATCTCGTGAACCTACGCTGCACTGCCTCAATCACAAGGATGTCATTCCTCAAATTAGGAGACCAAAACTATACACAATACTCCAGATGTGGTCTTACCATAGCCCTATACAACTGCAGAAGAACCTCTCTATTCCTATACTGAAATCCTCTTGTTATGAAGGCCAACATTCCATTAGCTTTCTTCACTGCCTGCTGTACCTGCACGCCAACTTTCAGTGACCGGTGTACAAGGACACCCAGGTCTCGCTGTACCTCCCCCTTACCTAACCTAACCCTGTTGAGATAATAATCTGTCCCCTTCTTTTTGCCGCCAAAGTGGATAACCTCACATTTGCCTAACATCCTCTTCACAGTTCACACTGCCACCCAGCTTTGTGTCATCCGCAAACTTGCTAGTGTTGCTCCTAATTCCCTCCAAATCATTAATATATATGATAAACAGTTGTGGCCCCAACACCGAGCCTTGCGGCACTCCACTCGCCACTGCCTGCCATTCTGAAAAGGACCCGTTCACTCCTACTCTTTGCTTCCGGTCTGCCAACCAATTTTCTCTCCATGTCAACACCCTACCCCCAATACCATGTGCTCTAATTTTAGTCACCAGTCTCCCGTGCGGGACCTTATCAAAGGCTTTCTGAAAGTCTAGATACACTACATCCACTGGCACCCCTTCATCCATTTTACTTGTCACATCCTCAAAAAATTCCAGAAGATTAGTCAAGCATGATTTCCCTTTCATAAATCCATGTTGACTTGGACTAATCCTTTTACTGCTATCCAAATGCCCCATTATTACCTCTTTAATAATTGACTCCAGCATCTTTCCCACCACCGAAGTCAGGCTAACTGGTCTGTAATTCCCCGTTTTCTCTCTCGCTCCTTTCTTGAAAAGTGGGATAACATTAGCTATCCTCCAATCCACAGGGACTGATCCTGAATCTATTGAACATTGGAAAATGATCACCAATGTGTCCACTATTTCTAGAGCCACCTCCCTGAGGACCCTGGGATGCAGACCATCAGGCCCAGGGGATTTATCATCCTTCAGTCCCATTAGCCTACCCAATACTATTTCTCGCCTAATGAAAATTTATTTCAGTTCCTCTACCCCCTTAGATCCTCTGCCCTCCAGTACATCTGGGAGATTGTTTGTGTTCTCCTTAGTGAAGACGGATTCAAAGTACCTATTCAACTCTCTGCCATTTCCTTGTTGCCCATAATTATTTCAAGCTTATTGTCTAGCTTCAAGGGACTCACATTTGACTTTGCTACTCTTTTTCCCTTAACATATCTAAAGAAGCTTTTACTGTCCTTCTTTATATTCCTGGCCAGCTTCCCCTCGTACTTCATCTTTTCAGCCCATATTGCCGAATTGCCATTGCCATGTTTTGTTTCCTTCTGTTGTCCTATGAAAGTTTCCCAATCCTCTGGCTTCCAGCTACTCTTTGCTGTGTTATACATCTTTTCTTTTAGTTTTATTCTATCCCTAACTTCTCTTGTCAGCCACGGTTGCCTCCTACTCCCCTTAGAATCTTTCTTCCTTTTTGGGATGAAATGATCCTGCGTCTTCCGGATTATGCCCAGAAATTCCAGCCATTGCTGTTCCACCGTCATTTCTGCTAGGATCCCTTTCCAGTCTTACCTCTCATGCCTTCATAGTCCCTTTGTTCAACTGCATCACTGCCACTTCCGATTTAAAGTTCTCCTTCTCAAATCCCCGTTTATGTTGTGCTGCGCAGAGGGTGTGAAGTGGTGATTGGAGGGGGGTGGGTGTAGAAAGGTACAGTCTTTGCAGACTGAGGTTAGGCTTTGAGCGGGTGTGAAGTGTTGGGGTGGGAAAAGGTCCAGTTTTTTCAAACTGGAGTCTTGCCTTAAGTAGAAACACAGAATAGAATAGAATAGTTTCTTTATTGTCATTGTAACATGAACGATGTACAACAAAATTTAAATACATAGAAACATAGAAAATAGGTGCAGGAGGAGGCCATTCGGCCCTTCGAGCCAGCACCGCCATTCATTGTGATCATGGCTGATCGTCCGATATTAATAACCCGTGCCTGCCTTCTCCCCATATCCCTTGACCACTAGCCCCAAGAGCTCTATCCAACTCTCTCTTAAATCCATCCAGTGATTTGGCCTCCACTGCCCTCTGTGGCAGTGAATTCCATAAATTCACAACTCTCTGAGTAAAAAGGTTTTTTCTCACCTCAGTCTTAAATGACCTCCCCTTTATTCTAAGACTGTGGCCCCTGGTTTTGGACTCACCCAACATTGGGAACATTTGGGAACATTGGGAACAGTAGGTGTGAAGCAGTGAATGGGAAGGAGAGGGTGCAGGGTCCATTCTTTACAGACTGGGGTCCGGCTGTGTTGGTTTGGGGGGGGGGGGGGGGGGAGGGGGGTACCAGGGTTGCATTTCTGATTTTCAAACCTGCAGTAAAACTGTTGGTCATTGGTCAGCTGACGATTGTCCAAAGAGCGAGGGGCTTTCCTCTTGCAGCTGGTAATTTCTTGCAAGCCTTTCCAAACTGAAGAAGAGTCACTAGCTGAGAGCTTGCTCCTCAACTTCTCAGAGTACCTTTCCTTGGCAGCTCCACTTCCTCTTCTCAGCTTGTACTTGGCCTGCCTGTAGAGGTCTGCATCCCCGCTCCTGTAGGCCTCCTCTTTAGACCGTCGGAGCTGTCTGAGTTCTGCAGTGAACCAGGGCTTGTTGTTGTTGAACCATGTTGAGTAACCATAAATAGATCGAGTCTTTTGCCTAGAGTAGGGGAATCGAGCCAGAGGACGTACGTTTAAGGTGAGGGGGGAGGTTTAGAGGGATCGGGTCCAAACGCAGGCAGATGGGGCTTGTATAGATGGAGTATGTTGGTCGGTGTGAGAAAGCTGGGCTGAAGGGCCTGTTTCCATGCTGTATGACTCCATGACAAGGTGGAAAAGACCACCAGGGTCGTCGGGGAGATGGCAGCCCTGCCGGCAGTCTGTTCGTTTTTTTTCATCTTTTTTATATTTTTAACGTTTGTTAAAAGTTTGTTTTAATGTAATTCGGTTTGTTTTATGTGGGGGGGGGGGGGGGATCACATTCTCCGGGCTCTGCGGCCTACCACTGCTGGAGCTGGAGGCCTCCTCAGTCTGTCGTGAGCCCCACCGCGGGGTGCAGACTTAATATCGGAGCGGATCCCTTGCCTGGGATCACTCCCACCGTGGCCTGCGGACTTACCATCAAGGGCTCGCAGTCTCAGGAAAGGGTAGTCGGGAGCTCCAATGCCGCAGAAGGTTCGACCAGCCCCGACGCGAGGTTCGATCGCCCGGCGCGGGGGAGCTGACAACCCCCGATGCGGGAGCTGAATGCCTCGACGCGGAGGGCCCAAATGCCGCCGGCAACGGGAGCCAAGACCGTCCCGTCAACGGAGGGCTTGACGCCCCCGACCGAGGAAGAACAAAAGGAAGGACTTTATTTCGCCTTCCATCACAGTGAGGAATGTGTAGGAGCACTGTGGTGGATGTTCATGTTAAAATATGAATGCCTCGCCAGCGGGCACGACCTCCCATGGCCAACCTGGAAGACCCTCAACAGATTACGAGTGGAGCAGGGGAGGTGCAAAGCACTTATGAAAGCATGGAACAACCAGGCAGAAGGCACATGCAGCTGTGGGGCAGTACAGACAATGTCCCACCTACTGGAGTGTGACGACGCCCCCCAGTGCAGCCCCCAGGACCTGGCTGAACCGACCCGACCAGCTGTGCCCTGCGCCAGATACTGGCAGAACCACATCTGAGATTGCAACGGACTGGAAGAAGATGTTAAATATGTTTTTGAATCTGTTGCTTTTAATTGTATGACTGACCTGGCCCAGTGAAATTCCTCGTATGTTGCAAAACACACTTGGTGAATAAAATCTGATTCTGATTCTGATTCTGAAATGTGACTTCGTGTGAAGCAGAGTAGCCCAGAGTCACCCTCTATCGGGACAGAAAGAGAGAGCGGTAGAGTTGCTGCCTCACAACCCAGTCACCCAGATTTTAAGTTTTAAGTTTTTACGTTTACATTTATTGTCACATGCACCAATTGGTACAGCGAGATTGGGTTGCCACACAGCCATACAAATAAAAACTAACGCAACACACGATAGAATTTAACATGAACATCCCCACGCAGCGGAATCAATGTTTCCCACAGTGAGGGAAGGCAATAAAAGTTCAGCCATCTTCCTCTATGTTTACCCGTGGTTGGGGCCTATCGAGGCCTCCGCAGTCGCTGCTACGGCGGCCACGATGTTCAGGCCCCCTCGCCGGATGATGGTACTCCGGCCTTGGAGAAACACTCTCAGCGGATTGGAGTTCCGAATCGGCCGCTTCCCACCGGAGACTGCGGCTCCCGAAGTCCACAGGCCGAGCTGGGCGGAGCTCCAACACTGGCGACCTCGGCGAAAGGATCCCAGGGCCCGGCGTTGTTAAAGTCAGCGCCACCCGCGGCTGGAAGCTCCGCACACCACAGCTCCACGGTGTTCAAGTCGGCAGTCCCAGCACTCCGGAGCTCCAACACGGCGAACCCGGTAAGGCATCGCCCGCTCCGCGAGGGTACTTCAGTGCTGCCCCGGTCTGGCAGGAAAGGCCGCGCCAATCCAGGTGGGAGGCTTGGAGGACACACGCATCCTCGACCAGGTAGTGACTGAGAAAAACAGTTTCTCCCTTCCCCCCCGTACCCCCAAACCCCCACATAAAAAGTCTAAAGACCTCCACAACAAAACGTTTGACAGACTAAACAATTAAAAAAAGAATGAAAGGACGAAGAGCTGCAGGCGAGGCTGCCGTACTCAGCGGCGCCCTGACTCCACGCCCTGACTCCACGCCCTGACCATGCGGCCTGACTCCACGCCCTGACTCCACGCCCTGACTCCACGCCCTGACTCCACGCCCTGACTCCACGCCCTGACTCCACGCCCTGACTCCACGCCCTGACCATGCGGCCCTGACTCCACGCCCTGACTCCACGCCCTGACCATGCGGCCCTGACTCCACGCCCTGACTCCACGCCCTGACTCCACGCCCTGACTCCACGCCCTGACTCCACGCCCTGACTCCACGCCCTGACTCCACGCCCTGACTCCACGCCCTGACTCCACGCCCTGACCATGCGGCCCTGACTCCACGCCCTGACTCCACGCCCTGACTCCACGCCCTGACTCCACGCCCTGACTCCACGCCCTGACTCCACGCCCTGACTCCACGCCCTGACTCCACGCCCTGACTCCACGCCCTGACTCCACGCCCTGACCATGCGATCCTGACTCCACGCCCTGACTCCACGCCCTGACTCCACGCCCTGACTCCACGCCCTGACTCCACGCCCTGACTCCACGCCCTGACTCCACGCCCTGACTCCACGCCCTGACTCCACGCCCTGACCATGCGATCCTGACTACAGGTGCTGTCTTCGCGGAGATCGCGTGGGTTTTCTCCGGGTGCTCCGGTTTCCTCCCCCACTCCAAAGGCATGCAGGTTTGTAGGTTAATTGGCTTATGTAAATTGCCCCTGGTGCATTGGATGTGAAGTGGGATAACGTAGGTCTAGTGTGCGGGTGTTTGATGCTTGACACGGACTCAGTGAGCTATAGGGCCTGTTTCTACACTATATCTCTAAAACCTATAGAGCAGGGGGCGTGGAATGGAAATAGTGGTGTTGAAACAGCTGGTTGAAAATTGCTTGGCTGCCGTGTGGAGGTCATTCTTTCAGAATAGGTCGCAATGCCCCGCTACGGAGACGTCCCAATCAGACATGGCCCGACCCGCCAATGGTGATGAATAAACAAGGAACTGCAGATGCCAGTTTACAAAAAAAGACGCAAAGTGCTGGAGATCCTTATTCAGACTGAGTTGCCTCCTGAGTTACTCCAGCACTTTGTGTCTTCAGATGGTGATGTTACCATCTCAAACCCATCATGTCCCGTCAACATCAAACCCTATTCATTTTGGTCATTGCTGGTTTGATTGCCATTCCCTAACTGCCTGGGTTCTGAAAGAGGTAGGTGCAGATATTGCAGTGGCATCTGTAGTGGTCTTTCGAGAATCACTAGAATCAGAATTACTAGAATGGGGAATGGTTTGGTTTAGTTTAGTTTAGTTTAGAGTAACAGCGCGGAAACCGCGCCAACCAGCGATCCCCGCACATTAACACTCCCCTACACACACTAGGGACAATTTTACATTTATACCAAGCCAATTAACCTACAAACCTGTAGGTATTTGGAGTGTGGGAGGAAACCAGGTCATGGGGAGAAAGTACAAACTCCGTACAGACAGCACCCCTAGTCAGGATCGAACCCAGGTTTCTGGTGATGTCAGGCAGCTACTCTACCGCTGCGCCAGCGTGCCACTAGAGGACTGGAAAATTACAAATGTAACTCAATTATTTAAGAAGGGAACGAGGCAAAAGAAAGGAAATTGTAGACCAGTTTAGTCTGACTTCTGCGGTTGGTAAATTTATAGTCCATTATTAAGGATGAGGTTTCGGGGTACTTGGAAGCACATGTTAAAATAAGCTGGTCAGCATGGTTTTGTTAAAGGGAGATCATGCCTGATCTGTTGGAGGTTCTCTAGGAGGTAACACGCAGGATAGGCGGAGGAGAGTCCGCGGACGTTGTTTATTTGGATTTTCAGAAGGCCTTTGAAAAGGTGCCAGGAGGCTGTTAAACAAGATAGAAACCCTTGGTATTGGCAAGGTACAGTCATGGATAGAAGTGTGTAGGAAGGAACTACAGATGCTGGTTCAAACCGAAGATGGACACAACCATTTGGATTTTGTATCTCTGGAGCAGCATCGCTGGAGAGAAGGAATGGGTGAATTTTTGGGTCGAGTCTGAGGAAGGGTCTCGACCCGAAACGTCTCCCTTCTCTCTAGAGATGTTGCTTGTCCCGCTGAGTTACTCCAGCTTGTTGTGTCAATCTTCGGCATGGATAGAAGATCGTCTGGCAAATAATGGGATAGAAACATAGAAACGTAGAAACTAGGTGCAGGAGGAGGCCATTCGGCCCTTCGAGCCAGCCCCGCCATTCATTGTCATCATGGCTGATTGTCCCCTATCAATAACTCTTGCCTGCCTTCTCCCCATATCCCTTGACTCCTCTAGCCCCTAGAGCGCTATCTAATTCTCTCTTAAATCCATCCAGTGACTTGGCCTCCACTGCCCTCTGTGGCAGGGAATTCCATAAATTCACAACTCTCTGGGTGAAAAAGTTTTTTCTCACCTCAGTCTTAAATGACCTCCCCTTTATTCTAAGACTGTGGCCCCTGGTTCTGGATTAAAGGGGGCCTTTTCTGGTTGGCGGCCAGTGACTAGTGGTGTTCCGCATGGATCCATTTTGGGGCCGCTGCTTTTCACTTAATATGTTAATGGTTGGCTGAGGGGATTGATGGCTTTGTGGCAAGTTTGCGGATGACATGAGGATAGGTGGAGGGGCAGGTAATGCTGAGGAAGCAGGGAGTTTGCAGAAGCACTTGGACAGGTTGGGAGAGTGGGCAGAGAACTGGCAAATGGAACAGAGTGTAGCAAAGTGTGGAATCATGCACTTTGGTAGAAGGAATGAAGGTGTAGACTTCTTCTTAAATTGGGAGAGGATTCAGAAATTGGAGGTGCAAAGGGACATGGGAGAACATTGATTGAGTCAGTGTTAAGGAAGGCCAATGCGATGCTTGCATTAATTTTCAGGGGACTAGAATATCAAAGCAGGGACGTTCTGCTGTGGCTTTATTAAACACTGGTGCTGCTACAGTTGGAATATTGTGAACAATTCTGGGCCCCGTGCCTGAGGAAGGATATGCTGGCTTTGGAGAGGGTCCAGAGGAGATTTATGAGATGATCGTGTGGGTGAGTGGGTTAACATATGATGACCGTTTGGAGGCTCTGGGCCTGCACTCCTTGACATGGATGTTGAATGTTTGAATAGGCTCGATGGGCTGAATGGCCTAATTCTGCTTCTTATGGTCAGAAAGCGGTGATGATCTCCATTTTTTAGTTTAGTTTAGTTTAGTTTAGAGATACAGCGCGGAAACAGGCCCTTCGGCCCACCGAGTCCGCGCCGACCAGCGATCCTCGCACACTAGCACTATCCCACACAAACTAAGGATAATTTACATTTATACCAAGCCAATTAACCTGCAAACCTGTACGTCTTTGGAGTGTGGGAGGAAACCAAAGATCTTGGAGAAAACCCACGCGGGTCACGGGGAGAACGTGCACACTCCGTACAGACAACGCGCCAGTGGTCAGGATGGAACCCAGGTCTACCGGCGCTGTATGATGGTAGCTCTACTGCTGAGCCACTGTGCGGCCCAGCACGACAGCCCATTGGCTTCATCATTTGGTGCATCGGGGTGGCTTGTGCGGCCATCTCAGCTTCATGTCAACACAGCATCACTGTGCAGCTCGAATTGCCTGGGACCTGAGCATGTGAGAACACCAGGCTGTTTTTCCCGAAAGGCAGAGGTAAACCGCTTTGATATTCACACCAGGATCCAACATTCATGCCCATCGCTACTTAACTATTATTCTAAACAATTGAGTATTTCCTGGCGGCTGTGGCGGGCTTTAAATAAGTAGCTGTATCTGAGTCTGAAGAAGGGTCCTGCCCCGAAACGTGAGTGTTAAGAAGGGTACGGACCCGCAACGCCATCCATCCTTCTCTCTGGCCGCGTTCAGCATTTTTTGTAATCTCCTTCATTCTCAGGTCGGGTCGGGGGGAGCTCCCCCCCGCCACGGGTACCATGGAATCCCGTGCTACCTGCTGCATGGTCGGATAGTCGGCGACTAAACCGTCTGCCCCACCTGCTTTGCCAGGTGAGGAGGGGGCTGCGGACCCCCAACAGGTCCAAAAACAAGACCTGTCAACTGGGCGGATGAGCTTCCAGCGAGGCAACGGCCGTCAGGTGAAGTTGCGATCACTGTCGGACGCAGCTTTGTAAGGAACGATGATAAAGCACACGCACCAAAATCCTATACTTCCAGCGGTGGACGTCCGCAGGAACTGGAGGACAGAGATGTGCGGCGCGTCCGTCACCGTTCCCGTTGGAAACTGGTACCACCGCGTCACTAATATTTTCAACGATGATGATGATGATGATGATGATGATGATGATAATGATGCTTCATTCCTGGGTGTTCGAGCTGCCGAACCAAGCCGTGATGCAACCAGTCAAGAGTCAAGAGTGTTTTATTGTCATAAACCCCAGATGGAACAATGAAATTCTTACTTGCTGCAGTCAATAAACCCTCTAGCGTACACGTATAGAAGTTCATATTTTTCTACATTTCTAATCTCCTCAGTCCTCTGCGGGCTTTCAATGTGATTGCATCAATGTACTCGATCCATGACAGATCATCAGAGATATGCATGGCCAGGTAGTTCTTGGCTCTCTCTACCATCGACCTGTCAATGAAGGCAGGTTTGTGGGTCCCCCATCTTCCTCTTCTCAGACCAACAGTCGTCCCCTTGGTTTTACTGACGTTGGTTGTAGTTCCAGCGCCGTTCGATCAGACGATGAATCTCCTTCCTTAACCCTCTCATCATTACCTGTAATTCGTCCAACAATGGTGGTGTCATCTTGGAATTTTAAAGACGGAGTTGGAAGAGAGCATTGTGGTTAAAATGCTAGAATAGTACCAGAGTTTGGACCATCGGTACAAACATGAGTTGTGATTCCGTAACGCCAGCTGGGGGAAATTTAAATCCAAGGAATTAAACATGTCTGGAAATTTCAAATAAATGCTAGTTTTGAAAACAGTAATCACGAAACTATGTGTTATGAAAAACACATTTGGTTCACTGATGTTCTTTGGGGGAAAGAAGTCTGCTCTCCTTAACTCGTCTATTTATGATTTGAGACCCAAGTATCTGCCCCCTGACCACTTGACTTCTGGGGCAATTAGCTGCGGGCAACAAATGCGGGCATTGCCAGCAACTTGATCATCATCTGATGAATGAATAAATGCAACTAAATTGCAGTCTTTGGCCAGTACGTTCAGCAGTTGCCAAGGAGTTGGCAAGGGGATGGTGCCTGCAGCAGCGAACAGGCCCTGTTGCTGCGGAGAAAATATTCAGCAATCTAAACAATGCATAACAGAAATCAATCCAAGAGTTTATTTTAAGAGTTCATAACATAACAAAAATAACTCATGAACTCATGCAGACTCTCCCAATAAAAGCGCTATCTTTCCCCATCAAAATAACTTGAGTGCAGGATAGATACATCATCCAAATTTAATGGGCCCTAGTGGATCAGGATCTGGACAACGGCCCAAACTATCCGACATTAGAGACGGACACAAAATGCTGGCGTAGCTCAGCGGGTCTGGAGGAGACCGGGTCGAGACCCTTCTTCAGACCGAGAGTCAGGGGAGAAGGAAACTAGAGATATGAAATGGTTCCGAACAAATCAGAGCCGGCACAGATGACCAAGGAAAGGTGGAGCCCGCAATGGTCCCAATTGTTGGCTGTGGAAGAGGTGAATACGAAGGGCCATATGGATGCCAACTCTGGAACTGGCAGAATGATTAAGGTGGGGGAAGGATGGAGAGGGAGGGACTGCAAGGGTTACTTGTAATTAGAGAAATCAATATTCATACCGCTGGGCTGTCAGCTGACATTAGACCCCGCTTGGCCTCGTATCTCCATGGCTGCTTGTTCTTCCACAAAGTATTGTGAGCAATGAGCAGTAACTGGGCTCCATCCCTGGAGCACTTGGATGTCCTTTGACAGGTTGATGCTGGCGATGTTGATGATACTCTATTGTCACTTGCATGAACTTAAGCACAGTGAAATTCTTTGTTTGAATAAAATCCAGCAGCATCGTACAGTAGATAAGCACAATCATAGATAAGTAGAAAAGTGCAACGACTGTAGTGAATAGCAGACTTCACCGAGACAGTACCCAATGGTCACGACATTACTGGCCCCACTAGTGGGAGAGTCAAGGACCAGAGGTCAAAGCCGCAGAATTAAAGAACGTTCCTTTGGGAAGGAGAAGGGGGAATTTCTTTAGTCAGAGGGTGGTGAATCTGTGGAATTCATTGCCACAGAAGGCTGTGGAGGCCAAGTCAATGGATATTTTTAAGGCAGGCATAGATAGATCCTTGAAGGTCTGAAGAAGGGTCTCGACCCGAAACGAGGTCTGAAGAAGGGTCTCGACCCGAAACGTCGCCTATCTCCTTCGCTCCTTAGATGCTGCTGCACCCGCTGAGTTTCTCCAGCTTTTTGTGTACCCTCGATTCTCCAGCATCTGCAGTTCCTTCTTTAAAACTAGATCCTTGATTCGTATGGGTGTCAAAGGTCATGGGGAGAAGGCAGGAGAATGGGGATAAGAGGGAAGGATAGATCTGAAGACGGGTCTAGAACCGAAACGTCACCCATTCCTTCTCTCCAGAGATGCTGCCTGTCCCGCTGAGTTACTCCTGCTTTTTGCGTCTACCTTCGGTTTAAACCAGCATCTGCAGTTCCTTTTTACACGTGATTGAATGGCGGACTTGACCTGATGTGCCAAATGGCCTAATTCTGCTCCTAGCACTTGTGAAGCTATGAACACGAACGTTGTTTCAGCGGGCTTTGAACATTTTTTAGTGCTAACCAGAGATATATTAAAATAGTTCAAATTTAAAAAAACGGGGACCACAAAGCAATATTTGCAGAAGTGTGTCACGGGCTGCCCTGCGGTGTGTGATCATGTCAGCCCTATGCTGGTCTCAATTCCCCTTCTGTATCAATTCCCCATAACTCAATTCCTCCGCTTTTCAAATAACGATCTACCTCAACTTTCATTTTTTTGTTTAGTTTAGAGATACAGTGTGGAAACAGACCCTTCGGCCCATCGAGTCCATGCCGACCGGCAATCACCCATGCACTAGCTCTATCCAATGCACCAGGCACAATTTACTGGCGCCAATTAGCCTTCAAACCTGCACGTCATCGGAATGTGGAAGGAAACCGGAATACCCGGAGAAAACCCGCTCTGTCACAGGGAGAACATACAAACTCCTCACAGACAGCGCCCGTAGTCAGGATATAACCCGAGTCTTTAGCACTGTAAGGCCACAACTCTATTGCTGTGCCAGTGTGCCATCCTAAATCTGCCTAGTGATCTGTCTCTACCACCTTTGGGGGCAGACATTTTCACAGATTCTCCACCCTCTGAGAGATTCAGTCCCCTAATTTGAGGAAGGACATTCTTGCTATTGAGGGAGTGCAGCGTAGGTTTACAAGGTTAATTCCCGGGATGGCGGGACTGTCATATGCTGAGAGAATGGAGCGGCTGGGCTTGTATACTCTGGAGTTTAGAACAATGAGAGGGGATCTTATTGAAATATATAAGATTATTAAGGGTTTGGACACGCTAGCGGCAAGAAACATGTTCCCGATGTTGGGGGAGTTCAGAACCAGGGGCCACAGTTTAAGAATAAGAGGTACGCCATTTAGAACGGAGTTGAGGAAACACTTTTTCACACAGAGAGTTGTGAGTCTGTGGAATTCTCTGCCTCAGAGGGCGGTGGAGGCCGGTTTATTGGATACTTTCAAGAGAGTGCTAGATAGGGCTCTTGAAGATAGCGGAGTCAGGGGATATGGGGAAAAGACAGGAACGGGGTACTGATTGTGGATGATCAGCCATGATCACATTGAATGGCGGTGCTGGCTTGAAGAGCCGAATGGCCTACTCCTGCACCTATTGTCTATTGTCTATTGAATAGTCGTGTATTTAAATTTTAAATGACCGGCCCATTATTTTGCAATTCTGTCCCAATTGATTGTGGCTCTCCCAATAGAGTCATAGTCATACTGCATGGAAACACGGCCTTCATCCGAATTTAACTATGCCAACCAACATAGCCCATCTACACTGGTCCCACTTGCCTGCTTTTCACCAACATCGCTCTCAACCCATCCTATCCACGTACCTGTCTACATGTTTTTTAAATCTTAAGTTTTATAGGCTAACATAATTTTATAAAAGGTGAACACTCAGTGAATGGAAGATCTTGTTATAGAGTCATCGAGTCCTATAGTGTGGAAACAGGCCCTTCGGCCAACATGTCCCATCTGCACTGGTCCCACCTGCCAACGTTTGGCCCATATCCCTCTAAACCTGTCCTATCCATATACCTGTCTAAATGTTTCTTATAACACCCTTTGTGTGAAAAAGTTACCCCTCTGGTTCCTATTACTTCTCCCCCCCCCCCCCCCCCCCCCCCGCCTTAAACCTATGTCCTCTGGTTATTGATTTGCCAACTCAGGGCAAGAGACTGCGCATCTACACGATATATTCCTCTCATGTATAGTGTGTTTCCACATCGTATCTCTAAATGAAACCGCCCTTTAACAAAAGTAATTCCTTCTCATCTCCATTTTAAAGGTATGTCCTCTTGTACCGAGGTTGTGGTCTCTAGTCCTAGAATCTCCGACTCCGGGAAACATCCTCTCCACATGCACTCATGTCCAATCTGACTAGGAAATCATTCTGAATTTAGAGACCAATACAATGCGTATTAGATGAAGTTCCCGGCATGCCATCGGAACCCGCCTTGACCAGCTGGCAGGAGTAATAGCAGAGGGCGGCACGGTGGCGCAGCGGTAGAGTTGCTGACTTAGAGACAGCGCCAGAGACCAGGGTTCAATCCTGACTACGGGTGCTGTCTATACCGAGTTTGTACATTCTCCCCGTGGCCGCGTGGGTTTTCTCCGGGTGTTCGGGTTTCCTCCCACACTCCATAGAGGTACAGGTTTGAAGGTTAATTGGCTTGGTATAATGTAAATGTAAATGATCCCTAGTTAGTGTAGGATAGCGCTAGTGTGCGGGGATCGCTGGCTAGTGCAGATTCGGTGGGTCGAAGGGCCTGTTTCCATGCTGAATCTCTAAAGTCTAAAGATGCCTTTAACTTTTCATGCTGCAGTCTGATATTGCCACCCGCTTTGAGAAGACCGCTATCGTCTCAGTCCCAAAGAAAAACAAGGTAGCGTGCCTTGTTGAGAACCGCCCTTGTTGAGGTGGCTCTGACATCCACCATCCATCATGAAGTGCTTCAAGGGGTTGGTCAAGGCACACGTCAACACCGATCTCCAACCCTAACCCCCCGACACCCGTACTAATCAATGAATCAAATGGGCTTTGCTTGGGTGGGGATCTTGGTCGGCATGAACGAGTTGGGCCGAAGGGCCTGTTTCTGTGCTGTGTGACTCTAAGGCTGTGGTTACTCGGTCACTAGGATGGTGGAGGGGGTGCAGAGAGAAGGTTAGGGCGTGTGGCCTTTGTACAGAAAGGAACATACAAAAACTAGCTTAACAAATCTTAAAAACAGAAAACTGGATGAAACGGCGAAACCCAATTAAGAATAACATCAATCTTTTATTTTCTGTCAGGAGAAACTCTCTGCCCTGACAGGGGAAAGTTTTGCCTCAGCTTTCTTGAAAAGAACTGTAATTATATTTTGGTTGGCTGAGCTGCGAGTGAGTTTGCTGCAGTCGCCGTTTCCTAACGCTGACAGCAGCACTTTTCCAGATGCTTGGCTTTAGCTTTGATCGATTCTTTGCTGATTTATCCGTGTGATTGTTGCTTCCTCTCACAGTGGCAGCGGTTCCACGCTGGGAACGCTGGGATCGGTAGCGGGAACCCAGCAGCGGGGGGGGGGGGGGGGGGGGGGGGGGGGGGGGGGGGGGGGGGGGGTAAGAGCAGACCGCACAGCATCAGATCCTGCGCTCATCTGCCCCTTCCATGGTCCAGGGACAATCCAAGACAAATTCAACCCCGTCCAAGACTGGAAATGGCACAAAAAAGATTTACGAGAAAGTTACCAAGCCTGGCGGGTTTCAGTTGTAAGGAGAATAACTGTGGCAGCTTTTAATGCTACAATTCCTCCAGGAAATTGTATCCTAGCAGATTGTATCCTGTTTGGCCTGGAACTGCTGGCGAACGGAGCATGTTAAAAGGAGACAAAATGCAGGAGCAACTCAGCGGGTCAGGCAGCATCTCTGGAGCACAAAGTGCAGGCGTAACTCAGCGGAGTATGTCAGTTGTTTTTTTTTAAATAAGAGTGCCTCAAGAATAGATTTGCACTCGAGCTTGTGAGAGGATGGTTCAGTTGCCTGATAACAGCTGGGAAGAAACTGTCCCTGAATCTGGAGGTGTGCGTTTTCAAACTATTGTACCTCTTGCCTGATGGGAGAGGGGAGAAGGGGGAGTGACCGGGCGGGATGAGACCCGTCCTCAGTTATGCTGCCGGCCTTGCCGAGGCAGTGGGAAGTGCAGATGGAGTAAATGGAAGGGATGTTGGTCCGTGTGATGGTCTGGGCAACATACACGACTTTCTGCAATTTCTTGTGGTTTGGATGGAGCTGTTCCCGAGACACAGTCAGGGAATCTACAGTGTGGAATCAACAGACCAGGATCATCTTCCTCATATCCGCAGTGTGACTTGAATACCGGAGTGCGGAAGAACTCACTTCATTATCTGATGGAGCAATCTGCTCTCCTGTTTCTATTCCCTCTCTGTCCGATAAAACAATCCTCGTAAAAATCTCTAGAAAGGTCTCGACCCGAAACGTCACCTTTTCCTTTTCTCCAGAGATGCTGCCTCACCCGCTGAGTTACTCCAGCTTTTTATGTCTATCTTCTCCACTATCTTCTCCCTCTCACCTCATAGCTATGCCGTCTAGTGTTGGAACATTCCCACCTGGTTCTGATTGTCTATCAACGCCTCTCGTAATATTATATACTTCTATCAAGTCTCCCCTCAACCCCTGATGTTTCAGAGAAAACTATCCAAGTCCCTCCAACCTCTCCCTGTAGCTGAAACCCTCTAATCTATGTCGCATGAAGCACAACGCTAAAGGAAGCTGTTTATCAGTCATAAGTCACATAGTTTAAATTGCTTTTAATGTTTCAAAAATTTCAAAGGTCTTTTATTGTCACACGTACCAATTAAGGTACAGTACTATTTGATTTACCACACAGCCATACTAAAAAAAGCAACAAGACTCACAACTACATAAAAGTTAACATCAACATCCACCACAGCAGATTCAATAGATAATAGGTGCAGGAGTAGGCCATTCGGCCCTTCGAGCCAGCACCGGCCTTCAATGTGATCATCCCAATCAGTACCCCGCTCCTGCCTTCGCCCCATATCCCCTGACTCCGCTATCTTTAAGAGCCCTATCTAGTTCTCTCTTGATAATATCCAGAGAACCGGCCTCCACTGCCCTTTGAGGCAGAGAATTCCGCAGACTCACCACTCTCCGTGAGAAGAGGTGTTTCATCATGGCTTACCCCTTATTCGTAAACTGTGGTCCCTGGTTCTGGACTCCCCCAACATCGGGGACATGTTTCCTGCCTCTAGCTTGTCCAAACCCTTAATAATCTTATCTTTTTCAATAAGATATCCTCTCATCCTTCGAAACTCCAGAGTATACAAGCCCAGCCTCTCCATTCTCTCAGCATATGACAGTCCCGCCTTCCCGGGAATTAACCTTGTAAACCTACGCTGCACTACCTCAATAGCAAGAATGTCCTTCCTCAAATTAGGGGACCAAAACTGCACACAATACTCCAGGTGTGGTCTCACTAGGGCTCTGTACAACTGCAAAAGGATTTATTTGCTCCAATATACTCAACTCCTCTTGTTATAAAGGCCAACATGCCATTCGCTTTCTTCACTGCCTGCTGTACCTGCATGCTTACTTTCATTGAACAAGGACCCCCAGATCCTGTTGTACTTCCCCATTTCCTAACTTGACACCATTTAGATAGTAATCTGCCTTCCTGTTTTTGCCACCAAAGTGGATAACCTCACATTTATCCACATTAAACTGCATCTGCCCACTCACCCAACCTGTCCAAGTCACCCTGCATTCTCATAGTATCTTCCTCACAGTTCACACTGCCACCCAGCTTTGTGTCATCTGCAAATTTGCTAATGTTACTTTGAGTCCCTTCATCTAAATCATTGATGTATATTGTAAATAGCTGCGGTCCCAGCACCGAGCCTTGCGGTACCCCACTAGTCACTGCCGGCCATTGTGAAAGGGACCCGTTAATCCCTACTCTTTGTTTCCTGTCTGCCAACCAAGGCTCTCCCTTGTCCATTTTCCTAGTTACATCTTCAAAAAATCCCAGACGATTAGTCAAGCATGATTTCCCCTTCGTAAATCCATGCTGACTCGGACAGATCCTGTTACTGCTATCCAAATGTTCATCTTTTATAATTGAGTCCAGCATCTTCCCCACCACCGATGTCAGGCTAACTGGTCTATAATTCCCTGTTTTCTCTCTCCCGCCTTTCTTGAAGAGTGGGATAACATTGGCTAGGTCCAATCCACAGGAACTGATCCTGAATCTATAGAACATTGGAAAGTTATCACCAATGCATCACCAATGCATCACTAAATTATCACCAATTATCACCAATGCATCACCATTGCATCACTAAATCATCACCAATTATCACCAATGCATTCCCCAATGTGATAGAAGGCAATAAAGTTCGATCTTCTTCCTCTTTATTCTGCCGTGGTTGGGGGCAGTCGAAGCTCTCACAGCCGGCGGTCGAAGCCCTCGTCGGGGCGAACAAAACTCCCACATCGGGGGGGGGTGGTGGTCAAAACTCCCGCTGTTTGGAGTTCCCCGAAGTTCGTCGCTCACCAGAGCCCGCGGGCTCTGCGATGTTAAAGTCCGCAAGTACCCACGGTGGAGCTCCGAGGTCGATCCACGGCAATGGGATCACAAGCTCCGTGATGGTAAGTCCCGCAGGGCCCGCGGCGGAGCTCCCGGTCGATCTCCAGCAAAGGCCGCCAACTCCTCAATGTTAGGCCGCAGTGTGGATGGATATGCGATACGGGAAAAAATCGCATCTCCGCCAAGGTAAGAGATTAGAAAAAGTTTCCCCCAACCCCCCCCCAACCCCCCCCCCCCCCCACAAAAAACAAGCTAAAGAACACTAAAACATACATTTAACACCTACTATTAAGCACAAAGGAAAGAAAGGGAGAGACAGACTGTTGCCGAGGCAGTCATTGCTGGCGCCACCCGGTGGTAAAGTTCAGAGCTAGTTAACAGAAGATTGTAGATGGACACAAAGAGCTGGAGTAACCAGCATCTGCTGTTCCTTCCTAAACAGAAGATTGTGTTGCATATGCTGGACGGAGGATGAGGGACAAACTTGCCATGTGATAAAGTCCATGACGATCTCTTAATGATTCATTGTATTGCAAGAAAGATAAACCTGACACACTGTTTATAGTATGCATTGTGTTACCAGTGAGCAAGTCTTTGCTGTTTTGATTGGGTCGACTGCATGACAACACAGTTGGAGGCACATTCTAAGTGAATGATTTAGTGTTGGTCAGATCCAGCAAACACATATTTTCAAACTGGAAAACTTCCAGTCTGCTGAATCCATTGTTGCAGTTCAAAATGTTATTAGAAATAGGGTTTCTTGGTAAACAAAGGACATATAAAGTATCAGTGTGAAATGCCAATAACCCCAGCCCTGAGCAAGCCAGCTATGAGTGCAGGCACCAGGAATCTTGAGTGAAACCCAAAGGGCTGGGGTAACTCAGCGGGTCAGGCAACATCTCATCTCAGCATTTGCACTTCACGCTGCCTCGGCAAAGCCAGCTGCACAATCAAGGACGAGTCGCACCCTGGCCACTCCCTCTTCTCCCCTCTCCCATCGGGCAAAAGGTATAGAAGTGTGAAAACGCACACCTCCAGTTTCAGCGATAGTTTCTTCCCCGCTGTTATCAGGCACCACCAACTAGAGAGCAGTCCTGTACAACTATCTACCTCATTGGAGACCCTCGGACTGTCTTTGATTTGGACTTTACTTGCTTTATCTTTGTCCTATCTTTTATCTATGGTGCTAGCCAGCCAGCAGAAAGACAATACATGAAATGTGTTATATCTGAATAAAGAATCTGCATCTCCTTTAAACTTTCCCACTCTCACATTTAAAGCTATGCCCTCTAGTGTCTAACATTCCTATTCTAGGAAAAAGACTGACTATCTATCATGCTGTATCTGGGAAAAAGTTTATAGATAATTATCAACAGACAATAGGTGCAGGAGTTGGCCGTTCAGTACCACGTTCCCGTTTATTTAGTTTAGGTTTATTATTGTCACGTGTACTGAGTGTAAATGACTTCCAGACTCAGTACATGATTCAAACACATCTTTAATCAGTACTAAATCTTAACAGCCTGAAGGATGGTTAGTTATCAACACGTCCTGGCTGCTCCAACTGTCGGTGCTGAGAAATAGTATCAGTATAGGTGTTACAGTGGGGTGGAGTTAGAGATGCTGGCTGGTGTGTGATTGGTTAACATGCAACATCAGTCTACACTGAAGTACAGTGAAAAGCTTTTTTGTTTGTTGCTTGCTATCCAGTCAGCAAAAAGACTGTGTCTCTTTTTTTATTTCTATCGAGTCGCCCCTCAGCAAGCGACGCTCCAGAAATTAACAATCCAAGCCTCTGGAAGCAGCTGCACAGGTAGGCAGGGTGGTGAAGAAGGTGTTCGGCACACTTACCTTTAATTGTCCAATTAAACCCAACGAGGAGTTAATTGGATTAACTCCTAATCCAGGAGTTAGTACGTCATGTTACAGCTGTGCAAGTCGTTGGTGAGGCAATAACTTGAGTATTGTGTACAGTTCTGGTCGCTCTGCTGTAGGAGCAATGTCAACAAGATGGAAAGAATGCAAACACGATTCACCAGAACTCGAGGGCTTGAATTTATATGAGACGTTGGGTAGGCTGGGACTTTTTTCCTCGGGGTTTATGAAGATGAAACATAGAAACATAGAAATTCGGTGCAGGAGCAGACCATTCAGCCCTTCGAGCCTGCACCGCCATTCAATATAATCATGGCTGATCATCCAACTCAGTATCCTGTACCTGCCTTCTCTCCATACCCCCTGATCCCTTCAGCCACAAGGGCCACATCCAACTCCCTCTTAAATATGGCCACGAACTGGCCTCAACTACCTTCTGTGGCAGAGAATTCCACAGATTCACCACTCTCTGTGAGAAAAACGATTTTCTCATCTCGGTCCTAAAAGACTTCCCCCTTATCCTTAAACTGTGACCCCTTGTCCTGGACTTCCCCAACATCGGGAACAATCTTTCCTGCATCTAGCCTGTCCAACCCCTTAAAAATTTTGTAAGTCTCTATGAGATCCCCTCAATCTCCTAAATTCCAGAGAGTTAATAAACCGAGTCTATCCAGTCTTTCTTCATAAGGACAGTCCTGACATCACAGGAATCAGTCTGGTGAACCTTCTCTGCACTCCCTCTATGGCAAAGAATGTCTTTCCTCAGATTAGGAGACCAAAACTGTACGCAATACTCCAGATGTGGCCTCACCAAGACCCTGTACAACTGCAGTAGAACCTCCCTGCTCCTATACTCAAATCCTTTTGCTATGAATGCCAACATACCATTTGCTTTCTTCACAGCCTGCTGCACCTGCATGCCTACTTTCAATGACTGGTGTACCATGACACCCAGGTCTCGTTGCATCTCCCCTTTTCCTAATCGGTCACCATTTAAATAATAGTCTACCTTCCTGTTTTTGCCACCAAAGTGGATAACCTCACATTTATCTGAGATTAACCTCACATGCATCTGTCATGCATTTGCCCACTCACCCAGTCTATCCAAGCCATCTTGCAGCCTCCTAGCATCCTCCTCACAGCTAACACTGCCCCCCAGCTTCGTGTCATCCGCAAACTTCGAGATGTTGCAATTAATTCCCTCGTCCAAATCATTAATGTATATTGTAAATAGCTGGGGTCCCAGCACTGAACCTTGTGGCACCCCACTAGTCACTGCCTGCCATCCTGAAAAGGACCCGTTCACTCCTACTCTTTGCTTCCTGTCTGCCAGCCAGTTCTCTATCCACATCAATACTGAACCTCCAATTACCATGTGCTTTAAGTTTGTATACCAATCTCTTGTGTGGGTCTTTGTTGAAAGCCTTCTGAAAGTCCAGATATAACACATCCACTGCTTCTCCCTTATCCACTCTACTAGTTACATCCTCAAAAATTCAATAAGATTCGTCAGACATGATTTACCTTTCGTAAATCCATGCTGACTGTCCAGTGATTTCACCACTTTCCAAATGCGCTGCTATCCCATCTTTAATAAGTGACTAGCAGTTTCCCCACTACCGATGTTAGACTAACTGGTCTGTAATTCCCCGTTTTCTCTCTCCCTTTTTAAAAAGTGGGGTTACATTAGCTACCCTCCAATCCTCAGGAACTACTCCAGAATCTAAAGAATTTCTGGGGCTACTTCCTTAAGTACCCTGGGATGCAGCCCATCTGGCCCTGGGGATTTATCGACCTTTAATCCATTCAATTTACCTAACACCACTTTATGGCTAACCTGGATTTCACTCAGTTCCTCCATCTCATTTGACCCGCGATGCCCTGCTATTTCCGGCAAATTATTTATGTCTTGCTTAGTGAAGACAGAACCAAAGTAGTTATTCAATTGGTCTGCCATGTCCTTGTTTCCCATGATCAATTCACCCGTTTCCGCCTGCAAGGGACCTACATTTGTTTTAACTAATCTTTTTCGCTTCACTTATCAATAAAAACGTTTGCAGTCAGTTTTTATGTTTCCAGCCAGTTTTCTTTCATAATCCATTTTCCCTTTCCTAATTAAGCCCTTTGTCCTCCTCTGTTGGTCTCTGAATTTCTCCCAGTCCCCTGGTAGGCTGCTTTTTCTGGCTAATTTGTCCGCTTCATCTTTTGCTTTGATACTATCCCTGATTTCCCTTGTTATCCACGGATGCGCTACCTTCCTGATTTATTCTTTTGCCATACTGGATGAACAAATTGTTGTAGTTCATCCATGCAGTCTTTAAATGCCTTCCATTGCATATCCAACCGTCAACCTTCAAGAATCTATTGCCAGTCCATCTTGGCCAATTCGCGTCTCATACCTCAAAGTTACCTTTCTTTAAGTTCAGGATCCGTGTTTCTGAATTAACAATGTCACTCTCCATCCTAATGAAGAACTCAACCATATTATGGTCACTCTTGCCCAAGGGGCCACGTACAACATGACTGCTAACTAACCCTTCCTCATTACTCAATATCCAGTCTAGAATAGCCTGCTCTCTCGTTGGTTCCTCTACATGTTGGTTTAGAAAACTATCCTGCATACATTCCAAAAATTCCTCTTCCTCAGCACCCCTGCCAATTTGATTCACCCAATCTATATGTAGATTGAAGTCTATATGTAGATGAAGGGTGACCTCATAGAGGGGTACTGAATCATGAGAGGCATTAGATAAGGTGAATGGTCATAATCCTACGCACAAGCACAACACAAGCATGCAACAAAAGCTTTTCACTCACTGTACCTCGGTACATGTGACAGTATAGGAGCAAGGAGGTCCTACTGCAGGTCTACAGGGCTGTGGTGAGGCAGCACCTGGAGTATTGTGTGCAGTATTGGTCTCCTAGCTTGAGGAAGGACATTCTTGCTATTGAGGGAGTGCAGCGTAGGTTCACCAGGTTAATTCCCGGGATGGCGGGACTGACATGCGATGAAAGAATGGATCGACTGGGCTTGTATTCACATGTATTCAGGATGAGAGGGAATCTTATAGAAACATATTGAAATATAGAAACATAGAAAAAAGGTGCAGGAGTAGGCCATACGGCCCTTCGAGCCTGCACCGCCATTCAATATGATCATGGCTGATCATCCAAATATAAAATTCTTACGGGAGTGGACCGGCTAGATGCAGGAAAAATGTTCCCGATGTTGTGGGAGTCCAGAACTAGGGGGTCACAGTTTAAGAATAAGGGGGAAGGCCATTTAGGACTGAGATGAGGAAAAACGTTTTCACCCAGAGAATTCTCTGCCGCAGAAGGTAATAAAGGCCAATTCACTGGATGTTTTCAAGAGAGAGTTAGATTTATCTCTTAGGGCTAACGGAATCAAGGGATATGGGGAGAAAGCAGGAACAGGGTCCTAATTTTAGATGATCTGCCATTATCATATTGAATGGTGGTGCTGGCTCGAAGGGCCGAATGACCTACTCCTGCACCTATTTTCTATGTTTCCATGTTTCATAGAAACATAGAAAATAGGTGCAGGAGGCCATTCGGCCCTTCAGGCCAGCACCGCCATTCATTGTGATCATGGCTGATCGTCCCCAATCAGTAACCCATGCCTGCCTTCTCCCCATATCCTTTGATTCCACTAGCCCCTAGAGCTCTATCTTATAGTATACTGCATCTGCCACGCATCTGCCCACTCACTCAACCTGTCCATGTCACCCTGCAACCTCCTAACATCCTCTTCACAGTTCACACTGCCACCCAGCTTTGTGTCATGCGCAAACTTGCTAGTGTTGCTCCTAATTCCCTCCAAATCATTAATATATATGGTAAACAGTTGCGGCCCCAACACCGAGCCCCCTTGCGGTACTCCACTCGCCACTGCCTGCCATTCTGAAAAGGACCCGTTCACTCCTACTCTTTGCTTCCTGTCTGCCAACCAATTTTCTATCCACATCAACACCCTACCCCCAATACCATGTGCTCTAATTTTAGTCACCAGTATCCCGTGCGGGACCTTATCAAAGGCTTTCTGAAAGTCTAGATACACTACATCCACTGGCTCCCCTTCATCTATTTTACTTGTCACATCCTCAAAAAATTCCAGAAGATTAGTCAAGCACGATGTACAAGAAGGAACTGCAGATGCTGGAAAATAGAAGGTAGACAAAAATGCTGGAGAAACTCAGTGGGTGCGGCAGGATCTATGGAGCGAAGGAAATAGACAACGTCTCGGGCCGAAACCCTTCTTCAGGTTTAAGTCTGAAGAAGGGTTTCGGCCCGAAACTTTGCCTATTTCTAGTCAAGCATGATTTTCCTTTCATAAATCCATGCTGACTTGGACTAATCCTTTTACTGCTATCTTTACTATGTAATGAACCAAACTAAAACTAAAACTAAATCTTTCCCGCAGGTTAGAGTGTTTCAGAATGATGGGACATAGGTTTAACGTGAACGGGGAAAGATTTAAAAGAGACCTGATAGACAATTTCTCTCAATTCACAGAGGGCGGTGTTTATATAAAACGAACTGCCGGAGGAAGCTGTGGAGACAGTTACAATGGCAATGTTTAAAAAACATATTGACAGGTAGACGAAGAGTAAAGGTGGAGAGGGATATAGGAAAAGTATAGAGGAATGGGAGTAGTTATAAAACCTGGTGGGCATGGCGAGTTGGGCGAGAGTTGCGATGCGCAACTAAAGCTTTCCACTGCACCTTGGTACATGTGACAATAAACAGAATCTATTTCTGCTCTACAATTGGAGGGGTGGTGCCGGCGGCCACGGTGATGCAGCGGTAGATTGTCTGCCTTACGGCGCTTGCAGCGACTACGGGTGCTTTCTGTACGGAGTTTGTGCGTTCTCCCCGTGACCTGCGTGCATTTTCTCCGAGATCTTCGGTTTCCTCCCACACTCCAAGGACGTGCAGATATGTAGGTTAATTGGCTTGGTGTGTGTGTAAAAAACTGCCCCCAGTGTGTGTAGGATAGAGTTAATGTGTGGGGATCACTGGTCGGTGCGGACTCAGTGGGCCGAAGGGCCTGTTTACGTGCTGTATCTCTAAACTAAACTAATCTCGATGGCCCAGTTTCCAAGCAGTCTGATTCTCTGACTCTTTGACAACCAGCCATGGACCTCCAGCCGGGTTCAATCCTGACATCAGATGCTGCCTGTGGTGACTTGGCAAGTTCTCCCTGTGACCAGGTGAGTTTCTTCTGGGTTCTCCGGTTTCATAGATACATAGATGCGTAGACAATAGGTGGAGTAGGCCATTCGGCCCATTGAGCCAGCACCGCCATTCAATGTGATCATGGCTGATCATCCACAATCAGTACCCCGTTCCTGCCTTCTCCCATAGCCCTTGATTCCACTACCCCGAAGAGCTCAATCTAACTCTCTTTTGAATACATCCAGTGAATCGGCCTCCACTGCCTTCTGAGGCAGAGAATTCCACAAATTCACAACTCTCTGTGTGAAAACGTTTTTCCACATCTCAGTTCTAAATGGCATACCCTTATTCTTAAACTGTGACCGCTGGTTCTGGACTCCCCCAACATCGGGAACATGTTTCCTGCATCTAATGTGGCCAATTCCTTAATAGTTTGATATGTTTCTATAAGATCCCTTCTCTACCTTGTAAATTCCAGTGAATACAAGCCCGGTCACTCCATTTTATCAACATATGACAGTCCCTCCATCCTGGTAATTAACCTCATGAACCCTTCGTTGGTGGGGAGGTCAGAGCTGGTGATGGACTGGGCAATGGTCGCAACCTTTTGCAGTCTTTTCTGCTCCTGGGCGTTCAAGTTGCCGAACCGGGCCACGATGCAACCAAGCTTGTATGCTCTCTACTGTGCCACTGTAGAAGTTCAAGAGAACCCTCTTTGACATACCGAATCTCGTAAACTTCTCAGGAAGTAGAGGCGCTGATGTGCTTTCTTCATGATTGCTGGATCCAGGAAAGATTGTCGAAAATATGCACGCCCAGGAATAAGAAGTTTTTGACTCTCTCAACCATCCTGTCGATATAAACAGGATTGTGGGTCCACGTCCTTCCTCTTCCAAAGACCACAATCAGTTAATTGGTTTTGCTGATGTTGAGAGCCAGGTTGTTGTGCTGGCACCATTTGGACAGTCGGTTGATCTCACTTCTATACTCTGACTCTAAATATCCTCTGTACCCGATGAGCGGAGGGGGACTCTGAGTAAGATGGCCAAAAATCACAGCCATAAGTGGTAGCATTTTTTCTAAAATCAATATACAGTGCAAACAGGAAGTGGTCAAGTTTAGACTTTCAATTATATAGATGATAGGATTGGACAGGCCGCACGGATTTGTGAAGAGATAGTAACATCTACGTAACAAATTTGCTTCAGATTTTTGAGGTTGTAGCTAGCGGAATAGAGAAGGCGGATAAATGTGGGCATTGTGACTTTCTGAAGGATTTTGAATGCATAGTCTTTTACCCAGAGTAGATGAATCAAGAACTAGAGGACAACAGCTTACGGTGAGAGGGAAACGATCTAATAGGAACCTGAGGGACAACTTTTGCACATAAGGGTGCTGTGCATATGAAATGCACTGCCTTGCGGGAAGGGGGAAAGGGGGGAGGGGAGGAGGGTAGCTGGGATAGGTACTATAACATTTAAAAGGCATTTGGACAGGTGCATGGAAAGCAAAGAATGAGAGGGACATGAGCCAAACACGGGCAGGTGGGACTAGATGGGGCATAGATGGAGCATCTGATCAGCATGGGCATTGAGGGTAAAAAACCGGCATGGATTAGGGTCGGTTAACAGATGGAAGCAAGACAGTGGAATGAAGGGACAATTTTCTCTACTGCTGGAACCAGGCTAACTGCACTATTTTCCCAGTTCTCTCTCTCTCCCTCTTCAAATAGCAGAATTCCAATCCCTAATCTATGGAATATTGAAAGTGATAACCAGCACTTCCATTATCTCCATGTTCTTGTTCATAAGTCACAGGAGCAGAATTAGGCCATACATGTCCATTCAATGAAGGCTGATCTATCGTCTCCTATCAACCCCATTCCCCTGCCTTCTCCCCATAACCCCTGACACCCTTGCCAATCAGGAATGAATCAGTCAAACTCTGCCTTAAAAATACCCAAATGACGTGGACACCACAGCCATCTGTGGCAATGAATTCCACAGATTCTCCATCCTCTGCCCAAAGAAATTCTTCCACATTCCCTCCTTTCTAAACGACAGGTTTGGAGGGATCCGGGCCAAATGTAGTCAGATGGGACTAGTGTAGCTGGAACATGTGGCTGGTGTGGGCAAGTTGGGCCGAAGGGCCTGTTTTCACACTGTATCACTCCATGACTCTGTAACTCTAAAGATACGTCCTTTTGTTCTGAGCCTTGTTCTTTCACACTCATTTCAAATCCTGGCCATTTTACAGCTTACAGTAAATTATAAATTATAAATAGTAAATTATGTCCATAGCTGTAATTTATAACTTCAGTCTCCGCTAATGTCGGTGAAGGAAGTATTTTTAAAGAAGATAGAAAGGAAAGGCAATTCTCTTATCATGTATCTGTACACTGTGAACGGCTCGATTCTAATCATGTATTGTCTTTCCACTGACTGGTTAACACACAAAAGCTTTTCACTGTCAATAAATGTTGCTGTGTGCTGTTAAATTAATGCCCCTGTCCCACTTAGGAAACCTGAACGGAAACCTCTGGAGACTTTGCGCCCCACCCAAGGTTTCCGTGCGGTTCCCGGAGGTTCCCGGAGGTTTTCGTCAGGTTCCCAGAGGTTCCCGGAGGTTTATTAAATTTTTTGAAATAACCGCCGGAACATAGAAGAAGCGGAAACCACTTTCGACCATTAGGGAGACTGACAAAATCCTCCGGGAACCGCACGGAAACCTTGGGTGGGGTGCAAAGTCTCCAGAGGTTTCCGTTCAGGTTTCCTAAGTGGGACAGGGGCATTAGACTTCACCTTCAAGATGGCGGACGAAGGAGTGGATCGGTGCCCGTGAGCCGGCTGTGTGTTCGCCTCCCACACCCTCGGAGGTGGTCTGGTGGTTTCCGTGGTGGGCTGGGGGAGGCACCCCGGGGCACAGAGGTTGAGCAGTGGCCGTGGGAAGCGAGGGACGGCGTGGCCGTGGGTCGAGGTGTGGGCGGAGTGCTACCCTGTGTAGATCGGAGGCCCAACATAGGTCGGACGAGCACTTGGTTCGGACGCGGTCTGCAGTGGCACGGAGCGGCTGAGCAGCGGTGGACGACGTTGACAGCATCGTCTGGCCAGGCCAACCCCTGCAACGTTGACCCAGTTCGCCGCCAAGACAGCGGGTCTTAAGGCCAAGATAAGACTCTGTACTCTTAAGATCTTTGAAACTTGAAGTGCAGAGGTTGGCGCCAGGAATGTGCGGCTCTTTGTGTACTGCCTCAGTGAAGTCTACTGTTCTTACGCTACAGTCGTTACACTTCTGTAGTTATCTATGGTTGTGCTCTATGGTATGACCAGATAGAATTTCTTGGTACATGTAACCATACAGTATCATTGATATATGATGTATTCAATATGGTTGAATATATTCAATATGATATTGAATGACGGTGCAGGCTCGAAGGGCCGAATGGCCTACTCCTGCACCTATTTTATATGTTTCTATGTTTTTGTATTTCTATATTAATTGTAACCCTGTGTGAAGGGTGCGGCACGGTGGCGCAGCTGTAGAGTTACTGCCTTACAGAGCCCGAGACCCGGGTTGGATCCTCATTTCCTGCGGATGCTGCCCGTGCAGCGTTTGTACGTTCTCCCCGTGACCGCAGTGGGTTTTCTCTGGATGCTCCAGTCTCTTCTCCCACTCCACAGACGTGTAGGTTTGTAGGTTAATTTGCTTCGGTAAATTGTCGCGAGTGTAGGATAGACCCCGTGTACGGGGATCGCTGATGGGCGCGGACGTGGCGCGCCAAAGAGCCCGTTTCCCCCCTGTATCTCTAAAAAAAAAATAAGATCAAATTTTTTTTCTGAGCGGAGCGTAGAATACTGAAAATGTATCGCATGAATGCTTTATCTATCCAGTCTTGAATGATGTACTTGCCTGTCATCTGTGGGATGAATTGTCCATCTATTTATAGAATACCTCGGCACTGTTGGAGAATACAGTGTGTATGATGGAGTAGCGTGACTTCTGGGAACAGTCTGGAGCATACCATTCACAGCTGGGGCCCTGTCTCAGATCCAGATGATTTGGCAGTTAAGGCTCCAAGTAAATACGCTTTTGATTGCCTTATTCTGGTTCCTAGTTCACTTGGTGTGGCTCACAGTTCAGACAGTAGCTTCAATCCAGGCTAGAATGAGGGAGTGAAAGCGGGTGTCGACCCGAAATGTCATCCATTATTCCTCACCGGAGATGTGCTGCCTGTTCCTCTGATTTACTCCAGCATTTTGTGTCGATCTAGAACAGGTGTTCCCAACTTTCTCTCGTCCCGTTTACCCCAGGCAACTTTAACAGCACATAACAATGTTATTTCACTTATTTATGAACAACTAATGATGAACAGATACCCGGTATACCAGTACCAAACACAATCAGACCAATGAGAAAAAATATGTACAAATCCAGAATCAACAAACTTACCCCCTGGGTGGGTGACATTTACCCTCTGGGAGTAATTTACCCCAGGCTGGGAACCCTTGATCTAGATGGAGGGGTGTAGATATAGAAACATAGAAACATAGAAAATAGGTGCAGGAGGAGGCCATTCGGCCCTTCGAGCCAGCACCGCCATTCATTGTGATCATGGCTGATCGTCCCCTATCAATAACCCGTGCCTGCCTTCTCCCCATGTCCCTTGATTCCACTAGCCCCTAGAGCTCTACCTAACTCAATGATTTGAACCTAGGACATCCTAAGCTATTTTCTAACAACAGGAATTAACTATTTCTGGTGAGCGGTCATAAGTTCATAAGAGATAGGAGCAGAATTAGGCTGTTCGGCCCATCAGGTCTACCCCACCATTTATTCATGGCATTGCCCCTCAGGTTTCTATGGAATCTTGCCCCTCTCACCTTAAACCCATGTCCTCTGGTTTTTGATTCCCCTACCCTGGGAAAAGGACTGTGCGCTCAACTGAACCCGTCAGCCTCCTGCGCTCCTAGGAATAGAGTCCTAGCCTGCCCTACCTCTCCCTGTAGCTCAGGCAGTCGAGTCCTGGCGACATCCTTGTGCTCTGCTCTGCTCTCTTTCAGGCTTAACGGCATCCTTCCAGGGTGACAAAAACTGAACAGAATACTCCAAATGCGGCCACACCACTGTGTTGTACAACTGTGACATAACATCCCAAAATCAATGCTGAAGAAGGGGTCCCGTCATGAAACCTATCTTATTTTCTCCAGAGATGCCGCCTGACCCGTTGAGTTGCTCCAGCAACTTGTGTCTATCTTTGGTATAATTCAGCATCTACAGATCCTTTTTATTGTATTTCAATACTCAATGCCCTGACTGATGTAGGCCAATGTACCAAGAGCTTTCTTAACCACCCTATCTACCTGTGATGCTACTTTCAGGGTGCTGTGAACCTGCACTCCTAGACTAGGTGACCTGTTAATGGGTCTCTGCATGCTTTTTCATAAGTTCATAGTTCGTACGTGATAGGAGCAGAATTAGGCCTAATCCACCTAATCAAGCCTAGTCCGCCATTCAATCATTGTTGATCTATCTTTCCCTCTCAGCCCCATTCTCCTGCCTTCCCCCTATAATCCCTGACACCCTTACTCATTAAGTATCTGTCAATCTCCACCTTAAAATTATCCATTGGCCTTCACAGCCTTCTGTGGTAATTAATTCCACAGATTCTCCACCCTCTGACTAAAGAAATTCCATCTCATCTCCTTTTTGAGGCACATCCTTTTATTCTGAGGCTATGGCATCTGGTGCTAGACTCTCCCACTAGTGGGAACATCCTCTCCACATCCACTCTATCCAGGCCTTTCGCTATTCGGTAGGTTTCAATAAGTCCCCACCTCATCCTTTAAAGCTCCAGTGAGTGCTAGAAGGAACTGCTGATGCAGGGTTACACCGAAGATAGACACAAAGTGTTGGAGTAACTCAGTGGGTCAAGCAGCATCTCTGGAGAAAAGGAATAGGTGACGTTTTGGGGTCAAAACCCTTCAACGTACTCCAGCGAGTACAGTACCAGTCCCATCAAATGCTCATCATATGTTAACCCAATCATTCCTGGGACCATTCTCGTAAACCATCTCTAAACCCTCTCCAATGCCAGCACATCCTTCCTTAGATTTTCAGTATAGTTTAGAGATACAGCTATGAAATAGGCCCTTCGGCCCATCAAGTCCGCCCCAACCAGCGATCTTCACGCAATCCTACACACACTAGGGACAAGTTACATTTATACCAAGCCAGTTGAATGAATGAGTTTATTGGCCAAATATTCACATACAAGGAATTTGCCTTGGTGCTCCGCCCGCACGTGACAACATGACATACAGTGACAGTTAGGAATGACACATAAAATAATAAACATTAATAATAAAACATTATTGATTAAACATGTGAATTAAATAAAATACCAGAGCAAAAGGAGGCTACAGATTTTTGGTTATTGAGTAGAGCTACAACTCGTGGAAAAAAACTGTTTTTATGTCTGGCTGTGGCAGCTTTGACAGTCCGGAGTCGCCTTCCAGAGGGAAGTGATTCAAAGAGTTTGTGGTCAGGGTGAGAGGGGTCAGAGATGATCTTGCCCGCTCGCTTCCTGGCCCTCGCAGTGTACAGTTCATCTATGGAGGGAAGGTTGCAGCCAATAACCTTCCCAGCCGATCGGACGATTCGCTGCAGCCTCCAGGGGTCGTGCTTGGTGGCTGAGCCAAACCAGACCATGATGGAGAAGGTGAGGACAGACTCTACGATGGCCGTGTAGAATTGGACCATCATTGCCTGTGGCAGATTGTGCTTCCTCAGCTGCCGCAGGAAGTACATCCCCCAAACAGTACTTCTTTGACGTGTGGGAGGATACCAAAGATCTCAGAGAAAACCCACGCAGGTCATGGGGAGAACATACAGACAGCGCCCGTAGTCAGGATCAAACCTGGGTCTCTGGCGCTGTAAGGCAGCAACTCTACCGCTGCATCACTGCGCCGCTCCTTTTAGCGTGAACGCAGTCCCCCGCTACCACAAATTTTGCAGTCGAGTGTTCTTGCATTTCATAAGACCATAAGTTCATAAGCGATCGGAGCAGAATTAGGCCATTCGGCCCATCAAGTCTACTCTGACATTCAATTATGGCTGATCTATCTCTCCCTCTTAACCCCATTCTCCTGCCTTCTCCCCATACCCTCTGACACCCGCACTAATCAAGGATTTATCTATCTCTGCCTTCCGAGGATGTTGCCAGGACAAGAGGGTGTGAGCTATAGGGAGAGGTTGAGTAGACTGGGTCTCTATTCCATGGAGCGTAGGAGGATGAGGGGAGATCTTATTGAGGTATACAAAATCATGAGAGGAATAGATTGGGTAGATGCACAATAGATTGGGTAGATGAGTATTTTGCCCAGAGTTGGGGAATTGAGGAGCAGAGGACATAAGTTCAAGGTGAAGGGGAAAAGATTTAATAGGAATCCGAAGGTAACTTTTTCACACAAATGGTGGTGGGTGTATGGAACAGGCTGCCAAAGGAGGTAGTTGAGGCTGGGACTATCCCATCGTTTAAGAAACAGTTAGATAGGTACATGGATAGGACAGGTTTGGAGGGATATGGACCAAGCGCAGGGACTAGTGTAGCTGGGACATAGTTGGCCGGTGTGGGCGAGTTGGGCCGAAGGACATGTTTCCACGCTCTATGACTCGATTACCTTATTAAACATATCCACTGACTTGGCCTCCACAGCCTTCTGTGGCAAAGAATTCCATTTGGGGACATCGCAGGCACCAGCACATCCGGAGTACATCCTGGGAGATCGGCCATCGTGACCACTGATTCTTCCAGCCTGTGTTAAGTATGGGACCCCAAACTGCTCACGGTGGCCCAAAAACTGCTTACAATTTCTGCCAGGCATCAGAGCTTTGCCAGCAGAGGGTAGCAGCTCACACTCCACCTTCCCCCAGGATGTTTGTGTGAGTCAGGAGATAAGCACTCGCTGAGTTGCAAGCAACAGCAGCAGCAGCATGTTTTGATTACCGTGCAGGGGGAAGCCCAGGGAATTTTGGACGCAACACCGCACGCTTGACGAGACATATGTGGCCTATAATCTGAACCTCGGAATAACTAAACAGCTGCAAATGGCATGTCTGCAGCAACCTAGCAATTAAAGCTGCAATTTGTGTGTTAGCGAGAGAATAAAGAGCCAGCACACTTAGCACGGAGAAATCAGCAGGAACATGGGAAATCGGAAAGCATGAGGGTGGGGGATCGGGCTGGAAAAGCACAAGAGGTTTGTCAGAACTTGGCTTAAACAAGAGGGCATGGGTTTAAGGTGAGGGGGAAAGATTTTATGATAAACTGAAGGGTAACTTTTTCACACAGATGGCGGTGGATGTATGGAACGAGCTGCTGGACAAGGTAGTTGAGGCCGTTACTATCTCAACGTTTAAGAAACATTTAGACAGGTACATTGATAGGACATATTTAGAGGGGTGTTGGACAAACGCAGGCAGATGGGATTAAGTGTAGATGTTACATGTGGGCCGGTGTGGGCAAGTTGGGCCGAAGGGCCTGTTTTCACACTGTAAGACTCTATGACCTCTATGAATAGACGAAGGGAAGATAAGGTTATTTGTTTTGAAGACATGCTGGAAAATGGGGAACAAAAAAAGTGCTGGAGAAGGTTAAATCGGAAGTGTCAGTGATGCAGTTGAACAAAGGGGACTGTGAAGGCATGAGGGAGGAGCTGGCCAAGGTAGACTGGAAAGGGATCTTAGCAGGAATGACGGTGGAGCAGCAATGGCAGGAATTTCTGGGCATAGTCCATAAGACACAGGATCATTTCATCCCAAAAAACGAAGAAATATTCTAAGGGGAGTAGGACGGCAACTGTGGCTGACAAGAGAAGTTAGGGATAGAATAAAACTAAAAGAAAAGTTGTATAACACAGCAAAGAGTAGCTGGAAGCCAGAGGATTGGGAAACTTTCATAGGTCAACAGAAGGAAACAAAACGGGCTGAAAAGATGAAGTACGAGGGGAAGCTGGCCAGGAATATAAAGAAGGACAGTAAAAGCTTCTTTAGATATGTTAAGGGAAAAATAATAGCAAAGTCAAATGTGGGTCCCTTGAAGGCAGACACGGGTGAAATTATTATGGGGAACAAGGAAATGGCAGAAGAGTTGAACAGGTACTTCGGATCTGTCTTCACTAAGGAAGACACACACAACCTCCCAGAAATACTGGAGGACAGAAGATCTAAGGTGGTAGAGGAACTTAAAGAAATTTTCATTAGGCGAGAAATAGTATTGAGTAGGCTAATGGGACTGAAGGATGATAAATCCCCTGGGCCTGATGGTCTGCGTCCCAGGGTCCTCAGGGAGGTGGCTCTAGAAATAGTGGACGCATTGGTGATCATTTTCAAATGTTCAATAGATTCAGGATCAGTTCCTGTGGATTGGAGGATAGCTAATGTTATCCCACTTTTCAAGACATGAGAGAAGAAAATGGGGAATTACAGACCAGTTAGCCTGACTTCGGTGGTGGGAAAGATGCTGGAGTCAATTATTAAAGAGGTAATAATGGGGCATTTGGATAGCAGTAAAAGGATTATTCTAAGTCAGCTTGGATTTATGAAAGGGAAATCATGCTTGACTAATCTTCTGGAATTTTTTGAAGATGTGACAAGTAAAATGGATGAAGGGGTGCCAGTGGATGTAGTGTATCTAGACTTTCAGAAAGCCTTTGATAAGGTCCCGCACGGGAGGCTGGTGACTGAAATTAGAGCACATGGTATTGGGGGTAGGGTGTTGACATGGATAGAAAATTGATTGGCAGACCGGAAGCAAAGAGTAAGAGTGAACGGATCCTTTTCAGAATGGCAGGCAGTGGCGAGTGGAGTGCCGCAAGGGGGCTTGGTGTTGGGGCCGCAACTGTTTACCATATACATTAATGATTTTGAAGAGGGAATTAGGAGCAACACTAGCATGTTTGCGGATGACACAAAGCTGCGTGGCAGTGTGAACTGTGAAGAGGATGTTAGGAGGTTGCAGGGTGACCTGGACAGGTTGAGTGAGTGGGCAGATGCGTGGCAGATGCAGTATAATATAGATAAATGTGAGGTTATCCACTTTGGCAGCAAAAACAAGGGGGCAGATTATTATCTCAATGGGGTTAGGTTAGGTAAGGGGGAGGTGCAGCAACACCAGGGTGTCCTTGTACACCAGTTACTGAAAGATGGCGTGCAGGTACAGCAGGCAGTGAAGAAAGCTGATGGATTGTTGGCCTTCATAACAAGAGGATATCAGAGTAAAGAGGTTCTTCTGCAGTTGTATAGGGCTCTGTTAAGACCACATCTGGAGTATTGTGTACAGTTTTGGTCTCCTAATTTGAGGAATGACATCCTTGTGATTGAGGCAGTGCAGCATAGGTTCACGGGATTGATCCCTGGGATGGTGGGACTGTCATATGAGGAAAGATTGAAAAGACTAGGCTTGTATTCACTGGAGTTGAGAAGGATGAGGGGGCATCTTATAGAAACATATAAAATTATAAAAGGACTGGACAAGCTAGATGCAGAAAAAATGTTCCCAATGTTGGGCGAGTCCAGAACCAGGGGCCACAGTCTTAGAATAAAGGGGAGGCCATTTAAGACTGAGATGAGAAAAAACGTTTTCACCCAGAGAGTTGTGAATTTGTGGAATCCCCTGCCACAGAGGGCAGTGGAGGCCAAGTCACTGGATGGATTTAAGAGAGAGTTAGATAGAGCCCTAGGGGCTAGTGGAATCAAGGGATATGGGTAGAAGGCAGGCACGGGTTATTGATTGGGGACGATCAGCCATGATCACAATGAATGGCAATGCTGGCTTGAAGGGCCGAATGGTCTCCTCCTACACCTATTTTCTATGTTTCTATGTTTCTGTGATATGCCTGGACTTCCCGAATGATGCATGCATTAGGGGTATTAGCTGGAGGGTGAGTTTGGACAAACTTGGATTGTTTCCTGTGGAACACCAGAGGATGAGGGGAGACCTGATAGAAGTATATAAATAATGAGAGGCATGGATTGAGTGGAAAGTCAGAACCTTTTTCTCCGGGCGGAAGTGCCAAAGACAGGAGGGCATAAAGGGGCTGTCCGAATGCGGCGACCTAATTGGCGAGTTTAGAAGAGTTTGCCTTCGACTCATACTCACAGCACGGTCGACATGTGGTCCTAGGAGGTCTTTGTAATTCTCCTTCATGCTCGAGAGTAGTCCCCGCGTACTCGAGGCCTCAGCTAGGTCGCGGCGTAATTTTCAGCATGTTGAAAAATGCCCTCAAGTAAAAAAGGTCGCCATGGAAAAAAATCGATATTTTTTTTACTCATAGGTTTAGTCGAAGTAGGTCGTAGGAGGTCGGCATGTTAGTCGTAGGTAATCGAGGGTAGTCAAAGGTAGTTTAAGGTAATCAAAGGTAATCGTAAATAGTCTTCAACATATTCGAAGGGAGGTTGAAGGAGATCGAAGGAGGTCGTCTTCACTCTCCACAATTCGGTGTCCAATTTTCTCGAAGCTAGTCGAAGCTGGTCTTCAACATAGTCGAAGGAGGTCGAATGAGGCCTTCTACACAGTCGACGGAGGTCTTCAACGTGACACTTTTTCAACCTCTCATAAACTCTTCTAAACTCGCCAATTCGGTCGCCGCAGTGGGACAGCCCCTTACCTTTAAGGTGAGAGGGACATAGTTTAAAGGGGGTGTGGGGGGAAGATTTATTTACAGAGCGTGGTGAGTGCCTGGAACACACTTGCTGGAGACAGATACGACAGTGGCATTTAAGAGACGTTTGCATAGGCGCATGGCTATGCCGGGAATGGAAGTAACATTTAAAAAGAAAGTCTTGGCCTCTTGACTGGAGCAGACAATAGACTTTACTTTACACTTTAGAAGTAGAATGCGAGAACAGGCCCTTCAGGCCCCCGAGTCTGCACTGACCAGCACACTAGTACACTATCACTATCCTACATTACTAGGGACAATTTATAAATTTACTGAAGCCAACTAACCTACAAACCTGCACATTGCTGGAGTGCAGGAGGAAACCAGAGCACCCGCCAATAACCTGCGTGGTCATAGGGAGAATGTGCAAACTCCGTGCAGACAGTACTTGTAGTCAGGATCGAATCCGGGTTCCTGGCGCTGTAACTACCGCTGCGCCACCGTGCCACTCTACGGGAACTGCGCGAATCAGAGAGGGACTGTAGCAATTGAACTGCTGTGTCGTGCTTCATTCAAAAGCACTGTGTTCCTCGCAACTGTACCAACCTCCCATCAGAAACGGACTGATCAGCATTCCCTGAAAGTTTCAATTTTCTTGAAATTCACTGTTTCCACTTTTTAACCATAATCCGTGGCAGCTGTTTTTTTCGCCCTTAACTAACACAATTAAATGACTAATTTAATTAACCTTTGGAAATTGTACATGTGAGGCATTTAACATTGGCCTTTAGAGGGGAGCAACTCACAATGCCATCAAACCCTTACGAACGTCACCAAACGCGGACCGACAGACGCTTCTGACTCCAGGTCAATATCATTGTAAAACCCACAATAAACAACACAAAAGGTTCTGTCTGTCTGTCTGTCTGTCTGTCTGTCTGTCTGTCTGTCTGTCTGTCTGTCTGTCTGTCTGTCTGTCTGTCTGTCTGTCTGTCTGTCTGTCTATCTCTGCCTGTACATCTGCCTGTCTAACTACTTAATTAGCATCAAATACAAATAAACAAAAATAGTGCAGAATCAAACAAGTCTATATAGTTTGGAACATATTTGGAGGTTGATATTTGAATAGCCTGATGGCTGTAGGGAAGAAGCTGCCCCTGAACCTGGACTTTGCAGTTTTCAGGCTCCTATATCGTCTTCCCAATGGCAGGGGTGAAGTGAGTGTGTGGCCAGGGTGGTGTGGGTCTGATGATGCTGGCTGCCTTTTTGTGGCAGCGACTCCTGCTGATCACTCTCGATGGTGGGGAGGACAGTACCCGTGATGGGCTGAGCAGCGTTCACCGGCTTTTGCAATCCTCTTTGTTCCTGGGCGTTAGTCCGGGTGAGCTGCTGAGGCCGCCTGTTGCTTGCTTTTTAGAAGGTGGTCCGTTCGCCTTGTTAGCAGCAAACGGCAAGGTTTGCATGGTTTTTATATAATTTTTTTTCCACAATCGCAGGAAGTTCCCAAGCACAATATGGTCTGCACTTTCAGCACTGCAGGAAACACAAGAAGCCTGACTCTGCACAGTAGGTTCCATGAGAGAGTAACGTGACAATTGTGAAACATGGGTGCAGGCTGGGGTCGTAAAATGCAACAAAGTCCTTCGCAGACTGTCCTGACAGAAACACATGGGACACATGGTTCCAGACCAATTTAATTCAAGGGACCTTCACGGACTGCCTCAAGGACACTCTGTGCTCGGTATCAGAGTCCTGAGAGTGGTCAGTCACAATTGTGCAGTCCATAAAATGGGCAACAAAATGTAGGTGACGATTGGACACAAAGTGCTGGAGTAACTCAACGGGTCAGGCAGCATCTCTGGAGAACATTGATAGGTGACCTTTCTTCAGAAAACCCGGATTTTAGGTAATGATAAGGGGTGCAGGGATAGAGTTGCTACCTTACAGCGCCAGAGACCTGATTAGTTCATGTTCATAAGCTACAGGAGCTGAATTAGGCCATTCAGCCCATTAAGTCTACTCCGCCATTCAATCACTGCTGATCTATCTTTCCCTCTCAATCCCATTGTTCTGCCTTCTCCCTATAATCCCTGACACCTGTACTAATCAAGAATCTGAGCCTTAAAAATATCCGTTGACGGATTCCACAACCTTGAACAGCAATGAATTCCACAGATTCACCACCTTCCTTCTTGGCGGGCAAATGGGGGGGCTACGATCGACCCCACAGTCAAAAAGGCACAACAGAGGATGTACTTCCTGCGGCAGCTGAGGAAGCACAATCTGCCACAGGCAATGATGGTCCAATTCTACACGGCCATCGTAGAGTCTGTCCTCACCTTCTCCATCATGGTCTGGTTTGGCTCAGCCACCAAGCACGACACCTGGAGGCTGCAGCGAATCGTCCGATCAGCTGAGAAGGTTATTGGCTGCAACCTTCCCTCCATTGACGAACTGTACACTGCAAGGGCCAGGAAGCGAGCGGGTAAGATCAGCTCTGACCCCTCTCACCCTGGCCACAAACTCTTTGAATCACTTCCCTGTGGAAGGCGACTCCGGACTGTCAAAGCTGCCACAGCCAGACATAAAAACAGCTTTTTTTCCACGAGTAGTAGCTCCAGGCACGGAACTCGCTATCAAAATTTGGAGGGGTCCGGGGTACAGGGGGGACACCACTTTTTGGCGGCCACGCGTGCATGCGTACACTCACACACACATGCGCGAGGCTTCAGAGGCTCAATCCAGCGCTAAATGCAGCTCAACTCTGCCTGTCTCGCCGGGTTAACTACAGCCCTGACTGGACTGACGGGATACCAGCGTGCTTCTCCGCGCTGGCCATATTTCCCGCAATTACCTGGGCAGGTTTACCTGGCGGGACAGGCAGAGTTGAGCTGGGTTGAGCGCTGCTTCTCTGCGCTGGCTGTAGGCCTGGGGGCGCCGCGCCCGTCTGACTCCCGACCTCTCTGGCCACCCATGGGGGGGGGGGGGGGGTCACTCGGGTGGGGACGGGACGGGACAGCGCCGGAGACCCGGCCGGGATGGATCCTGGCTGTGGATGAGGCGCAGATCTGTGCCACGCCTCCCTCCTCCAACCACCGCACTCTATCCTCAGTCCCACACCCCCCCACTCCTCCCTCCTCCAATCATCGCACTTAATCATCATGGTTCCCCCACCCATTGCCTGCTGGCCGACGTCTCTCTCGTCCAATCGGCGCCCTCGATCAGCAGTCCCACCTCCACTGTCTCGCGGAAAGCGGAGATTTTAAAATCCGGATCACAAAAACTTGGGGGGGAGGTCCCCCAACTGTCAAATTATGGGGGGGACGTGTCCTCTCTGCCCCCCCCCCCCCCCCCCCGGTTTTCTGCCCCTGCTCTACTCAATAACCAAAAATCGGGAGCCTCCTTTTGCTCTGGTATTTTATTTAATTCACAAGTATAATCAATAATGTTTTATTTTTAATGTTTAACTTTTTATGTGTCATTCCTAACTGTCACTGTATGTCATGTTGTCGCTTGCGGGCGGAGCACCAAGGCAAATTCCTTGTATGTGAATACTTGGCCAATAAAATTATTCATTCATTCATTCATTCATTCATTCTTCTTATCTCCATTCGAAAGGTACGTCCTTTTGTTCTGAGGCTATTGCCTTTGGTCCTAGATTCTCCCACTCGTGGAAACATTCTCTCCACATCCACTATATTCAGGCCACTTTCACTATTCAGTAAGTTTAAATGAGGTCTCCCCTCATCCTTCTAAACTCCAGCGAGTACAGGCCCAGCGCCGTCAGACGCTCATCGTATGTTAACCCACTCATTCCTGGGATCATTCTCGTAAACCTTCTCTGGACCTTCTCCAGAGCAGCACATCCTTCCTCAGATAAGTGGTCCAAAACCAGCTCACAATACTCCAAATGCATTCTGACGAGTGCTTTATAAACCCTCAGCATTACATAGCTATTTTCTATATTCTAGTCCTCGCAAAATAAATGCTAGCATTGCATTTGCCTTCCTTACTACTCATTTGACTTGCAGATTCACTTTTTGGGAATCCTGCGTCAGCACTCCCAAGTAGTCCCTTTGCACCTCTGATTTCTGGATTCTCTCCCCATTTAGAAAATAGTCTACGCCTTTATTCCTAAGACCAAAAATGCACGACTCCACAATTTAATAATATCGTGCGTTCCATCTGACACTTCTTTGCCCACTCTCGCAACCTGTCCAATTCCTTCTGCAGAGTCCTTACTTCCTCTACACTACCTGCTCCTCCCCCGATCTTCGCATCATCTGCAAACTTGGCCACAATGCCTTCAGTCTCCCTCGTCCAAATCATTAATATACAACGTGAAGAGTGGCAGCCCCAGCACCGGTCCCGGCAGAACTTCACTAGTAACTGGCAGCCAACCAGAAAAAGCCCCCTTTATTGCCACTCTTTGCCTTCTGCCATCCAGCCAAGCTGCTATCCATGCTAGTATCTGCCCTTTAACACCATGGGCTCTCATCTTCTTTAGCAGCTTCACGCGTGGCACCTTATCAAAAGCCTTCTGAAAATCCAGGTAAACCACATCCCCTCTCTTGCGTCTATCCTGCTATTTACTTCCTCAAAGAATTCCACCGGGTTTGTCAGGCAAGATCTCCCTTTCACAAAACCATGCTGGCTTTGGCCTATTTTATCATGAACTTCTAAGTACTCAGAAATCTCATCCTTTTATAATGGACTTTAACATCTTGCCAACCACTGAAGTCAGACTAACTGGCCTATAGTTTCCATTCTTCTGTTTCGCTCCCTTCTTAAACAGCGGTGTAATATTAGCAATTTTCCAATCGTCTGGAACCATTCCTGACTCTAGTAATTCTTGAAAGATCACTTCTAATGGCTTCACAATCTCTAAAGCCACCTCTTTTAAAACCCTGGGGTGCAATCCATCTGGCCCAGGTGATTTATCCACTTTCAGACCTTTCAGCTTCCCAAGCACCTTCTCCTTAGTAATAGCCTCTCCACTAACTTCCATCCCCTGACTCTCTTAAATTTCAAGCACGTTGCTGGTGTCTTCCACTGTGAAGATTGATGCACCAAAATAAAAATTCAATTCATCTGACATTTCTTTATTCCTTATTATCACAGGAGAAAGAGGTGCAACGCACAGGCCTTGAGCCTGGTGAGACGCAGGAGGAGCCCGGCCGGGAGTCACCCCACAGAGCCCAGTCCCTCCACGCACTAGAGGCTCCCAACCCCTGCAGAGTAGTTATTAAGATGGCTGATCCGTGGGCGGTTGCTGCTGGGGACGCAAGGCGGGGCCTGATCAACCCCGGCTGGGTCGCCTGGGCGAGGGTGTCTGATGTTGTGGCACCCGAAACACCCGATGACCCCAGGTCACATCACTGAGGATGTGTCGCAGCGCATCTAGAAGCTGTATCTTTTTCACACTTCTCCTGCATTATTTTGCATCGTTCCAATGTCCGCCCTTGCCTCTGTTTATGGATGCTGTCTGTATGTTCTCCTTGTGACCGCGTAGGTTTTCTCCGGATGCCCCGGCTTCCTCCCACACTCCAAAGGAGTGCAGGTTTGTAGGTTAATGGTGCCTGTAAATTGTAAATTGTCCCTAACCTGTAGGATAGTACTAGTGTACAGGGTAATCGCTGGTTGGTGCAGACATGGTGGACTGAAGTGCCTGTTCCCACGCTGTATCTCTAAAGCCTAAAGATTATTGTTCACAACCAGCATTTTATGCATACGTGCAAAACACAAGTGCTGGAGGTAGTCACGGGATTAGGCAGCAGGAGGGAATGGACTGGCGCCATTTTGGGTCAGGTCCCTGCTTCAATCTGATCCTACAGTAGGTGAATCTTTATGCATTCTACACTGCTTCCCATTTTTTAAAACACATACGTAAACTGATTTAATGTTTATAAATTTTACAGTTTAACCATCAATGAATCATAAATCATTCCGCTTCCAAGATGGCCCCCAACCCTGGCGACTATTTGCGTGCGAACCACAGCAGCAGATCTACAATCACAGATTACAATCGCTCCACACTCTTGGATCTCTAATCCTACAGCAACATTTCTTCCCTTATCATGTATCTACACACTGTTAGGCTTGTATTCACTGGAGTTTAGAAGGATGAGGGGGAATCTTATAGAAACATATAAAATTATAAAAGGACTGGACAAGCTAGAAGCAGGAAAAATGTTCCCAATGTTGGGCGAGTCCAGAACCAGGGGCCACAGTCTTAGAATAAAGGGGAGGTCATTTAAGACTGAGGTGAGAAAAAACGATTTCACCCAGAGTGTTGTGAATTTATGGAATTCCCTGCCACAGAGGGCAGTGGAGGCCAAGTCACTGGATGGATTTAAGAGAGAGTTGGATAGAGCTCTAGGGGCTAGTGGAGTCAAGGGATATGGGGAGAAGGCAGGCACGGGTTATTGATAGGGGACGATCAGCCATGATCACAATGAATGGCAGTGTTGGCTCGAAGGGCCGAATGGCCTCCTCCTGCACCTATTTTCTATGTTTCTATGTTTCTAATAGCTCGTTTGTAATCATGTATTGTCTTTTTGCTGACCAGTCAGTACACAACAAAAGCTTTTCACTGTACCTCGGTACACATGACAATAAACTAAACAGCAGAGAGTTGTGGGCAAACCTCGTGCAAACCGACCACCCTTCCATCTTCTGGAGAAGGGTCTCGACCCAAAACGTCACCCATTCCTTCTCTCCAGAGATGCTGCCTGTTCCCGCTGAGTTACTCCAGCAGTTTGTGTCGCCCTCCCTTCCGTTGACTCCATCTACACTTCAGAGCCTTGGCAAGGCCACCAGCATAATCAAGGACCAATCTCACCCTGGTTGTTCCATTTTTTTTTTCAACCCTCTCCTAATGAAGCAAGAGGTACAGAAGTTTGAAAACACATACCTCCAGATACAGGTGTTGTTATCATACCTCCAGATACAGGTGTTGTTATCCCCTGCTGTTATCAGCTAGAATGTAGTCCTGACCTCTCACCTAGCTCATTGGAGACTTTTTAACTATCTTCAATCGGAATTTATCAGTCTTCAATGTTATATCTTGCACTAAATGTTGTATTATTTATCCTTTGTCTTTGCATTTTGGATAGCTTGATTGTGTTCATTTTAGTGTTTTTTTTTATATTGCATGCAAATGAAAGCTTTTCACCACACCCCGGTACATGTGACAGTAACAAACTAATTTAAACTAAACACAAAACTAAACCGTGGTGAGATTGCATTGTGCTCAGTTTTGGTCCCCCTGCTAAAGAAAGGATGCCATTAAGCTGGAAAGAGTGCAGAAATTGGTGCCATGACTTGAGGGTCTTAGCTACGGAGAAAGATTGGGCAGGCTAGGACATTCTTTGGAGCATAGGGGACTGCGGGGTGACTTTATTATTTTTTTTGTTAAATATTTTTATTAGACGTAAGTACATATTAATAGAATATACTTCTCACATACATTCGTAACATTATTAATATTAACAATTATGTCTTATTTAGATTTCTATACATTTTTTCCTTGCAGGTAGGAAAAGATAGAGAAAAATAAAGTAAAAGTAGGAAATCAAAAATAAAGAAATGAGTGGAGTATTAAAAAAGTTATCCATCGTTGGAGATATATCCATGATTTGTTATACGTGATTCTTCATCCATTCCATTATTCAGGCTTCAGGCAGGCTCTCGCACCGAGCCATTTTGACCCTTTAGATATTCAATAAATGGAGACCATATCCCTCTGAAAAGATCCAACTTGTCCAGTAGGACGAGCCTCAATCTTTCCAGATGGAGTCTCTCCGACATTCCTGTAATCCACATTTTAATTGTGGGGGATGTAGGACCTTTTCCAGAATTTCAATATTAATTTTTTTTCCCAATTATTAAACTGTAATCAATAAAAATTCTTTGATTTGTTGTTATTAGTTGATCTGTTTCTAATATTCCCAGTTATTAGAATTAACTTTGAGTCCGGGGTCAGATTCGTATTAACAACTTTCGAAATGATCTTAAATATCTCTGTCCAAAATTTAGTAATTTTTACACAATTTGTAAATGAGTGCGTTAAGTTAGCTTCTAAGTGCTGACATTTATCACATATGGCAGATACATTTGAAAAAATACTATGTAGTTTGGATTTTGAATAATGTAATCTATGTAATATTTTAATTTGTATAAGAGAGTGTCTAGCATTTAACGAGCAGTGGTGTATATGTTGTAAACTTTCATCCCATACTTCTGGTCTAATAATTTGACCTAATTAGTTTTCCCCGCGGGGTGACTTTATAGCGGTGCACCAAATCATGAGGACATTAGGCAACTTTTTAGACGACTGCAGGAGACTATGCCAGCCACATGTTCGCGGGTGGTTGCCGGGTAGGGGCCTTCATGGTGGTGAGGAGTTCCCGCATTCTGGGAACTAGTCGCGGCCTCATTATGGTCACCGCAAATTTTTCAACACATGTCGAAAAATTTGCGAGCGGCGAGAGTTTTCGTGCTGTAGGTGCAGTGGTAGTGGGTTGCTAGGAGGTCGAAGGTTGTCGTAGGTTGTCGCCGGTGCTGACTGGTGGATTTCATTGGCTCATTGGGAAAAAAAAAACGTAAGCAGTAGTTTTCAGAACAAAGGATAACCGACCGGTAATGTTACATGTGCGCTGAGCTCCACAGCCGTGTGTCTCTGGCTTCTTAAACGTTGTCTCCACTCCTTCTTCCCCCTTCTCCCCCCTTCTCCCCCCTTCTCCCCTCCTCTTTTAAAGGACATAAGTGACCCTTCCCGTACACTGTGCTTACCGTCTTAATTATAGCACCAACCTTCCTGTTCATCGCGGTGTGTGTCAGTATCACATTGGCTTTGCATCGTGTGAATTTGACTCAGACAGTGCTCCTCCCGCTTGCCCTGTCCCCCGCCTGCATCACGGGCTGGTGAAGGAAGCGATGTGTGAATGCGTGTGTGTGTGTGTTCCACTCTGACAGTCGCCGTTCCAGTCGCCGGTTTTTCAGGCGACTGCTGGTGATTTGACAGACGCCGGCAGTCGCTTGAAAAATCGCCTGTGGGACAGGCACATTAGACGGTCTTTTCCCCGTGAAATGGAAATCAAGAACTCGAGGACATAGGTTTAAGCTGAGAGGAAAATGGTTCAATAGCAAGTAAATAGGAACATCTTCACACAGAGGACAACATGTACGTGGAGCGAGCTGGTTAAGGCAGATGCAATAACAACACTTTTGTACATGTGCATGGATGGATGTGGACAGATGGATATGCAGACTTAGATATACTTACTGGTTGTCAGACAAATTTGGCCAAAGGGCTTATTTCTGTCCTACATGACGCTGACTCGAAGATCACCAAAGCAGTCTGTAAGAGTATCTGGCAGAATGCCTCATCTCCAGAGCTTTCAATTACAACATTAATAAGACCCTGAGAGGTACATTTTTTGCACAAAGAGTGGTGGTGAATGGATAGAGCTGCCAGAGGAGTTAGTTGAGTCTAGTACTTTGCAATATTTTAGAAACATTTGGACAGGCACATGGATAGAACAGGTTTAGAGGGATATGGGCCAAATGCAGGCAGGTGGGACCAAAGGGCCTGTCCCACGATGCAAGTTCACCTAAGAGCTCTCCCGAGTTAAAAAAAAATCAAACTCGTGGTAAGTTTACAAGGTTACTTCCCGGGATGGCGGGACTGTCATATGCTGAGAGAATGGAGCCGGTGGGCTTGTACACTCTGGAGTTTAGAAGGATGAGAGGGTATCTCATTGAAACATATACGATTGTTAAGGGCTTGGACACACTAGAGGAAGGAAACATGTTCCCGATGTTGGGGGAGTCCAGAACCAGGGGCCTCAGTTTAAGAATAAGGAGTAAGCCATTTAGAACAGAGACGAGGAAACTCTGTTTCTCACAGTGAGTGGTGAGTCTGTGGAATTCTCTGCCTCAAAGGGCGGTGGAGGCAGGTTCTCTGGATGCTTTCAAGAGAGAGCTAGATAGGGCTCTTAAAAATAGCGGAGTCAGGGGATATGAGGAGAAGGCAGGAACGGGGTACTGATTGGGGATGATCAGCCATGATCACATTGAATGGCGGTGCTTGCTTGAAGGGCCAAATGGCCTGCTCCAGCACCTATTGTCTATTGTCTATAACTATGTAGAATGTACGTAGGACCTCGTGGATGTCCTATAGTGGCTCGTAATGCGAACGGCAGGTATTTGGGAAACGCGGTAACTAACGGCAGGTACTCGCGAATCTCTTGGACATTTTTCACAGTTGAAAAAAGCTTCACGAGTTACTGCATTTCCCGAGTACCTGCCATTTAGCATTACGAGCTGCTACGGGACATCCACGAGGTCCTACGTACCCGCTACATACATACCACGAGTTTGATTTTTTTAAACTCGGGAGAGCTCTTGGGTGAACTCGCATCGTGGGACAGGGGCTTAATGAGGATGGGACCGGTGTGGACAAGTTGGGCCAAAGGGTCTGTTTCCATGCTGTAAAATTCTATGACTCGAGAACATGATACACATTGATAAGAGTCCATCCTGCCAAATGCTTTAGGTTTTCAGAAGTGGCTGTGCTGAGGATGAGAACAGCACTCGTCTCCTCCTGGGACGAGCATTTGCCAATAAGGTCTGGGAAGGGAAGCAGTCATCTTTGTCAATGTTCATTGTGAGCAGCTGTGTAACAAAGGACGCTGTGTTTTACAGTCTGTTCCCAAGCACACACACTGAGGCATGGATCAGCTGTTGCTGGAAGATCATCAACTGGGTGAAAGACACCCTCTAGCTTGCTGGAAACTTGCTGGTTTTCTCATGCAAGGAGCTGTCCATGGCTGAATGTTGCAGACGGATGCACTCCAAGGTCCGGGAACACTTTGAAGCTTGGTCGAGCTTCCAAAGACTCTTTGAGGAGACAACTACAGATTATGTACTGTATGCATACTCTGCGGCCAGTGGATACATTCTTTGAGCATTGTTCATGGAATGCACAACATTAGTGCTGCGCTGATGTAATGTAAATCTCGTCAGTAGATAAAGAATGTATCTTCTAATTGCGAATAGTGATATTTTAGTTTTAGTTTTAGAGATACTGGGTGGAAACAGGTCCTTCGGCCCATCGAGTCTGTGCCGACCAGCGATCGCCCTGCATAATAACACCATCCTACACACACATTAAGGAAAATTTACAATTTTACTGAAGCCAATTAACCTTCAAATCTGCACGTCTTTGGAATGTAGGAGGAAACTGGAGCGCCCGGACAAAATCCACGCAGGTCATGGGGGGAACGTGCAAACTCTGTACAGACAGCACCCGTGGTCAGGATTGAACCCGCGTCTCTGGCGCGAACAACTCTACCACTGCGCCACTGTGCCGCCCTATGCCTGTGCTGTATTTTATAGTTGCAAATGTATGATTCAAGTATAACATTTGGACAATCAGATCTGTACGGGAGTCAGGGGTTATGAGGAGAAGGCAGGAGAATGGGGTTGAGAGGGAAAGATAGATCAGCCATGATTGCACTATAGAGTAGACTTGATGGGCCGAACGGCCTGATTCTGCTCCTACAAGTTATGAACGTGTGAATGTATGAACATGAGGATACTGTTTTCCACATGTGTAGCTTGACGTCTTTCAGAACAAGGCAATGGTGGAATGGTTGCTGACTGGGAATCACAGGATCCATTAGTTTCAAGATGATTGTGGAAAAAACATGGAATTGATCCACAAGTTAACGTCCTAAATTGGGGCCAGGCTAATTTTCATTGCATTAAATAGGAACTTGCGAATGAAAGGAGAGGTTATTTGTAGCTATAGGGATGTCTGGCAAAGGGGAGGCAATGAGACCGGGAGAGTTGAGGAGCAGCAAGTTGCTGTTGGAGTGAAGGGCAAGGCTGGAAGGGATAGAGAACCCTGGATGATGAGGGATAGCGGGGCTCTGTTCAGGAAAAAAAAGGAGGAGGCATATGGCAGGTAGAGGAGCATGGGATCAAGAACATTTGTTCAGGAGTATACATAGAAACATAGAAACATAGAAATTAGGTGCAGGAGTAGGCCATTCAGCCCTTCGAGCCTGCACCGCCATTCAATATGATCATGGCTGATCATCCAACTCAGTATCCCGTACCTGCCTTCTCTCCATACCCTCTGATCCCCTTAGCCACAAGGGCCACATCCAACTCACTCTTAAATATAGCCAATGAACTGGCCTCAACTACCCTCTGTGGCAGAGAGTTCCAGAGACTCACCACTCTCTGTGTGAAGAAAGTCTTTCTCATCTCGGTCTTAAAGGATTTCCCCCCTTATCCTTAAGCTGTGACCCCTTGTCCTGGACTTCCCCAACATCGGGAACAATCTTCCTGCATCTAGCCTGTCCAACCCCTTAAGAATTTTTGTAAGTTTCTATAAGATCCCCTCTTAATCTCCTAAATTCCAGAGAGTATAAACCGAGTCTATCCAGTCTTTCTTCATAAGACAGTCCTGACATCCCAGGAATCAGTCTGGTGAACCTTCTCTGCACTCCCTCTATGGCAATAATGTCCTTCCTCAGATTTGGTATGGCAATAATGTCCTTCCTCAGATTTGGGTCCTTCCTACAGAATGAAGAAGTACATTTAATAAGCATAATGAGGAAATTATAAGGATGAAAATGGGATATTGGATATCCCTGGCAGAGAAGATTAGAAGGATCCTGAAAGATTCTAATGGTATCTATTAGATACCAAGATTCTAAGGGCCTGTCCCATCAGCATGCGACTCCATGTGGTGAGCGCGACCTAACTGGTCCCGACATCGCGCGGGGCTCCGAAAAACTGACCGTGTTCAAAAATTCCGCGCAGCAACGGCCTGTCGGCCCGCAGCTGCCTCGACGCATTACGCACCCCCTCATGTCGTGCCTCCGTGTCCCTCTCTATATGTGCCTCCGTGACCCTCTCTGTGTGCCTCCGTGACCCTCTCTATATGTGCCTCCGTGACCCTCTCTATATGTGCCTCCGTGACCCTCTCTGTGTGCCTCCGTGACCCTCTCTATATGTGCCTCCGTGACCCTCTCTGTGTGCCTACGTGACCCTCTCTGTGTGCCTCCGTGACCCTCTCTATATGTGCCTCCGTGACCCTCTCTGAGTGCCTCCGTGACCCTCTCTGTGCCTCCGTGGCCCTCTCTTTGTGCCCCCCTCTATGTGCCTCCGTGACCCTCCCTCTGTGTGCCTCCGTGACCCTCTCTCTGTGCCTCCGTGACCCTCTCTCTGTGTGCCTCCGTGACCCTCTCTCTGTGTGCCTCCGTGACCCTCTCTGTGTGCCTCCATGACCCTCTCTCTGTGCCTCCGTGACCCTCTCTATGTGTGCCTCCGTGACCCTCTGTATGTGTGCCTCCGTGACCCTCTGTATGTGTGCCTCCGTGACCCTCTGTATGTGTGCCTCCGTGACCCTCTCTGTGTGCCTCCATGACCCTCTCTCTGTGCCTCCGTGACCCTCTCTCTGTGCCTCCGTGACCCTCTCTATATGTGCCTCCGTGACCCTCTCTCTGTGCCTCCGTGACCCTCTCTCTGTGTGTCCCTCTCTGTCCTTGCGCACTTACCGCGGACTTCGCTCCAACTTCGCGTCACTCACCCCACCTCCGCGCGGCCCCCGCTGCCGGTTGGGTCGCGCTCGCCGCATGCAGGCGCATGCTGGTGGGACAGGCCCTTTAGGAGCAAAAACTAGGGAGAAACACTCTGTACACTTGTCCATGTGTGAACGGGGGGGCAGCACAGTGGCGCAGCGGTAGAGTTGCTGCCTCACAGTGCCAAAGACACGGGTTCGATCCAGACTACGGGTGTTGTCTGTATGGAGTTTGTATGTCTCTCCCTGTGACTTTGTGGGTTTTCTCCAAGTGCTCCGTTTTTTTTCGAGATACCAAAGTCATGCGGGTTTGTAGGTTAATTGGCTTCTGTAAATTGTCCCTAGCATGTAGGGTAGAGTTAGCGTGCGGACGATTGTTGGTCAGCGCGGGCTTGGAAGGAGCTGTTTCCACCCGGTTTCTCAAAAAAAAACATGTGGTGACATCTTAAATGAGTCTCAGTCAGAAGAAGGGTCTCAACCCGAAATGTCACCCATTCCTTCTCTCCAGAGATGCTGCCTGTCCCGCTAAGTTGCTCCAACATTTTGTGTCTATCTTAAATTACTACTTGGCTTTATGGAACGCAGCAGAGGGAGATGGTGGAAGGTTGCTTCTCAGACTGGAGGCCTGTGACTAGTGGTGTGCCTCCGGGTTCGGTGCTGGGCCCGTTTCTGTTTGTCATCTACATCAGTGATTTGGACGAGAACATGCAGGGCAAGGTTAGCAAGTTTGCTGATGATACAAAAGTGGGTGGTTTTATAGAGAGTGAAGATGGTTGTGAAATATTGCAGCAGGATCTGGATCGATTGGCCAGGTGGGCTGAGGAATGGTTGATAGAATTTAATACAGAGAAGTGTGAGGTATTGCATTTTGGGATGTCAAACCTGGGGAGGACCTACACAGTAAATGGTAGGCCTCTGGGTAGTGTTGTAGAGCAGAGGGATCTAGGAGTACAGGTGCATGGTTCCTTGAAGGTCGAGTCGCAGTTAGATAAGGTGGTCAAAAAGGCTTTTGGCACATTGGCCTTCATCAGTCAGAGTATTGAGTATAAAAGTTGGGAGGTCATGTTGCAGTTGTACAAGACGTTGGTGAGACCGCAATTTGAATATTGCGTTCAGTTCTGGGCACCTTGTTGTCGGAAAGGGGCGCATGGAAGGAGCCTCTGCTGCATTGAAGGTGCCTCTGCTTACAGTCCGTCCGTTTTCTTCCATCTTTTTTTAATTTCAATTTGTCTAACCAGTTTGTTTTGGGGATTCTTTCGTTTTTCTATGTGGGGGAGGGGGGGAGGGTAAGGGGAAAACAGCTTCCCAGTCGCTTCCTGGCGAGGATGCGACTATTTCTCAATGTCGCGTCCTCGCCCCCCCCTCCTCGCGGCCTACCACTGGGTCGGAGCGGCCTTCCCTACCGGAGACCGGGAACCAGACCAGAGCTTCGGCAGCGGCGCTGGACTCACCACGGGGAGGGGCGATACCGACATGGATCGCTATTTGGAGGTCCAAGCCGCTGAGGTTGGCCTCCCGTCCCGGCGTCAGAGTTCCAACATCCCGGCGAGCGGGCCTGAGCGGCGGGCTGCCCGTAGCGGCAACTGCAGAGGGCTCCGGAGGCCCCGACCACGGGTGAACATCAGGAACATCAGAGGACGATGACTGACTTTGGTGCCTTCCCTCACAGAGGGAAACTTTTGATTCTGCTGTGTGGGGATGTTTTATGTTGAACTCTATCGTGTGCTGTGTTCTTTATTTTATTGTATGGCTGTATGGTGATCACATGTCACTGTGCCAACTGGCACATGTGACAAATAAATGTATCTTGTATCTAGTATCTTGATATTGTCAAGCTTGAACGCGATGAGAGAAAATTTACGAGGATGTTGCCAGGACTAGAGGTTGTGAGCTCTAGGGAGAGGTTGAGTAGGCTGGGTCTCTATTCCTTGGAGCGCAGGAGGGTGAGGGGTGATCTTATAGAGGTGTATAATAAACAATACACAATTGGTGCAGGAGTAGGCCATTCGGCCCTTCGAGCCAGCACCACCATTCAATGTGATCATGGCTAATCATCCCCAATCAGTACCCAGTTCCTGCCTTCTCCCCATATCCCCTGACTCCGCTATCTTTAAGAGCCTTATCTAGCTCTCTCTTGAAAGTATCCAGAGAACCGGACTCCACCGCCTTCTGAGGCAGAGGATTCAACAGACTCACAAATCTCTGTGTGAAAAAGTGTTTCCTCATCTCCGTTCTAAATGGCTTATCCCTTATTCTTAAACTGTGGCCACTGGTTCTGGACTCCCCCAACATTGGGAACATGTTTCCTGCCTGTAGCGTGTCCAAACCTTTAATAATCTTATATTTTACAATAATATTTCCTCTCATCCTTCTAAATTCCAGAGTATTCAAACACAGCCGCTTCAATCTATCAACATATGACAGTCCCGCCATCCCGGGAATTAACCTTGTGAACCTACTCTGCACTCCCTCAATAGCAAGAATGTCCTTCCTCAAATTAGGGGACCAAAACGGCACACAATACTCCAGGTGTGGTCTCACCAGGGCCCTGTACAACTGCAGAGGACCTCTTTGCTCCTATACTCAACTCTTGTTATGAAGGCCAACATGCCATTTGCTTTCTTCAGAGCCTGCTGTACCTGCATGCTTACTTTCATTGACTGATGAACTAGGACCCTCAGATCCCGTTGTACTTCCCCTTTTCCCAACTTGACACCATTTAGATAATAATCTGCCTTCCTGTTTTTGCCACCAAAGTGGATAACCTCACATTTATCCGCATTAAAATGCATCTGCCCACTCACCCAACCTGTCCAAGTCACCCTGCATTCTCATAGCATTCTCCTCACAGTTCACACTGCTACCCAGCTTTGTGTCATCTGCAAATGTGCTAGTGTTACTTTGAATCCCTTCATCTAAATCATTGATGTATATTGTAAGTAGCTGCGGTCCCAGCACCGAGCCTTGCGGTACCCCGACTAGTCACTGCCCGCCAATCTGAAAGGGACCCATAAGATCATGAGATGAATAGATTGGGCAGATGCACAGAGCCTATTGCCCAGAATAGGGGAATCGAGGACAAGAAGACATAGGTTCAAGTTGAAGGGGCAAAGATTTAATAGGAATCTGAGAGATAACTTTTTCACACAAAGGGTGGTTGGTGTATGAAACAAACAGCCAGATGAGGTAGTTGTGGCTGGGACATTCCTAACGTTTAAGAAACAGTATGGATAGGGCAGGCTTGGAGGGATATGGACCAAGCGTGGGCAGGTGGGACTAGTGTAGCTGCGACATGTTGGCCGGTGTGGGCAAGTTGGGCCGAAGGGCCTGTTTCCACACAGTATCACTCTATGACTCTATTACTTCTCATCTATATTTTACTGCAGAGAAGAACACAGAAACCACTGAGTTCAGGAAAGAAAATAGTGATATCCTGAAGCACATTGACAATATGCATGAAGTACATGAAGGTGGTGAATTCTCTCCAACTTCAAGTTTGCAATCGATACCCAAATTGGTGGTGCAGTGGACAGTGAAGAAGGTTGTCTAAGTTTACAGCAGGATCTGATCAACAGGGAAAATAGCTAAAGGAATAACGATTGAATTTAACATAACGACAATCAGAGAGGATATACTGGAGGGTTCGTCTGCGGAGGTGATATGGGTGGAACTTAGAAATAAGAAGCACTCTAATGGGATTATACTATCGCCCCTCCCCTCCCCAAAAGCAAGCAGGAGATACATAGAAGGTCACCAAGAGAAGCCAAAGCAACTGTGGACTGGGACTTGCGTAATTAGTGAGGCACATCCAACAGTACGTGGATAGTCAAACCTGAGAAAGGAACATACTGAGTATAGTTGACGTTTTGGGTTGAGACCCTTCCTCAGACTGGTTAGGGATAAGGGAAGCGAGAGATATAGACGGTGATGTGGAGAGATAAAAAACAATGAATGAGATCTTTCACTATCCTTTAACATCGTTACTTTTTTGCATATCTTCCATTCATTGTCCTTTATCTCTCCATATCACTGTCTATATCTCTCGTTTCCCTTATCCCCAACCAGTCTGAGGAAGGGTCTCGACCCAAAACTGCTGCCTGTCCCGCTGAGTTACTCCAACAGTTTGTATCTATCTTTGGTCTAAACCAGCAGAAATTAGCTTGTCCAGGTGACCAGAGTTTCCGTGGTGGAGCATTTTGCAGATAGTGATCGCAGCTCCTTAAGTTTTATGAACTTCTGATGTCTGAAGAACGATTCTGACCCAAAATGTCACCATTTCCTTCTGTCTAGCGACGCTGCCAGACCCGTTGATTTACCGCAGAATTCTGTGTCTATCTTCGGTATCAACCAGCATTTGCAGTTCCTTCCCACACCTATCCATAAGTTTAAAAATTGTCTTGAAAAGGGACAAGGCTGGACCTTCCGGGAAGGTGCTAAACTGGATTAAGGCAAACCACAACTTTATTAGGCAGGAGCCAGCAAGTGAGCAATTGTTATTGGGTAAGTCTACATCTTACATGTGGGATTTGTTTAAAGATCAGTTGATTGTAGTTCAGAACAGGCATGTTCCAATGATGGTTCTTCTTCTTGTGTAAGGTGTGCACAGCCCAAAGTTGGAAGACAACTTGTTCTGTTTGATCTTCTGTTTGTGTACACCGGGTTGACTGCATTCGTCGAAACAGGGTGGACCACGTGAAGGTTGCAATCTCCCACCCCCAGTGATGGTTAAGGGTGCTTTTTTGTCACATATACAGTGAAATTCAGTGAAATGAGGAGGGGATAAACATTTGCCTTTGGATGACCAGTTGTAAATTTGATCTAAAAGTAAACGGAAGGGCACGAGGATGGAATCAGACAGGGCCTTTGAGGAATATAAAGAGAGGAAAGAACAAGTGAGTGAATAGGACCAAAAGGGGCCACAAAATGGCTTTGGTTTTGGTGTGTTGGATCAAAGCAATTTCCAAAGCTTTTAATACCTATGTTAAAAACAAGAGGTTAACCTGGGAGAAAGTAGGACTGCTCAAGGATAAAGAAGAGAACATGAGCTTGGAGTCTGGGGATGTTGGCAAGGCACTAAATGAGTACTTAGCATCTGTTTTCACCAAGGAGTGAAAACCTGTTACATGGAGGACAGTACGGTCAGTCTGGAGAATATGCAAAGGCAGCTTGAGATTAAGAAGGAAAAAATGTTGGGCACTTGAAGAGCTTGGATGTGTTTAAATCCCCAGGACCTGATGGGATTTATCCCAGGATATTGAGGGAGGCCAGAGGGGGAACTGCAGGAGCCTTAACAAAGATCTTTGCATCTTCTCTAATCACAGGCGAGGGTCCAGAGGACTGGCGAGTAGCAAACGTTGTTCTTTTATTAAAGAAGGGAAGTAGAGAGAATACAGGGAATTACAGGGCAGGCAACCTCATGTCAGTGGTGGGGAAGCTATTGGAGAGGATTCTTCTGGATAGGGTTTACTCTCATTTGGAAAAGAATGAATTATTTAGGGACAGCCACCATGGCTTTGTAGGTGGCAGGTCATGCCTTATGGTGTTTTTTGAGGCTGTGACGAAGGTGCTCGATGAGGGTAGTGTGGCGGATGTTGTTTACCTCGATTTTACTCATTAAGATGTGTGAGATTAACAGTGACTTGGTCATATGGATTTAGAGCAGAAGACAGAGGATTGTGGTGGAAGGAGAATATTCCACGATTCAATTACACTTTATCGTCACGTGTACCTAGGTGCAGTGAAACACTTCCTTTGCATACATCCCGGTTAAATCATGTACCAGACCTCACCCAGGCATACACGAGTGTCAACATGTTTTGGCATCGACAAAGTTACAGAAGTTCACCAAACATTCCTATCTATTGCCTGCACATAGCAGCAGCCCCCCCCCTCCCCCCCCCCCCCCCCCCCCCCCCCCCCCCCCCCCCTCCCCCCCGGCCAGGTCTCCCCTTTGTTCTCGCCATTCAATCCCCTCCACCCCCCTCCCCCCCCATCTTGCTGGGTAACTCTCCAATGGCCCTCCTCTCCAACAGTCTTCCTCGCTCTCCGAAGGCCCTCCTCGTTCTCCGACAGCTCTCCTCATTCTCCGATGACCCTCCTGGTTCTCCGATGACCCTGCACGCTCTTTGATGGCTCTCCGCAGTCTCTGATGTCCCTCCTCGCTCTCGCCGGTTGCTGGAGGTCTGTGAACAGTGGAGTTCCAGAAGGGAAACTGTGCTGGGACCTCTGTTGTTCGCGACACATATAAACAAATGAGATGCAAATGTAGATGGGCTGCGCAGTAAGATTGCAGGTTGCTGTGGTCACAGGATGTAAGGAAGGGATGTCAAAGTATACAGCAGGATACAGGTCAGCTACAGAAAAAGGGGCAGAATTGGCAGAAGGATGTTCAGCCAAGCACTTTGGGAGGTTGAATGTAAGGGGAAAATATACAATTAATGGCATGTCCCTTTGCAGCATCAATGTACAGAGGGATCTTGGAGTTCATGTCCATAACTCACCGAAAGTGGTAACACAGGTAGATACTGTGGTATAGAAGGCATATGGTCTGCTTGCCTTCATAGGTCAGGGTATTGAGTATAAGAGTCAGGAAGTCAATGATGCAGCTTTATGGAACGTTGGTTAGGCCAGGTTTGGAGTATTTTGTGCCGTTCTAAAGGAGGTCGGCCCCAATAAAGGAAGGCTTTGAAATGGGTGCAGAGGAGGTTTACCCGAATGAGCCTGAATTAGGGGGTGTCAGCTACATGGAGAGGTTGGACAGGCTTGGATTGTTTTCCCTGGAATGTTGAAGGTTGAGGGGAGATACGATAGAAGAATATAAATTTATGAGAGGCATAGATAGGGCAGACAGTCAGAACCTACACTCCAGGGCAGAGATATCAAATACTAGAGGCAATAGCTTTAAGGTGAGATGGGCTAAAGTTTAAAGTAGATGAACGGGGCAAGTATTTTTACACAGAGGGTGGTGAGTGCCAGGAACACGCTGCCGAGGCTGGCAGCGGAGAGAAAAACATCAGTGGCATTTAGGAGAGTTAGGGATAAGCAGATGGATATGCAAGAAACAGAAGGATATGGATTATGCACCCCACTACCCTCTGAGCCCCCATCCTCTCTCTACGGTACATCCCCCAGCCCCTTCCTGCCCCCATGTCCTCTGCACAGCCTGGATCAGACCCCAACCCCAGTTGGGTTTTCTCCATCGCCCTGAATGGTCGGCACGGACTGGAAGGGCCGAGAGGGCCTGTCTCCGTGCTGTAATTGTTATATGGTTATATGGTTATATGACTTCCCCCTCCCTAATACAGAATGGGCAGTCTTCAGCAGCGGCCGTACCTTTGTACTCCTAAAGATTATGTGCAGGAAGAGAAGAGTCTTGGCATCATGCTCCGCACAGATATGCGGGCTGAAGGGCCTGTTCCTGTGCTGTACTGTTCTATGTTTTATGTTCTATCATGATGGTCTCGGAACATGTTTGGGGTTAGGAGTATAAAGGTAAGGCCTATGCTGAAGACTGCCCATTCTGTATTGGCTTGGTATATCACCAAAATAAACTGGAGACATGGAGAATAGGATGAACAGAGGGACGAAGGAGGGCAAGAGAGAGGCAAATATTCCCATATAGAGTCGTGGAGTCTTAGTCATAGAGTGATACAGTGTGTAAACAGGCCCTTCGGCCCAACTCACCCACACCGGCCAACAATGTCCCAGCTACACTAGTCCCACTTGCCTGCGCTTGGTTCATACCTCTCCAAACCCGTCCTAACTATGTACCTATCTAACTGTTTCTTAAACGATGGGATAATCCCAGCCTCAACTACCTCCTCTGGCAACTTGTTCCATACACCCGCTACCCTTAATGTGAAAATGTTACCTCTCGGAGCCCTATTAAATTTTTCCCCCTTCACCTTGAACCGATGTCCTCTGGTCCTCGATTCCCCTACCCTGGGCAAAAGACTCTGTGAATGTACTTGATCTATTCCTCTCATGATTTTCTATACCTCTATAAGATCTCCCCTCATCCTCCTGCGCTCCATGGAATAGAGACCCAGCCTACTCTACCTCTCCCTATAGCTCACACCAGCAAGTCCTGGTAAATCTTTCAAACGTGGCAATATCATTCCTATAACATGGTGCCCATTGAACATAATATTCTAAATGTGGTCTCATGTGGTCTTATGCCCCTGTCCCACTTAGGGGCATTAGGGGCAACCACCTTCAACTAGCATATCAACTGGCTTCGACTAAAAAATTACCGATTTTTAAAACGGAAACCACTTTCGACCATTAGGGAGACTGACAAAAAACTCCGGGAAACTCTAGGAACCTCCGGGAACCGCACAGAAACCTTGGGTGGGGCGCAAAGTCTCCAGAGGTTTCTGTTCAGGTTTCCTAAGTGGGACATGGGGCATTATACAAATGCAACATGGCCTCCCAACTTCTATACCCAATACTCTGACTGATGAAGGCCAAAGTGCCAAAGCCTTTGTGACCACCTTATCTACCTGCGGCTCTACCTGGAAACCATGCACCTGTACTCCTAGATCCCTCTGCTCTGCAACACTACCCAGAGGCCTACCATTTACTGTGTAGGGCCTGTCCTTGTTCGACGTCCCAAAATGTAAAACCTCACACTTCTTAGTATTAAATCCCATCAACCATTCCTCCGCCCACTTGGACAACCGATCGAGATCCTGCTGCAATCGTTCACAACCATCTTCACTATCTGCAAAACCACTAACTTTTGTATCATCAGCAAACTTGCTAATATTGCCCTGAATGATTGATTTAGATGACAAACAGTAACGGGCCCAGCACCGAACCCTGAGGCACACCACTAGTCACAGGCCTCCACTCTGAGAAGCAACCTTCCACCATCACCCTCTGCTTCCTTCCATGGAGCCAATTTGCTGTCCATTCAGCTATCTCTCCTTGGATCCCATGCGATCTAACCTTCCAGAGCAGCCTAGCATGTGCAACCTTGTCGCACACCTTACTGAAGTCCATGTACACAACATCTACAGCTCTGCCCTCATCAACCTTTTTGGTCACGTCTTCAAAAAAATCAATCAGATTTGTGAGACACGACCTCCCACGTACACAACCATGCTGACTATCCCTAATCAGCCCTTGCCCATCCAAATCCGTGTATAACCTGTCCCTCAGAATACTCTCCAGTAACTTACCAACTACAGATGTTAAGCTCACCGGCCTAGAGTTGCCAGCATTTTCCCTGCAGCCCTTCTTGAAAAGAGGTACAACATTTGCCACTGTCCTATCTTCCGCCGCCTCTCCTGTATTTAAGGACGACTCGTAAATTTCAACCAGGGCTCCTGCAATTTCCTCTCTAGTTTCCCGCAATGTCCTCAGATATATCTGATCAGGCCCTGGAGATTTGTCTACCTTCAAACACGACAGTGCCTTCAGTACTTCCTCGACAGTAACCCTGACTACGCTCAAGACACTTCCAGTGACTGCTCCAATTTCCTCCATCCTACTGTCTTTTTCCTCAGTAAATACAGAGGAGAAATACTCATTTAGGACCTTGCCCATCTCCTGTGGCTCCACACAGAGGTGTCCGCTTTGATTCCTGAGAGGTCCCACTCTCTCTCTAGTTACCCTTTTTCCCCTTATGTATTTATAAAATCTTTTGGGATTGTCCTTAATGCTACCCGCCATAGCTATCTCCTGGCCCCTTTTTGCCCTTCTGGTCTCCTTTTCTAGTTTACTCCTTAGTTCCCGAAACTCCTCCAGGGATGCACTTGATCCCAGCTGCCTATGCCTGTCCCATGCACCCTTCTTGTTTTTGACTAACGCCTCAATTTCCCTCGTCAGCCAAGCTTCCTTACGTTTGCCTGCTTTGCCCTTCACTCTAACGGGGACGTACACATCCTGAGCTTTCTTCAGTACACTTTTAAAAACATCCCACTTGGCCGATGTTCCTTTCCCCTCTAATAACCTCGAGCGAGACCTTCTCTCATACCCTCGAAGTTGGCCTTACCCTATTTGAGTATTTCAACACGTGGACCCTCTCTGTCCCTATCCATATCTTAAACCTAATCGAGCTGTGGTCACTGGCTCCAAAAGGCTCCTCCACGAACACTTCATTAACTTGCCCTTCCCAATTTCCCAATACTAGATCCAGCGTTGCCCTTTCACGTGTGTGTGGGGGGGGGGGGCTCCACATACTGCTGAAGAAAACTTTCCTGAACACTTTTGAGGAATTGCACCCAATCTGAACCCTTCACGCTATGATTTTCCCAGTCTATATTGGGAAAGTTAACATCTTCTACTACAACAACCTTATTTGACCTGCGGCGGTCTACAATCTGCCGGCACATTTGTTCTTCTAATTCCCGTTGACTATTCGGGGGTCTGTAGTACACGCCCAACAAGGTGATCATCCCTTTCTTGTTCCTCAGCTCCACCCATGTAGCCTCACCAGATAATAATAATAATAATAATTCAACACCAATTATTATTTATCTCCAGTCTCCTTCGCCAAACCAATAACTGAGATCGAGGTGACATCCAAAGTCTCATATAACTTTATAAACATTTGTACATTAATACTAGTGATTAATATGGCCCCGCATTAATGGAGGGCAGCGTGATTACAGAGATCATAAAGTGCACATAACAACGGTATGCTTCCTGATTGTCTGACCACTGGTTTCTACGGAGACAGAAGGAGGCCCTGCTGCAATTAACTATCAACAGGAAATCCGGCCAGGGCACATGCTGAATAACACACAGAAGGTCACATATGGGGTCTCCCATTATTTTAACCAGCTTTCACCCAAAAGCATTGGCATTTGATACTGTCTGGCACTGCCGCTGGCAGTAGCTTCACTGGCCAAATTTAACAGACCCATTTTCCAGCAAGTTATTCGGATTTACAGTATCAAACACATGCTATTAATCCCGAAACACAGATGATTGTTACAATCCTCCTCTACAGCTTTATAAATTCCTGTTACAGCCGACATTACACAATGCATTACGTTGTACCCATCAGTACAATAAGTATTAATGGCGACTTCAGTCTCGGAGTATCGCTTTTAATTCTCCTACATTGAAAAAAAAAGCAAGTTATCTATGCAATCTCTTTATCCTGTTACTGGTGCTCGAAGAGCAACGGACGATTCAAACAGATTTCATCCTCGAACACAAGAAGATAAAGGGCCAGCGCAGTGGCCCAGCGGTAGAGTTGCTGCCTTAGCCGGAGGCCCGGGTTCGATCCTGACTACGGGTGCTGTCTGTGCGGAGTTTGTGCCTTCTCCCCTTGACCTGCGTGGGTTTTCTCCGAGATCCTCGGTTTCCTCCCACACTCCAAAGACGTACGTACAGGTTTGCAGGTTAATTGGCTCGATATAAATGTAAATTGTCCCTAGTGTGTGCAGGATAGTGTTAATGTGCGGGGATCGCTGGTCGGCGCCGGGTCGGTGGGCCAAAGGGCCTGTTTCCGCATTGTATCTCTAAACTAAAGTAAAGAAAGTGCTGAAAAGATAACGTCCAGAAAAAATCGCTGTCCCTGCGGGCTGAGGCCGTGTTATTGAGAAAAACGACATTATCTTAAACGGGCAGTTTTTGCTTCTTTTTGGGTTAACATCTCTTCTGCACCATGTCTCCTGCGATTCCATATCTGCTCCTGACTTTCTCCCTCGCTGCCAGCGTTGGCGACACACCAGCGCACTGTGTGATGTTTCTGTGAAATGTCGCTCCTTCGCCGGATCACTCCTGAAACGACAAAACCGTGATTTACGACGGGAATTACTCTCTGGGAAGTATGTGGAATAGGATGGGATTAATTAACCCATGGAGCACTGAATTTACCAGCAGCTGTCGGCAGCCAAATGTGTTTCGTATTAGCCGCAGACTTGAAGACGAAGTCAAATGAGCCGATAGCTATTGTAAAACCCCACGAAAGATTCATAGTTGCACTGCGTCTCACTTAAGCAGAAAATGTTTAATTCAGGGGCAGCTATTAGTTCAGGTTTTTAACACACCAGTTTCAACTTTAACACTCAATATTACCTTCCATCAAAATGGATCCTGTGGGAATGAAGCCACACAAACAGTTATTTGAGTAATTCATAGAACATAGTCAAAGAGTGATACAGTGTGGAAACAGGCCCCTTGGCCCAACTTGCCCACACCAGCTACATTAATGCCACCTGTCTGCCCAGGGTCCATATCCCTCCAAAACTGCCCTATCCATGTATTAAAGAAGGAACTGCAGATGCTGGAAAGTCGAGGGTACACAAAATGCTGGAGAAACTCAGCGGCATCTATGGAGCGAAGGAGATAGGTAACGTTTCGACTCCATTTTGTGTACCCTTCCCAATCCATGTACCTGTCTAACTGTTTCTTAAACGTTGGGTTAGTCCCAGCCTCAACTACCTCATCTGGCAGCTTGTTCCATACACCCACCACCTTTTGTGTGAAAATGTTACCCCTCAGATTCCTGTTAAATCTTTTCCCCTTCACCTTGAACCTATGTCCTCTGGTCCTCGACTCCCCTACTCTGGGCAAGAGACTCTGTGCATCTGCCCGATCTAATCCTCTCATGATTTTGTACACCTCTGTAAAATCACCCCTCATCCTCCTGAGCTCCAAGCGCTTACCTGTTTTCTGGTTTCCCCAAATAAAGAACCAGAAAGAACAACCCAATGGTATGAATATTGATTTCTCTAACTTCAAGTAACCCTTGCCTCCCCTCTCATTCCATCCCTCCCCCACCCAGTCATAACAGCTTCAAAGTTATCCAGTGGTGGCAGATATAATAGTGGTGTCTAAGAGGCTTTTAGATAGGAAGTGCAAGGAATAGTGTGATATGGATCAGGTCCAGGCTGATGCTGGCGGTGCTAGCTCGAAGGGCCGAATGGCCTCCTCCTGCACCTATTTTCTAGTTTCTATGATGAGATCAGTTTAATTTGGTATTTATTATGTTCGGCATAAACATTTTTTAAATTTTTAAAAATTTTAATATTTTTATTTATTAGAGGCAAATGCATCAATGTACATCACATATATATTGTTACAATCATTATACCCCATCATTTTATGGCTTTTGAAGAAAAAGAATAGAAAGAAAGAGAGTGAAGTAGGTGAAAAGAGTAGTGAAAGCGAAAGAGCGTGCCAAAGGGGAGAAGAAACCCTTGGTTAAAGAATTAGAGAAAGGGGATTAAGAGATTGACCCTAGAAAAGAAAAGGAAAAAAGAAAGAGAGGCAAAGAGAGAGAAAAGAAGGAAAAAAAAAGAAAAGCCAGTTACTGTATTATATATATCACGCAAAAGGAATCCACCAACTCGATAGTTTTTCATCCCCCCCTACCAAGGCCCGAGGTACTCCCGCACCCTATCTCTGTAGCAATTCTATAAATGCAGACCACGTCTGATAGAAGCGTTCTGATTTTCCTGGCTGGCGGAGTCTCATATCTTCCAGATGTAATGTTTCAAACATAGTTGAAATCCACATATTTAATGTTGGTATAGGCGCATTTTCCCAGAATTTTAAGATTGTGTTCGGCATAAACATTGTGGGCCAAATTGCCTGTTCTAATGCTATGCTGTTCTATGTTCTGACCAATATTAGAGCTCAAAACAATATTCACACGTGGTGTTGCTAGAGAGGCAACATTTCTCATGACCTCCCATTTATGTTGTCCTGCCTTTGAAATAGATGAGCGTCTAGAAACTTTCTCTTACAAGAGGTGTTTTCAACCTGAGTTTAGATTTAGAGTTCTTGTTATTGTTGCATTGACCGATGTACTGCGGAAAGCTTTGTTATGTTTGCTATCCAATCAATTCAGATCATACTACACAATCAGGCCAAACTCGTCCAATAGGTAGAGCAAGTGGAACGAAGGAGTGCGGGGCGTAGAGGTGTATCAGACAGTACCCTAGCTTACGAAAGGATCTTCACAAGCCTAATAACAGAGGGGAAGAAGCTGTTCCTTAGTCTGGCAGTGCACTCTTCCAAGCTTCTGTTACTTCTGCTGGCCAGGAGCAGGGGGAAAAATGAATGACTGGGGTGGGACAAGTCTTTGATTAGTTCATTTAGTTTGTTTGGAGATACAGCTTCGGCCCATCGAGTTCACCCTGACTATCGATCACCCGTTCACACTAGTTCAATGCTATCCCAATACAGCCTGTTTCCACACTGTAAAACTAAACTAATCGTGATCCATCGCTAATCACTCCTCCATTGTGAAATGTTTCGAGAGGCTAGTTATGGAACGCATTAAATCCAGTCTTCCCAGTGCAGTTCGCCGACCGCTACAACAGGTACACGGACATTGCCATTGCCCTACGCTCATCCCGAGAACACCTGGATAAGAGAGACACCTACATCAGAGTCCTATTCATAGACTACAGCTCTGGCCTTTAATACCATTATACCATCCAAGCTCACAGGACCTGGTGTCAGCACTCATCTCTGCAACTGGATCCTTGACTTCCTGACCAACAGACCCCAATCAGTGAGGATCGGGGACAAATCATCCTCTACGATAATCCTCAACACTGGTGTTCTGCAAGGATGTGTTCTCAGCCCCCTGCGTTACTCCTTGTACACCCACAACTGTGCAGCCCTGTCCAAATCTAATTCAATGCTCAAATTCGCAGATGACACCACCATTGTGGGTCAGATATTAAATAATGATAAGACAGAGTACGGGAATTGAGAGTCCTGGTGTCGAGACAACAACCTTCCTCTCAATGTCAGCAAGACAAAGGAGATAGTGATTGAGTTCAGGAAGCGAAGCGGTGCACATACCCCAGTTTGCACTGACGGCACTGAAGCAGAGATGGTTGAAAACTTCAAATTCCTGAGGGTCAATATCACCAACAGCTTCTCCTGGGCCACCCAGGTTGAAATAACGACCAAAAAAGCAAGTTGGTGAAAGCACACCAACGCCTCTATTTCCTGAGAAGGCTTAGGAAGTTTGGCATGTCCCCTGCACCAACCTCTACAGATGCACCATAGAAAGCATTTTATCAGGACATATCACAGCTTGGTTTGGGAACAGCTCCATCCAAGACCGCAAGAAGTTTCAGCAAATTGTGGACACAACCCAGACCATCACACAAACCAACCCCCCCCTCTATTGACTTCATTTATACCTCACACGGTTTCGGCAAGACCAGCTGCATAATCAAGGATGAGACCACACCTGGAGCATTGTGTGCAGTTGTGGTCCCCTAATTTGAGGAAGGACATTCTTGCTATTGAGGGAGTGCAGCGTAGGTTCACAAGGTTAATTCCCGGGATGGCGCGACTGTCATATGCTGAGAGAATGGAGCGGCTGGGCTTTAGAAGGATGAGAGGATATCTTATTGAAACATATAAGATTGTTAAGGGTTTGGACACGCTAGCGGCAGGAAACATGTTCCCGATGTTGGGGGAGTCCAGAACCAGGGGCCACAGTTTAAGAATAAGGGGTAAGCCATTTAGAACGGAGACGAGGAAACACTTTTTCTCACTGGGAGTTGTGAGTCTATGGAATTCTCTGCCCCAGAGGGCGGTGGAGGCCGGTTTTCTGGATACTTTCAAGAGAGAGCTAGATAGGGCTCTTAAAGATAGCGGAGTCAGGGGATATGGGGAGAAGGCAGGAACGGGGTACTGATTGGGGATGATCAGCCATGATCACATTGAATGGCGGTGGTGGCTCAAAGGGCCAAGTAGCCTACTCCTGCACCTATTGTCTATTGTCGATTGAGTCGCACCCTGGCCACTCCCTCTTCTCCCCTCTCCCATCAGGCAAAAGGTACAGAAGTGTGAAAACGCACACCACCAGATTTGGGGACAGTTTCTTCCCGGCTGCTTCCCAACTGAATCATCCCACCACAACCAGAGAGCAGTGCTGAACTACTATCTATCTCTTTGATGACCCTCGGACTATCGTTGATTGGACTTTGCTTCCTTTATCTTGTACTAAACGTTTTTCCCTTAACATGTATCTATACACTGCAAATGGATCGATTGTAATCATGTCTTGTCTTTCTGTTGGCTGGTTAGCACACAACAAAAGCTTTTCATTGCACCTCAGTACACGTGACAATAAACTAAACTGAACTGAACTAAACTAATCAGAAGATAGACACAAAAAGCTGGAGTAACTCAGCGGGACAGGCAGCATCTCTGGGGAGAAGGAATGGGTGACGTTTCGGGTCGAGACCCTTCTTCAAACTAAACAGCTCAGGCTTAACAACGCATGTAATGCTAAAGAAATTGGATTTAATGCATAAGGCCCAGACACAGTAATGAGAATGCTATTCACTCAAAGAAACTAACACTGGTAACAAAAAATATCAGCTTTAGAAAAAAATTCAATATCCAGGGATTTCTTCCAATCCACTGCAAACAATGGAATGTTATTATACTAGAATGCCAAAGCTTCTGTGAAGCAATCAAGAAGCACAATATTTTGTCAACACATTTCTATTCCAAGAAATGTAATACACTGATGTTAAACTTGGGTCAAAAAATATGAATATTTTTCTCTGCTATCTTCCTCCTGTCCTTCTAAGGACCTAGTCTCTTGAGCATTGGCAGTCATTCAATGTATCCCCCAGTGGCCATCCGTCATCTGTGAGCAGGGACAGCATTGACTGGCAAACGTGGGCAGTACCACGGCCAAGTTTGATCCTGTCCTCATCTGACTTACACAAATCATAAGTTTGTGAATCCTGCATGTTGTGGTTTCTCCCTGCCTTCCCGTCCCACATATACGGGTCAAATGCAATAACCCCAGCTGTGTTACTAACTGAAACCTGTTTGCCTCTCACCAAACAATCAATGAAACTTCAAGAAAGATATTTCCGGTATCTGAAAAAGACTCAACCCGAAATGTTGCCTATCAACGTACTCCCGAGATGTTGCCTGACCCGCTGAGTTACTGCGGCATTTTGTGGTTTTTTTCTTGTAAACTAGCATTTGCAGTTCCTTTTTTTATCGTCATAGAGTTATGGAGTGATACAGCATGGAAACAGGCCCAACTTCCCGACTCCGGTCAACATGTCCCAGTTACACTAGCCCCACCTGCCCGTGTTTGGCCCATATCCCTCCAAACCTGTCCAATTAATGTACCTGTCTAACTGTTTCTGAAACGTTGGGATAGTGATAGTCACAGCTCGTTGCATGCAACCACCACGCTTTGTGTGAAGGGTCCTTTAAATAATGTGGTCTCCTCTAGATGCAAAGAGTGTCTGCAGTTAAAATCCCCGCAAATCACCAATCGAGTACCAAGTAATTTTTGCCTCACGAATGATCAACATTCATGTAGAAGTCGACATCAACTCCCGAATTGGTAAAGCTGCATCAGTCTTCAGACGAATGCAGCCAATATACGGTCTAGTGGCGGGATATCCAAGATGCTAAAAGTCCGATCTTCCAGGCCGTAGTCCTCCCTACAGCCCTCTATGCCCGTGAGACATGGAAAATCAATGTGAAGATGAAAAATAAATTGGATGAATTCCAACAACGCTGCTTGAGGAAGATCCTGAAGACTAGCTGCAGAGACCACATCACAAACGAGGAGATCTACCGTGAAACGGCAACAAAGCTTGATGCTTTCAAGAGAGAGCTAGATAGGGCTCTTAAAAATAGCGGAGTCAGGGGATATGGGGAGAAGGCAGGAACGGGGTACTGATTGGGGATGATCAGCCATGATCACATTGAATGGCGGTGCAGGCTCGAAGGGTCGAATGGCCTACTCCTGCACCTATTGTCTATTGTCTATTGTCTAAAGTCTCTCTGCCAGGACATAGCGGTGTGCAGGATAAAATTTGCAGGACATGTGCTCAGGATGTCACCAGAACGTGCACCTAAGATAGCAATGACATGGCAACCTGACGGAAGAGGGAAGAGAGGCCGACCAAAACTACATGGAGGCGCACATCCCAGAAGGATTTGGAAGCCCGGGATGCAAGCCTATCGAGGGGGTGGAATACGTCGCACATAACCGAACAGAATGGCGAAAGCTTGGCGCCCAGTGCAGTCAACAGTGTGGGAGGAACTAAATAAGTAAGAATGATCAAATAATTTGTTCCAAGCACAACATTTTTTCTTATAAAAAACGTAGAACTGCACAGTGCAGGAGCAGGTCCTTCAGCCCACAATATCCGTGCCGAAGATGATGTTAAGATCAATTCTTATCTGCCTGCACATAATCCATATCCCTCCGTTCCCTGCACAACCATATACCTCTCCAAAAGTCACTTAAATGCCTCTGTATCTGCCTCAACTACCTCCCCTGGCAGCTCGTTCCAGGCACTCACCACCCTTTGTGTAAAAAATTACCCGTATGTCTTCTTTAAACTTTGCCCTCTCATTTAACTGGGGCAATTACCATCTAGTACATGTTAATATACTTATTTCCAACCATTTAATTGTAATTATAATTCTCAGAATTCACTTTGAAATGTTAAAGAACTATAAAAACTGAAAGTGCTGGGAACACCCAATAGGTGAGGCAGCGTCTGTTTCTCTCTCCACAGATGCTGCCTGGCTGCTAAGTATTTCCAGCATTTCCTGTTTTATTTCAGATTCCCAACAACTGCAAGTAATTATTTTATTTTTCATTAAGGATTAAACAGCTGGCGGATTATTTACCCTCCCAATGTTCTGGCCAAAATTCCTTCCTAATGCCATCAAATAAGAACGTTTTGAAGTTAAATAAAACTTGTTGGGTGGATGGACATCAATGGTATGGCTGGGATTTAACGGCCAGTGAGGAGTTTACTTTCGACTTTAGAGATACAGTGTGGAAACAGGCCCTCCGGCCCACCAGGTCCATGCTGGCTAGTGATCACTAACACTAACGCCATCGTACACGCTAGCGGTATTCATAATATGACAGGCGCCAATTAGCTGGGGTGTGGGAGAAAACCGGAGCACCCGGGGGAAACTGACGCGGTCACGGGCAGAACGTGCAAACTCCGTACAGACAGCACCCGTAGTCAAGATCGAACCCGAGTCTCCGGCTCTGTAAGGCGCAACCGTGCTGCCCAGTAGATTTGGCGTGGGGTGGGGGGTGGGCGTAGTTTATTCTACTGCCGCAGTCTCTCACCACAACCCTGCCATTCCTCACACCACAAGGTCAAGCTGTAACAGTTCAGTTGAATAACGGCAGCCGCTGCACTTTAAAACCACATTGATTCCGTCGCCCATGTTGACAGGATGTTACTTAAAACCTATCCCTTGTGCTGATAAGGTTGGGCTGTTAAGCATACAAGACCTTAAAGCATTAATGTGACACAATTTTTATGAAAGTGTTTGGAAAATGTCATGATACATGCAGTGCAGTGATACAGATTGCAAGGCAAGACATCACTTGTGCCTGAGCCAATTAAGTAGTTTTCCTTTTACATTGACGCCAGGGCAATAAGCAATTGCCTGGACAAGGTCCAGGAAGGAAAATCTTCGTAAGATTGGTAATAAAATTTTGCTTCCAGTTAATGAAAGGAAAATTCTAGAGGATTCTTAAATGGTCATGATGTCCTTTCGGGCTAATTTGCTGTGCTCTCTCTAAGCCATTTTTTCCTGCCCAAGCAAGTATCTACACAATCCATACCTTGTCGGAAGAAACGACACAATTTTCCTATCCTTCACCTTTCGATGAATATCTTTGCCTTCTGCACCTGGTGAGTATTCTCTGGTAGGTTTACCTGGTGTGGTGGAGAAACCTGAAGGGTTTTGCCTGAAGAGGCGTGGAGAGAAACATCAGTTCCAGGGACGACTGGGAATGGATGCGACGTCTGCAACAGGCTGGGAATGTAAAATGGTGCCTCTTGCATATGGGCTCCGTGGGCTGTTCTGAGCGTACTGTACTGACCAGGGTGACTGTGCTTATGTACGGAGTCTTGCTGAGCTAGATGCAAAAAATGTGTTTAATTGTGTAAAATGGAACTGCAGATGCTGGTTTACACCGCAGATAGACTCAAAAAGCTGGAGTAACTCAGCGGGGCAGGCAGCATCTCTGGAGAGAAGGAATGGGTGACGTTTCGGGTCAAGACCATCAGACTGAGGGCCTGGGGGGGGGAGGGAGTCTAGAGATATGGAAGAGTAAGGTTAATTCAGAAACAAGGGTTCTGAACTTAAAGAAAGGTAACTTTGAAGGTATGAGACGTGAATTGGCCAAGATAGACTGGCAATTGATTCTTAAAGGGTTGACAGTGGATGTGCAATAGAAGGCATTTAAAGACTGCATGGATGAACTACAACAATTGTTCATCCCAGTTTGGCAAAATAATAAATCAGGGAAAATAGTGCATCCGTGGATAACAAGAGAAATCAGGGATGGTATCAAAACAAAAGATGAAGCATACAAATTAGCCAGAAAAAGCAGTGGACTGGGAGAAATTCAGAGTCCAGCAGAGGAGGACAAAGGGCTTAATTAGGAAAGGGAAAATAGATTATGAAAGAAAACTGGCAGGGAACATAAAAACTGACTGCAAAAGTTTTTATAAATATGTGAAGAGAAAAAGATTAGTTAAAACAAATGTAGGTCCCTTGCAGTCAGAAACAGGCGAATTGATCATGGGGAACAAGGACATGGCAGACCAATAGAATAACTACTTTGGTGCTGTCTTCACTAAGGAAGACATAACTAATCTGCCGGAAATAGCAGGGGACCGGGGGTCAAATAAGATGGAGGAACTGAGTGTAATCCAGGTTAGCCGGGAAGTGGTGTTGGGTAAATTGAATGGATTAAAGGCCGATAAATCCCCAGGGCCAGATAGGCTGCATCCCAGAGTACTCAAGGAAGTAGCCACAGAAATAGTGGATGCATTAGTGATAATTTTTCAAAACTCTTTAGATTCTGGAGTAGTTCCTGAGGATTGGAGGGTAGCTAATGTAACCCCACTTTTTAAAAAAGGAGGGAGAGAGAAAACGGGGAATTACAGACCAGTTAGTCTAACATCAGTAGTGGGGAAACTACTAGAGTCAGTTATTAAAGATGGGATAGCAGGACATTTGGAAAGTTGTGAAATCATTGGACAAAGTCAGCATAGATTTACGAAAGGTAAATCATGTCTGACGAATCTAATAGAATTTTTCGAGGATGTAACTAGTAGAGTGGATAAGGGAGAATCAGTGGATGTGTTATATCTGGACTTTCAGAAGGCTTTCGACAAGGTCCCACATAAGAGATTAGTATACAAACTTAAAGCACGTGGTATTGGGGGTTCAGTATTGATGTGGATAGAGAACTGGCTGGCAGACAGGAAGCAAAGGGTAGGAGTAAACGGGTCCTTATCAGAATGGCAGGCAGTGACTAGTGGGGTACCGCAAGGCTCAGTGCTGGGAACCCACCTATTTACAATATATATTAATGATTTGGACGAGGGAATTGAATGCAACATCTCCATGTTTGCGGATGACACGAAGCTGGGGGGCAGTGTTAGGTGTGAGGAGGATGCTAGGAGGCTACAAGGTGACTTGGATAGGCTGGGTGAGTGGGCAAATGCATGGCAGATGCGGTATAATGTGGATAAATGTGAGGTTTTCCACTTTGGTGGCAAAAACAGAAGGGACTATTATCTGAATGGTGGCCGATTAGGGAAAGGGGAGATGCAACGAGACCTGGGTATCATGGTACACCAATCATTGAAAGTAGGCATGCAGGTGCAGCAGGCTGTGAAGAAAGCGAATGGTATGTTAGCATTCATAGCAAAAGGATTTGAGTATAGGAGGAGGGAGGTTCAACTGCAGTTGTACAGGGTTTTGGTGAGACCACACCTGGAGTATTGCGTACAGTTTTGGTCTCCAAATCTGAGGAAAGACATTCTTGCCATAGAGGGCGTACAGAGAAGGTTCACCAGACTGATTCCTGGGATGTCAGGACTTTCATATGAGGAAAGACTGGATAGACTTGGCTTGTACTCACTGGAATTTAAAAGATTGAAGGGGGATCTTTCAGAAACTTACAAAATTCTTAACGGGTTGGACAGGCTAGATGCAGGAAGATTGTTCCCGATGTTGGGAAGGTCCAGTACAAGGGGTCACAGTTTAAGGATAAGGGGGAATTCCTTTAGGACCGAGATGAGGAAAACATTTTTCACACAGAGAGTGGTGAGTCTCTGGAATTCTCTGCCACAGAAGGTAGTTGAGGCCAGTTCATTGACTATATTTAAGAGGAAGTTAGATGTGGCCCTTGTGGCTAAAGGGATCAGGGGGTATGGAGAGAAGGCAGGTACAGGATACTGAGTTGAATGATCAGCCATGATCATATTGAATGGCGGTGCAGGCTCGAAGGGCCGAATGGCCTACTCCTGCACCTATTTTCTACGTTTCTATGTTCCTATGAAAAGGAAATGTAGAATGGTTCATTAGACAATAGGCAATAGACAATAGGTGCATTCAATGTGATCATGGCTGGTCATCCACAATCAGTACCCCGTTCCTGCCTTCATTGTTAGCTATGGGGAAGCTGACAAGGGGACATACGATCAGTAAAATGAATCATAATGTATTTCACTGTACCTGGTACATGTGACAATAAAGAAACCATTGAAGACAATCAGTGTCACTATTCCCTTTATCATGTATCAGTACACTGTGACCGGCTTGATAGTAAATCACGTATAGTCATCTCACTGACATGAACAAAAAGCTTTTCACTGTACCTCGATACACGTGACGATAAACTAAACTAAACTAAACTAAACTAAACTCTAGCAGGAAGCTTGGAGAACAATGATGAAATTTACCCCCGGCCGGATGGGAAAGAGGGAGTTGGAGTTACGATGGTATTTTGCCACCAGACATCGTGTGTATTTTTAAAACATGACAGAGAATCGAATGAATGCTGCGGTAATAATGTGTAAACCACATATCAGCACACACACTGCCATTGTGACACTGTTGTTGAAGAGTTCTCATAACAGACTTGCTCCCACCATAGTTTTGCCAAGAAATGAGCCAAACGTTTTCCTATTTGACGATGAGGACAATTTCAGTCTGGTTGGACTGACTATATTTATTCTGGCTGCTTAACGGCAGCTCGTAGTTAGAGAGTGCTTTGTGCGCGCGTCTTGCATAAAAATCATAGCTTGCATTTATGTATCATTAGATGAAAGTGGATTATACGAATAGAACCAGTGTTTCCCCTTCAGAATGGGAATAGATGACCTTAAGTATCAGACTGACCCACGTAATCCCATCCATTCATCTATCTGACCGTTCAAGGAAAAGTCTAAAACATGGAGGGATAGTCTTCAGTTTGTTGGTAGACAAAGAAGCTGGAGAAACTCAGCGGGTGAGGCAGCATCTATGGAGTGAATGAATGGGTGACGTTTCGGGTCGAGACCCTTCTTCAGCTTGTTGTCAAGTTTATTACTTCTCAGACATTTGCTAAATTACAGCGATTGATTAATCCACCTTTCTAGGACAGTTGGACACTCGGATAAATGTTCTGGACAAGCCATGGTGGGAGTGATGAGCTGAGCTTGGATAGAGTGGATGTGGAGAGGATGTTTCCACTAGTGGGAGAGTCTAGGACAAGAGGTCATAATCTCAGAATTATGGGACGTTCTTTTAGGAAGGAGATGAGGAGAAATCTCTTTAGTCAGAGGGTGGTGAATCTGTGGAATTCTTTGCCACAAAAGGCTGTGGAGGCCGTCAGTGGATATTTTTATGGCAGAGATAGATAGATTCTTCATTAGTACGGGTGTCAGAGGTTATGGGGAGAATGCAGGAGAATGGGGTTAGGATAGATCAGCCATGATTGAATGGCAGAGTAGACTTGATGGGCCGAATGGCCTAATTCTACTCATATCTCTTATGGCATGACCTTATGAGTGACTTTCTTCTGTCTTGCACGATTCTATGTTTGTTATTATTTATTTCTCCCATGTGATGTGCACAGCAATGCCTGCATTTATTATGCTCATTATTCCCACACCACCCTGACCATGCTCTATTCTCGTTGTTACCTTCGGGAAGAAATTAGAGGAACCTGAGAACCGTTACCTCCAGGTTCAAGAACAGCTTTGCCCCTTTAACCATCAGCCTTTTACATAGAAACATAGAATATTCCCTTTGTTGGCTCCCTGTGAGATCCAGGCTAGATTATAAGGTCCTCCTTCTTGCCTATAAAGCCCTAAATGGCTTAGGATCCTATTTTACAGTCCCTCCTTCCCTATGCCTGTACTGAGCACTCAGGTCTTCTAATGCCGACCTGTTAGCCGCAGCGAATAGAAAATTGGTGAAGTAGCCGTTTTCAATGATGCCCCCAAGCTGTGGACAACCATACCCAGGGCTTTGAGAGACGCCTATCAGTTGACATTTTTTAAATGGCAGCTAAAGACGTATCTTTTTAATCAAGCTTTTAACTGATTTTACTTCCTTAATCCTTTTGCACTCTCAATTTTATATTTTACTAGACCAAGTGCAGACCCGTTGGGTCTGTTCCCCCAACGTGTGTTTGCAGGGTGGGGGGGGGGCATGCGGCGTCACACACACTAACTACCCCCCCACAAACACACTAACACGAAGCGTGCGTGTCTCATGCACAAAAGCTGTCAGCAGCTCTATGGAATTCAGGGGAGGAGCCTTTGAAGTTAAAAGTTAATGTTAAGAATTAGTGATGTTGTGAGAAATAATTAAATTAAATTCAATGAAAAACAATGGAATCAACAACCTGGCAGACTGGGGGGGTGGGGCCGGGCCGGGCTAGGAGGCAGGTGGGCCAGATGCAAAGGCATTGTGAGGTCAGCAGCTGGGCAAACTTAATATTTTTTTAAACATACACACACGCACACACGCACGCACGCACGCACGCACGCACACACACACACACACACACACACACACACACACACACACACACACACACACACACACACACACACACACACACACACACACACACACACACACACACACACACACACACACACAGAGTTTTAATACTAGACCAAGTGCAGACCCGGTTGTTACCGAACTGAACTCAGTCACAATGCCCTTGCAAGCGCAAGGGCATTGTGATGTCCGCAGCTGCTGATTTAAAGAAAACAGTAAGTTTTGTGAAGGTTTTTATTGAAAATGTGTACAGAAAAATGACCAAATTTAATGAGGAGTGGATATGCGAATGTAAAAGTAAAATCGCTAGCGAAATGGTAAAAATGTCGGCGTTTTTGCATCTGGTTTTCGCGGAGTAACGAAATAAAGGCAAAATGCCGTACACCCACACACACACACACACACACACACACACACAGAGTTTTAAAAGTATGTAGATATATGATATTTTTATATAAATCTGTGCTATTTGTGCTATTAACTGCCTATATTGTTAATGTTTTAAATTGTATTTTTGTTGAGACCTGTGTCTATGTGGAAAGCACTTTGGGTTGCATTCAATTGTATGAAAAGTGCTATAAAAATAAAATTATTATTTTAAAATAATAAAATAGGTGCAGGAGTAGGCCTTTTGGCCCTTCTAGGCAGCACCACCATTCAATGGAAAATAGGTGCAGGAGTAGGCCTTTCGGCCCTTCGAGCCAGCACCGCCATTCAATGTGATCATGGCTGATCATCCCCAATCAGTACCCCGTTCCTGCCTTCTCCCCATATCCCCTGACTGCTATTTTTAAGAGCCCTATCTAGCTCTCTCTTGAAAGCATCCAGAGAACCTGCCTCCACCGCTCTCTGAGGCACGGAATTCCACGGACTCACCACTCTCTGTGAGAAAAGGTGTTTCCTCGTCTCCGTTCTAAATGGCTTACTCCTTATTCTTAAACTGTGGCCCCTGGTTCTGGACTACCCCAACATTTGGAACATGTTTCCTGCCTCTAGTGTGTCCAAGCCCTTAACAATCTTATATGTTTCAACGAGATCCCCTGTAGTTCCTTCCTACAAACATCCTTTCTATAGCAGGGTGACCAAAATTTAACACAATCCTCCCAATGCGGCTTCACCAACACCTTACACAACTTATTGTGCAATGATAATCAAACACTTATGAACCTTAACTCTTGATTTATTACCTGTCTCCTATCCCTATAAGGTGTTGACCCTGAACTGAGAAGTCATGTCAGTCAGTCAGGAGTAATAGAAGTCAGATCAAGTAATTTCCTTTTCAGAAGGTAATGAGTGGATCAGATAGGCTGTTACAATGGTTATACATTCCTCTCATTAGCAATAATAATACTTCACTGCAAATTCAGATTCATTTCATTAGTTTAGAGGTGCAGTGTGGAAACAGGCCCTTCGGCCCATTGAGTCCCCGCCGACCAGTGATCCCCTCACACTAAGACTATCCCACAGACTAGGGACAATTTACATTTATACCAAGGCAATTACCTTTCAAATCTGTACATCTTTGGAGTGTGGGAGGAAACCGAAGATCGCGGAGAAGACCCACGCAGGTCACGGGGAGAACGTACAAACTCCGTACAGACAGCACCCGTAGTAAGGATCGAACCCGGCTCTCTGGCGCTGCGAGGCAGTAGCTCGACCTCTGCGCCACTGTGCCACCCAATTTGAATATAAATTCCCCAGGTGCAGTAATTGCATGCTAGTCCCACCACTACTGCTTGCTAATCCGACTACATCAATTTAAGATGAATTGACGGTGCAAAACCTTGACTTGAGTGCAGTTACAAAATGATTTCAATGTGTAAGCCTCCAAAAACGCCAGCATAATTTGCAGCTAAGCCATGCCTCGGGGTGTTAACACTGTACTGAGCTGGACTATAGCGTAAGAGATCATAAAGTTGCAAAACGTGTTTGGGGTTAGGAGTTGGATAGTTTAAACACTTAATTAATGGAAGAAAAATCTAGAGGATTGTTAAATGGTAATGCTATCGGATGGGGGTGATTTTCTCTGCTGCATGCTCTATCTAACCTGTACAGATTCTGGCCTCTTGCACATCCCCAGATTTCCACCCACCTTTGACCAGAATGCTGCCTGGATTAGAGGGTTTCAGCTGCCAGGAGACGTCGGATGCTCGCTCTGGAACGTGGAGGTTGAGGGGAGACTTGGAAGCATATAAAATTATGAGAGGCATAGATACGGTAGACAGTCCCGGGGTGGCAATGTCCACCAGAGGGCAGAGCTACAAGGTCGCGAGGGGGAATGTTTAATGTGGATTTGTGGAGCAAGTCTTTTTTACGCAGAGAGTGGTGGGGCCTGGAACACATTGCCTGGGCTAATGGTGGGTGCTGGTGGCGTTTTAGAGGCTTTTAGATAGGTTCATGGGAGTGCAAGGAATAGAGGGATATGGATCAAGTACAGGCAGATGAGATCAGTTTAACTAGGCATCATGTTCAACAAGGTGGCACAGCGGTAGAGTTGCTGCCTTACAGTGCTTGCTGCGCCAGAGACCCCGGTTCGATCCCGACTACGGGTGCTGTCTGTACAGAGTTTGTACTTTCTCCCTGTGACCTGCGTGGGTTTTCTCCGAGATCTTTGGTTTCCTCCCACATTCTAAATGTAGGTTAATAATAGGCAGACAAACACAGGACAGCATTAGAAGAACCTTACATATAATACACAAGATTCAAAAGGAACGTACGCGTGCTGTCCTGATAGGTCTAGACGCGGAGAAGGCTTTTGATAGGGTTAATTGGGAATTCTTATATCAAACACTAGAAAGATTTGGCTTTACCGAAGAGTCAATTCAAGTTATTAAAGCAATTTACCAGCAACCTACTGCAAGAGTAAAGGTGAATGGGTCCTTAACTGAGAGATTTGTGTTAGGAAGAGGAACGAGACAGGGATGTTGTCTTAGCCCTACCCTGTTTGCTATATATATTGAACCATTGGCTCAAGCGATTCGTCAAGATAGGGAACTGAGGGGAGTAACTATAAGAGACAGAGAACATAAAATTGGCCTTTTCGCAGATGATGTAATGATGTATCTCACGGAAGTAAACACCTCCTTTCCAAGGATGATGGGGATCATAGATAAATTTAGTTTTTATGCAGGATATAAAGTGAATATTTCAAAAACTCAAATCCTCCTATTTAATTGTCCTCCAGAAGAAATCAAACAAAACTATAATATTAAATGGGATTCAAAATCAATCAAATACCTAGGGGTACATATAACAAAAAATATATCAATGTTGTATGGGGCCAATTATAATCACATCAACCAAAACATAAGAAAGGATGTAGAAAAATGGTCCACCTACCCAATGGATTTTAGTAGTAAGATAAATGTGGTGAAAATGAATATTTTGTCAAGGCTATTGTACTTGTCTCTGCCAATAGAGGTACCATTATAACAATTCACGGAATGGGATAAATTAATATCTAGATTTATTTGGGGAGTAAAGAAGGGCAGAATTCGATACACTACACTCCAGTTGCCAAAGGACAAAGGTGGAATGGCACTTCCAAATTTTAGGATATATTTCTATGCAGCCCAACTTCGACCACTAATTAATTGGTGTGAGGACAGCTATATAGCTAGGTGGAAAGAGATTGAGACATATATCCCTGACTTCCACATCCAAACACTTTTGGGAGAAAAAGTGCTTCCTGGACATATCAGGAGTATAATCGATCCAATAACGATATTTACGTTAGAAACCTGGTTCACTCTTACCAGACAACTTAAACTGAATAAACGACAAAAGGTTTTAAGATGGATAGCTTTGGATAATGAATTTAAACCAGGGATGTATGACTCAACATTTAAAGAGTGGATGAAGAAAGGAATGACTGCATTTTGCACTGTTATTGAAAATGGAGACCTAAGAGGTTTTCAAGATTTGAAGGATAGATTTGCCCTTCGGAACCAAGACTTGTTTAGATACCTCCAACTGAGAGATTATTACAATAAAAAGGTAAAAAGGGAGGCACTAGAAGAAAAGAATCCAGTGATAGAAGTGATAGTTAGTGTGTATCATCAAAAAACATTAAGGATTATTTCTAAACTTTATCATAGTTTAATGGAATGTCAAGCTAAAACTACATTTTATGTAAAATTTAAGTGGGAAAAGGAATTGAACATTACAATCTCAGAAGAAGAATGGCATCATATGTGTGTAACACTACAGACATCCACCAAAATTGGAGAGAATTTAATTGGAAAAATTTGATTTGTTTCTTTATTACGGCTAACATAAAATGCAAGCAAATTCTAAGCAGCAAACATGCTGGAGGCAATGTGGTCAAACAGACGCAAACCATGCACATATCTTCTGGAGTTGCCCAAAAATAGAATCATTTTGGGACAGAGTGAATTCAGAATTAACGGAGTTATTAGGATATATAGTCTGCAAGAAGTGTTAGACTGGGTAATATAACTACAGTGGTGCTGAAGGAAGACCATTACTTGGTTAAAATCCTACTCACAGCTGGCAGAAAGGCCATTACAAGAAACTGGCTCGCAGCGGACACACCCAGACTTAGACAATGGTTAGACATAGTACGGGAAATATTTGTCATGGAGAAAATGACATATTCTCTAAGAGTGAAAGAAGACGAGTTTAACAGAAAATGGGAAAAATGGATTAGGTATAGAAATAAAGACATCAACACTGTATAATTTTATAGACAATAATGTAAGTTATTGGAAAATGTTTTAATATGAAAATAGTTCTGTATACTGCATCATTAATTGTAAACTGAACCCCCCGCTACACTGTTGTACGTTTCATTGTATTGTTGTATGTTTCGTTGTTTTATTTGTGTATACATAAAAGCAATAAAAACTAAAGTGGAAAAAAAAATGTAGGTTAATTGGTGTATGTGTAAATTTTCCCGAGTGTGTGTGTAGATAGCGTTAATGTGCGGGGATCGCTGGTCGGTGAAGACTCAGTGGGCCAAAGGGCCTGTTTCTGCGCTGTATCTCTAAACTAAACTAAACAGAAACTGTGGGCCGAAGGGCCCATTCCTGCTGTGCTGTACTGTTCAATGTTCTGTGTTCCTCCAATGGCAGTGGTGTCTTCAAATAAGCAGGGCGTGAGCCTGGGGGGTTCCCTCCATCAGTTTTTCTCACCTCTTTCAATGCACGTGCAACAATTTATGACTTTTGATCAATTGTTCCATCTGACAAGGTTTTATGACCTGGGCCCGTGAAATAGATGCACTTCAAGGAATCGGCTGAAAGATTCCCCTTCACTCAAGAATAGACAGTAGGAACTAGAAATTACATTGGATTATCGTGTACAGAAAGGCAGATGAGATAAAAGATGGAGCTGGCAGATAATAAAGAAATTAACAATTCTTTCTTATGTAAGCGGTAGACTGCAGTGCCGAGAACTATATTCTGTTATTCACGATATTCCCTTTATCCCGTATCTGTACATTGTGGGTGGCTCGAACGTAAGCATGTGTTGTCTTTCCGCTGACTGGTTAGTACGTAACAAAATCTTTCCACCATCTTACCTAGATGCACATGACAATAAACTAATGACGAATGACTTGATTGTATTGGATAGACTGGATAGACTCGGTTTATACTCTCTGGAATTTAGGAGATTAAGAGGGGATCTTATAGAAACTTACAAAATTCTTAAGGGGTTGGACAGGCTAGATGCAGGAAGATTGTTCCCGATGTTGGGGAAGTCCAGGACAAGGGGTCACAGCTTAAGGATAAGGGGGAAATCCTTTAAGACCGAGATGAGAAAGACTTTTTTCACACAGAGTGGTGAGTCTCTGGAACTCTCTGCCACAGAGGGTAGTTGAGGCCAGTTCATTGGCTATATTTAAGAGTGAGTTGGATGTGGCCCTTGTGGCTAAGGGGATCAGAGGGTATGGAGAGAAGGCAGGTACGGGATACTGAGTTGGATGATCAGCCATGATCATATTGAATGGCGGTGCAGGCTCGAAGGGCTGAATGGCCTACTCCTGCACCTAATTTCTATGTTTCTATGTTTCTATGTTTCTATGTTTCTATGTATCTATGTATAGTATTATCCGATCTGCTTGGATAGCATGCAAAGCCAAGTTTGCCACTGTGCCTCAGTACACATGACAATAATAAACCTAAACTTAAACCTAAAATCTCCAATGCTAAGTTTCAAATGATTGAGACTTCCCTCTTTTAAAATTACATTTCCAGAGCCAGACTTGCTTCTTGGCAGTAATTACTTCTTGGCAAGCTGTTTAAAAGTAATTTCTTTCTGCATGACCAAGCCCTCACCTTTTCTGGCATTTTAATGGGCAACAAGTGAGTAGGTGGCCCAAGGACAGACTGAGTCCATGATCACAAAGGGCCTCAGCAAGGACATCTTGGCGGGCACAATCAGTCAGGCCATGTGGATAGAACTCATGAAGGAGAATGGCGTGACACTATGATGGGGTTACACTATAGTTGTCCCAATAGCCAGCGGAAGCTAGGGGAACAGATACGTTCATAAGTGACAGGAGCAGAATGAGGCTATTCAGCCCATCAAGTCTTCTCCACCATTAAAACATGCCTGATCCATCTTTCCCTCTTAACCCCATTCTCCTGCCTTCTCCCCCATAACCCCTGATACCTGTAATAATCAGGAATCCATCTATCTCTGCCTTAAACATATCCATTGACTTGGCCTCCACAGCCTTCTGTGGCAACGAATTCCACAGATATCCAAAAGATCATGTATTGACGTTCCAGAAGATGAAGGCACGTGGAATCCATGGTGTATTAGTAAATTGGATACAAAATGGGCTTGATCATAGAAGTCAGAATGTAATGACAGAGGGGTGTCTCTCTGAATGGAGATCTGTGACCACGGTGCATGGCAAGGATCGGTGCTGAACTTCTGCGTTTTGTGATATACATATACATTTGTGAGGGCGGCGCGACTGACGTTGTAGCTGCCACTGCAGTCCGTCTGTCTTTTTAAAAAAAAATTCCCGTTGAATGTATAGTTTGTTATGGTTTTTATATTGTTTTTAGCTGAGTATATGTGGGGGGTGGGGGATGGGGGAAAGTTAAAAATCTCTTCCCTGTACGAGTGACTCGACCTTTTCCCTGTTGGGTCTCCGTTGTCGTTGGGGCCTAGCACCGTGGAGCGGCCTCCAACCGGGATGACCTGGGGGCTCCAGTCGCGGAGCCTGCGGACTACTCACCGGCTTTGGAGCGTGGAGAGCTGTGGTGGCGCGCTGCTGCGACCCGACTCCGGAGCTCGGAGGCTCCAGCCGCAGGCCCGGTGGACGGTGACATCGGGAGCTCATGGGTCCCTGGTGAGAGACCGCTTTTCGGAGCTCCCGCAACGGCAACTTCTCCCGCCCGAGTTGCGGGGTTGGAAATGACCCGGAGCGGGGCCTTGCATCGCCCAGCGTGGTTTTAATGGCCGCGGGACTTGCCATCGCCCACCGGGGGATCCGGCGTTGAGTCCCGGAGCGGGGCCTTACATCGCCCGATGCGGGACTTGGCATCGCCCGCGGGGGCTCCAACAGTAAGACCCGGAGCGGGGCCTTACATCGCCCGGCGCGGCCTTAACGGCCGCGGGACTTGCCATCGCCCACCGGGGCTTTAACATCAGGAGAAGAATGGAACACAGGGGAGAGACAAGACTTTGCCTTCCATCACAGTGAGAAGGAGATTCACTGTGATGGATGTTTGTGTAAATTGTGTTGTTTGTGTGTCTTGGTTCTTTTGTTGTATGACGGCAGAAACCAAATTTCGGTTGAACTTCTTTTGAGGTTCAAATGACAATAAATTGTATTGTATTTTATTGGTTGACAGTAAGTTTGCAAAGAAGGTGAACATTGGTGGAGATGTGTATAGCGAAGATGTTTGTCAAAGGATGCAGATCCGCCAGCAATTTGAACAAAGAAATGTCAGGAGTTTATTCTGGATGTTCGAGATGATGCACTTTGGGAGGTCAAATGATAGAGGAAAGCTCACAATAAATGGCAAGGTCTTTGGGGATAGAAACAAACCGCTGGTGTAAGAATGGGGGTCAGGCAGCATCTCTAGGGAAATAGGATGGGTGAAAAAAGGATGGGATGAAGAACTCTTTTTCAGACCGAACGTTGAGGGGGGAGCTGGCAGTAGGAAAAACATCTGTGGGGATATTGATATGGAGAGGGATTGTCGGGTGCATGTCCATGGCTCCCTGAAAGTGGCAGCACAAGTAGATAGGGCGGTAACAAAGGCATACAACATGCTGTCAACATGCATACAACATTGGTTTGTGTGCACGAGTATAAAATTCAGTAAGTCATATTTATAAAACTTTATTTGGAATATTGTGTGCAGTTCCTTACAGGAACAACATGGAGCTTTGGGGTAGGTGCAGAAGCAGTTTCCCATAATGTTGCCCGGATTAGACAATATTGGATCTAACAGGAGGATGGTCAAACTTGGCTTGTTTTCCCTGGAAAGCAGGAGGCTGAAGGGCCACCTGATAACATATAATAGAAATTATGAGAAGAATAGATAAGGAAGGTAGTCAGATCTTTTTCCCCAAGGTGGAAATGTCAAACACTTGGGGCATTACTTTAGGTTGAGAGGAGAAAAGTTTAAAGAAGATTTAGATTGGTTTTGTTTAGAGAAACAGTGTGGAAACAGGCCCTTCGGCCCACCGAGTCCGTGCCGACCGGCGATCCCTGTACGGTAGCATGGCCTTACACGCTAGGGACAATTTACAATCTTTACCGGTCCATTAACCTACAAACCTGTACATAGAAACATAGAAACATAGAAAATAGGCGCAGGAGTAGGCCATTCGGCCCTTCGAGCCTGCACCACCATTCACTATGATCATGGCTGATCATGGCTGATCATCCAACTCAGTATCCCTTACCTGCCCTTACCTTCCCGTACCTGTCTTCTCTCCATACCCCCTGATCCCTTTAGCCACAAGGACCACATCTGACTCCCTCTTAAATATAGCCAAACGAACTGGCCTCAACTACCTTCTTTGACAGAGAATTCCACAGATTCACCACTCTCTGTGTACGTCTTTGGAGGGTGGGAGGAAACCAGAGCACCCGGAGTAAAAACACGCGGTCACGGGGAGAACGTACAAAATCCGTACAGACAGCACCCGTAGTCAAGATCGAACCCAGGTCTCCGGCGCTGTAGGCAGGAACTCTACCGCTGCGCCACCCACAAAGATGTGCGTGGCAAGTTTTTCATACAGAGACTATTAGATGCCTGGATTGCCCCACTGGGGCTGGTGATGGAAGCAGCTATGTTAGCAATGTTCACAGGGCTGCCAACACTAGGTGAGAGTTGAGAGTGAGAAATTGCATGGGAGTGTAGCGACCAAGGTGTGAGACGGGTGTGGGAGGAGAGTGTCCCCCTCCCGTGGTAGGGAGCTTTCGCATTTTTCAGCTTGAAATTGTGTAAGCTGATGCATACTGTAGCGAGTCTTTTAACTTACACTTGAATGCAACATTTATGCTTTAAATTGGATTAGGTATGAATAAGGTTAGGCTAAATTACATTCCTAATTACATTCCACAGTAGAGCCAGGCTCTGATCAACAGGTGCAGCACATGAATGACTATATTCGTGTATGGAAATCAGATTATAATTCATGCTGTTATGCATATATATAGAGAAAAAAAACAGAGAAACAAGGCAAGAGTCGGACTTCCATCACTGTTCTGTACAAATAAATCAATCAACCTTACCCTTTGACTATAGAAACAAGACAAAAATAATGCCACATATTCAATCATGTATGGTTCAATTAAATTAAGATATATATGAGTGGTGAATCTGTGGAATTATCTGCCACAGAATGTAGTTGAGGCCAGTTCATTGGCTATATTTAAGAGGGAGTTAGATGTGGCCCTTGTGGCTAAAGGGATCAGGGGGTATGGAGAGAAGGCAGGTACAGGATACTGAGTTGGATGATCAGCCATGATCATATTGAATGGCGGTGCAGGCTCGAAGGGCCGAATGGCCTACTCCTGCACCTATTTTCTATCTATATGTAAAACATATATAAGGAAACAGGCCCTTCAGCCCACCAAGTCCACACGGACCAGGAATTTATCATACACCAGTTGCATCCTACACACCAGGGACAATTTACATAAGCCAATTAACCTACAAACCTGCACTTCTTTTGGATGTGGGAGAAACCGGAATATCCAGAGAAAACCCATGTGGTAGTCAGGCAGCAACTCTACCGCTGCGCCACCGTGCCACCCATTAAATTATTTTTTCTGTAATATATTTATTATGGTGTCACGTCAATAAAGATGAACACATGATTCTGATTTCTGCCCTTAGTTGGAATAACACACATCTCCAGTCATTGTGTTTTATGGCTGGTTTCCAACCTCTTCAGCCTGAAGGTCCCGACCCAAAACATCACCTATTCTGTCTCTCCGGAGATGCTGCCTGTCCTGCTGAGTTTTTCTAGTTTTTAGTGTCTATCTTCAGTTTAAACCAGCATCTGCAGTTCCTTCCTACACTCTTTGTTAAGAGAAGCAGGTCCTATTCTCATAATATTTTTCACCTCAACTAAGTTTTTTCTTCACCTCCGTTGCTGCAGGGAGTACAATCCCAGTTATCAAATCTTTCTTCAAAGTGAAAAAAAAAATTCCAGCCCTGCGAACATCTTCATAAATCGCCCCTGGATCCTCTCCAGAGCAATTGCGCCCTTTCTACAATGTGTCATAGTCTTACAGCATGGAAACAGTGACAGACTGTGCAGGGACTGAAGACAGCGTGAGAATTCTCTCATCAGCGTGAGAGCATGAGAATTGGCTGAAACGCGTGACTCTCACGCTCAAAACATGAGAGTTGGCAGCCCTGAATGTTCAAGAGGCATTTAGATAGACACATGAGCAGGCAGGGGACAGGGGAATGCAGACCATTTGCAGGCAGATGGGATTAGTTGATGTTGGCACAGAGACGGCGAGCTCAAGGGCCTGTTCCTGCACTGTGCAGTTCTATGTCCCAGTTCGATTCTATGTCAGTCGCTGAGCATTGCTGAGGAGTCAAGTATGTTGGACATATTTGGACCCTTCATTTGTCTGTGCGTTTGTGGACTCCAGAGTTTGCTGTGCCTGTTATTCTGTGACCATTGTTAGCCTCGCGGTTATTTATGTATAATCTGTGCTTTGATCTGTTTATATGGCTGAGCGTCATGCTTGATTTAATCATCCCAGTAAGTGCCTTGCGACATTTGCGAGTTAGCGTTGCTGTTTCAGCGAGCGTGACCAACCTGACCCATGCTGTCAAGCCACCCACAGGCTTGACTTGAGAACCATGTGTCCAGAGCTCTCTCCGCAGCTGTCTTATCAGCAGGCACGTGAAACACGTGATCCCGACCACTGCAAACAAGTGCTACACCTGGTGTGCGAATTCCAACAGTGTTTGCAATACAGAGAACCCCTTTCACTTTAAATTACCACGGAAGACATCCTGTCCTCTAGGCTGAAGGTTGACACAAAAAGCTGGAGTAACTCAGCGGGACAGGCAGGCAGCATCTCGGGAGAGAAGGAATGGGTGACGATGCGGGTCGAGACCCATCGGCTTTAGGCTTCAGTGAAACCGCGCAGAAACAGGCCCTTCGGCCCACCGGGCCAGTGCAGACCAGCGACACCAACACAATGAGGGGTACGGATGGGGGCTGAAGATTTGATTTGATTTGATTTTATTACTTGTCATTCGAACCTCAGAGAGGCTCGAACGAAACTCCGTTTCTACAAGCCATACAAACAGAACAATTCACAAAAAAACACACAAACAATTCAATTCACACAAACATCCATCACCGTGAATCTCCTCCTATAAATAATAAAGCCCAGTGAAGAAGAAAAATGATGTATGGGTGAGATAGAAAGGGAGGAATGGAATCAGAAATTAATAAGAACTGAATTCAGGAAGGGTAGACAATAGACGATCGGTGCCCATCAGGCACTTCGAGCCTGCACCGCCATTCAATGTGATCATGGCTGATCATCCACAATCAGTACCCCAGTCCTGACTTCTCCCCATATCCCCTGACTCCGCTATCTTTAAGAGTCCTATCTAGCTCTCTCTTGTAGACGCACAGGATCTCTTGCTCAGGGAATCAAGAACCCTCTTGGACGTAGGTTTAAGGTGGGGGGGGCGGGAGGGGGAACAGTTACTAGGAACCTGAGGGGTAACTTTTTCCACACAAAGGGTGGTGAGTGCATGGAACGAACTGCCGAGGAGGCAGGCACCAATCGCAACGTTTAAGGAGCATTTAGACAGAAACATGGATAGGACAGGGTTAGTGGTATTATGGGCCAAGCGCAGGCAGATGGGTCTAGTGGAGATGTGACATGTTGGCCGGTGTGGGCAAGTCAGGCCGAAAGGCTGTGTTTCCACGCTGTGTTACTCTATGACTATGAGATTCAATTGATTATTAGTAATTGTTGCGTCGCGAATTAAGAGGGGAGAGGGCCAATTAAAAAAAAGCTTCTTTGAAAAATAAATGTATCTCTCAATCTCAATCGCAGCAAAAGTGCTGGAGGAGCTCGAGGTGTCAGGCAGCATCTGGGGGGTGAATGGACTGGTGACTCTTCTGTACCCTTCTTGAGTCTGAAGAAAGGTCCGGCTGCAGAAAGAACCCCGACCCTTCTCTAATCCGAGGGTGGTGAATCTGTGGAATTATCTCACAGAAGGCAGTAGAGGCCAAGTCAATGGATATTTTCAAGGCCGAGATAGATATATTCTTGCTTAATACGGATGTCAGGGGGTTATGGGGAGAAGGCAGGAGAATGGTGTTAGGAGAGAGAGAGAGAGAGATTGATCAGCCAAGATTGAATGATGGAGTAGACTTAGAAACATAGAAACACAGAAACATAGAAAATAGGTGCAGGAGGAGGCCATTCGGCCCTTCGAGCCAGCACCACCGTTCATTGTGATCATGGCTGATCGTCTGCTATCAATAACCCGTGCCTGCCTTCTCCCCATATCCCTCGACTCCACTAGCCCCTAGAGCTCTATCCAACTCTTTCTTAAATCCATCCAGTGATTTGGCCTCCACTGCCCTCTGTGGCAGGGAATTCCATAAATTCACCACTCACTGGGTGAAAAAAACGTTTTTTCTCACCTGGTTCTGGACTCACCCAACATTGGGAACATTTTTCCTGCATCTAGCTTGCCCAGTCCTTTTATAATTTTATATGTTTCTATAAGATCCCCCCTCATCCTTCTAAACTCCAGTGAATACAAGCCTAGTCTTATCAATCTTTCCTCATATGACAGTCCCGCCATCCCAGGGATCAATCTCGTGAACCTACGCTGCGCTGCCTCAATCATTTGGGCGCCGAATGGCCGAATTCTGCTCCCAATGACCCGAAACGTTGCCTCTCCATTCCCTCCACAGATGCGGACTGACCCCTCGGGTTCCTCCTTTGGTTCTGAGGGACTGCTTGTAGAGAAGGGCAGAAGGAAAGGGGAAAACCACAGCTGAAGAAAGAGAGAAGACCCATAGCACTGGTGAGGAAGGTGGCGTCATCAGAACAGATGTAACAGAGACAGAAAAGCTGGGAGAAGTGAATGGCGACCTTGTACTCGTGGTGATTTTGAACAAATTGGAATTTTGCTTTGGAACGGGGGAGATTTCAAGTCAAATTGAAACGAATATTTTTTTTAAAAAACAAAAGAGTTTACATTTAAAAAAAAAGAGAAAAAGATAGCAGCTTTCCTGTCTTTAAAATGGTTCTAATATTATTCCTTAACATAACGTCCTTGTTCATACACGTTTTCGACTCTCTCTCTCTCTCTCTCTCTGTGTCTGTCTGTCTCTTCACACGAAACAGCTGCAGTCAATGTATCCTCAGGAGCTGCTCACACACCAGCTATTAAAAAAGTTTTTTCTGGAACAGATGTCCATCGAGTGCTGGGGAATGTGCCAAACGTTTCGTGTGACTGAATGTTTCTTCCCCAAATCGCGTGCCTTTCCTCTGCCCTCTGCCCTGAGTGGCGCCAGCTTCGCTTCCCACACCAGCAGCCGAGCATCTGGAGTCTGAGACTGCACAAAACACCAAACACTCCCGAAAAACCATCCCCTCCATTCATCCACTCCACAAATAACACGGTGGCAAGATCAGCGCGTGATTTATTAGACAATATTGCAGCTGGATCGTTCAAGAATGCAGAGGGAGGTTCAGATGGAGTTTAAAAAACTCCCATTGTCATAAAATAGGAACGGAACCTTGGATCACTTTCATTTAAATTGCTTCACAAGTTTGTTTTTTTTTAAAAAAAACAAAAACCTGTATTAAAGGCAGGCTGTGCATTGGTTCGATAATATTACCAACGTTTAGCTGTTATGTTTGTAACTTTCAAGAAGGAGGGCCATTAAATGTCGACAGGATAAAAGTTGATCAACACACAGATTTTAATGAGTAAATATTTTTGGAAGCCAGATGTAACTTTCTCTCAACGGAGAGCTCTTCCCCTCCCTCATCCCTTCAACCCCCACCCTTCCACACAAACACACACACACACACACACACACACACACACACACATACCTCCGGCACCCCACCCCCATCAAGTCCTTCTCGGTTCAAGTAAAAACAAATGACCGCACTGTTCTGCAATGTTTGAGCTTACCAGAGCTCAGTAAAGGCCACCGCGAGTAATGTGGAGATATAAAATGTAGGCTGATAAACATATTGAACCGAGCCAGCCAAGAGTCGACGAGAGGCAGATGTCAGAGGCGAGGGAATGGGGGACATCGTGGAGTCATACAGCACAGAAACAGGCCCTTCGGCCCAACTTGCCCGTGCAGGCCAAGATGCCTCATCAGCACTCGTCCCGCCAGTCCGCGTCTGGCTCATATCCCTCTAAACCTTTCCTATCCATAATTATCAGTGGGGGTGGAGGGGTTATGGGGGGGGGGGGGTTATGCTGCTATATACCGAAAATGAACACAAACTGCTGGAGTAACTCAGCAAGTCAGGCAGCATCTCTGGAGAACATGGACAGATGATGTTTCTGGTCGAGGGAGGGGGAGGTTGAGAGTCATACAGCGTGGAAACAGGCCCTTCAGCCCAATTTGCCCATGCTGACCAACATGCCACATGCACAAGTCACGCCTGCCTGCATTCGGCCCATCTCCTTCTGAGCCTATCCTATCCATGTACCCATCTTAATGTTTTTTAAAAGTTGCGATAGTACCTGCCTCAACCACCTCCTCCGGCAGCACGTTCCATATACCCACCACCCTTTGTATCAAGAAGTTACCCCTTATGTCCCTATTCAATCTTTATCCCTCCATCTGAAACCTATGTCTTCTGTTTTTAGATTCCCTTACTCTGCGCGATTATCCTCTGATGATTTTGTACACTTCTCTCAGGTCACCCCTCATCCTCCTGCGATCCAAGGAATAAAGTCCTAGTCTGCCCAATCTCTCCCTATAAACTCAGGGATTATCTAGAGAGGTTAGAGACTTCAATATCCTAACCGTTGAGTTTATGATTGTGAAGATGGACACAAAGTGCTGGAGTAATTCAGCAGGTCAAGCAGCATCTCTGTTATCTGAAGAAGTCTCGACCTGAAACATCACCCATTCATTCTCTCCACAGATGCTGCCCGTCCCGCTGAGTGAATCCAGCATTTTGTGCATCTCTGGTTAACATGGATAGGTGATGTTTCAGGTCATGACCCTTCTTCAGACTGATTGTAGGTGGGTGTTGGAGGAGGGGGGGGGGGCGTATGTGGGAGAAGCTAAATGAGGTTCAAATGACAATAAATGGTATTGAATTGTATTGTATTGTATTGTAAGCAACAATCTGAAGAAGGGTTCCAACCTGAATCATCACTTATTGTTTTTCTCCAGAGATGCTGCATGACCCGTTGAGTTATTAAAGCACTATGGGCCCGTCTTGGGTATACATTAGCATCTGCAGTACCTTCCTTCACAA